>QPKB01000008.1:3505985-4105985 GCA_003546025.1 Camphora micrantha
GAAGCAACGCTCTTCGTAAATTCCATAGCATATTTTAGGCTTGCGCAGCTAGTGAAACGAGAGGGAGAGAGAGGGGAGGGAGAACAATCTTTGAAGAGGATTGGGATTTGAGCGTGGAAGACTTGACCGTCTTAAGAAAAGACCACTCTCATGAAAGATGCAGAAAGGAAGTCCTCTTCTGCGGTGCCTCTGCAAGCTCTCCTATTACATCCTAAATCTACTTGAAAACCCCTTCTTTCCAAAACTACCCCTAGATTATTCACCCCACCAAAAGGTAAAAGCTCCACTTAATCATTTGTGTGTTCTCTTTCGCCAATCTTGCTTCTCTATCTATGATCATATGAAGGTTCTTCTTTTCTTCATTTATTAGTGTTGTGATAGATATCTTGCATCGACTTCAAATTCTAAACAATTTTCAACCTTTCCCAAAACAAGCATTGAATCTGTGAGTGGTAAAACTAGTGGTAATCAGATGGTCCATGTGACCAAAGAAACCGTCAATAGGAATTTAATTTTGGTGTCGCTCTCCATTATTCAATCTGAGTCATTCATATTACATGGCATCCTTGTTTATGGAATTTTTTACAGTTTTACTTTATTGTAGTGATTTTTATTGCCCTTGTTGGAGTAGCTGGATAGAGTTAAGAAGGTCTGAAAAAGGATGAGAGAAAATGGATAGAGACAATTGATTTGGACGGCAGGGAATATATATGCTAAGTACGATGCTAGCATTGCTATGCTTAATTTGGGCGACGTCTATCATCCTTGGTGTGAAAAAAAAAAAGGAAACGTGTAGGATGAACGATCTCGTACAGCGGGAAAACTTCATTATTTCGTGCAACGGCCAAATATGTTCATTCTCTGTAAAATCCTCTTTTCTTCTATTCTTCTCTTTTTGGCAACATTGTTGTTTTCTATAAGGAGTTGTGAGTTGATGTGGCTCACATTTTTAAAACACATGTATTTATTCTTAAGGGCCATACGTTGCAGGTCATTTACATAACTTTAAATGATTTACATGTGTAAATATTATAAATCATCATATTTGTTGCGATCATTCATTTATGTAATAGTGTTAAAGGAGGTGCAAAAAAGGTCAGGATTTTCGCAACAAAATAAGGTATATGGAATTTTGTGTGTTGAAATCTGATGTGGATGCACATGCATGTTCATTTAAACATCATCTGAATTTTCACTCAAACATTGATTTTGAGAAGATTGAAATATTGAAACTACTCATACATGATTTTATAAATCTTTAAGACTTATTTTTCATGCATGTTTGGGATTTTATAAATTATATGCATTGTCAATTAAATTTTAATCATGCATGCCCGTAATTTTATAGTTAAATCTATATTAGGCATAATACATTTATGTTTTGAAAAACAACTTTTGAGTTGATTTAAATACAAATCTAGCATGATTTCCATGCCTCAAAACTCCCACTAGAAAAACATTTGGATGGTCATTAAAAAAAAAAACTAGTTTGTTCTCTATATTTTTTATTCTTTTTATTTTGCCACAATGATAATTGCTACAGAACTTGGGAAATTGTCTTTATAAATACTCTAGTTCATCCAAGGCCAGGGACATGGACCTTTTTTTATTTGGTTAAAACAAGGAAGTGGACTTGGGAAGAGACTCTTAAGTGGGTTTTTTTTTTTTTTTTTTTTTTTTTTTTTTTTAAGCACAAAGAAAGGGGAATGAGCTTCAGGAAGCTAGAAGCTTATGGAAGGTCTATTGCTTGGATCTAGGCCTATAATTAGTTTGATCGATGAACTGCGCGTACCCGGCTCTGGCCTGTTTCCAGCCAAAAAAATATAGGCTTTTAAAAAAAAAAATCGAGCCCTTCGCGGGCTATGCTCTACGACAATGATTTTAAAAGCTTAGCCAAATATGGGAGTGGGGAATGGGCGGAACATGCCGGCTTTCGTGAATTTATGGAAACCCGTGCGGGATTAATCACCCTAATCTTGTTACAAGGATTTTGATGGTTGCTTTCATGAACTACAAATCTACTCTAAGGTCTATGGAAACATAAGTTCCAAAATAATGAGTCCAAAAAATGAATGATGAATTGAGTTACTAGTAGAATTACATTGAAAGCTCCTTATTAACACGCATGGTTGTTGAATAGGTAGGCTCCATCCTGGATGAACTAAATGCTCCTCTGACTTATTTAGATATGGTCTAAACCTTCATAAAGAGCCATCTAAATGGATGATTCGAGTAAGCTTGGCCCAGCCATTTGTCTATTGTAGCTTTGATGTTTTTGATCTTTCAATATTGGGTATCCACCAAAGTATATAGGTGGGTCATATGGTTTTTTTGTAGCTTTTATAATCCCCTGTTCCTTCTTTATATAAACAAAGGAATTTGGCATGTTATAACTTCGGCATAGTCTACTAAGCAAATCACAGCTTCCAATTTAATTTTTTGAATCTCCCTGAATAAATAGACCAATTTTATGTTGGTTGTGCTAAATCTGATAAAAATGCATTTATATATCAACCAACAGTACTTTCCATCATGCTTAATGATTTGATAGTCCTTTTATTGAAACTCACAACATGGATTTGTACATGTGAAGTACTCATTGCATCAAGATCGTGCTAAGCCCTGCCCAGCGGGGCTGACACCGGACGAGATTTGACGTATGCCCGTTCAACTTAGGGTCGAGATCGGATAACCCTCGGTAGGCCCGTCCGATACTAGGAATGGGATTGGACCACCTAAGTTCAAGCCCGGCCCATTGATAAGCCTACTTGGATCTAGTAGTTAAATCTTTTCGAGTAAGCATTAATTTCCATAAACATTGATTTACGTGCTTGTGCAAACTTTTGAATTTCTAACATAGTGAATGTGCTCTACCTTGTTGATTTTCCACATCCCGAATCCACAGTTAAAACTAATTTGTGTTTGAAAACAACAATGCTCATGCATAATATGTGTTCGTTTTCAAACTTTACAACTTGATTAGCCTAGATACTCAAATCTTTACCAAGTTGTTTTTACATGTGATTGACATTTTACTTCAAATCAACATTTTCATGATTTACACTTTTAAATGCTTTAGGCATACATTCATGGGCTATCTTTTTAAAATTTGATTGAAGGCATCATGCATATACATTGATCATTCATCTTTGCATTTTTAAAGTATATGTTTGATTTGTACTTTCACTTTCGTATCATCCTATTCTAGAGGCATTCTTTTGTACTCAAATTGTATCTATTTAAGTGTATTGTAGACACAGTACCATAGAGAGAAAATCCTTGTATTTCATAGGTTATTGCTTAATCTATTAAAAAGCATATTGTGAAGGTTATTTCTAAGCCTCAAAAAGCATTTTTGATGGAATACCGGTAGGGTGTAGGAATACAAGCCATTGGTGGATATAGGCATTTGCCGCATTTCGCCGAATCACTGTACATAGTTGTGTGAATGCTTATAGTGATTCTTTATCTTGATAGCTTCCGCACTTTAATTTCATAATTATCACTCGTGCTTAATTGTTTTAAGAAGTCAAAATTTGGTATAATTGGTCTAAAAAAGAAGTTCACTATATTTACTCCCTCTAGGGTTCGGATCTTGGACTTCGATCGTACACTATAGTGGGCCCAATTGGAAATGGCGTTTTTTGAAAAAAAAAAAAAAACACTGCAGGGAGTTTTCTAGCACTGCCCTTTGTATGTGTTTCATTATCCTATCACATGTGAAAAAGGCAAAAAGTTCCTAGATGCGCATAAAATAAAAATAGCCCACATAGAAAATCTTTGGAAATATGTTTCAGAGACCAACTTTAGCAAGTAGGCAAGACTGCCAAATTTATTTACGTATTTGGATAAGACCAACCAGGCAGATTCTTGATAGCGAGTACTTAACACAATGCTACTGATAGCTCACATTTGATCATCAATTTTACTTAGGTGCCTTCTTCCCCTTTGAAATAGTAACACCGCTATTGGTCCCCATGTTAATTTTGCCCTTGCCGCTGATTTCATCGCACTCTTCAATTACCGGCTCGTTCACGCCCCAGTCAGCTTGGGCGAAGGGGTTGTGAGGTTGCTGGTTCTTGCAAAAGAAGTAGGAAAGAAAAACTGTTAAGAAGTTTCTAATTTGAGTCGTTAAACATAAACTCCACCCTTTTTTCTAAATTGCAAATGGTGTATTTAAAGAGGCAATAAGCATCCCAAAAGAATACACACACTCCAAAGATAGAGAAGAGAAAGCAAAAGAGAGAGCAAACAGAAACATAGAAAACAACATCAGTTCAGATATTTTAAGCCTAGGAAAGAATAAAAGAGAGTGAAGGTAAATATATAATTAGAGGTGGCAAAAAACGACTCGACCCACATATGACCCATACAACCAGACCGCAGAATATGCAAGTCAGTCACAGGTCAAAGTTTTTTTATCCGTGGATAAATGGGTCGGTTACGGTTGATCCCCCTAACCCGCATGACCCGTTTAAAAGTTCCTTTAAATATTAAGTTTTATTCCAAATCCCAAAGAGGCAAAAGCCCAAATGATATCCACTTTCTACTGCAGCCTCCACCATCCAACTAAAACTTATCACTCAATTTTATAATATCTTTTTATTTTGATATGTTTTTTTATTTTAATAAAAACTTTACTTTATCTCTACTAGTTCTGCTATTCTGTTTCTATAGTTAATATTTAAACTATATATACTATTACTCACGGTTTAAATCAATTGTTTTCTCTTTTCTTTTTCCTCAAGTCTACCCTTTGTTTTACTCAAGAACATTTTTATATGTAGCTCTTCCTTCTTATGATATTGGGACACTACTATCCAATGACCCTTTAACAAGCAGAAAGAGAAACTTCAGATTATACATGAGAGTAAGAGTACCGTGTCCTCGTACTCGCATGTCACACCGGAATTGGCCGCCATATTGAGATCGCCCTCGTTGGCGATTTTTTTGACTTTCCTGATTTTGGCCTTGTTCTGGTTCTGCAGGCGTTCCAGTGAAAAAGAAAAAAAAAAAGGAAGAAAGAAAAGATGGTTAGAAACTTCTCAAATTTGAAGTGGTTAAATGTAAAACAATTTAAAGTCCACTTGATAGTGTATCCTTCTGCCACAAAATTTCAGCACAGCTCCGTAGTAGACAAAAGAACTAAATCTTAGTTATGGACCATTAATCATAGATCTGTCCATGCTGTTTATGAAAATAGGCAAAATTTTGTGAGCAGTGTGAAGGGAGTGTGTTTGGTATGTGGGAAAATGGATGGGCACACGCACCCATCATAAATCAAAAGAGAAACTTTAGATTATTTATGTGACTGAGAAGTTTGGATCCCTTGTTTCGAAACATAGAGAAACTATTTCTTCTAATCTGCAGTTGTCAACTATGTAAAATCTTTTCTTGAAATTTTTCTTTTCATTCCAAAAAAGCAATTGAGATGATACATTAGCTAGCATAAGATTTTACACAATTGGGAATTGTGGATTAGACATCATCTTCTTGTTTCTATGCTACGAAACAAGGAATCCAGACTCGTGAGAGAGAGGAGTACCACGGGTTTTTCTGGTGCACCGTATAACAGGTAGCGTAGCATGATTGTAAGAGGAGATTAAAGTGGGGATTGAGTGAGAGGTAGTAGGATTAAGAAGAAGTTGGAGAATGGCCTTGATGAATGCATTCCAACCCACTTTATATAGGATGAAGCTTGGAATGGTCGTGGGATAGCTATGAGGTGTTGGTCGCTTTTGATCAATTGGGCCTCCGACTTCAAATATTCTTATTGGGCCTACCATTCAAATATTCTTATAGCATATATGATTATAGGGAATATGGATTGGATACGGCAAGTGGTCTGCTCTATCCTCCAAAGCTTCAAGGTTTAATAGCTTTATAATTGCTTGAATGACCAATAGAATTTAGAGATTTTAATTACATTGTTATACCTGATCCTATGCTTGTTCCTTGTGTGCCTAACTGTGGGGCCCATCTGCTGGCTCACATCAAGATTAGGCTAAGCGGAATTAAAGACCTAGTTGGAGCCCTTTCTTTGAAAAGAAGAAAAACAGCCCCATTTGACCATCCTCATCCTTTCATCCGAGACCCACAAGATTTTTTATTGTATAATAAATGCATAGTCAATCCTACGGTTCAGTCCATTCATGGGTGCAAATCCAGAAGACATTCGACAATCCAGGGGTACGGAACAGTCAAATGGGCCCCACTCAAATGGGCCCCACTATAAGTGCACACGATGCAAGAATGTGGTGCTGATTCATTCACTAATCAAGAGAGGTTCGAATCAATCCCCTAACTCTTTAACATGAACTGAGGCAGGCCCACCAAATGGTTCTTGGTTAAGGGGACCACAGGCTAAGGCTTCTTTTGTGAAGTTCGGATTGTAATGCTAAGTTTAAGAAAGCTAAATTCTTCATTAATGAAGGTGGAAAGAAAACTATTTCTAATTATGTGTCTAGATATGTAACTTTTTTTTTTTTTTTTATGCTTTCTATTTGCCCTTTCAAGTTTCAATGATGACCTAGTGGCATGATAATATACATTCGGCCAATACGGTTTGTAAGCTGAGCTCATCCTAGTGCTGTCATGTGGAGAAAACAGTGCAAGAGACAAAATTCAGTTTCTTATCCAAGCCAAACAGAATTGTTGAATTTGATTACTTTTAGTTATAGCTATAGTATAAATGTATTATTTTGAACTGACAGGAAATATATGTAGGATCCACCACTTCCAAGGCATCTATCCGCTAAACCACCGGCGAACATTTAGGGCCTGTGAGTTGAGTGGAGTAAAGATTATTTTGAAGAAATAATAAAATATAAGTGAGCTATGATGGTATTTTATTTTTAGTTGTTTGTGATGGAATCTTTTTGACTTTTTTTTATTGAAAAGTGGAGTTTTTTTTTTGTCTTTTAGTAGATAAATGAGGTAAATTTTTGACTTTTTTTTAAAAAAAATATGGTGGGAAATTTGAATTAAAGTGTTTTGGTGGAAATTTTTTTATAGAATTTGAGGAATTATCTTACTTGACTCTATTAGTAAAGCCCCCAAACAGGCCCTTAGAGCGTGTTTGACATTTAACTAGTTAAAGTGAAGTAAATTGAATCCATACATGAAATAACAAGGGGTCAAATCAAAAGTTCACAATTTCAAGATTCCTTCTTGAATTTTTTTCAAAAACAATTAAAAAAGCAACTTCCTTTCTCTACTAAAAGATAAAAAAAACTCCACTTTTATATACAAAAAGTAAAAAAGATTCAATACCAAACAACTAGAAACAAAACACCATCATAACACCTTATATTTATTTCTCTCTTCATTTGATGCTTCACTTCAGCATACTTCAATTTACCATACATTCAAACAAGCCCATATTTCCATGACAGGATTGATGCTTAAAAAAGATTCTGGATTTTGCAATGCATTTCAGTGAGGTGGGCCTACCACTTGTTTATTTTGCATGGAAGTAGGAGTGCTCTCTTGTGTTATGAAGGGTGTCCAGCCCTTTGTGCTTAACTAATATATCCATTCAAACCTGAGGGAGTCTGAAAAATCCCCTGTGATTATACAAAACACGTCTAGTGTCGTACATTTCTCCAGTGGTTTTGAAATGGACTTCACAACGGTCAGATGCTATGAAAGATTGACCTAAAGAATGTAATTATCTGATCTAGAGCTTCAAAGTTTATTAGTTTTATTATTGCTTGTATTACCATTAAAATTTAAGAGATTCCCTTTAGTCATTAGGCCCATGCCTATGTGATGCCCATTTGCTGCTGGAGAGAGGTTCGTATCAATCCCCCACTCATTGTCATTGGCATGAACTGTTGCAGGGCCACCACATGGTTCTTGGTGTGGGAGAGCACAGGGATGAGGGCTTCTTTCTGAAGTTCGGATTTCAATGCTAAGTTTAAGAAAGCTAAGATTCTTCACTGATTGAGATGGCAAGAAAAATATGCCCAAAAGGTGTCTAGATATGTTTTTTTTTTTTTTTTAATTTACTGATGTTTTGTATTTTCCCTTTCACTGTTGCTGCATGAGATTATATACTCACCATTACAAACCCATATATACCCCACACACACATACCATCATTAGCCAATACCAAAACAATAGAAGCTTTAAAATATCATGATTGGTTCCTATCATAAGAAACTCACTTTATATGTTATTATCGGCCAATATTTTTAAAATATTTATATTGATCAATATTAAAAAGATATATAAGCCTCATAACCCTAAATAACTTGAATTTCCCCTTTAATCCTAACTTTTGCCTGCTGGCAAAGCAGGTTGAAAAGAGCCACTTAGGAAAAGAAGATACAGAGAAAGAGTGAGCTAGGGAGGGGGGAAGAGCAAAATACACTAGTGGCGTGTCCTCCTCATACTCCTCTCTCTCCCCGCTCCCACGGTGTCTCCTAGAATACACTTAACTCCATGTTCCTTTTCCACTTCTCCCTTTCTCTTTTGCCTTTTCCCCTTGTTCTATCTAGGGGTGTTCGTGGATCGGATCGGGCTGGGCGTAGGCCCGACCCAAGCCTGACATGGGCTATAAAAGTCACGCCTAAGCCAGCCCATTTAATCAATTGGGCTGGGCCAAACCGGGCTTTTTATAAACTTTGTGCGAATTCAAGCAATTGTTTAGATTAATTAAATTAAATTACATGCATTTCTTACACGGGCTGAGATGGACTTTGAGCTTTCTATCACTTAATCCAAGCCCGGCCCAACTATTAAACGGGCCCTAATTACATATTCAAGCCCGGTCCAAAGCTGGTTGGGCCTGTATCGGGCTCAGGCTGGCCTGTCCCATTAGCACCCCTAGTTCTATCCCCTTACTGTTCACGGCAAAATGCCCTTTATTTTATTTTATTTTATTTTTGTTTTTTAAGTTATATACATGTATGCAACTTAGTAACTTGTCAATCTATGGGCTCCACAAACCACAATGAGGCCTACCTACAAAATATCTAAACTACTCAAAATAACTACTTGAAAGATTCAAGTGTTTTCTAGCAGTGAATTTAATGGTAAGCTCTAAGTCCTAGGAATATCAAGATAGTTTTGTGCTTTCTTTCTTGTTTTTAATTTGTTTTCCTTTCAGGGCTCAATGATGAATTTAGGCTTTGCTAGAGAACAGAATGGGCACAAATGTAAAAAGTGGCTATAATTGGGTGAAATTGGGCGTGCCCATTTTTCAACAGGTGATTTTGGATCCGAGCACGAAGTTCAGTAGGCTTGAACCTTTCAATTGTAAATAAAACTTGGGATTCATTACCAAGGAATCAAACTGCCACATTTTGTTTCCCTTCCTATAGAAAGTGAGTGAAATGTCATTCCAACCAAACTCTACTTTAGAGGGGAGTAAACCCAACTCTACTTCCTAGGAGAAATGGGTTTTCTTCAGTGGGCTTTCTAAAACAATCTCCACCATAGGTGGCCCTTCATGTGATTCTAACGTGAGACAATCTCAAGGATGGGCCACAAGCAAAAAGCTAAACAAGTTGGAATGACTTGTGCTGGAAAGGGGATATAGTAGCCGTCTACTTACCGCACCAAGGTGAGACTGCACGAAAAGAAAAGGCACCTTCCTGGCAAAACAAGGGAAAGGGAGAAGTAAGTTTTTTCTTTTTAATAATAATAGGATATTTGCCGTACATCTGTCCTTATTTTAGCGTCTAGAATCTCCTCTCTATTCTCTATACCAATCCGAAAAATGTTGATCAACATTTTCGGCGTCAATACTTTTCAGAGTACGATTCAACTGAATTTGAAGCAAACCACCAGAATCATTAGTTGTTTGTGCATTGTTTTTTTTTTTAATAAATTTGATATTTATCTTTTGAATGAAGAAATTTCTTTTAACTTATTAATTATTATCTATTTTATGTGGTTAAATTGCGAAGTTAAAATTTTCCACCATTTTTTATACATGAATATATGGGTAAGATATATTTGTGTCCATTAGTTAATTGTTTATAAACCAATAAGCGCTATGTTGCATAGGCACTCCGCCTCTGGACATATAATTATTTTTAAATTTAGTGTTTTGGCGCTCCCACTCCTGCTCTGCGCTCTGGGCATGTGGGTCCGTTGAGCACTTTACTATATTAGTAAAGGTCAAGTAACGCATTCACTTTCCATACAAATGGTCACATCAATAACATTTTAATTTAAAATTTCCTCCGTTATTTAAAAAAAATATAAAAATAAATAACTGCCTCCCTCCATAAAGACAAAATAGCTCTAAAATGGTTTCATACCAAATAAAACTAAAAGTAAAACCCTCTTAAACCCATTATATTTTATTATCTCATGCTTTACTATACTTTATTTTAAATGTAGAGTTAACAAACGGGACCACATATAGGGTGAGATCCCAGGACCCAATTTTTCAGAAAATTTCTCTCCCGTTCTTCTTCTTCCAAAAACCTCTCTCTCCACATGAAGAAAAAAGGGTTCTTGTTCTCTCCCCAAGCTAAACCCTGCCCCGCTCTCGCCCCCTCGGAGTCGCGTCGAGCGCACAACCAACGGTCAGGTATGATATTCTTAGTTTTCTTGTTTTTGAAATCTTCGGGCCTTGGGTTTTTTATTTTAGGTGTTTTGATTTGAGCTTCTATATAGCAGTTTTTTTTTTTTTTGGTTTGTGGGGTGGGGGTTTTAAGGGTTTTACATTTGGAGATAGGACAAATACCAGTTTAATACATAGGATTGTTACTATTCTAGATGATTGCATCTGATCAAATGAGATTTTAAAATAAATCTCAATTTAAAATCTCAAATGATGAGCGAAGTTATCCAAAAAAAAAAAAAAAAGAAGAAAAAGAAAAAACCTTTTTTGTTTTTTTGTTGTGTGTGTGCATGTGGGTGGGTGGGTGGTTTGAAACATGAATACATTACAAAAGGAAGGGGAAAGGAAACAAACAAAGAAGAGAAAGAGAAGATATGGAGGATATGTTTGCATGAAGAGATGAAGAACCTTGTAGGAGGAGAAGATGATTGGTTGAACTGAGAAAAGCTGGTGGAATTTGCGCTTTTCCGTATGCGAATTAGTAGGAGATTAACAGGAGAGTTTGAACAAGAAAATAAAGAAGACCATATTTCATAGAGTGGATGTCATGTAGCTTTGAATTAAACAAGGAAACCACCTTGCTTCTTCATTCTTAACAGCTTTTTGTAGACAAATAATATAACACGCTTCAAATCTGTTTACTAATGTTTGACCTGGCTTCTCTGAGTTATAGACACAGATCTGTCTATATGGGCAATGTATTCATCCAGGCATGAAATGGTCAACTCTTCCCCACCGCCATAACAGTAGAAACCACAGTGGTGATTTTAGATTAAAGATGAGTATTCTAAGGCCTGTAGAATTGTCAATGAGGGCTATCCTGAGTTAGGTGGACTTCTTGGAATCTGGTTTTACAACTATGGAATCATTAAGGTAGTGAGGACGACCGAGTCTAGCAATACTCAACAATTTTTGGCAGTTTTATTGGTATCTCTGTTTTATTCCTCTCCAGGTAACCAATAAATTATCTACCAGACAAAGGTGCGCGTTGCTCAGATTATGTCCAAGTTAGAGTTTTTCAGCTGTGGACCTAGTAGATGCATCCAATATTGAAAGGGTCCTTTACACTTTCACACTGCCAGTATACAACATTGAGTAAGAATGTTAGTTAACTCATTGAGGAAGGCATCATTAGCAGAGAAATGGGGTGACTTGAATATGGATATGTTGCAATGGTTGGTTCACCTAATATTCATGGGGCCTCAAACATGAGTACGCAAGGTCATTGGGATTCTAAGTTCTAACCTGCTTATGGGTGCACTTAACCTAGTGCATGCAAGGAGAAGGTGTGATAATGGCAATAACATGAGATACTTAACTTTTATTTTTCCTTCTAATTTCCTTCTTGAGACTCATAAGCATTTAACCCTAATTTTTTTTTTTTTTTTTTTTTTTTTTTTGTTTTATTTCTTTTTCTTGCCGCCAAGTTTACTTGAATTCATAATTTACGTAATAGATTCTGACACCATACTTTGGGCCCATTTCTATCATTGATATTGAATTCCTAGGACTTAAAGGAATATCTTTCCATCAAGGAGGCTAAAAGTGAAAGATTAAAGGCGAGGATCTACAATGGACATCAGATAATCTCCATTTCAATATGAGTGATTACTCCCATTTCATACTAATTAATTAAATATTTGGAATTTGATGGTCCTTTCTAGATCTCTGCCTTTGACCCTTCACTTTTCATTTCTCACCTCTTTAATATCCTTTTTAAAATCTCCTTTACTAAGAATTCATAAGAGTTCAATAAAAGTCAAGAATATGGGAGGAGATATGTAATAGTTCTTTGTATTTTGACTTGTCAACTATGGTTTCTCTTTTTTCTTTTTTTTGTTTCTTTCACATATGGGTGGAAGACCTAAGCTTCTAACTGCTTTCCTTCGTCTTTGGACAATGTACTGGACTCCTAAACTGCACAAAAGTTGGTTTAGCACGGAAAATAGCCCGAGTAACTTATGGATTCCGGGAAATATGACAGCTAACCAAACCACTGAAGAACTGTGTAGCTGACATGTTGACAAATGAAACATGTATTTACTAATTACTACCAAAACATTAAAAACTAGCGTGATAGGAATGAAACCACACAGTAAAGCTAGCAAAGAATTGTAGATTTAAAATGGCAATATCCACCAAAGGAATACTACAATATCTGTTAATTGGTGTGTAAGATTGGTCGTTGGTCTTTTTGTAATTGTTCCTTCTTTTTAATATAATCCTTTGTTACCAATCAAGGTAAAAACTGATATGCTCTTATTAAGAGCCTGAAAAATCACAGTTAGAGACAACTCAAATGACACGGATTCCCTTAATCAAAATATAAAATTTGAGAATTAAGAGTAGAATGAAGAAACTTTTTTATGTGTAAATTTATAGCATGATGTGGTATGCGTTGTACATTGTAGTTGAAGAACAGACCTTTCTGAATGATCCAGTAATAACCAGGACTGTTTGTTGATGTGCTTGAGGGTTGCAACATATTCTTTAGCAGTGTATGCCTTGACAAATATGTAGTAAATATATGATGAATCATCCAGAAAAACATAAACTTTGTTACATACTCCTTCATTAATACCTACTTCGCCAGGACATTTCCTCTTATCTCTTTCATTACCATAACTTGGTGGTTAATCTGATTCCTGATCACACAATGTTATGAAAGTCGACCCCTTGGACCATTTACACGGCTGCTTGCATTTGCAACCATTTGACTTTTCCAACCAACAAATTAGAAAAGTCTTGTTGAAAAAATCTATGAACTTGATCAAATGAGGACTTCGTCACTTGCTTGTAGATTGTACTTGTCAATGAAGGATCAGAGTGGTTTCCTTATCCAACTATTATAAATGTGTAACTCGCATGAGATGAAGCGCATCATCCATTCTCATTTAATTGTGATTTCTCATCTAATACACACCCGCCTTGAATACGTCCTTTTATTTGAAAATCAACTTTTAGTTATTGATTGTG
Organism: Camphora micrantha; assembly: GCA_003546025.1. NCBI lineage: Eukaryota > Viridiplantae > Streptophyta > Magnoliopsida > Laurales > Lauraceae > Camphora > Camphora micrantha. Next base: position 3,519,541 of record QPKB01000008.1, read on the forward strand.
ATTTCTCATCTCATACACACCCTCTCCTGATTACCATTGTTTTATTCTCAAAGCACTTTTCAAAGCTACATCTCTCGTTTCCTCATGGAGTGTGCAATATCTAATGTCAATCAGAACCAAGACCCTATTTATAGAAACTTAATTACCATCCTTAGCATTGATGGTGGTGGAATTAGAGGAATCCTTCCTGCAACCATTCTTAGCTATCTGGAATCGCAACTTCAGGTGCAACATATATATTAAAGGCCTATTTGGATCTAAATAACTAATGTGTGAATTATATATAATACTGCAATTCTTGCTTTAGGGTAAGCTGTGTTAAACCTAACGCCCCAGATCTTTCGTCCTTCTGCATTACCATTTCATGTAACCATAGTATTGGGGTACACACGTCGAAGGATCTGAATGAGGCCCAAGAAAAGCCTAACTTGCACAATTGGGCTTGTCTATCTACTTCTAGCAACAAGCAGACACAATAAGTAACTATTTCTATGTAGATTTTTTTTCCTAGGCTTAGTTTGAAAGGGTGTTTGATGGAACAGGAGTTGGATGGTCAAGATGCAAGACTGGCAGACTACTTCGATGTGATTGCAGGGACGAGCACTGGCGGCCTTATAACTGCCATGTTAACTGCACCGAATGAAAATAAACGTCCCCTCTTTGCTGCAAAGGATATCAAGGACTTCTACCTTGAACATTGCCCCAAAATCTTCCCACAATGCAGGTAATAAGTCATAGTACTGTCCATCTCCAAATGGTGGTATTGTTTTGTAACTGATGAATTTGTTGACTAACTTGTTTTTTCTTCTCATCTTAATTTTGTTTATGATCGTAGAGGGCCTTTCGCACCAGCTATGAAGCTTTTCAAAGCAATATCAGGACCCACATACAATGGAAAGTATCTACGTGCCCTTGTCGAAAAGAAGCTCGGAACAACACTGTTGAAGGAGACATTGACGAATGTCATTATTCCAGCATTCGATATCAAGAAACTACAACCAACAATCTTCTCGTCCCGCGAGGTCTCTCTCTCTCTCTCTATATATATATATATGTATATATATAGGGAGATGCTCCTATGAGAGATATCTCTCACCTTATATGAGAGATAGGGGTGGGGGGTCTCACATTTAAGTTGTTGGCATTGGATATGGATGTGAGGGCGCTCACACAATCTCTCATTTAAGGTGAGAGATATCTCTCATAGGAGCATCTCTCTAAATATATATATATATATATATGGGAAGTATTCATGTGCATCCATCCCTCACCACATTATGGTGAGAGACAGCATAGTAGGGCTAGTTTATGATTCATTCAAATCATCCACACACATGGAACCCCCTAAATTACAAAGGATCAATTGAGTTTTCATTAATCCGAATGGATTGGATTGAGGGTCAAAATTTCCCTTTAATGTAAAGTCATTAAATTTGTGGGCCACGGATGAAGGGGTTAGAGACTTGGGATTGACTTCAAACTTGATATATGGTCTCATCTCATATGACTCTTTCCATCCCCCCAAAGTCCCATGATCAATGGGGCCCTAGGTGGGCCCCATTGAGTTTGTCCCTCACCATATGGTGAGGGAAGGATGCACATGAATATTGCCCTATATATATACATACATACACAAGCACATGCACACACCCAACTTTGGGAGCCCCATAGTTGGATATGGTGGGGGATGGATATGAAATTTTGTCATGAGGGATTCCATACTTGACCATATTCATGAAGTTAAGCATTTTCTATTTCTCTATCTTTTAAAAGTACCATCAGTTTCTCTTGATGAGGATGGCATTTGCCATGTCAACCAACAAAAAATTTAGGGTTGTGTGGAACTGTCAAAATGCTTAACAAATAACAAGGATACTATTTAACTAAGAACTCTATACTAAAAAAAAAAAAAAAAGAACGCTATATCTAGCATAAAACCTTATTTAAATTTAGTAGCAGAATTCCCATTTTTTGCACTTCAAAATTAGACTGATAGCTATTGACCAACGCCATTTTCCACTGTGCAGGTAGAATCAAAACCATACTTGAACGCACTACTATCTGATATCTGCATTGGCACATCTGCAGCTCCAACTTATCTTCCTGCCCATCATTTCAAAACCGAATATTCTGGGGGGGAAGAGATGAGATTTGACCTCATTGACGGTGGTGTTGCTGCTAACAATCCGGTAACTAAAACTTAACCATTTAATGACAATTCTAAAACCAATGCATGTATTTTTCTAATAAGTAAATAAAATACCAAATGAAAATTGTAAAACAAATACAAGTAGTTTTCCAATAAGTAAATAAAATAACAAACCCTAATCCTAGCAGGAAAAATAAAATCTACAAGAAAGGCTTTCTTGTAAGAAGTTTTACTAAATTCTCCTTTGAAACACGGTTTCAGGCATTGATTGCTTTGTCAGAGGTGACTAAGGAATCTTTCCGAGGAAATCTGGATCGCTTCCAAAATAAACCTGTGGATTGTGGTCGATGTTTAGTCATCTCATTAGGGACCGGATCACCCAAGAAGCATGAAAAGTATACTGCAAGTCACGCTAGCAAGTGGGGTCTTTTTGGATGGTTTCATAGCGGTGGTTCCACACCATTAGTGGATGTATTTACTAAAGCCAGTGCTGAGATGGTTGATATCCATATCTCTGTTGCGTTTCAAGCTCTTCACTCAGAATGTAACTACCTTCGGATTCAGGTAATACATGTGTTTTGCTTTGCAGTTTTATTGCTCCAATATTAATGAGTCCTACGCCGAAAAATTATTGTTAATGTTTCCAACTAAACACCAGGATGATACATTAAGTGGGAGCATATCGTCAGTTGATATTGCTACCAAGGAAAATTTGAAGAATCTTGTAAAGGCCGGCGAACAGTTATTGAAGAAAACCGTTTCAAGGGTAAACTTAGACACTGGTATCTATGAACCAGTTGAAAATGCAGAGACCAATGAAGTAGCACTCAAAAGGTAAAAATATAAATGTCAATTGCGATCTTATATTGAAACCATTATGTTCAATTTGTGGTACTGATTTTTGTCTTCACTTTGTTCTTGATGTAGATTTGCTAAAAAACTCTCAGATGAAAAGAGGCTTCGGAAAATGAGATCACCGCCAGTCAAAACTTTAAAATCCATGGATACTAGCTGAAATCATAAATAGGTCACTACGTAATGGCTAACAATTAAACAAGTCTTTGAATGGTGTTATAATTATTAAGGTGTTTGTTAGGTCAGTCAATCTGTTTACTCTATTTGTATTAATTGTCCAATAAACATGGTGTGACCGCACAAAAAACGAACATGTTTTTATTTGTTCAAGTTTATTGTACTTGTGCTTGCCTGGGCTTGTTTTTTTTTATTTTCTTTAAGGAACTAAAGGATGTGCAGAGTTTCAATTAATCCAAATGGAGGTGCGACAACCAAAGAGTAAACTATCAACGTATTCTGCCTACAGAGTACCTTGCGCTACCCCGCCACCAACCGAGCCCCTGCCTGGCTGTCGTGCAAGAATTTCGCTCCATGCGGGGTTTCACCTTTGTGGACACCAGACACTGTCATCCTTCATCGATGTGTTTGTTGTTCAAGTATTCTGCTACTCGACAACTACACGATGACTAGTACTTATGGATCTTGCATCAATCTGTAACTTTCATTCACCATCCTTGAGAACTAAGGTATCAATTGCTTTAGAAGGCAATTCAAATTGGAAGACAGAATAATGAAGGATTTTTTTTTTCTTTGAAAGATAGTATCTTTATTAATCAAAAGAGTAACATCCAACAGTCGAGGACTCCCTAGTCCCCTTAAAAACCCAGCACGATAAGGACATGGGTCACCGGCTATACTGAAGCATATGGCTTCTTAAGAATGGCAGTGCAAAAGCTGGCCCAACTCCACCAGTGTGCAGGGCAGGTCCTTATTCGGATGTTTAAGACTTCTGCTCAACTTCACAGCCTGCAACAGCACCAACATATGAAATCGCTGAAATGAGGCCTGCAATCTAAGTACAAAAAACCCAAACTTCCAATTTGAGCTGGTGGGATCTAAGAGATCAAAACAGTCCAACTCAATGCTATTCGATGAAACAAGTTGTTTGGCCGAGTGGTTAGGACCACGGTTACTCTCTCTTCTGGAGCTAGCGGTTCTGGTATCGATCTCTGGTTCTCCCCTCTTCAAGAATCGAAGGTAGAGTTCACTAGGGCTACCACCTGGGGGGGCACATGGGCTTTATCCGGCTTCTCTTTGGACTCTGAGGGATTAGTCTAGCCCTTCCAGCAGGGGGAAAAAAAAAGTGTGAGAGAGAACACTAGAACCCATGTCATGTTAATGTAGAACCCAATACATGAACTCACCCATCATTCCATAGGATGCCAATCAAAATAGGATGATGATGCACTATATATAGAAAATGGCCATCCAGTAGTTAGAAGGTGTAGCAAGTAGCAACAGTGGGTACCACCCGAATTGGAGGAGATGGATTCCAGAGACTTGCAATCACATCAGAAGTATCACGCCTATGAAACAAATTTTCACTATAAAGCTGACGAAATGGTGCATGAACAAAAAGTCTACATGGACAAATTTTTTGGTACAAGGGATATTTAGGATTTGTCCAAAATTTTGGCCAAAAAATTTATCCATGTAGCACTACTCATGCATGAAATACGTGGTCCAAGTTCTAAATGGAAAACTGTGATGTTAAAGGTAAGAGGCATTAGGACATATTGTGAAATTGGAGCTTGATGTTTTTTCCAAGCGATTGATGTGATGCAAGGCCTGTTTTTTAGTGTTGAGGGCTGAGAATCTGTCCTGCGCTGCAAGGCTTTTAAGAGTCCCAAAAGGGCATGTTTAGAAACAACATATTTCTAAAATTCTATTCTATTATTTTAATTACTTTAGACCATGATTTATCCACCTACAAAATAAATAAATATATATATATATATTTGGCTATAGAATGTATTGGTATTTGAAAAAAAAAAAAAAACCTTCATGTTGAATTATTCAAGAAAACAAGGTGGTAACTGTCTACCGTACAAAAAAAAGAAAAGAGAGAGTCAGAATAAGGTTTGAAGCTTTTGTCACAATATATTTGTAAATAGTTTCATGAAATTGGTTTCACTTTTGATTACCAACATTAATAATCCTTATTGTGATTGTAGGCAATAAATGGATCCCAGTATGACTCCCAAATACAGTATCGGACTGATCACCCTGGTTATAAATGTTACATGAGTCCTAATATTAGGTGGGTTATGCAAATATTAAATTAGGTGGATTCTATTATGACTACCAACATTATGTAGGTTCCATATCAATTACCAATATTAGATTGTGTGACGATAATTATTAGTTTATAATAATTAGATGAGTCTAATAATGAGTCAACATTTTTTTTTTTTTTTTTTGGTAATGAAGAGTCAACATTTGGCCATGCTTAGTGATTATTATAATTGAGTAACTTCAATAGACTACAAACATCAAAAGGGTCTCTCTATTATTTTAAAATCAGAACACTTCTAACCATATTTTCTCGCTCCTCTTCATGCCTTTCTCTTGAAACCAGCTAAACTCAACTATCTTAATTTCAGTATGCAAGAACGAGTTGTCTCAATATCCATACAAAGGACTGTAAGCAACAGAGCAAGTCCAATTCATTCATTCTTAGCCTTTAGTCGATCCAACTCCTTCCGATCGGTCATTTTAAGAGTCTGCTTGTTTGGAGGTATTTCTCACAAAATTCTTTATGTCGGACTTCCTAACAACAATACAGCTGCACAATGAATGGGAGGAATGCATATAAAGCCGCTCAATGAAATGTCACTATTGGCCTATAGAATTTTTAACAAATTTTCAAAATGCTGAATTGCGTTTGAACATTTGTAAAACCAGGTGGAGAACAACATTTAGAGAACCCATAAAATCTCCCCAACAAAATTTTGCAGTTGTGTTATCACAACTGCCAAAGCTTATCAACAGAGGTCTCTGGTTTTGTTACTCTCTTAAATTAACTCAAAAACTTTTCATGATAAGAGCCTTAATTAGTAACCAGTTGTACTGAACCACATCTTAACAATTTTATTTACCTATTTTTTCCACTTCAAAGAAGATGTGCTAACATTTAATTTTTGACGCTAGTACTCACTGCACAACCCTACATAAAGTCACTATAATAGAAGACCAAAAAGTCTACTTGGACAAATTTCTTGGACAGAATTTTGGACAAACCCTATGGTATGGCTTGAATATCCCCTATGATATTCAAGCCATAACATAGAGTTTGTCCAAGATTCTGTCCAAGAAGTTTGTCCAAATAGCATTACTCATAGAAGACAAGCAGAATAAGTGGAACACCAAATAAAATTGCATAGTAACAGCACAATGATTTTATTGTCAACTGTGATGAAAGTACTACAATAATGGTATCTTTGACGTATGCTTTTTGAGGAACATTCATGTGCATCTATCCCTCACCATATGGTGAGGGACACTTCCATAAATGAGGATTTTCAAGTACAAAAGTGAATTTTCAAATACATAGGGTGAGATACACTTCTTTGTCTTCATGTGCAAAAAGGAAAAGTGCCCCTCACCCTATGGTGAGGAATAGGTGCACATGAATATTCCCCGTGCTTATTTTAATAGAAACTATTTTTATCCAATTGTGAAGGTACTTCCACCACTGATTACAGGTCCCATATCAATGTTTCCCCCACCATCTGCTCTATTAACTCCTTGGATTTGAGGATTGTACTTGCCACCACCAGTCTGGGTATTGTTAGTAGTTTGGGAAGGCTGTGCTGGTGCTGGGTGGCTCTCTAGGGCTCCCACAACTGAATTGTATGTCCTGTGTCCAACAACCATAGATGATAATGAAGTGAAATGGTTAGAAATTTGGAATCTTAGTATACAATCAAAATCTGGAAGATTTGATGAGCATGCAAAAGAATTAGTTATAGCTCAATGAAATAGCTGGAATTTATGGGGCAGTAGTACTCTTGCAATCCAAATTCCTTGTGATTTGCTCAGGATTGTTAGACTGTTAGATGGGGTGGATACAGATTGAGGAGTGAAAGGATATATAGATGGGCAAGAGCTTAAAAAAACTTCCCCTTTGGTGGAAAATGATTACTCACTCGTTATCCCAAACAACAAAAAAAAAAAAAGTTTCAAAAACTTAACTCTAGAAATTCCGAAGCCCCTTCACAGATTTCTACAACAGAACTTCTCGTTACCCTTTGACAAAGGATCATTTACTAACAATTTCTTGAGATTACTATAAATTTTGAGCCAAACCAGTCAGTCCAGCCCAAAAATGAGATCAATATTTGCAAGAGTAACACAAGAGAGAATACCATGACTATGTCACTGAAATGATACCAAATTTACTAACTGGCTTTAAGCCTGCCCAGTTTCAGAACAGGTGAATTTGGACCTGAGCATGAAGTTCTATGTTAAACCCAGACCTGGGTCTGGACCCTTCATTTGTTGATAAACTTGGGCACTACATGTGTAGTTCAACTCTATATGGGTCCAACTTGGACTCTTCCCTGTCCTGCAATGGATGGATCATAATAAAGCTCATGTACGGACCATGTGATCTCAGGTTAAAGAATCAGCATGAGACCTTGTACCAGACCGGTGAAAGGCTGATAATTATCAGCTATATCAATATCAGTCTCGTATAATTTAGGATACTACAAATTATACCAAAGTTAGAGAAAGGAAAACATCAAGCATATTTTGCAAGGATCTCAATATGGCAAGTCAGCTATATAATTACATTTGGTAGATGTTTGCATATAAAAATGTGATATGACTACATGCTAATAGCATAGTGTTGAGGTCAACGTCCACCCTCACTCTTGAGCGTTCATAATTGTGGTCGAGCCCTCGTCCTCACTATAAAACTATTGTTGTGCCGTTTCCTATCACCAATTAGTTTTGGGATAAGTGGTAGCTCAATGGTGTATAAGATTCTACACATAATATGATCAATATTTTTAAAAATATAATGTAAACCGAACTAAAAGATAAAGAAAACGTAGGCATTAATGGTGTCTTTTGTACTACAATAAGCAATAAAAATGTTTTGAAATGCTTGATTGGTTTGTAAAAATAAACTCTTCTCTAATAGAAATAAATTAAATGGAGATGGGAAACGAATAACCAACCATCACCTGAGTAAATCAAAACCCAGGAAAGTTTGATCTCATCTACATCTTCACCTTTTTATCCTTTTGTCCCCTTACCTATTTATAATCCTCTATTGGAATCCATTTTACTATGAAATCGTAGGAATTTAATTCCATGAGAACAATCAATACTAGATTTTGTAATTACCGAAATTGTCAAGTTCCAATCACTGGTGCAAGCCAAACATGTACCTCAAAACCATGGTTGTTAGTTGCCTAAGTAAGAGAGTATAATGTTATTACGAAAGATGAAAGAGACATTTGGTTGACTTAGGGTTTAGGGGATGCTAGACATAAACCCTAGGGACCCATTTGTTTGCAGGAATTCTTGTCAGGAAAATCTTATTGTTGGAAAGTTTTTAAATCATATTAGCAGTTGTTTGGAATTCTCTATTTCGGCTAACAGAATTCTCCAAAATTCTCAAAGCCTTTGAACATTTGTAATTTTAGCTAGAGGAAATAGGGCGTAAAAGAGCATACTCACATCAACCAGTGTGCGGAGTATTTGGGCCATTGCTTAAAAGAGGGAGGCATGCGATATGGGCGAGTTGGATAGTAATAATTAAAGTCAAATTAGGCCCTGCACTAATTAAATTGGTGTAAGATGTTGTTAGCACCATGGCAATGGCAGAAGGTAAATTTTCTTTTGAGCAGGCTCTCCTTCAGGAGCACACATCTAGACCATCCCTGAAGGTGGTATCCCCTTGAATCTCCGCAATGACAACACCATTCTAAATGGACCACGGAGCACATGAGAAAACTTTCCATGTCAAGAATGTGTCGATTTCTCCATTATTGTTGCTACCTCCATTGGCAGATCATAGCAAAAAAAATCTACAGAGATTGATTCCGGTGGAAGACCTCTATCCTTTGCAAGACACATTCAGCAGTTATTTTGAATTGAAGAAGTCAATATGATAGTTACAAGCCAGAGGTGCTTGTCCAACACCATTCTAAATGGACCACGGAGCACATGAGAAATTTTGCATGGCAAGAATGTGTCGATTTCTCCATTATTGTTGCTACCTCCATTGGCAGATCATAGCAAAAAAATTCTACGGAGATTGATTCCAGTGGAAGACCTCTATCCTTTGCATGACACATTCAGCAGTTATTTTGAATTGAAGAAGTCAATATGATAGTTACAAGCCAGAGGTGCTCGTCCCTGCAATCGCATCCGGAATAGTCCACACGTCTTCCATTCTCACCACCTCACACATGCTCCACAATGAGCCCTAAAGCACCTCACTGGGGGACCACCTGGATGAAATGTAATCACCAGTATGTGAGATGGAAAGATCAATTTGCCTATTAAGCCTATGTGAAAAATCAGCTCCAGTGGTTGTTGTACCATTAGAATGGAAACCTGAAAGATCTTGCCTTATAGAGGCATTAAACATTGAGGGATAAAGATCAAGAGGTTAGGATTATCCTATGAGTTTTCATCTTTTGCATAGGCTGAGGGAAATTCAAATCTTTCCACGCCCCCAATCAAATCTTTCCTCTATGATGCAAATAAGTCTGCATTATTGAAAATAACAGCAATGTGCTGTACCCATCACCATCAACATTACCATAATCATCTGAGACTTACTCCAATCTGGGCTTTCATGTATTGCATGGATGAGGAGGCTGCAATAGAAAAAAGGAAACTTCTATGATTCCTCATTTTTCGAGGGAAATCACAAGCACATGCATATACCTGTACTAATTTTGAAGAGACTTTTCTTGTTTTTACAATTGCGCGTGTCTTTATTCATTGATGCACGTGCATTGCATCTTTGCTGGAATGAATCATTAATTATCAATGCAAGCTGTCACAGGATAGGTCATGGACCAAGGCAATATCGATGCAAGCTGTCACAAGATAGGACATGGACTCAGATAAATGTGAGATGTGGGACACACTCGGTATGCGATAATGAACCCACTCTAATTCCAGGTAATCAATCATATACCAACATAAAAGCTTAAGCTAATAGGTAGAACGCTGAAACAGATATATGAAGCCATATCAAATTCAAAACTTAGGCAATATAGGATGTGGGACTTCCCAACAAAGATTGATTGCTTGTGACAATGAACTCCTTTTTCTTTTCTTTTTCTTTTTTTTTTTTTTTTTTTTTTTTTTTTTGAGGGAATGATATATAATCTAGAAAGAAGTTGTTGGGTTTATGTTTTGTGTCGTGCCGGAGTGGTCATTGGATTTGCCAATGATCGGGTTCAGATCAAGAGTATTTTGGTCATTGTATTGGTGCTTTCTTAGGGGCTAAGAAAGTAAAAGATTATATGAGTAGTTGCTCTTTTATCGTGAACAAAGGTTGATTTGCCAAACTACGTAAAATCCTCGTCTCTTGTGTAGCATGTAAATTCGATTTTAAATTCCTTATGCACGCGCATAACAAGAGTAAAAAAACTTGCCATGATATCTCTAGAAGCAATAATATTTTAACACAATGCATTTTTTCCCCCTTTTTCATTCAATGCATAGAGAATTAATCAGTCGCGATCATTCGTAGGATGTGGTAAAGCTAGTTAGGCATGGGGACATGGTTCATGTGAAAGGATCTGTTAGTGGCACATGGGAGAAAGGAAGGTTCACCTACCATTCATGGGTGTCAACCAAGTATTCATTACGAGTCAGAAACTTGACACCGCCACTCACGACATTCAGTGTCGTGCTGCGAGCAATAAGAAACTTTGATGAGCCACAATAATTCCATGATAGTAATTAGGTTTCCATTTTTCCTATTATCACTATTGTGATAAGTAGTATCGATCATGCAAATAATTGTATTCAAAAGAGAAAAGTATATGATTTGGAATGTTCAACTTGTTTAAGTATCTTTGCTATTGTAAATTCACAAGTACCCTCCTTTTCTATCTACTCTGCATAGATAACAGTTTGCTAGGAAGTATAATTGAGTTTCTCATCCTGTTTGTATTTTCCTTTTGGTATATTTCACAATGTGAACTCTTCAACATGATTATAGTTACACTTCAAACTACTTTAGAAAAGAATGATAAAACTACTCTAGAAGAGATGAAGTTGCGAGGCTTCTAGTGGGGATAAAATATAAATGCTTGAGGAGCCTTTTTTTCTCTACTTGTTATAGTCATCTTGTGGAGAAGAAAGAGATATTGAACTGAGTCTCCTGTGTCATTTTTTTCTTTCTTAAATAGATTACCTAGGGGGAGTGCATTTAGAATACCCGGGAGGGAGGGTTTTTTTTTACTTTTGTTTTTTTTTTTGGAAGGGTGGAGGTGTTAAAAACAAGAGGATTTTATCGAGGGGAACCCCTTAGATGGCCAGTGCACAAAAAAGAACCCAATAAATCCTCGTAGACAGAAAAAGACCCTCCCATCACTTTTGTTTTCTTTTCTTTTCTTTTTTTTTTTCCCATCTTTCGACTATATAATGTTATTCTCAATTGAATGTCAATATCAACGCTCGATGCAGGTTTGTGGCTCAGGTGACACTTGTGTCGTCATCTTCTTTCTTCCTCTTCTCCATCTTCTTTCTCCATCTCCCCACTCCATTTCTTGCCCAATCCGCCATTGTCCTCATCATCGTCAACACTCATATATGATGTTCAATAGTCAGCATACTACTGGCCTTTTAACTCAAGCAACTTGAGAGAGAGATTATGAGGTGTTGATTACAAGAGGCCCACATTTTTTCTTACGATTCTATCTGCTAACCACTCACTTCGCTCTAACCACCTCAATTAATCCCTCTCTATACCTTCTAAACCCCCCCCCCCCCCCCCCCCCCCCCCCATCTCACCCTCCACAACTAGGTAGATATATCCCTCTCTCTCCTCTTGTCACCTCTGCTTCTAAATTCTCCTTCTCCACTCTCCTCTTCATAATGAGATATAGAGGATCTAATCAAAGGAAAAGGAAAAGAAATGAAATGCTAAGGAAGAAGATCAAAGAGTACGATTCGAAGCGGCTTTTGAAGGAGCATTTGAAACAGGTTGCGGGGACCGGATTGGAGAAGAGGAAGAAAGAAGATGATGATGGAGATATTGAGGATGGTGAGTTGGCTAAGAAATGGAATTGGGAGATGATAAAGATGAAGGAGAAGAGGAAGGACTAAGAGGGAGAATTAGACACAAACATCGATAGAGGCACATACCTATCGATGTTCAACTGGGAATAATAATAGTTGAGCATCAAACTTGTGTTGAGTACACTCAACTAAGAATAATGACGCACAGGCCGAAAGGCAAAAAAGAAATACAAAAGTGATGGGAGGGCCTTTTCTATTTGTGAGGATTTATTGGGTCATTTTTTTATGGACGGGCAATCTAAGGTGTTTTTTCCCCCGTAAAATCCTTTAAAAAGAATTAACGCTTCAGGGTACATCTTTTTTCCTCAAATACCTTAGGCGCAAAGATTTTCTTGGGTCATTATCTCTTTATGCGCCTCCTAGCTTATATGCTCATCAGCATGGTTGGTTTTATCTATTCCTGGGAAAAATGAAACCAAATAACGGTCATAGGGATTTTTCATGCAATAAAAAGGCATTTCAGCTTTTTCCTTGTTGAGTAAGTTGAGCGCTTTCTCAATGAAAATCTCTCTCTCACACATGATAACATACATGTTATCAACACACACGCACATGCACTCACAACACACATCAAATCTTCTATCTCTCTCACACACACACATCAAACCTTATCAACTAGGCTGTGATTCTTACAAGGAAATAAGACCCTAGGTTGCCCGGGTGAACCCCACTTTCCAAAATCAAAATTGCTTAGAGTCACCATCTATCATTATACTTAATTTAATTAATAGGACTTTGGCTACTTGTTAGATTGATCACTTGGAAAATATATGATTCCCTTCCTTTGGCTTTTGGCGACGTGTGATAATCTGATGGTCCCAATTCAAATTGGAGTGCTAGGGTCTTAAATTTTTTTTGATACAAAAACCTCGAGGCATTAGTCGAGACATCGGAAATACTTTTCAATATTCCCTCTCGGGTGGAGCCCACTCCTCAATACTCTCCCTCAGGTGGAACCTGGCCGGAGCACTATTGGCGACAAGCAATTTTTTTTTTTTTTTTTTTTTTTTTTTTTGCGCCGAGTCGTTCCTCCTGGGATTTGCACTCACTAGCTCTAATATCATCTTAAATTTATTTAGCTAACTATTGATACAAAAGCCTCGTGGTTTTAGTAGAAATGACTAGTTAAAGGAATTTAAGATAGGAAAGCTATAAATTTGAGCAAAAAGGTGAACCCCACATCGAGGACCGCAGAGGATTTGGACTCTCTTACGGGTCCAGAAGGCGACTTTCAGCCTAGCCTTACCCTTGGATATCAAAAGTAAACTGTAAAGATAAAGTCCTCTTCATGGACCCTTTCAAATAGAAAATATATACGATCTAGAAAAGGGGCAGAAGAATGAGAAAGAATTGAGAGTATTTTGAAATATGGTTTTCCACATAGGATATATATGGTGTGGCTGTCTCTTATTAATAGTTAAAGAGGATACAGAATATATAAGGGATAAACTACAAGTAGTTGAAATAGAATTAGTTACAGAATAGTTACATAAGTCTATCTCAGTAGAGATACTTCTGATGAGACTTGTGATGGGTCATTGACTATTTCTCCTTTAACAGAATGGACGTGAATCTAGAAAACATATAAAGTCCTCTCCTCCCTTTCAACTTGGAGATATGGAACTCGTCCACCTCCAATGCCAAGACGTGAGCCTACAAGGAGATTTATGCCATATACTTCAATTTTTCCATTGAAATTGGTTCTTTGGACTACAAAATTTTCAAGAGTTTGTTAGATGTTCCAGTGCTCAGTGTCTTGTCACCCATCTCTAACTGTATTTGTCCCCATCTGGTGCCCACCCAGTAATTCCATTAAAGGCCCAATCTTTAGATGAAAATTTTATTTCATGCAAGACAGACATATAACCTGTTGGAAATAGGTGGGCCTCGTGGATGCGATTTCAAAACTTTTGACCCACTTAAATTAAGGATCAAACGCCCATAAAGCCATTAACCATATTTAGGATGCAATCCCTCATACTCATATACCATGTACAACAATAACACAAGCAACACCATGCAAATATAATCTAGAAAAGATAGAGAAGCAGATTATATATTTGCTGTCCGGTTGTGCTTTGATGGAGAAGAAAACAACTTTAGATCTCCAAGACCTCTTAGCCTTCCACGCTATGACCCGTACCAAATCTCTTCTTTATAGGAGATGGGTGGGATCTCCTAAAGAAAACAACTAGAAGCTCTAAACGAAACTAGAAGAGAACTAGAAGAAGAAGAGAAGTATGTGCAACTCTTGCACAAAGGTGTTGGGCGTGAATTCCAAGGATTGTGTCTATCCCAGCCCCTTTGTTACTTCTTTTATAGCATTAAGCAACCTCCTTCTCTTGTACTAATTGAAATAAAAGTCTTATTTCTACACAAAATAGTAACCTTACTATTACCACTATTAGAAGTCCAACTTCAAATAGAAATAGTAACTTCCTAATTCCTTCATCTTAGAGTTCTAGTAGGATTAGTATCTTTTCAATAACTTGGGCTAGCATGGGGACCACTAGGGATTCCATAGAAAGCTGGCTCCAACTGGGACACGTGACCCCACATCTCATGTGTAATCCGGGCCCACAGTTAATTGCAAATAACACCACTATATAAATGCAATTGCACTCCAATCTTAGGAATAAATTACAATGAAGACCCTAAACTTCCTGATTACCACAATTAAGCCCCTCTATCAATATCCATGGATTAACTGGACTAATACTGTTCTACCAATTTAAATCCACATCTTATTAACCTTGAGCCCCAATTAATCACAGTGATCATCAGTATCATCCAATTAATTCTTAATCGAGATGGGTGCGCACTTACTAATGATAAATCCATTAATTGGCACAAGGGGATAATATAGATAGATTCCTTTTTGACCATTGGATATTCCCACAATCCTACAACCACGTACCCAAGACACTGAGGTGTTGACCTACAGTTGGCCTCACTCATTGGTGACTCAAAGCAAATGAATAGACAGAAACTTGAGTTCATCAATGTCTCAGGATTGAGAGCCTATTGCTAGGGAATTATGAGAGCAAACCTTAAACTCGAGACAGTATTTCATAAGGTGCTTCTCATGGTCCTTCAATACATCCAATGTACCAGCACCGTGATCCAGAATCTTACATTCTGATGATCGAGACAAATCACACTATCTTATAGTGATCAAAGCGCTGCAACCTTATCAGATGAGATGCCCAGTCTCATCACCGATTATGAAGATGTTTAAGTATAAGATTTGTGACAAATGTCTCCCGTGTGTGGATCTCATCCATACAAATATATCACATCTAATATATTAATGGGACCCGGTTCATCTCATGAACCATTTATGTCATATGTATTGGTCACGTGCATTAAGTAGTAAAACACCATTCATCTCATGAAAGGAAAGCATGATATTATTGATAAATAAAAAAATTAATCAATTTATTACATCATCTGATGGATTGAGTCCATACAATTTAACAATAACCATGATTTCAACTTATTCTTTTCTATCTTCTTGGCAGAATGCATTAACATCAAACCATGATTTTTTTTCTCCTTGGTAGAACACCTGAGTTGGACGTTAGTTGTATGTTGCAGCTAACTTCAATAGCACGAGCTCCTCTTCCAGTCATCAGTCATCACCATTTTTTTTCTATATAAAATGTAATCTCTAAGAAATCAAGATTCTTACCCGGCTGCTAAGGGTTCGAACCTAGACAGCCACCTTTCCTCACTCAAGGGTTGTCCTATTTCACCTGGAATCTACAATTCCCTCACTAAAGGGCTCGTGTCCCAACATCCCTAAGCTAAATACAAAAAAAAAAAAAAAAAGAAAAAAAGATCCATGATAGTTACATAATCTCTTTTATTGATATGTGCTAAATAATTGCACTTGATACAATTTTTTTTATTGATAAATCAATGAAAGAATTACATTGGTACCATTAGCAACTAGGAATTGCATCTTTGTTTTTCAGATGAACAAAAATTACATTCAACCGCGTTTGAAAGATGGGACATGGGGTGATCTCATCTCGCGGAGCCTCCTTTCAGCACAAAGCTGTTTTGCAATCCTGTAATGAACAAGATAATCAGTGCCACAGTTAAGGAAAAAAAAATCTTATTAACCATGCATAAGCTGAGAGGGGTTAATATTCTCACTTCTTGAGAGCTTCCTCATTGGTTCCTTCATTTTCGACCGGTTCATAAATGCCTGTCTCCAAGTTAACTCTTGAAACTGGTTTCTTTAACAACCCTTCACCAATCTTCACAAGGTTCTCCATGTTTTCCTTGGTAGTGGCATGAACGGATGATTCTGTCTCTCTTATTGTATCGTCCTGACGGTTAATTAAATGGACCACAATTAGATCATGATTTATGACACAGATGTATGTAAAAGTTGTAAAAGTTGTGAGCTTCCTCACGAAGTTACGCTGCTTCTTACCTCAATCCGGAAGTAGTTTGATTTCGAGTGAAGGGCTTGGAAGACCACTGAAATGTGGATGTCAACCATATCCGAACTTGCTTGGCTGAACACGTCTACTAATGGAGTGGAACCGCCGCTTAGCAACCAGCCCAAAATACCCCACTTGCTAGCACTAGTTGCAGTGTATTCCTTTCGTCTCTCAGGTGAGCCGGTCCCGATGGAGACAACTAGAAATCGGCGGTAGTCCATGGGCTTAATTGGGAAGAAATCAGGGTTCTCTTTGAAAACCTCCTTTGTCACTTCTCCCATGGCAACTAATGCCTGAAACAATGGTTTACAGGATAAGTTATTGAAAAATAATTGAGTAAATAAAGTTATGAAAGGTTAGGGCCTTTTCTAGACTACTTTTGGGACTAATTGTATATCGTTGAGGTTTTAAAATGCAGAAATGGTTAGAAGCAACACCAGGAATAGACGTGATGTGTTTACCGGGTTAGTAACCGCTACACCGCCATCAATAAGGTTGAATTCCCTTACATTCTGTTCTGAGTCTTTGGTTTCGAAACAATGAGCAGGAAGGTATGTTGGGGCTGCGGATGTTCCGATGCAGATATCTGATAGTAGTGCATCCAGCGATGGAGTTGATTTTACCTACACACAGCAAAGAAGAATGGTACAGCATCAATAATACATGCCTAAATGTAAATTGAAAACCATATATATTACACATACACAGAGAGAGAGAGAGAGAGAGAGAGAGAGAGAGAGAGAGAGAGGTCCTTTTATCTAGAATAAATGGATCATGATTTGCTATGAGAAATCAACTCTATCAACAGGCCACTAAACATGATTGATATTTTCTAGTGACGCCCAAGCAAATCAAATGACAGTTTCATTCATAGAATTGTTCCTACCTAAAAGGATTGCACCTGATCATATGAGTTGAACATAAAGCTCAAAAATGATGAACAAAATCATTAAAAAGAAAATACTTTTTCTAAAAAAGGGAAGGTGAAAAAGGCTTTGGCAAAAAAAAAATAAAAAACAAAGAAGAAGGAAGGTGAAAGGATATAAGAAAAGAAGAGAGAGAAGATATGGAGGATATGTTTGCATGAAGACACTAAGAACCTTGTAGGTGGAGAAGATGATTGGTTGAAGGCGCTTAATGTCATATGTCGGAATAACCACATTTGTCAAGGTTTGGTGCAACCTTGTCTTTCCAAGTTTTTCTCTGAGAAGTTCATGAAGATACTTGCCACTATATCTGGGTCCAGCTATTGCTTTGAATATTTTTGTTAGGAAACCAAAAGGCCATCTGCAATTCAAAGATAAACGGGTTAGGGAATTGTTGCCGCTGCTGCTGCTCCTCTTCCTTCTACTACTTTTAAATACTAAAATATCTGTCAATACCTGCACTGTGGGAAAATCCTCGGGCAGTGATCATGGTAGAAAGCCTTGATATCCTCGGCGGTGAATAGCGGCCGATCATTTTCATTTGGTGCTGTTAACATGGCAGTCATAATACCACCTGTGTCTGTCCCTGTAATCACATCGAAGTAGTCTGCAAGTCTCGCATCCTCACCATCCAACTCCTGTTTCAAAGCACACATTTTAAAAATTAAACTAAAAGAAACATTTGCATTTCATAAACATATGTGGGTTAGTTATGATTATTCGAAGAACTTGATATTTCACCTGAAGCAATGACTCAAGGAAGCTGAGGATGGTTGCAGGGATGATTCCTCTAATTCCTCCTCCGTCGATGCTGAGGATGGTGACTAGGTCTCCAAAAGTTGGCGGTTGTATCTGATTAACTATTGATGGTGCGCGTTCCATGATGAAGTGAGAAGAGATGGAGGAATTTTTTGGTTTTCTGATCCAAATTAGAAAGATATTGATGAGAGAGAGCCTGAACAATGAAAATAAAGAAGACCAAGTTTCTTTGAGTGGACGAAAGGCTGTTGAATGAATACAAATAGCTTTCAATTGAAGAAGGAAAGTACCGTGCTGCTGCATTCTTTAACAGCTTTTTGAAGGAAAATATCATCACACGCTTCAAATCTGACCAATGTTAGACCTGCCTTCTCTGATTGATGAAAACAGACTGGCAATATCAACGGTGTATACTCATCTACGCAAGGCATGGTCAACACTTTCACGTCGCCATAACAGTAGAAACCATAGCTGCCACTTCTGATCATTTTGATAAAGATAAGCATTCTGTAGTGTAAGAATGGTAGGTTAAGACTATCTTGTGAGATAGGTAGACTTCTTTGAATCTAGGAAAACATCTTTGAATCTGGTTCTATGAATGGAATCAATGACGTAGCGATGATGACCGAGACTGACAATAATCAATGATTTTAGGCAGTTTTAAGTGGTTAAAATAACATTTATCTTCATTTTGTTCCTCTCCAGATAATCAACGAATTATTTACCGAACACACGTGTGCCTGTTGGCCAGATTCTGTCCAAAGTTAGAACTTGTTGGGTGTGGACCTAGCAGAGTTATCCAATGTTGAAGGGGTCCACGCTGCCATTATACATATCGAGTAAGAATGGTAGTTATTAATGGGGTAACTTGAGCATGCATGTGTTGGAAAGGTTGGTTGACCTAATATTCATGAGGTCTCAAACATCATTAACCAAGGTCATTGTGATTCTAACTTGCTAATGGGTACACTTAACCTAGTGCATTCAAGGAGAAGGTGTAATGATGACAATATTTTTTTTTATTTTTAATTTTTTGCTAATTTGCAGAATTGAGCTCAAAGAGCAGGGAAAGAAAACAAGCCAAAGAATGCCTAAAAAGACAGAACTAAAAACCAGCCAGCAAGAAAATAGAAAAGAAGAGAAAGCCAAAAAAAAAAATGGGTCAACCAAAAACACAAAATCACATATTACACATTGAAAGGAAGAGCTTATAGAGTGGGGCTTGGGAAGGAAAACGATATTCTTCGCAATGAAATTGAAGAATAAGCAATGAAAGAGGAGCGGACCACATCTATAGAAAGTGATTTCCCATTGAAAATGTCTGCATTTCTTGACCAAAAGCTGAAGATTACATTAAAGAAGATGAGAGAGGTCCTAATCCAACCTTAGCTTTCTTGCACGCATTCACAGAAAGGAAACACCATAGATAACTTGAGATACTTAACCTTTATTTTTCTTTTTATTTGCTTCTTGAGACTCATAAACAGTAAAACCCTAATTCTGTTTTTTTATTGTATTTCTTTCTCTTGTTACCTAGTTTTTATATTGAATTCATGAACTTACAAGATAGCTTATGAAACCATATTAACTTTGAGCCTCTTTGTATAATCAATACTGAATTCCTGGGATTTCTAAGGAATATATATCTTTCCATCAAAGAGGGTAAAAGTGAAAGATTACAGGCCAGGATCTACAATGGACATCAGAAAATCTCCCTTTCAATAGGAATAATTACTCGCATTTCACCTAGTTAATTAAATATTCGGAATTTGAGGGTTCTTTCTCGATCTACATCTTTGACCCTTCACTTTTCACCTCCTTAATAATATACCATCAATAAAATATCCTTTACTAAGAGAGTTCAAAACAAGGTAATAACATGACAGGAGAAGAGTGATCGCTCTCTGTTTTTGACTTTCAATGCTGGTACCTCGTTTTTAATCTTTTTTGTTTCATTGACATATGCATGGGTCAAAGAAGTAAGCTTCTTGCTGCTTTCCTTGATCTTGGGAGAATGTCCTGGACTCCCAAACTATACAAAACCTGGTGTTGCACGGAAAATTGCTTGAGGGACTTGTTGATTCCAGGAAATATGACTGTTGACCAGACCATTGAAGAACTTTGTAGCTTATATGTTGACAAATGAGTCATGCATTTTCTATCAAAACATTGAAAAGTAAATTGCAGTGAAAGGAATGAAAATACACAGTAAAGCTAGCACAGTGTTGTAGAGTTAAAATGGTGCAATCCACCAAAGGAATACTAGAATATCTTCTCATATATTCGTAAGATTGTCCGTTGGTCTTTTGTAATTGTTCCTTCTCTTTAATATAACCCTTTGTTACTGATAAAATATATATATATATATATATATATATGTATCTTCTTATCAAGAGCCTAAAAAACCAGTACTGTTAGAGAAAGGTAAACTCAATTTCTACAGGGATTTCCTCAAATCAAAATATAAAATTCGAGAATAAGAGTAGAACATAGAAATTTTGTGTGTAAAACTATACGTGACGTATTACGCTTTGTAATTGCCTAATCTACATTGAGTTTGCTCATGGGCTGCGTTGAAGAACAGCCCTAGCTTCCTGACTGATCCAGTAATACCCAGGACTGGTAGGTAAACCCAACTTTCACTGTTTTGCTTGCTAAAAATAATGTGTCGGCAAGTACATTCCCTTGTTGATGTGATTGAGGGTTGTAACACATTCTTCAGGGGTGAATTCCTTGAGAAATATGTAGTAAATATATGATGAATCACCTAGAAGAATATTAACTTTGTCTTTCACTTCCAAACCATTACCTAATTTACCAGGTCATTTCCTATTAACTCTTTGTTCATCATAACTTGTTGGTTTATCCGATTCTTGATTTCACAATTATATGAAAGACTACCTAACTTCCTAGTTTATTCTTACCTACAATTCTCTCACTCAAAAAGTGACAGGCGTTCTGCCTGACCATTTCCATGGCTGCTAGCATCCGCGACTGTTTGACTCGTCCAACCGGCACATTTGAAAAGTCTCTACTAGAATTTTAATAACTTTGATCAAATGAGGACTTGTTCGCTTGCGCGTTGTACATTGTATGTGCCAATGAAGGGTCAGAGTGGTTCCTTATCCAACCAACTATTATAAATGCATAACTTGCATGAGATGAAGTGCATCATCCATTCTTGTTGAATTGTGAGTTCTCATCTAATACACAACTTCGCCTGAATACATTCTTTTATTTGATAAACACCTTACAGTTTTTCAATTGTGATTTCTCATCTCATAGAAACCCTCCTCTGCTTTTCATTTTTCATCCTCAAAACACTTTCCAAAGCTACATCTCTTTTCATCTCCTCATGGAACGTGCAGTATCTAATGTCAATCAGATCCAGCCCCCTACATTTGGAAACTTAATCACCATTCTCAGCATTGATGGTGGTGGAATCAGAGGAATCATTCCTGCAACCATTCTTAGCTATCTGGAGTCACAACTTCAGGTACAAGTTATCTGTCTACTTCTAGTACTAAATAACTTTAACTTTGAGTAACCAAGCTACCACAATATTTTTAGCGACCAAGCTTACCACAATGCGTAACAATTTTTGCATAAATCTGTTTTCTTAGTCTTAATTTCAAAGGATTTGAAATGTTTCATGGAACAGGAGTTGGATGGTGAGGATGCAAGACTGGCAGACTACTTCGATGTGATTGCTGGAACAAGCACCGGTGGCCTTGTGACTTCCATGTTAACTGCACCAAATGAAAGCAATCGTCCCCTCTTTTGCAGCAAAGGATATCAAGGAATTCTACCTTGAACATTGCCCCAAAATCTTCCCGCAGAGCAGGTAACAAGTCATAGTACTATAGATGAGTCTCCTAATGGTGATATTGATTTGTAACTGATGAATTTGTTGACTGACTTGTTTCTGCTTCTTGCCTTGATTTTGTTGCTGTTGTTAGAGGACCTTTTGCAACAACTGTGAAGTTTTTCAAAGCAATATCAGGACCCAAATACAATGGAAAATATCTACATGAACTTGTAGAAAAGAAGCTCGGAAAAACAAAACTTCACGAGACATTGACGAATGTTGTTATTCCTACTTTCGATATCAAGCGACTCCAACCAACCATCTTCTCTTCCTATGAGGTATTTTATCCTCTCTCTCTCTCTCTCTCTCTCTCTCTCTCTCATGTTACGTTTTGTAGTGGGAATAAATGACTTTTTTGTCCTTAGGGATCTCATACTAGACCATTATGTACAGGTCTCTTAATTTGTTTTGGAATTAGTATCGGTTTCCTCTAGGTGAGGGTGGTGTTTTGCCATGCCAACCAACCAAAAAATTTTTTTTTTGCGTTATTTGGAAATTTCAAATGCTTAACAAGGATACTATTGAAATCAACGTCCACTCTAGCTCTTAAGCGGTCATAATTGTGGTCGAGCCTGAACCCTTACCATAAAACCATTGTTGTGTCGTTTTCCATCACCAATTAATTTTGGGATAAGTGGTAGCTTAATGGGGTAACAGATACCGAATAACCAAGAACATACTTTGTGGCATAAAACCCTATTTAGGTTCAGTAAAAGAATTCCCATTTTTCATGCTTTGAAATTAGACTGAGCTATTGACCAACACCATTTTTCCACTGTGCAGGTAAAATCAAAACCATACTTGAATGCGCAACTATCTGATATTTGCATTGGCACATCTGCGGCTCCAACTTATCTTCCTGCCCATCATTTCAAAACCATATACTCTGAGGTGAAAGAGAGGGAATTCGACCTCATCGATGGTGGCGTTGCTGCTAACAATCCGGTAAATAACTTAATCCATTTTAATGACAGTTCTTAATAAATACAAGTAGTTTTCCTTAATAAAACTCCAAACCCTAATCCTAGCAGGAAAAAATTAAATCTAGAAGAAAGGCTTTCCATACTAGTCTAACATTTTACTAAATTCTCCAATGAAACATGGTTTCAGGCATTGGTTGCTATGGGTGAGGTGACTAAGGAGGTTTTCCGAGGAAACCCTGATTTCTTCCCAATCAAACCTATGGACTATGGTCGTTTTTTAGTCATCTCATTAGGGACTGGATCACCCAAGAAACATGAAAAGTATACTGCAAGTCACGCTAGCAAGTGGGGTGTTCTTGGTTGGTTGCTTAGCGATGGGTCCACACCATTAGTGGATGTCTTCACTCAAGCCAGTGCTGATATGGTTGATATCCACATCTCTGTGCTATTTCAAGCTCTTCACTCAGAATCTAACTACCTTCGGATTCAGGTAACACATCCAAATTCTTTGTAATTAACCGATGTAGCTTTAAACATCCATGTATCTATTCTGACAAATTACTAATAATGCATATGAATTGAACTCCAGGACGATACATTAAGTGGCCATGTATCATCGGTTGACGTCGCTACCAAGGAAAACTTGGAGGATCTTGTGAAGGTCGGCGAAGGGTTATTGAAAAAACCAGTTTCAAGGGTAAACTTAGAAACTGGTGTCTTTGAACCACTTAAAAATGAAGGCACCAATGAAGAAGTACTCAAAAGGTGAAATTATAAACCTGTACTGTGCTCTCATATTAAAATTTTATATTCTCAATTTGTGGTACTAATCATTTCTTTTACTTTGTTCTTGGTGTAGATTTGCTAAACAACTCTCAGATGAAAGGAAGCTTCGGGAGATGAGATCTCCGCACGTCAAAACTGATCATCTTATTAAGTTAAATCATTACTAGTTTTTTGCATAATAGCTAGCCAAGATAAGTCCTTGACTAGTGTTGTGATTGATTTACTTTTTTGTAAGGTACATTTATCAATGTAATTCATTAAATTGTCCAATAAACACGGTTTAACCGCACCGAAAGAAACGGTTTTATTTGTTTCATTATCTGTTTAAGGAACCAAAACTAATGTCCATAGGTTTATCTCATTGAAATTGGAGCTGCTACAAGCCAAAACTACTAACCTAAGAATGTATTCTGCCTAAGGAGTACTTCGCTCCTTCAACCAAAAGTAGAAAAAAAAAAAAAGACCGTAACCCACACATTATTCTGTGCAATGTGAAACATTCTTTGATTACTTTTCCTGTACACGTACACTTTCATAAGTAGGTCTTCATGGATGGTTTGCAGATTTTGTATTCTCAATCATTAGCTGTACTCATAATTTTTGGGCAATCAGAATCATCCATTTGCTAAGAATTATGAAGGGTGGAGAAAGAACATGATGGTTAAGTATGTCTAATGGATCCCACATCGTCAAGAGTCTGAGGTTATATATGTTCATGCCTGTGAGTCTAGGAAACCGTGTTTTGAAATTTAATGGATTCCAAGAACACAATCTTGATGCCTGAACGATGATAACATCTACTGTGGGAAGGAGGAAGAAATAGTCCAGCTTTCTTCAAAGTCGCCTAGGGACAAAACATTTAAAACCAACCCAAGTTGCCAAGATGTGTATTGATGGAAACGTTAACAGCCCACCAGTGTCTTGTACTGACGTACTACTTTTATTAATTATAAAAGCAAAATTAGGTGCAATGATTGAACCCATAATGGTTGGGGAACAGTTGATGCCTTCTATGGATGAAGCTACCACATGTTACTCTCACAAGCAAATTTATTTTCCATTGGCAAGTTACAAGCAGTGACTAGCCGACTAGGTAACTTAAAACCTTGAAAAAGATTATATATATACTTGATGAGTTGGTATTATGATGTGAATAAGATTAGATCAGATTAGATTAGATTGATTGATGAGTTGGTAGTATGATGTGAATAAGATGTAGATAGATTTAGTAGGTAAAATATGATGTGATTAGGATAAATTACATCAGATTTAAGATGAATTTGGTTATATTGGGGTGGCAAAACTCCACCCGCTTACCCAAGTCATTATTGACACTTCAAACCCAACCCACATAAAAGATGAGTCCGTTATGGGTAAAGTTTGTTCATATACCTTCCATATAAAGGGCCATGTTGGGTAAATGAGATGAATAGTGTGTCAAATCAAATAGAAAAGGATAATAGAAGGAAGGTTGACTATAAAAACACAAAATGACAAAAAGCTACTTTTAGTTGCACAAGTCAAAGTCGAAAAAAAAAAAAAAAAAAAAAAAAACCTCTTAAAAAGCAAAAAAAAGGCAAAAAATTATGCTTTTGCTCCCAATTCTCTCCACTTTTATTCTTTTGAATTTGACACTCCCTGCTATTTTATTCTACTCCACCCTAAAAACAAATAGGGTTGATCCCATGTGAAATAGACCTTTCAGCACTAGGTCTATCAATGGGATGCATTGAAACGAGTAAAAAGCCCGGCCCAGCCCGGCCCAAGCCCAAAAATACATGGCTTTTAAAAAAATTTGAGCCCAGTGGGCTGGACTTAGACAATACATTTTAAAAACCGGCCAAAATGGGACTGGGACTGGAAAGAAACAATCCAGCCCGTTCAAGCCCGACCTGCTGCAAAGTTATTTAATAATAATTATTTATATATTACAATGGTAGAGATTAAATTCAATTAAGTATCATATTTTATCTCGAATGGCTCGTGATATTTTAGCTATTCCAGTTTCTACCGTTGCTTCAAAGTGAGCATTTAGCACCGGAGGGAGGGTACTTGACCCACGTAGGACTTCTTTGAAACCTAATATGGTAAAAGCATTAGTTTGTGCCCAAGATTGGTTTAGTCATGACTCAACTAGTGATGGTGATTTAGACAATGATGGAAATGCACTAACTGATGTTTTAGACATATTAAAAGAAAAATAATTTATGTTGATTTCTTTTTTACATTAGTTGATCCATATAGGATATTCATTCTCATTCATTTTATTGATTTTCTAATTTTCTACTTTCACCGGCCAAAAAAAAAAAAAGAATTTTTTAACCGTTCCTACATTACTTGACCAACATAGCCTATAGGATATTCATTCATTTATATTTATTTTCTGATTTTCTAGTGTCACCGACAAAAAAAAAATAATAATAATAATAACTCCGCCATGTTGCTTGTTGCATTGCATTGCCGGTCCCAAATCCGAAAAAAAGGAAAATTTAAAGTCTGGCTCACACCGGGTGTCTGGTGAGAGTAGGAATAATTAAAGAATGCTTTGCTTATGTCCAAGATTAGGCTAAGCTCAAGCCCGGCCATGTCTTAACCCGGGCCTGTACGAGACGGAATTTGATGTAGGCCCATTCAACTTTAGGGCCGGGATTGTACAACACCTGGCAGGCCCGTCCTACTTTCGGAACGGGATTGGACAACCCAAGCCCATGCCCGGCCCGGCCCATTAACAGGCCTATTCAGCAGATAAATAAGACCTGTTTTTTTATACCGTAGTAGCTAAATGAGCGGGTAGTAGTCATCGTATGAATACAGACCCAATTATGGGCCCGGCCTAGACCAATATATGTACTGCAAAAGGATAAACTTTTAGGCTCATGGTCTGAATTTAGGCCTTAATAGCAATCATAATAACTACACCAACTGGGCATATGCACAAGATTTGGCCCAGCTCAATCCATTGATATTCCCTTTTATAGCCCTATTTATAACTCGAATTAACTGGGCTAACCCACACTTGTGGATTATGAGGTTCAAAATGAGTTAGGTTTAGTCGACCCGCGTGCGCTATGGGTCAATGTGAGTTGGATGGGTTTGACTCGGATTGGGTTTGGGTTGGGAAAAATCCAATCCATTAAAAAAAAAAAAAAAAAAAAAAAAAAAAAACATGCATCAGATATGGGTAGGGGTCCAGCCTGTGGAATCCACCTGTTTTCATCCCACTTGTTCTTTTCTTTTCTTTTCTTTCTTTCTCTCTCTCTCTCTCTCTCTCTCTCTCTCTCTCTCTCTCTCTCTCTCTCTCTCTCTCTCTTTTATGTTCTTTTTTTTTTTTGCCACCCCTAGGTTATACTAAGGTTTGAATTGTTTTAGATTTATGATTATGATGCAACTGGGACTGTGCTTTAAAAATAGCCAAACAATTCTTATGAAATATAACATAGTGAGTTTATCAAAATATATAATAAAACTAATGCTCCAAGTATCACCAAATTAGATTGGTGTTTGTTGTCAGATTCAAATGACTAAATTCGCCCCAACATGAAATATGAGATCGCCATTTTGAAGAAGATGCCTTGCATTTTAGGGTAAATTTCACTCCAATTCAAGTTTGTGTCTTTATTGATAAAAAGTTAAAAAGGTTGGGGTTGAGTTCTGTTTATATTGATGCAAAAATTGGACCCACTTTGTGGCTGCTTTGCTCACTAATCCATCTATCACTGAAGTCAGCTATCAATCAATCTAGGCTTTGTCTTTGTGGGTTTTGCTTTTCCACAAAGCCATCTTTAGCAATGTGCTTATTGCAGTGGATTTGATTTAACGGCCTCCTTCCCAAGGATGATTCACAAAGGACTGACTTCATTATGATCCACCTGCAGATGTTAGAAAAAATGGTTGCATTCTTCGTAATCTTGGGCCAATCTTCCATTTGTTGTCTCTGTCTACTGTAAAAAGATGAGAAAACGAGAAAAGGCAAAAGATGATCCACTCCCACAGATTGTGATCTGTGAAAGCCCAAGATCCTCTGGATCTTCACCACCCAAAGCATTGCTTCTTTTTAAAACAGGAATTGATCGACGAACCTACTATATATAAGAGCGCTTCTCAAATTAACCATCAAATATAGATAAATATGTACATGGTAAAAATTAGAAAGCCTAGTAAGCATCTATTTTGTTGGCTTTAAATTGAACAAATGACAACATTTAATGCACGTAATTTTTGTAGATATTTAATTCTCAAAATCCTTTGACGTGTGTGCGAGCCAATTTTAAAATATATCCGGAGATCTTCCTATCCTACTGCATGCACAAGCGGGGAAGTCTGGTCTGGATTTGTGAAACTCGAAGAACAGCCCTTAAAAGCATGTGTAGATCCAAGGGGCCAATGCCAATGGGTCAGATTAAAAAGTGCAACTACATGGGTATGTTATTTTGGTAGTGATCGTAATACTTAGAATATCTCCTAAATTTAAGGAGGGGAATTCCTTTAATATTACTATGTTAAAAGATAGACACATACACATAACAGGAGAGGCTAGAGGAGATGCAAAGTGAGTTGAAGTGAATTGGTAGTAATTGCAATAGTATGAATATGTCCTAAATTTAAGCAAGGGAATTCAGGTCAATTTGGCAACTTAACTATAAAAATGAAGTGAGGTGAATGGTCAAATTAAAAGACAAAAAAAAAAAAGAAGAGTCATCAAATTGACCTTTTGTCATTTAGTGAAATGAGAATGTAATATTTTTAAATTTTTTTAAATATGGGCTTTTGTCATTTAATGACATGGAAAAGTAATTTTTTTACCTTTTTGGTAAAAAGTACTGGAGGTGTTTTTTAAAACATAGTGCTTTATAATTTGACTGATCTTTTTTCATTACTTTTTGAAATGATCATTCACCCTGCATCACTAGTGAAGTGAATTTACCAACTTAGTGAAGGAAAGAGAGATACGCTAACTAGAGAGCGACTTAATGAGATGCAAGTGAGAGAAAGAGGTTTAGATAGACACGACATTTTGTGTTTTTTTTTATAAGAATACTCTCTAAATTTTATTAAGAATCCAACATCATATTACATATTGCCTAATCATGTATGGGGTAGAGTGCCACCAAACTACTATATCATCCACATATTGGATCTACTACATTTCCCTATCTTCCTTCATGATTCACTTCAAAATTATTAAAGTGATGCAGCAAATCTTTGATTTTTATCCAGTAGAGGACCTTGTCTTGAAAGATTTGTACTTAAAAGAGTTCGGTGAATCCACCACCCTATTCCATAATCCCCATGTTTCTAAACGTTTAGATGCGTATGTATTTGCATGTGTTGCATGATTGAATGAATGTCAACTTCACAAAAATATTATGGAAATACTTTGAGAACGGTGAGCTAGCAGAAAAATCTTTCTCACGTCTACAAAAATATGGAATCATTTTAGAGAGGCCGAACCTAAGCAAACTGGCTAATGGTGAAAAAACTAGTGAATATTTTTTAAGGTTGAGTATATTTTTTCCATTGAATTTTCAGTTTATATTTCCTTAGCGCTCGGTATTAAGAGATTTTAGGATTAAGGTTGGAAAGGGAGAGATTTTATGATTATCGACATTCAAAACCTTGTGGACCCCACAATATTTTGATACTCCTATTTTGCTTAGCTTTCAGAATTATGAGTGCCTGCAAGTGATACAGCAAACTAGCCCTAGGAAAGGGAAATGAAAGAGAGGGAAGGCATTTCATGATGCAGATATGATGCAGATATGGCGCCGCAAAAAAAAAAAAAAAAAAAAAAATCTGGGCCATTGATGTGAACCCTTGGAAAACCGTCTCACTATTGCTTTAATATATATAAACTAGAATGCTCGAGGTCCACACGGGTATACAATCAGACCTGAAATTTAGGTCCTACCACTTTTTGGAAGCGAAGCAATCAGTCCATTCTTTCAACGTTCCAAAAAGGAGAAAAAAAATCCCCACTTTGCTTTTTCAAAAGGTATGCCTCATTTTCCATGGACCCATTTGGATGCATACAATCTGCTTAGTGAGGATCACAGGATTTTACCAAAAGATAAGGGATGAGAGGAAGGAGTACGTGGTCCATGGGGTTTGGCAAAGTATCACTCTCTATGTGATCATCTTTAATTCTTCATTTCTGTAGTATCTCAAAGCGTATTAGTTTATATTAAATGAATGCAGAGAGACAGTTCCACAGTTTTGTTTAATTCTTCATTTGGGCAGGATCACAAGCTTCTTAGATTAAATTAAATGAATGCAGAGAGAGTGAGAGACAGTTCAACAGTTTATTAATGCATATTTTATTTGGAAATTTATACCATATCATGATGGGTCAGATTAGGGAAAGGTTGGATACCTTGGATAAAAGAAGAGGATCAATTGGAACACAAGCCATTTATTATTTGAAGTTGCAAACATAAAAAAAAAAAAAAAATGTTTTGAAAAAGAAAAAAAACTCTTACAAAGATTTTTCTGACTAGTACCTCTTAAATTTGATTTTTCACTGGCTAATAGCAAAAGACATAAAAATGCCACTGGAGTATCTTGATTACACTTTTTTATGCTTTTATCAATCTTACCCTAACCCGCAATATCATGGGGTCAGGTACATGACCCATTATTCAGTGGGCCAAGTAGACAAGAAATATTTGTGGGTCATTACTACCTATATGTATACATACATCTGAAGAACCCTAGACTCCATCAAAAGATATAAATAAATTACAAAAGAGAGGAAGGGGAAGGACTTCTCCTGAAATGTGAGTTTAAATCTTCTTGTCATTGCTTTATTTCTCTTCTGCATCCTTGTACATACATACAGGCTACTTTAAACGGCTATGATGATCAAAATCTACCTATTTTACAAGGGAACCATCAAATTCTCTTGTGATTTTATATAGGAACCAATGGATGCTTCTAACCAACCCTTCTCAATTTTCTTTCTTCTCTTCCGCTTAATGTTTCTATTTTCTTTTTGTCCCGTTTTTGATGGATTTTTTTAGCCGTTGATATGATTATATTTTTATTGATAAGAGATATACACTAGTGGACCCAAAATAAATATTTATACGACACACTTTTTACGAAAGTGTGGATTGAAGATGGCAAATGACGACAAAAACGGCCTGTTTCTAAACTGAAATTCAAAAGATCTCTATAAAAAAAAATTATAAATTGTCCAACATGTGGAATTCCTAAATAGTCCTCCGTACATGAGCATTCAGAAATTCCGGCAAAGAGATTGTAAGAGCTACATGAACTCCAAAGATTGTTTGAGACTTTTTAAGTGGCTGAAATTTTAAATTTTCGATAAAAAAAAAAATCTAAGTCATGGTTGCGGACAAGACATCACACCATATTCATGGATTCCCAAACATACCAAATTCTTGTAAAAAGTTTTAATAGAAGAACATACCATAAATGTTAGGTATGCAGGTTGAGAAATCTCAGACAACGGGTTTTGCCATCGCTCTTCTTTCCAATTAATTATGAACAAAAGTGCATGGCCCATGATATCGTTAAGAAGAAATAATATCGTATAAAGTACCGTCAAGGCATCTTGAAAAATCAAGTTAAAGATGTACTACTATGTAGAAACCCCTTTTAACATTATAAATGTTGGTGAGCCCTTAATTATTCCGGATCCCCTAAGAAACCAGACCGAAAAATGTAGTCATGGACTCAATTTTGAACCCAATTAATAAATGGTTCTTAACCCAGTTGGCCCTGTAGCCTTTACTGCAATGAAATGTACTCCATCTTTAGCCTAATATTTGCAAGACATGAACATCAATGCAATTTTGGTACCAGCTGCAGCCAGGGAGTAGTTTGTTAGGGAGTACAAAAATCACAAATCAAAGAAAGTGGTCTTGTAATACAAATATCAGACTAAACATTAATCATTCATTTATAATTGTATACCACAATGCTCTTGAAAAAGAGTTATATCCATACACAGGGTAAATGGCCACAGCTTCCCACAAAAGGCCCAACAAGGTCTCTCATCCAGAATCCCCCTGCAAATGACCCATGTAACAGACCAGCCATGCTACAGAGTCCGGATTTTGTCCCGGGCTCTGGCACGGCTCCCATGGGGAGCCGTTGGATCCCAGGTGCTGTGGGGATCCAACGGCTCCCATGGGAGCCGTGCCAGTGTAGACTTTTTCGTAACCGAATACAGTGACTTCTCAGCCTCCACGCTAATGTACCTCTTCATCAAATCAGAGTCATTAGTTATAAGTTATAACTCTTGCTTATCCAATTTCCATTTATGAATCACTTAATCCACAGAGTTCCAACTCAAAACACAAACTAAAACATCATTATTCACTACCCCATTCTTTAAAACAGATCTTATACAGTTAGCAGCAGACAACAATCTTAAATCACACATCACAAAAACCACTAACACCAGACTCAAAATTAATCCAAGCAGCCAAACGACTCATCATCTTCTCTGCATTCCCACACCCAGGCTTCAGCAGAAAAAACACATGATCCTCTCCTTTACTCTCCATCTTCTCCCCAACTCCATCCCACCCACTCCCACACAACCCCTTGAAATACAGACACCCCCTATCCCTCCACACATCCTTCTCTGCAACACAAACCATCACCCTCCCACACCCCAAACCCGCCAGACTCGGAGCCCCAATACCCGTCGGATTGATCCTCGGATCGTCCAACCCGCTTGTACTCGGGCATGCATACATCCACATCCCATCCCCAACAGCCTTCATCCCCGGGTCCAAAATCTCATTCCCAATCGGATCCGGCCCACAGAAGTACGGATGGATCAATATCCCGCCGTAGATCTTATGGCCCAGCTCATGAAGCTGGCTGTTTCCAGCTCGCATCAGCAAGTTGTGGGCTATGTTGGCGCCTGCGCTGTCACCGGCCAATATGACTCTATCAAAGGACCCATACTGGGCTAGCCAGGGCTCGGACCCACTTGCAGAGGATTGAGCCATGACCCATTTGAGTGCAGCCCATGAGTCTTCATAGGCAGTAGGCAGAGGGTTCTCTGGGGCACGCCTGTAGTGGATTGAAATGGCGATCACGCGAGCCTCAGAGACTAGGGAAGTGAGGAAGGTGTGGTAGGGAGTGCAGAAGGGTGTGCCGATCAGAAATCCTCCGCCGTGGAAGTAGACGAGGATTGGGAGCTTTTTTGAAGACAGGTCGGCGATTTTTGGGAGGTAGAGACGAGCAGAAACGTTGACGTCGGCGAGGATTTCGAGATCTTTGGAGGAGACGGAGGTAGGGTCGAGGGAAGGAGGGACGAAGTCGGTGCCGACTAGGCGATTTACTCGGCCGTCTTTGTAGGTAACGAGGTATGGGGAGAAATCGTAGGCGATTTGATCGGCTGTGTCCATTGGGGAGATGTGAAGGTGAAGGTGAAGTTTAAAAGGGGGAGATGTGAAGGTGAAGTAAAGGGGAAATGTGAAGTTGAAGTGAACGGGAGTTGGGGGGTTCGGAGATGATTTGAGTTGGCATTTTAAGGAAGAAGATGTATGTAGTTTTAATGTAGAGCACATGACGTGTGGGGTCCAGTGAATGATAAATGAATCACCTAAAAGAATGAATGGGGTTTTTCAAAACTTCCAATGGGAATTGGAATTGGAATAGGAGTGGGCAGAGGTCGTTCTCCGAAGGGTAAAGGGCCAAGATATTTGGGATTTTGTCAGACAAATCAAAGAAAGATAAAGATCTCTGCCATTGTAAGAGTTAAAAGCAAATTTTGACCATAATTATTAATTTTGACCAAAAGTTATAAACCTTTCTATGCAATTATAAAAGAAAAAAAAAAGTATAGTTATAACTCTCTTTTATGTTGTTATGTCATTAAGTATTTGGGAATGATTATGTAAGATTTGAATTTCTTCTAAATTGGTTTTTGTATAGGTTGCTGCTAATTTTACTAATAAATATGCTCATGTTTAGCACAGATTATTGTGGTAGTTACTTTATTAGTGAAGTAAATGATTTTATTGGGACTACTTACCAAAAAAAAAATTTATTTTATTGAGACTAACTCTATTGAAGTGAAATTTGAAGATGGGTCACTATTAAAAATTATATTTATTTTATGTAGGGCCCAAGGTGGAGATCTAAGCATCCCACTCAGTACAAGATTGGGGAATAGGAGATCAAATTACACAATGCATGGCCAAAGAGGTCCGAATTTCTCTAATTTATTGGTTTCAATGATGTAAAGTCTCTCTCTCTTCCTCTCTTTGGCCAGGTCAAATTTGTCTGCTTTTTATTTTGGATCTATTCGTCTGAGAAAAGATTCATGAGAAGGAAGGAAATGGAATTTACTATTCTATTTAACTTGAAGATGTACCATGAGGCTAATGCTGCAAGAGGGCTCTAGAACCATGATGAAGGATAATATTAAGAACCATATGATTTAGACTTTTTTTTTTCCTTTTTTCTTTTTTTCTAACTGAGGGTTTCAAATTTTTAGGCTGGACTATTCCCTTCGGGCCTAGAGACGAGCCGGAGCCGGATAAAATCCTTGTCGCCCCTAGGTGGTAGTACAAGTGAACTCAACCTTCGGTTCCTTAAAATGGGGGAACCGGGGGTCGATATCAAGACCTCTAACTTCACAAGAGAGAGGAACTGTGGTCCTGACCACTCGGCCAACCCCCTTGGAGTTGATTTAGACTTATAAAATGGAGGGTAGGTGGATTAAGGGAAATGTTATATTTTTAATCATGGATATTTTGACTTTAGATAAAATAGTTATCTAACATTAAAAAAAAAACCCAAGATTTTCAATTAACAATTGAGATTTCATTTATGGGGAAAGGGTCCCCGTGAAATGGGTGGGTGTCTTATATCTTAAAAGAAGTACTAAAAGAGAGCTCAGCCTCGACGTAGAAGAGAGATTGCATCATTTTCTTTTTAAATCCAAATGATTCTTCTAGCAACCAAACAATCCGTGGACCGGGATCCTCTTAGGCTAAACAGCTCAAAATTACAGTTACTTAAGTAATTTTCACTTGTCTCAGTTTGACTCACATCAGATGATTAATCACAGGATGATCCACTTCTTTTAGATTTTGTATCTTAATCATGGTAAAATATGCGATCAATCTAAAAGTGGGCCTACTTATATAATTTTTATTGAATTTTTTTGAAGTGGAAACAAAATTTTCATATAGGTTCTAGAAGCATACTGCGTTTTGACTTGTGCGACCGCACCGACATGCCTTTACCTAGGTCCACCTCAAGACTTTAATGAGTTGTTTGTCCAACCATATTGCCGGAAAAAGTAAGATGAAAATGGCACTTAAAATCCCCAGTCGCTGCTACGTGGTGTTTGGCGTGGTTCTCTTTCAGCGATGAAATGCGACTTGTTTGCCTAATTTTCTGCGGACGGTAAGGAAAGATGGTTTGTAATGAAAGATACATGGAAGAAGAAAGCGGACGCAGCACAAACGCACCCTAAATGTGTCTGGATCCAACTTTCGGTTGTGTCTTCAATGTTTGTTTTGCATCTAGATGTCCCCATTTGAATGGTACTCCACATGGTACAAGAGTTCCCACTTCTTATGTATTAGGCTTCCACATTAGACGACGGATTTTAAAGATTGTCAAAGAGCCTGAATCTGGTCATGACCCGAGTCCATTTAAGCGGGCCTAGAATGTATTTGGGCCTTAGGAGCAGGACCAAGATATATGTTTAGAATCTGACTTTAAACTTCTTATGTTTATTCATAATTTATATGTTTATATCACGTATATAAACTATATACATATCCAATAAGATAATATTCACATGAAACCTATACATGACATTTTTTTTAAAATGGATACATCATACATACTCAACATATATAAAGTATTTTTATAAACTACATATTGCTTATACGCAGTTCACCACATGGGGCCCACTTAGAATGCCTTCTTATCAATAGGAGGTGGGGTCAATAGAGAGTCTCTTTTTATGGATAAGGTTCAATATAAAAAATGAGCAACATCAGATCATCCCAACCCTTGATTTAATATCCTTAAGCTTAGTGGTCTTTTCGACATAGAATTTTTTGAGACAAAACCGGACGGTGGATAGAAGTTTGATAAGAGTGAAATTGGGCCTAGTGTTAGATCATGGGAAGATCAGAAGGGTAGCCCTAGTGTCAGATCATGGGGGGTCACAAACTGAGGCACTCTCAACACTTAAAAAGGGTGTTTGGTATTGATACGAAAAGCAATTGAGCTACAACTCTGGATTTAATTATATGGTGACATTTCATAGACTTATGGACCCTTGCGTGTATACTTTGTGCTTAATTTTTCATTGATTTTTTTTTTTCTTTCTTTCTTTCTTTTTGTGCTAATTTTTCATTCATTCCCTTCTCCTTCTTTACTTTTACTTTCTCTTTTAATCAATTATATTGGGACTTTTAATTTTCTTTAATTTATTCTTTCTTGTAACAATCATTTTAACAAACTAAAACTATCCCTTTTGACCACCATAATACAGTTGGCTTATTTATATTTAATGTCTGCATTATAGTTAGCATCTATTACTATGGAGAGTAATAAATTAGAGGATACAGCTGTTCATTTTAAAATTAAAAAAAAAAATTTTATTGTCAAGCCCACTTTAATGCAATGCCGACATTGGGATATGGCTACATGTGGATGTGGATTAGATATAGACCATAAATTGTCTCAACTAAGTCATCATAGACCTTAATTTAACAATTTATAATAGTTTGGTGAGTGTCATATCAGGTGAGTGCAACACATGGAGGATAGAGTATGTATAGGTTTAGGTTCATCTTTAGTGAACTGCATAAAAAATTACCTTTAGAAAAATTATTGAACAGACTCTTGAAAATCCTCACTTAGTATCAAGCATCATCACCACCACCACTAGACTCATTTGTTGTTTTCTGATCTGCATATTTATCCATTCATAGACACTAGTAATCAGATGCTGAGGCATCATCCAATCATCATCATTCATTATTCCACTTCACACATGACTTTTTAGAATTCAACCTAATTGGAGCCAGTACTCTTATTTGTATGTAGAAAATTAATCAGATAACTGAGTGCAAACATACAGAGTTGTGACGATTGAAATGATGCTTTCTAACAATGGACATTTGAAGTCTATTGGCCTAAAAGAAGCTTTGAAAAATAAAAATAAAAAACACATAAAAACCTCATCTGATATCATCATCAGATGAAGTTAAAACCACTAGAAACAGGGTTTGACGATAATAAACAAGACAGAAAATAAAGGACAGGATATTCAAATGAGTTGGGAAGCTTACAAAATGGTACTAAATGGCATGATGCTCTTAACACGCTAGAGATTTGTCTTCTTTTTACTTTGGACTGTATC
This sequence comes from Camphora micrantha, assembly GCA_003546025.1. Lineage (NCBI taxonomy): Eukaryota > Viridiplantae > Streptophyta > Magnoliopsida > Laurales > Lauraceae > Camphora > Camphora micrantha. The sequence goes on from QPKB01000008.1 coordinate 3,556,918, forward strand.
CTCTGATAAAAAGATTCATTGCAAGGAAGGAATCTTCCCTTCTATTTAAGTTGAAAATGTGTCAAGGGTAATGCAAAGAGTGGTCTAAAACCAACTTTATAATTTAAAGTCATAAAATGGACAGTAGGCAAATTAACGAGAATATTATATTTCAATCATAGATCTTATGACTTTAGATCAGACAGTAATCTATATTTGATAAACCAACCCCCCCAACCCCCCCCCCCAGTAATCTATATTTGATAAACCCACCCCCCCCCCCCCCCCCCCCCCCCCCCCCCACACACACACAAAAAAAAAAATCGCTCTTGTGGGGAAATAGATCTCGTAAACTCATCAGATGTCTTATACCAAAAAGAAAAAAAGCTCATCAGGAGTCTTACATCAAAGCCATAAAAGAGTGCTCTGCCCTGATGTAACATAGAATCCAAATGATTCCGCTTGGCAACCATACAACCATTGAATCGAGATCTTCCCAGGCTAAATAGCTAAGTAATACAATTCCTTGAGCAATTTTCACTTCATTCTCAGTTTGACTCACTCTTCAATTAATCACATGTAAAACTCTTTGACTTACAAATGATCTACCACTTTCTGTGTTTTAATCATTGTAAAATATGTAATCCATCTGAGAGTAGTTTTCAAGATGAATTGATGGGTATCATTTATAAGTGGGCCCGACCAGAGATGGTGCCTTTCCAAATGAGACAGGACAAGCAATGAAAGTCCTTGGGTAGACTTTAATTGTGTCTGGGCCAGAGCTTTTGATTGTCTCTTCAATGATTTATTTTATTTTTATTTTTTTCATCTAGAAGTCCCCAATTTAATGGTCCACATGGTACAGGAGTCTAATGCATCTGGGCCTAAGGAGCTGAATAGCCTTAAAACTTAGTAGTCTTTTCACCGTAGATTTTTTTTTATACTCAATTCGATCCTAATATAAAAGTTTGGTGAGAGTGAAATTGAGCCTAGTGCCAGATCATGGGAGGATGAAAGTGCGAAAGGGCATACATTTTGTAGACATATGGACCCTTACGTATGGACTTTGAGCCTAACTTTTCATTCATTTTCTTTATGTTTTTCCTTTTTACTTTGTGCTAATTCTTTATTCATTTTCTTCATCTATTTTACTTTTACTTTCTCTTTTATTTAATTATATATTGGTACTCTTCTTTTTCTTTATGCATTCTTTCTTCTAAAAACCTATCCCTTTTGACTACCTAAATACAGTTGGTTTATTTTATATTTAGTGCATGTATCATAGCTGGCAACTATTACTATGAAGGGTAATAATTTAGAGGATGCAGCTGCTTATTTTAAAATTAAAAAAAAAAAAAAAAAAAAAAAACTTTTTGTGAGGCCCACTTGGATGCAATGCTGACATTGGGAGAATGGTAGGATGGGATACATTGCTACATGAGGATTAGATATAGACCATAAATTGTCTCAACTAAATCATCTAAGACCTTAATTAAACAATTTATAATAGTTTGGTGAGTGTCATATTAGGTGAGTGTAACACATGGAGGATAGGATTATGCAGAGGTTTAGATTCATCATTAGTGAACCACGTAAAACTTACCTATTGAAAAATTAATGAACAAACTCTTAGAAATTCTCAGTTATCACCACCACCACCACTAGAGCCATGATAATTGAACAACTTGGCATGTGAATGGGCCTAATACGAGACAATAAGAAATCATGGAATGCACATTAATTTGTTGGTTTCTCTGCATACTTCTCCATTCATATACATGAATAATTTGATGCTGAGGCATCATCCAATTATCATCATTCATTATTCCACTTCACATATGACTTCTCTAAAATTTCTTTAGTAAAACCCTGCAGGCCAGCCCCTTTATATGGTAAATTCTTACACGTTCAATATCAAATGGAACCAGTACTCTTATTTGTGAGTAGAAAATCAGACAACCAAGTGCAAACAAACAAACAGAGTTGAAACCAAGTGCAAACAAACAGAGTTGTAACGATTGAAATGATGCCTTACGGCAATGGACACTACAAGTCTTTTCGCCTAAAAGAAGCTTTGAAAAAATTTTAAAAAAAAATACATAAAACCATCATCATCAGATGAGGTTAAAACTGAAAGAAACAGGGTTTGACTATAATAAACAAGACAGAAAATGAAGATGAAAGGATAAGATAATAAAATGAGTTGGGAAGCGTACAAAATGGCACAGAAAGGCATGTTGCTCTAAATTAACACACTAGAGATCATGTTTGACTGGAAAAACAAATGGTCACTAGAGGACTAGCTAGCAGAACAAAGACAAAGCCTAGAGCTTTGAGAATTTGTTGTCATAATATCATGATATATATGTAAGTGTGTTTTTGAAGTGGTGTTTTCTTAATAACACACCATCCAAACAAAATGTTCTGTCATTTCTATCCATGCTTGTGTTATATGGTTCCCATGTAATACATGCAACAGAGGATCCAAAGTCTTTTTTTCAAAAGAGATGTTAGTGCAAATTGGCAGGAGCTAAGGTAAAGTACATGAAGGTAAAAGATCAAAGATCAATACCCATTAGAAAGAGTGAAATATATTTTTCTTATGTGAAAAATGAATCCCAGGAATTTGACAGCCCCTTGTAGATCTGTTCTCTTTAGGAATTCAGCAGGAAAGAGGTAAATGAGTTCCTTTCATTTTTTTTTCCATTATTCTAATCTATTTCCAAAATATATGTGTGAGTGTGGCCCACCTTTGTTTGATCCTTTACAAATCATATGTTTGATGCCACGACCTTTATTTGATCAATGAAGTTCTTTTCACATGAGCCTTCTAAGACAACATGCCCGAATTTCACACATGTGATATGCAGTTGGGTGTTGTTGGTTTACATTCTTCATCTTTATTATCATGGCCTTGTTCGAAATCCAATTGCCTCGCACAAATATGCTCCCTTCATATTGGGAGACTGCAAACTTTACTCCGATCAATGAAATGCTTACTCATGATCGATCATTAACTTGTGACATGTGTTACCTGTAATTTACTTCATTTATTATTTTCTGTTATTTTCTTGAGAAAAAATGGAGGGATTTTTATGAAATAATTAAGGTTAGACTATGATTATTTAGTTTTATGAATAAAAATGAGAGCTGCCTAAGCCAATTGAGGTAAGTTGCTGCTTGGAATAAGGTAATGTGAGGTAAGCTCAAGTGTGTGGTGGGGCTCACTTGGGGACCCACATGGGAGTGGGGGTGGGGGGATTTCAAGGACACCTGGGGACCCTCCTTTTTGCAAAAAAATCAGCTCCAACAGTAATTTCTATCATCTTCATTTGGGTCTCAAAAGTTTAATGGACAACAGTCCATTCGGATAGGTACACAGTCAATCCAACGGTCCAGTAAATTCGGATCTGACCAAAAGTTGGTGGATATGTACAATTTAGGGAGATCGTATGTTTGGTCCATTTGGATGAACCAAGGGTGAGCCCCAAAAGCGTTAGCTTACGGAATCCTATCTTAAGCTTAAGCTTGGGAGAACATGGCTTATATATATATATATATATATTGTAAGACTTCCATTTATAAATTTGGTTACAATTTAAGAAATAAATGTGATTTTTAAAAATGACTATCTGATTTTCTCCCCTCATGGAAAATAATCAAATGAAATTGGAAAATGAATACGCAGCCACCACTCTAATACTTAGATCTTTTATATTGCTAGAGTTGCATCTATATTGCAACTTTAAATCTTTTATATCTCACATCATCTCTTTCAATCTCACCTCCTAAAAATCCTTCTATCTAGCTCATTTCACCAAAATTTATATGCATTCAATTCTTGCGTGTTCTATGCAAACATATAAACTCGAAGGGTCACTGGCAAGTGTAAACAAAAGGCAAACGTAGGAATTTACCCAGCTCTCTCTTGAGTCCGTAGGGATTATTCTGACCCAAAAAGATATGACACCCTCCGATATAAAAGATTAAAAAAAAATACGAACAAATAGACCCTGGTAAACAGTATTTCCCTACCAAGTGTAAAAAGAAGGCAAACGTAGGGCCACCATTAAGTCCTTAGTAAGAAGGGTAGCTAGGTTGAAGCCATCAATTGGAATATAAAATTATCTGCTACTAGGACTCTTTCATAAACTATAATAAAGGAAAGAATAATAAAATAGAGTTCAACATTCCACAAATTAAAATATGGATTCCACAAGATCCGGTGAAAATGCGATGATGTCAGCTGCTGGACTTTCCTTTATAAAAATCTATGCTTTTAACAGACAAATCTAGAGCAATCCAAAGCTCTTGATGTGATGGTCACCAAGTGGCTATTGAAGCCATTTAGTCAATACAATCGCCAAAAGTAATAACAATTTCATCTGACACATTTTCCCTGTGAATTGATATATAGGGAATCTTGGGTCCATGCAGGAACTTCTGTTTTTTATCCATTTAGACGGCGGGGATTGAAAATTCGACAACGTTCATATTCAAAACTAGAATTCTCAATTGTAAGCACATGAGGGGACCACTGGAATTATTTGAACAAAGTAGGGTTGGTTTCATTAATTACTTGCTATTGAATTTTTTCTTCCTTGTAAGAGTCACAAGTGGATCTGGATCTGCGTTTCGTCCGAATAAGGGAGCCTTGATTGGACAAATCAGAGGATGACACGCGCGAGGGCGGAGGAAAGAGAACCTACTTCTCTCTTTCCTCTGCCCCGCGCGTGGCATCTCCTGATTCCCTCTTTGGTCGAAAAAGGGAATTCGTTTCCCTCACAAGTGCTCCTGAAAAGATTCTTTTATGAGTAAGACAAGAAATTTTTTCTTTTTTTTTTTTTTTTTTTACGAAAGCATGCTTTCAAAATCCAAACATTGTCAGAGGTCATCGCTAATAGCTCCATCAATGGCGCTGGAACTTCAACTACCGTTGCCCGTGACCTTCATTCATTGAACATCGCATTGGAACCAAAACAGTCACAGTTTTTCAAGAGTTGTGGCCTACCTTTGGTGGGTTTTTTTTTTTTTTTTAATGTGATTATATGAATTGTGTGACTTGATTTATAAAAGCAGTTAAAATGAAGATATAAATGTGAATTGCTTAAAATAGTCATTAAATTATCTTCCCTCGATGTAATGGAGAATGAATCCGGAGGAGGGAATGAATTCCAAGTGCAGACCTTAGCAATTCAATTCCTAAAAAAATGAGGGTTGCACTTGTGTCTAAGAAACTAGTTTATATCTTTCTTCCGTCAACTCATATATCCTCTGTACCTCTCCTCCTTAATAATCCTTTGCTATGCAAACTAGAAGTTAAAAGGCCATATTTTCAAAAATGGGTTCTAGACTTGTTTAAGGCCTATTTATTTGTGTTTCATGTACTCCATTTTAGACTTATTTAGGGTCAGTTTGTTTCATGTAATGGAGTAATAGGAATTGTGAGAATTCTATTGGTTAAAACTGATGAAGCAAACGTGAATTTTGAAAAATGAGCATCAAGAATTTTTCCCCTACGATGGAAAATGAATTGAATCAAAGAAAAGTAACCGACAAATACTCAGCCTCCACTCGAATAACTCAAATCCTAGGATAATGAGAATTGCATGTACATTGGTGTTTATATCGTTTACCCCTAACACCATCTCCTTCATGACCTCACTTCTTGATAATCTTTCTGTAGCTCATTTGACTATAATGTATGAATTTATATCAAGTCAATTTATATGTACTTTATGCAAATGTAATTCCTTACAAAGGGAGGGGTTATTACATTCATGCTATCAATTGGAATATAAAGGCATTTACTAGTAGAGGGGCTTGTTTGGCAACTCTACTAATAGAGTCAAGTGAAATAAAGTCTCATTTCTCAAAAAAAAAAAAAAAAAAAAAAAAATCATATCAAAATCACTTTTATTCAAAATTCCCTTCATTTAAATAAAAAACAACCTCCTTTCTCCACACACACACACACACAAATCTCTTCCTTCCTATATACAAAACGTTAAAAAGATTTCATACCAAACAATAAAATAAAATACCATTATAACCCACTTACATTTTATTCTTTCTTCAAAATAATCTTTACTTTACTCTACTCTATTAGTAAGTTTCCAAACAGCCTTACAAATTATTAATAAAAGAAAAGAATAGCAAAATGAAGATAAACTTTCCAAGGATTAAAAAAATGGATTACACAATGTCCGGTGAAAATGAGATGATGTCAGCTGTGCTAAACTTTTTCTTTACGAAAACTCTATATCTCATGAAAGACAACTGCAGAGAAATTAAAATCTCTTGTTGTAGTGCCTCACCGCGTAGCTATTTAGTCAATGATTGATGAAAAAAAGACACATTTTATCATATTCGTTTTCCTTGTGCATTGACAAATAGGGAATCAGGACTCCGGGTGGCATGTGAGAATTTTAATCTTACAGCTTTAATGCAAGAGGACCTCTTTTTTATGGTGTGGATTGAAGATCACATATTAGTCAGATGCCAAAGTCCCATGGGTTAAAAAGAGCTAAGTCCCATGGGTTAAAAAGAGCTAACATGAAAGCTTATGGCAATTGATGGGAGCTCGCTTGAGGGACGGATGGATGAAAAACTATCAAGTTTCAAATGTGATGTAAATTAACCCCAGTAGATAGCTTAGTGGGCCTAAGACCACAGTTTGTATCCGGAGATTGTAGGTTTGAAATTGCACTATCACACTGGGGCTACCGCGGAGTTTACCCGGCTTCCCTCTGGGTTCAGAGGGATTAGTTCAGTCCAAAAGGTTGGGAACCCTCCGATAAAAGAAGAAAAAAAAAAAAAAAAAACAGTGACGTAAGAAAAAAGAGAGGAACCCCTGTACTACAGAATTACACCATCTAAGTACATGGCTGGAATCCACCTTCCCGATATTCAAATTGTACCAGCAGTTTAACCAAATTTGAAGTTACTTAATCCAAACACATGAATTATTGAATTTATGTCTTGTATTCCGGGTTAATAATCTAATTGGTCCATTAGATTAGTTGAAGATCAGATTTTGGGTCAAGAGTAATTTAGTGACTGTAATCAACTTCCTTAACACCTAAAAAAGAGAAAAAAAAAAATATATATATATATATATATATATATATATATATATATATATCCTTGACAATAGAGTGAGGTTTCTTTGGCCATGGACATAGACTGATTTCTACTTGTGCATACATTTGCACGACCTAAATCAATCCTAGTCACAATTGAACGATCATGAGTAAGCATTTCATTGATTGGAGTAAAGTTTGCAGTCTCCCAATATGAAGGGAGCATATTTGTGCGAGGCAATTGGATTTCAAACAAGGCAATGATATAATAAAGAGGTAGTGTGAAATCCGGGCCAGTCGTCTTGGAACGCTCATTTGAAAAGAACTTCATTGATCAAATAAAGGTCGGCCACACTGTATCAAACCGATGATTTGTTAAGGATCAAAAAAAGGTATCAAACAGACATATACAAGGATACGAACCGCTTAAATGTGTGACATCTCCATTGTAACACCAAAGACATCTCCATACTTTACAATGTTGAAGACATCTGTGGCATCAAAAGTCAAAAAATAAACCACATTGAATATCGACAAATAAGAGGAAAGCATACAAATGTAAATTATAAATCCTATTTTGAACAGCTAAATCAAGATGGCTGAAGATAATTATCAGTTCAACAAACTAACAATGGACGGCAAACTAGCTCTTTCAAATGACCCAGCAATTCATTTCATTCAATAGTTTGACATCCAAGGATCGAAATAGTGCAATGATATCATGGGTTTTTAAACTCCCATGATATCTTGGGACCCATGGCGGAAAAGTTCAAAATATATATATATATATATATATATATATTTGTACCAAAGTCAACATTATTAGATTTTCGATCATGAAATTGGAAATGCAAGGTTTAAAGGGGATTGATATGTCAAATCCCCAAAAAGACTATGAGGTGAGGTGATGGGTAGCTGGTAGTTGAATGCGCTGAAATATCTACCCTCTAACTTTCTCGAGAAGCCAAAGGGGTAAGTTATTGCATTTTTACTCATACCCACCAAACGAGATATAATGTAAAAAGAGAAACATCATTGTACGGCACCAATTGACGTACTTAAATTTCACTCTATCCAAACACACGGCCTGTTTGGGGATTTACTATTAAAGTTAAGGTGAAGTAAAGCCTCCATTATTCGGATAAGAAAATACAATATCATATTAAAAGTACACAAATTCAGAATTCCCTCTTTTAAATAAAATAAAATAAAAACAATATCCTTCCTCCTTTAAATGACAAAAAAAAGGCAGACCGTATCAAGAAGTGCTCGGATGAATTTGTGGAGCAGCATGTCGCTTGTGCTCGAAAGTTTCTCCAAGAGTTTCTAAAAAAAAGAAGAAAAATAATGACGATGAACAAGGACACGAGGGGGGGGGGGGGGGGGGGGGTGGTTTAGGGTTTGTTACTACAAGTGTTAGATTTTATAACATGCATTTAACTTCTCTCGAGTCAATTTTTTAGTGTATTTTGCAGTTGACAGGAATTCATGCGGTTAAGTCTACACCATCACCAGATGACATTTTCTTTCTCTAGAGTCTATATTTTGTGCTTGCTTGAAGGGGATTGTTTGCTTTAATGCGCAATTGTGTAATGTGAGGATTCAATGGGAAACTGCTTTGATTTACAGTATAATGTGAGGATTCAATGGAAAACATATTTGATTTACAGTGCAACTTAACTTTCCATTGTTACGTGTGAATATTTTCTATGCTGGAAAGGCACATTGTTTATTGAATTGATTTTCTGCCATTGGTATTCATTAAATTTTTTTACTTGCAGGTATATATAGTTCGAAAGAGTTCACATAGACCACCTCATCCTTCATCTGTGACAAATCCAATTACTATGACATAATTTTGGAGTGGTTCATGTTGTTGGAATTCAGGGATCATTGATTATTAACGCACCTTTCTTTACTTCAATTCCTCTCATACAATTGCTCCATTGTACTTTTTCACTGTTGGTTTTTTCCCTTAGCAGTATAATCCATATTAGATGTTTCAATGGTATTCGGAATGGTTGGCATACATTCAATATAGATCCCACAAGACCATCCACAGGAAGAATTACGGCATCTTTCTTTACTGGAATTCATGGAATTCCTATATAGAGAATTTATAAATTTTCAGATACGGTGGAATTCTTGTAGCTCCCTTGTATTTGAGCATCCAGATGTTCCACCAAAATAGCGGAGGGGTTGAAATTCCTCAATTCCCAATAGTCATTTGAGACCTTTTAGGTGGCAAAATTAGCAATTGTTTGAACCAATCTTTTGTATTTAAATACTACTTTTATAAGCTTTTATTTATTGGAAACACATATTTGCTCTCGTCTGTCGGTGATGCCTGATGATTATGAAATTAAGAGCCTTGAAGGTTTTCTGGCTGGGTGTTTCAATTTCTCCTTCAAGTATCCTATGTAATTGTTCCAATTGTGCATTCTATCAATTCAATGTAGTTATTCTAACTTCGTATTTTCAATTTCTCCTTCAAGTATCCAATGTAATTGTTCCAATTGTGCATTCTATCAATTCGATGCAGTTATTCTAACTTCGTATTAGCTTACCCTCCTCTCTCTCTCTCTCTCTCTCTCTCTCTCACACACACACACACACGCACGCACGCACGCACGCACACGCACTCACGCACACATGAATGGCTTGAAGTGTGTGTTCTGGAAAAGGCCGCTTTGCAAATAGCTGTTAGTGAGATGCTCAGTGTCATAGTGACAAATTTAGCGTTATAAAAAAAGATTAAACATATAGTGCCTAGTTCTTATTATGCCCTGAATAGATCATGATAAGTGCAGCCATATACAAGAATCCCAAGTGTACAACAATTGAATTCATCAACAAAAAAGGTACATACTTTTTAGTTTTGAGTACTGTATTTTTTCCACAACTTTCTTATACTCTGCATTGGGTTCTAAGCACCTATCCAAGTAAGGTTTCTTTTTTCTTGGGTTTTATGGTAACAAAATGAAAACATGTCAGCAGCCTAATGATAAAGTAGCGTCTGAGAAAAGAAAATAAATGAGGAAACATCGTGCTTACTTCATGGATTTCCACTTCTGAACCTCGTTCTTTGCAACCATTTGTTTACAAATCAAAGAGAAGATTTAACCACCATAGTTTCATGACAATTGTTAGTGTCGTGGATTTCCGCTTCTGAACCCAATTATTTGCAACCATTTGTTTACAAATCAAAGAGAAGAATTAACCACCATAGTTTCATGACAATTAATAGCAATGTGAATGGAACCCATCAAAAGGAATTAATGGTGAAGGTTTTATGTCTTAGGGTTAAAACACTTTTTTTAATTCTAGATTAGCCTCTTTATATTCTTTGCTCAAGTCATCCCTGCCATAAAGCGCTTATTTAAGTGGAGGCATATAAATTGCTCATAAACCATCAATTCAAATGACACAAATTTTAATTGCATTTAATCCATAACTAAACAGTATTTAAATTGCATTGATATAAATAGAAATGCGTCACTTTAATAAGCAATTGATGAATTAAAATCAATCATCTATATTGATAACAAAATTAAAGGAAAAAAAAAAAAGGAAATAGATAGGGAGTTGCATACATGAAAAGAAAGAAGGCACTTGGAGGCTGGAGCACATTTGATATGTTTAGATCATTCACCGTATTTTCCTTCTGACCCTTCTTTGCCTTAGGCTTAGATGATGCCACCTTCTTCCTGGCATTTAGAAATGAAACAGATAAGCAAAAGAGGGGGAACATAAGAATGAGATTGACACCTTGAAATAAGACATCAAAAAAATGCATTGTGAAGAACTGTACCTCTTTTAAGAAAAAAAAAAAACTGACAATACCCACTTCTTTTTTCTCTTCACTAATTCAACCCAATTCACTTATTGTTTAAAAGGGGGCCTTCAGTCATCATAGTCAAATTAAAAAATTGCATGGTAAACAACCATTTCATTGCCATGGAAAGATAGAAAGAGAGTGACGAAATTGAAGAAAACACAACATCTTTTTCCTATCATCAGTAGCACAAAGACCCCATAAACTTGAAAAGAAAGAAAGGCCAAATAGGTTTGAATAAAGGGTTGGGGGAGAATGCAATCCAACATAGAGAAGTATGGGTGATTTTTTTTTTTCTTTTTTGCCTAGTAGCTATAGCATGCTGACATTGGTCACTTCATGCTCTACTCTCCACCTTCCAACCAACATTATTAATAAGTAGGGATTCAAAAGTCCCTTAGTACAATGCCCAAGCAATAGTATCAGGAATCAGGATTCCTTTCCTTGACCTCCACATTCTTATGCCTGTTGGCCTCTCTTGATGCTATAATGCACTTTTGATCTACACATTTCCCCAATGAAAATAACCCCTCTTCACCTACCCTAGTAAAACAAGAGGAGAAATCAACTGGGGAGGTTTGTTTTGGATCGGAGATCTCTTTCCTTCAGTACATAAAAATTAAATTGGCTTCTAAAAGTTTCTAACCTTCTGTAAAGCATTCAACATAGCATCACATGCTTTCTTACCTTTCCCTTCTCCTTTCGTTGTTGAACACTGAACAAGCCATGGCTCAAAAACAGAAAAGAGATCATTAAATTGAAGGAAAATAAAGAACCCATAAGAAGCTGGCAAATTAAAATCAACATAATCCATAATTCATAAGAAATTGAATAAAAACCACCTAAAAATTTGTTCAAGATTGATGAAAGAAGCAAATTAAAAAACCTAATTAGACCCTAAACAAATGTAAACAAACAATATCTAATAGCAAAACAAAGCACAGAAAAAAAAAATGCAAAATCCCAACACTATACAACCTAAAGATGATTCAGCATATTCAATTTATAAGTAGTCACATATACACTATATGAGGAAAAAAATGGTACAGGAAAGAAACAAAGAAAAGAAAAGGAGAGGACGTAGGAGAAGAAAAGAGAAAAGAGAGAAGAAGAAGAAGCACCTGGGGGCTGAGAGAGGAGACGGTTTCGGGGATCGATGGCTCAAGCTCCGGCAGTGGATCGATGAGAGAGGGAAGAGCACCGAGAAGGGTTTCTGGTTGGGAGGCCAACGAGGGTTTCTTGTTGTTTTTATATATGGGGTATGGCACGTGTATTGGGCATAGAGTCGACGAAAACTGCTGCTTTTATATATGGGGTAGATATACACCCTCCGACATACATCCAAGAGCTGGGCCAAGCATCACCCGTCTAACAATCAGTACTGAAAATTAGATCTGGCTCTAGCACACAGGACTAAAAGCACAGACCAGATCTAGTCGAATGCAGAACAAGCGCAGGTGGGCAGAACAAGCGCAGGTGGGCCAACCCATAGGCCCGCCCAACCCACAATACTTAATAAAAGGAATGAAGATTTGTCCAACAACCCCTAATCCACTTCACATCATACCCCTCTTAAACCCTCTTACTACTTTGAATGGGATGAATCAGTTGGGCCCAAAGGATCCCAAAGATTTCTGTAGCATCACTCCTGACTACAAGGGTAAAGGATCTTCCAGAAATTGCATGATAACAAAAACTAGTGAATAATGAACAATGCCGTTATGTCTTAATGGAACTGCAAATTTTACTGAGTCTGGCAAGAAAGAATTCATCATTTGAGCATCTTAGGCCAGCAGATCTCCTGATGCAAAAATACATACAGCAACAGAAATCGAGTTTACTCATTAGACATCTATTCCAACTGTTCCTATCAGATACACCACAAAATGTTGGATTTCTGAATGCTAAGAATGTAATGTAAGTATTAATAGTCATCTCTCTCTCTCTCTCTAAAACAATGGTGTTCATGCTCAAACAAACACTCTGTCAAAAACAATGGTGTACAAGCATGTCACTGGTAGGTGACACCTTCCCTGCTTGTGACCTCACCAATGCGATAAGCTGAATACCCTTCATGTTGTTCCCCAAGTATTCTAGCTGCTGCATCTGGGCTTACAACAAGAACCATCCCAATACCCATATTGAATGTTCTCCTCATTTCTGCATCCTCAATTCTTCCAGCCTGCATAGTGCATAATCAATATCATCAAATAGAAAAGTCGTCTTTTCATGATCAGGTCCAATCCAAAAGACCAAAATAACAGTAACGTCTGTAAAGGTGTAGAGAACAGAATGAACTAGAGATTTGTGGGAAATTAGTGATCTCCCAAGATAGGATCAACACCCCTTTATATACATTTGATGGCCCAATTAAGGGCTGTAATTACAATCAATTATAATCTGATTATAGCCTATTTATAAGATCTAATCAATACAGAAATGGAATGTACACAAAGTTATGCTATATACAATGATTTGACAAAATCTTCACATGAATCCACGTGAGTTATTTCTTGATTTGGGCCCTTTCTTGATGGGCCTGATGGGCCTGGTTTCTACACTCCCCCTCAAATTGGTGCGGGGTGGAATAGAGCAGCAATTTGGAGCATAGATAGTTGTGACGATCACAAGGGAGTGCTTTTGTGAAGACATCTGCCAACTGCTCGTAAGATGAAACATAAGGCAAAGATATGACATCAGTGATAACTTGCTGCCGAATAAAGTGACAATCTATTTCGATGTGCTTAGTCCGTTTGTGATAAACGGTATTCTTTGCAATGCGGATGGCACTTGTGTTATCGGCATAGAGTGGAGTAGGAGTTACATTAAATACACCAAACTCCCTAAGTAATCGACGAAGCCATACAATCTCACTACTTGCTGAAGACATAGAACGATATTCTGTTTCGGCTGATGATTTGGAAACAGTGGGTTGCTTCTTACATTTCCACGAGATCAAAGAGTTACCAAGAAACATGCACCAGCCTGTAGTAGATCGGCGGGTATCCAAACAACCAGCCCAGTCTGCATCAGAAATAACTCATGTGGATTCATGTGAAGATTTTTCTTGATTTGGGCCCTTTCTTGATGGGCCTGATGGGCCTGGTTTCTACAACGTCTTCATTCGACATCTAGTTTAAACCATTGGTGTGACATTATCCTGGTCAGCTCAAGGCCCAAGCATTTATTTTTTAGCCTAAAATTCAGTCCGCATCATGAGACCCTGAAACTCCAGCCCAAGAACTACAGTTGAATATGTTAAAGCCAAGGCCCAAATTTGTGTCTATTTCAAATCAAATGTGAATTGGTAACAATGATTAGTTGAATGATAAGCAGTTGCTTATTACCTCTTGTATCCATTTGAATACAGCAGGGACTTCCCACGAGTCTCTACAAATAGTAGCTCCAAGGCCCTTTGGAAAGATTCGAGGTATATTGTCCGTGAAACCACCACCAGTAATGTGGGCTATCCCTTTTACGCCACCCTTGCTAATAATATCGAGAACCTTTTTGAACACAAAAGGTAAGTATTAATAATTACAATGCACCAAATATTCATCATTGTATTTGATTGAATGGTAGGTGTCCGTGTCTAAGGGAATCACCTGCTTGACATAAATGACAGTTGGAGTCATTAGAGCCTCCCCCATTGTGATTGGCTTGCCACTAACTCCAGGAAGTTGGTCTTTCAATGAAAGTCCACTTTGAGCTAGAACCCTATACAAGAATAGCAGCAATCATTTGATTAATAACTTAAAGAGGAATTGTCAGGCACTCAGGCATAGTACAGGAAGAAATTTTAGCTTTTAACATTATAAATTTGGGATCATAAGCCTTTTGAATCATATACTCTTATGGAATCCATCGATTTGTGCACTCACGCACACATGGATTTGTGATCAACAATAATGATTCCAAGCCTCTGATTTTGTAGCGTGCGTAAGTGCGTAACTAGTCCAGGGATAAAAAAGAACAAAAACCAAAGGATTAGCATCATATTCTTATATATGTTTGGGCATCCATGTCCAACAAAGGAGTCATTAAATGGACGGTCTGAATGAGAATATGTGCCCCTATATAGCTAGACATTTCTTGAGCCTAAGGTTATTAATAACCGAGTGATTAAGACAGAACAAAATATAATAAATAAATGCAAATAAATGACTAAGAATGAATCCTTCAAAATGATGGGTGGGAACCAACCTCCAACCACATTCGGAAGTTTCAAAATTGCACATGGAGCACGTGAACATCCATTTTTTTACAGGAAAAGAGAGCTAGAGAGTTTGCCTATCATATCTACCGGACACAAACAAGCTCAATGACACAGCTGCATGACCATGAAGGATAGTTTTAATGGCTGGATGAACCCTCTGTTAGTGTACTGATATAATTCCTTATAAAACTCCATATTCACAATATGTTGACCTAAGACCAACAAACACCATATTCACTAATTTTAAGGGTGGGGCTTTGAATGTTGATGTTTCAATAAAAAAATTGATGAAATAATACTCTTTTTTCTTCTTGGAAGCAAAGAAAATACCTTCTAACAAGAGAGAATCCATTAGAATGGACCCCACTAGAAGGAAGACCAACGAGAGCATCTCCAACTACAATATTTTTTCCATCTATAAGCGAATCTTTTTTTACAATTCCAACAACAGAGCCACTGAGGTCATATTTTCCTTTAGCATAACAATCTGGCATTTCTGCAGTCTGAAAAACACAGCAGTTAAAAATTGTGAATTCCACTTGATGATGTTCTCTTACACTAGTAAAAAATATGCATCCTCATTCAGATAACTACATTAATGTATGTATAGAAAAAGACGACGACGGAGAAGTTGAAATTTGTGAAATCAAAATGATGATGCTCTCTTACAGTAGTACAAAATATGCATTCACATTCAAAAAAATGCATTCACATACGCCTGCAAATATCATGCTTTGATCATGTATGCAAATCGAGAGCGGGGTTTGGGGTGGGGTTGGGGGGGGGTGTGGGGGGGGGGGGGAGATGGGATTATACTTCTTGCTCACACAAAGGTTTTGCCCCATCACCTTGTCCAATTTTAGCAATTTCTGAGCCAAGGCAAATGATCCATATAAAAAACAAGTCTTTACTGAAGTATACATTTTCATTTCAATGTCTGCAATTGCAATTGGTTAGAACATATTTGAAGAGAGGATCTCATGTATGCACTTACAGGGCTAAAGAAACTAGAAATTGCACTAGGAGATATATTTCCTGCAGCAAATCTTTAGAACGACACGCCACACACTTAAAGACAAAGCAGGGCCCTGATCCACGGGACGTAAGCGCTATAAATTTGCCATTTTAATGATTATGGCTATTGTCGCTAATCCATCTAAAGAAGGATAAGAAGATCTTCTTACATGTATGTTGACACCGATTGTAACCAAAAGTTCTTTTGAGTAGGGCTGCTTCGGAGGAAAGTGTTAGGCACCCCACATGCCAGCTAACATCTTTGTGCATATCTTATGCCATGTTCTCATTTTAATGCAAAATTAAAATAGAGAAAATGCAATAAATATGACCCACCCAAAATGGCAACATGATTGGAGGTTTGTGTCTCCAAATCAATAAAACACCTAATGAACATCTCTAATCACCATTATAATAGAGTAGAGCTCTCCATTATTATCACATTTTTTGTGGGTTTTTTCACTATTTTCTCTCTTTCTACTCAAAAAGTGAAATGACTTGAAAATGAAGGAGAATGGATAGTGCAGTAGAGTGTGGGGGGGAGCTCCCTTGCAAATGGGAAGAAGTCTCCTTCTGACAGAGGAACAAATGGTGCATAGGATGGCAAGGATGGACCCACTGGCACTTGGCATCCATCCAACATGCCTCCAATATCAGAAGTGTCCATTGGACAGGTGCCACTGCCACATGGCACTTTAAACCAATGGCGATATATTGATCCAATTGGAGTTGAAGGGATCTTCTGATTTTGCACTCAGGCATGGGGAAAGAAGAGTGACCGTGAGGGATGATGATGAGGTGATGGATATACCAATGTGGAAAAAACAAAGAGCAATACCAATGTGGATCTAATAGTCGATGCAAGTAAACCAAACAGGAAGAGGGGAAGAACAAATAAGAGTAAAAATTTGTGCGGTCTCGTAGCATGTTCGGCCATGTTCAATCCTAGAAAGTAGAGTCATTTGTGGCCAATATTCAGATTCATAGATGAATGAATCCATGTGATTTGATAAACGAGTTGCATGTTTCAGCTGAATTCTCATCTTTCTTCAAGTAAAATGCTTACAAGAGACCATAGGTTCATCAAGGCTTGAACCCTGTGCTATAGGCCCTAAAAAAAAAATTGTGAAGAAAGAGAAGACCGCCAAGAAGGAGAGAGATCAAAACAAAAACCTAGAGAAATGGTGAAAATAAAAACCTATGAGATAAGAAAAAGAACAATTTAAAGTAGAGTGGTCAAGACTCATGGTAGTGATTTTCATCCCAACCCAACCAAATTTTCATATTCTAAATATCCCCATTGAATTTTAACTTCGAAAATCAAGAAAAGATGTCTTTAGGGTCTCTGAGGAGTAAACAAACGTAGAATAGAGCACAAAACATGAAAAGTTTATTTGGATTTTTTAGGTGATGTTGGCCATGGGCCAAAATTGACTTATCAAAGAAGGCCCAAGGAAAGAGTAGTTTAAAGGAAAAAGGAAACAAAAAGAACATAATGTTCATATTTGAATCAATTACAATTGACCAATGGATTGTAAAGGGGAATTATCTCGTATGATGTTGATGGTAATTATATGGTCTATCTTTTTAGCTTGTAGGGTCATGATGGTGATCTTTGTTTTGTATTTCTGTGAGATAAATTATCAAGCAGAATTAAGCATTTCACCTTACAGGAACAGTGTGAAGTACAAAACCAGTATGACAGATTTTATATCTTCAATGGCATCATTAATTGTAACACAAAAGCACTAAAGCACTATTAATTAAAATTTTATGTAATACCTCTCCTCCTGTTAGAGGACAGCCAGACTGTCTGCATCCGTCAACTATACCTTTTACAACCTGAAAAAACCAAAGCGAGAAAATCACCAAATTACATTTACTTCATGTACCGTATTCCTATACAGCAATCATGTTCAAAATCCATTGAAAGTAATGGTTTAAATGGAGTAAAGAATAAACAAAATCCACAAATTTTGACAACAGAAACAACACTGATAGCAATCAGACCAACCTTTTCTGCAAGATCAACATCAAGATGACCTGTAGAATACTGATCTTGGAAAGACAATGGCTTTGCTCCAGAAGTGACAATATCATTGACACACATAGCAACCTGAAAAAAAAAAAAAAATCAAAGAGTTGTAGTCTCAATACCACATCCATCAGTACTGAATACATATGCTCAGGGGCGGACCTACCCTTTCATGACCTGGGGCGGTGGCCCCAGGTCAAATTTGAAATGGCATAGTATTTGATTGGGGTTGAACCTCTCCCATGTATGTCTAGTAAATAGTTGCCCCACGTCTAAATATTGTGTTCGCCCCACGTCACAAAACCTTGGTGAAAACACTCATCTTCTCTTTGGACATCTCCTTCCCACCGAGAGTACCATATCCTCTTTGCATGGATCTTTTTCTACAAAGAGTCTAAGATTCTCACACCGATTGAGTTCTCGTTGTCGGTTCTCTCGTTGTTAATCTCTCTCTGACCAAATAACCCTAAATAAAGCAATCTTCGTCTGTCTTCAAATGTAGTATAATCCTAATTACTCTATGCCTAAATTTGAATCCTTAATTTTTCAAATCCTAATTTCAAACTCTAAATCTTTAAATCCTAATTCAAACTTTAAGCCCTAAATCACTAAATCTAAGCAAATATATAAGTCCCAAGACGACCAAATCACCATTGGGCACACTTTAAACTTCAATTCATACATAAATTAGGCCTTATGACTCAAATGTTTGGATAACTTGAGTTGCATTTATGTGGCGATTTTTCTTCTTTGCCACGAGCCCATGATCATAGGGAATGATTTTTATAGCTAGGTAAGTGCATGTAACCAAATTCCTTAAATCCAAATAAAACCCCTTCGAAAATCCAAATTGGGTACATGGGTGCTCACCCAAATCATCGTTGCAAGGTATCCAAACACCTAGGATTAAAGGAAATATTATGTTGTTTTGATGATGATGAATATCACTTGAATTTGGAAGAGGGAGTGAGAAGGCACTTCAATTGTGCATGAGATCTAAGCATGAAAAATGTTTTATGTCTATTTAAATGCAATACAATTTTCGTATTGTTGATGTGAAAAAAAAGTTAGCAAAGTCACGTAAAAGTTTAGCCCCACGTAAGTGAAAATCCTGGGTCCGCCACTGCATATGCTGCAAGACAATCCAAAAAATAAAAACACACTAGAACCATACCAGATCAATCCCAATAGTTTCATAAATTCCAGTTTCAATCGCAAGCATGAGTTTAGTTCCCACACCATCTGTGCTATGAACAAGATAATCATCCCCTGTTCATCATATTCATACAATGTGAAATACATCATGAACAAACTGCAAGTGAGTGATGAGCAATATATCTATATTAAGATTCCACTTTTAGAAAATAAAAGCTCAGAGAACTAACGTTGATAACAAAAATCGAAAGAGATATAGAGAAATACCTAAAGGGATAAGCCCTCCGAAGCCTCCGATTCCCGGCGTCATCTTGGCGATCCTGCGAACGAGCTCAGAGCCAGCGTCGATGTCGACACCGGCGCCCTTGTAGGTGAAACCTCCAACATCTTCTTCTCGATTAGAGCAAGACACTGTTTTTCCGATCGATTTCGGTCTATTTGCGGTTGGAGGAGAGAAAGAAAGATAGGGTTTTTTAGAGAAACGTTGGAAGAAGAAACTGCGGTTGTTGAAGGAGGAGGGTTTTGGAGCAGCGACACCACCACCTGATGTGGGAACGCCATGGAAGAGCTCGGCGGTGAATCCCAAGCTCGAATTCATGGTAACAGAGAGAGAAGGGAAAAAAAGGAGGGAACTTTGTAAAGGCATCTTTCTAATTCGTTGTGCCGAGCAACTTGGCTGGAATGCATTGAAAGGTGGGATTTGGTGCTTTTGGAGACGACGGGGCTCTCTCTCCGTCGCAAAACCTCAGTGGAGGGAAAAAAATAGCACACAAACAACGAAAAACCCTGCGTCCTGCGCGCGTCCCTTTTTGTGCGGACTCTAGACCCAGCAAACCGAGCCCGTATCTGGGCCACCCCGGACGAAAACGAGTCTCCCAAACCCATATACCCCAACGACCAGACCCGGAAAATAGTCACGGGCCAAAGATTTACACACTACTTTATTTTGAAAGATATATATATATATATATAATTTTTTTAAAGATTTAGAGAAAAAGTGTTGTTTTTTTCTTCTCACCTTTGGATTGGGTGGACTTTATGGGCCCATACAAAACTTGGTCAACAGGGATTCCATACTAAAGATTTTCATTCTATAAGGATGCAATGGACATGAATTATATTTAGAGGTGTCAACTATGTCGTACCACGGGTTAGGATCGTGTTTGGGACTGGACTTGGACCGTGCCATTCATACAGGACTTTCATACTGAGTTTTGGCGAGCTTTCATTTTTAGAGTCTTAGACTAAATTTTTTAAAAGATACACACAAAAAAGAATAGACATACAAATTTAAGTAGTTTGGTCAAACTTTACATATTCCATTGCTGAGAGAACCATTTAAATTTTTCTAAATAAAGGTTTTTCAACATTTTTACCTACAGAACCTTTGCAATTTTTGTACATAATTAAAAAATATATAAAAAAGTAAAAGACTATATATATTTTATATTTATACTAAAGAAAAATAAAAAATTTATATTTATATTCACTTCGTCGTGCATTGAAACGGTTGTTGTGCCTATGGGGCTGGGAATCAGGGCCAACATGGCCCGTTCTTGCTTGTCGTGCCATATAGTGCCTAGGCTCGTTGGTTGTCGTATCAGTGCACCACGGCTCACTTGACACCTCTACATACAATAGAAGAATATAAGGAGTCATTTGTAAAGTCTAGTCTAATTAATAAGAGTTAATTAGATTAAGGTTTAAAATAAATGCTCTAATGTCATGACAAAATCGAGGCCTACCTTCTAAAAATCATAATGTAGAACTGAGCATTTGTGTCATTTTGTAACTTTTATGAGTTGATTTTTGTAAATTTTGCATTGTCTCCCTCCATCCGCTTTAGCTAAAAAAAAAAAAATCCAAAAACAAAAAGAAACTCCGTCTAGCATTTTTCTAAGAGGTAAAAGCTTTTCGGGCACGTTCGGCAAACGGAGAATAATCATCTCTTTTTTTCTTTTCTGTTTTTGGAAGATTTGTTAAAAATAAAGAAAATTCATACCATCTATTGGATCTAAGACCTCGAATTTCACCCCTTACCCGGTTTTAGCCATTTAGAAAATTTGAACAGTTAGAATAGTCCAAAAGTGTCCGCATGAATAAAAAAATTAATATTTTAAAATATGACTGTTTTGGAGATTTCTCAAAATCTAGGAAGGATCAACGGCTGAAAATTGAGCTCCCAATCCCGTTTGGCCTTTTCAAAATGATTCATGGTTTGGATCAGAAATTTGGAGCCCAAAGGAACAAAAAAATTGGAAAAAATAAGCCATTGCCAAAGAATCACGTTTTCTGATGAACGGTTTAGAGTTTCTCGTAATATTTTCACCATCCATGATGAATTAGGGATCTAAATTTGACACCATAGCCATTTCAGGCCTTTGGAGAGATCTAACTGTTTAGATCACCCTAACTCTTGATTTAACCATGATAAGGGTTAGTTGTCTTTTAATTATAGATTTCTCAGAGATTTAATCCAATCGTGGAAAAATGCTCGATGAAACTAAAATTGGACATAATGCCAGATCAGTGGGGAATGTGACTGTGAAATGACTTGCATTGATCAAAGGTGAGCCATGTAGCTAGATTCTATATTAGGTTGTTCATAGGAGAACATTTCTCTTGCAACCTATGCCACTATTTCTCATCATTTTTATATATACGGTAATATTGAGGTGATAACTAGTTCTCATATATCATATGAAAAAAAATTTGTGAAGTCCAATTGTTGGCCCTATTTGGAGATGGAACATGGGATAGAAAGATTTATCTAAGACTACCACAAGTATCAATTTTAACTACAAACCATGCTTTTAACTCCTTCATTCGTGGCCCATAAATTTAATAGCTTTATATTCGAAAGAATATTTAACCATCGATCAAATGTATGTCGGTCTTTGAGATTGGTCACTATAAAGGGTTATCTACAGGAGCCGCAAAAAATGTTCCTAAAGGAAAATTCTGCTTGTCCCGGGCTTTTGGGATCCAACGGTCCAAAGGACCGTTCGGTCCATGTCCCGGGCCAAAAGCCGGGACATGTAGACCGGCTGGTTCCTAAATAATAGGTGAGGAATCGTTGTCCCTTGAATATTTCAGATAAAAATACATGGAGAGAGAGCAGAAAACAGAAAATATAAGGGAAGGGGGACAGCGCAAAGAAGCCATCCATCCATCGACTCCCACCGATCATCATCACATCAATCAATTGATGGGGCCAATCACTAGAATCAACGGCCGAGATGGTTCGTCTTCATCAGCATGGAGCGTTTTCGACACTATAAAAGACTTCCCTCCCACCCCAGAAGCTCTAATGGCGGAAATCGACTCTGCAATTTCAATTTCTGAATACAATCACTCCACATCTCTCCTCCACAATGCCTTCACGCAACAACAACAACATCGATACGACGCTCGTCTCGCCGACCAAGGCTACAAATCCGGGTGCGCAGAATTGGCCGCCGGCAACCTCGACGAAGCACTCCGCCACCTCCAGACCTCTCTCTCCCTCTGCCCCCCAGACAAGACATCCGCCGTCACCAAGCTCCGTTCCCTCATCTCCTTTGTCTCTCAGCAAAAGAATCAGAAACCACCCACCACATGATCTCATCGGTATCATCCTTTGTGCATATCTGCATACCCTCTTCTTGTTTTTCTGAATCTTGGGTTGATTTGGGTTCTAGCAATTGTTATGCGGATTGGGGTTTTGATGTTTATAGTTAAGAATTTAGCATATTATTTGAGTGAATTTGCTTGCAAGGGCTTGGAAATGCATCCAATTGGGGGCGATGTGGAAATCCTAAACCAAATTGGGTGGGATGTTGTTTTTGTCTTCTATTTAGTGTTGATTTGGGATGTAAATTTGAATGGGGAAAAATTCAAAAAAGGGTTATCCTACAAAGCATTCTTGAATGCATCTCCTCCATTAAATGTTGTATATACACAGATTGCTCTAAATTATCAAAGTATTTCCCTAACATTCAGATTCGACACTGCATTAATACAATCTAACCAATTTGTGGTATTTAATAGAAATTCTCTTCGACAGCTATACCAAATCCACATTTGAATTACCTGCTCCACAATTTATCTGATCAAACTAAATGAGTAAATTGATGCATGCATCCCATATGACATCTGAAATATAATAAAAGTGTTTTTTTTTTTTTTTTTCCTAAGAATGTGAAATAAAGAGGAAGAAATGGGCGGGCCTTGGTGATAGTGGGGAGCTCTCTTCGGTGGGGCCTTTTGCCTTGTCAAGTGATGCTCCAAATCTACCTCTTTTTACTTCTGCAGATCACTTCAAAAAATCACAAGTGATACACAAGCAGAGAGAGAGAGAGAGAGAGAGGAAAACATAATTGCACTGATGTCCATATCCAAAAAAAATGATACAAAATCACCAAGGTCATTAGTTTGGTTTGACTAAATAGAACACTCTCAAAATAGTCACTTAATCAAACTGGATTCTAAAGAGTACTATAAAGGTTTGTTAGTATATTGGATTAGGAAAGGTTGATTCCAACCATGAATATCCTAAAAGAAAATCTTTGACTTGTTATTAGCTAGTCCTTTAGAGAGCATAAACAAAACTTCCCCCTTATGGTTTCCTAGAACACCTCCAATGCCAGCCAAATCTGGTTTTCCTTTTGTTGCTACATCAACGTTGAATTCTAAGACTCCGCATGGTGGTGAACACCAAGATACTATTTCCTTCTTTTTTAAAGCACCTGTCTTCAAACAATCTCACCAATTTCGCAAAATGTCATCTATCTTAATTTATGAAAACTCTCTTGTAGCACATACCCATTTAACGATCCTCTATAGCACAGCTGAAATAAGCTCCTCCTGAGACGATTCTATCCTGTTGAAGATTCTGTCATTCATCTCTTTCCAGATTGACTAAAGAATGAAAAAAGGAATAATCCTCCATAAGATCTACCATTTCCACCCATTGGGGCTCTCCTCCAATCTTCAAGCACCATCAGTAAGGAACCTGGAAAATACCAACTCACTTCACATTGTTTTAGAAAAAACCCCAAATAGACGAAGTGACACCACAATGAATGAACAAGTGATCTATCAACTCCATCTCCCTCCTACAAAGGCAACACATATCAGAAATAGTATCAGACACCAGCCCCCTTCTCAGAACATCTACTATCAAGATTTTGCCCACCAGTTCCAACCAACAAGAAAATGTTAGAAAGAGGCTTCCAAATATGAAAATCAATTGCATCCCTGCATAAGAAAACGTTAGAAAGAATATTGGACACCTCGGACTGACGAAGGGCCCTCCTAAAACTAATATTCCAAGACACCACATTTCCATACTAAACAAAACACTCTTTAACTTAAGCTTCTTTTTGTTACACAACCCTAAAAAGCCTAAGGAACAAAAGATGTAAAGGACCAACACCCACCCAATCATCATACGGACAGTTTCCCCCTCACCCACACAAAAACCTAAACCTTTAACAAAGACCTCCCCCCGGACGTTTGACTAGTCCCCAAAACTAAAAATGACAGCCCAAAAAGCAGACAACTTATGCTTAGGGACTCTTTTGGGACCCACCCCCTGACATCGTTCCCATTCTCAGACATTATTACCCTCCTCCACGATGCCTCCTTCTCTTCTCCATATCTCCACCACCATTTAGCTAATAGAGACCAATTTTCAAGGTCTGAAGTTCCCAAGCCTAACCCCCCATGCCCCTCTTTTGGCTTAATCACCTCACTCCACTTCGTTAAGTGCATCATCCTTCTTCGAGTGTTTCCCTCCCATAAAACGTTTCTCCAAATCTGATCCAACTTGATAACCACCATCGGCATCCTATAAAGAAATATGTAGTAAACTCGTAAGTTGGACAGAAGATTTTATTAGAGTAAGTCTCCCTCCTAAAGAAAGATATTGCCTTTTCCATGTAGATAGTTTCTTCTCAAACTTTTCTACCACTGGATTTCAGAAAGCAATCGACCAAGGGTTCGCCTCATTAGGCACAACAAAATACTGGAAAGGAAGACTCCCTTTTCTAGAATGCAATCTTATCCGCCTTCAAACCACCTACCCCCACCAAAGAACTTTTCGACAAATTAACCTTCAATCCCAAAACTAACTAAAAGCATTTCAAAATTCATTTCAAGGTCACAATTTCATCCCAACTTGTAGAAGAGAACAAATCGCGTCACACCCCCCCCCCCCCCCCCCCAACTTCAAAACTATTGATCAAGCCCATATTTTTCGCATTCGTAAGCAGCCCACCCAAAGCTTCAGCCACTAAGGCGAATAAAAAGGGAGATAATGCATCACCTTGTCTTAGACCTCGTGAGGCACGAAAAAGTCGTGTAGGAGAGCCATTCGCCAAGACCGAGAAAGATTTGGAAGAAATGCACTCTATCATCCACCCTCTCCAACTAGCCCCAAACCCAAATCTGCCCAACATATAATCTACAAAATCTCAATCCACATGATCATAGGCTTTTTCCAAGTCAGTTTTGAAGATAACACCCTCCCCTTATTGTCCCTCCTCCTTGAATCTATGAGTTCATTAGCAATTAGAATACCATCCAAAATTTATCTTTTATGAACAAATGCCCCTTGATATGGACTGATGATGAGAGGAGGAACCGTCTAAAGTCTGTTAGCCAGAATCTTTGACAACAACTTATAAATTAACCCCACCAAACTAATGGGTCGAAGTCCTGCAAAACCGTTGGATTTGGAACTTTTGAAACGAGGCATATAAAAGTAACATTTTTCCCTTTGAATGTAATTCTGACAACATACATTAAAAATCACCTTTAAGAAGGTCCCAAGAAGATTTAATAAAAGTAAAGTTGAAACCATCAGGTCTTGGAGCTTTGTCACCCGCACAGTCTGATAAAGCTTCACTGACTTCATCTTCGTCAAAATCCCTTTCTAACCAACTCTTGCGGTCCTCCTGAATCATGGGAAAGGCAATCCCATCCAACGTTGGTCTAACGATATGGTCCTTCTAGTATAAACTTCCAAAGAAATGAGCAATTTCCTCCTTGATCTCCGCTGGTTTATGAAGCATAGTATTTCCTCTTCTAATCTTTCCAACATGATTGATATTTCTTCTAACATTAGCCATTTGATGGAAGAACTTGGTGTTCTTGTCCCCCTCCTTTAACCATAAAGTTCTAGATTTCTGCCTCCATGATATTTTTTCCTCCATCTTATTAATCTTCCACAACTTACACCTTACGTCTCTCCTTGTCTTAATCTCTACTTGATCAGGCGAACTATCCTCTTCTATTTTATCCCATTCCTCCTATTCTCTTTCAAGAATGTTCCTTTTTTTCATCAAGGCAACCAAATTCCTGTTTATTCCATTCTTTGATTTTAGCTTTAAGCCCCTGCAATTTCTTCACTAAAGAGAAGCCTGCATAACCTGGAAACTGTAATTGATACCACCATTCTCTCACCTTCATTAAGAAATCCTTATGAAGAAGCCAACAATTTTCAAACTGAAAAGGTTTGGGACCCCAATAAAGATTATATGTGGACAGTTTAATAGGACTATGGTCAGATACATACCTGGGTAAAGCAGATTGAATCAAGAAAGCAATCCAATCTGCTCATAGCTGCTCTTTCTTGTTTATTAGACCATGTATACTTCCTCCCCACCATTGGCATGTCTATTAATTCATTTCTATTGATGAACTCAGAAAATTGTTTCACACACACAGTGATTCGTCGACCCCCTTCTTCTCCTAAGAGAATCTTACAATATTAAAATCCCCTCCAATGCACCATGGTCCAGGCCATTGAGACAACATATCTGAGATCGAGCCCCAAAAATCTTCTCTCTTTGAGGCCCAAACATCTTCTCACTTTGTGTGATCATCTCTTTGAATGTGATCATGCTGGCTTTAGGCAACATTAAGGGGAAGTATGTTCAAACTGTTTTCCTTGTTTGTTTTCATCGGTAATTGTTCTTAAGATCCTAGAAATCAAGTGCCTGAACCATTAAATGAGCAGGTGTTCCTCTGAGAGTTATGACAGGCATGGAAATGGTCACTGTAGTTGCCATGAGTACAATTGTTTCCTTGAGGAGTACAATGTGCACAAATTCATTTTACAATAAGTTGCCTGATGATATAGGCAATTTCTTTGAATGCAACAGACCTGGCTTTTGGCAACATTATGCGACGACATCTGTATGTACATACATTTACATTGACTTTTGTCTAAATTCGATCATGTTTAATAATTAAGTGAATAACAAATGAGGATGTTTAAAGTGTTCTTCAGTTGTGAGGAAACTTTAAACTTTTGACTGCATCATTGGAGCTTGTGTTGTCTTCAAGGGAACCAAAATCGATTGGTGCGATTTGAATTTCTTTATTAATTAGGTTACTAATCTGAAATTCATGGGTCCGCTAAATGTAAAGAGCTAGGAATGGCTGAAATTGTTGGTGCTCTTCTTTGTTCTACTAGTCACTGAAAAATACCATTTCATTTATATCATGATATTATCACTTTATTTCATCAGGGAGATGGTCTTTGTTCTACTTGCCCTATAGGGACCATTTGTTCTTCCATTTAAATATCTCTAGCGTGTTAGACCATCATGCCTTTTTGTGCCATTTTGTTATGCTTCCCCAGTTCATCTTATCCTTTATGCTTATTTTCTGCCTTGTATATTATTGTCATACCTTGTTTCTAGTGATTCTAACCTCATTTGATGATGATGGGTCTTTGTGTGTTTGTGTATTTTAAACCTTCATTTAGGCAAAAAGACTTGCAATGTCCATTGCTATAAGGCATCATTTCAATCGTCACATAAGGGGGCAAGATCTATATAGGACCTGTTTGCACCTGTATCTCTGAGACAAATGGAAGCAAGGAGTCACGTCAGGGGTGAAGACATACCCATTGAAAGAAAATTGCCTCTTAGCAAATAAGCACATGTTAGACCTGTTTGTACTGTATCCAACGATGCTTGCAAGACCTGGTGGAGCAGCACATTGCCAATGCAAGAGAGATTCTCGAAGAAAAGCACGAAGAATAAAAGAATATGGAGAGCACAGAGGAAAGAAGGATGAGTAGATAGATCTTGTAGTTTGTTTGTTATGGTTTTCTTGTTTCTGCATTAGTTTTTTTTTTTTTGGAGGAAATAGTTTGCTTGATGATCTTATTTGTTTCTGTTGTACTAGGGCTTCTATTGTGTGTTTTAAAAGAAATAGTTTGTTGTTGTTCATGTTAGATGAGAATGATGAAACTAGAGTCAACTGTTGTTCCTGTGTTTGATGAGAATGATGAAGAAAGTTTGATGCTCTTCCAGTGTTCTACAGGGTGTCAGCTGTTTCTTTTTCATAGCCTTGTTTCATTTCTTTGTTGCTTTGTTTCAGAATTTCTAACGTTTTCATAGCCTTTGCTTGACTGCCTCACACCTGATGCATATTCTATACAACATAGGGATGTTTCTGTTCAAGATTAGATTAGAAAATGAGGGTGCTTGTCTTCCTTGGGGCTTGGACTTGTAATTGGACTACAGGTGGGCTATACTTTCAAAATTCAGCACATATTTTCAAAGCTTGGTGGGACTAAAGTCAGTTGAGTAACTGCCAAGTAGAGAACAGAGGACTCTCTGAGAAATCGGTCCCTGATGAGTTTTGACCATATCTGAGTTGACTCAGTCAAAAGCAGGTTGAAACTTGGTTGCTTTGGCCAAGACTAGGTCAAAATTCATGAAACCATTTGGAGATTATATATATATATATATATATATATATATATATATTTTATGTTTTCTATATTCAAACTGAGTCTTGATTTTTTACCAGGCCGAGTCACTGGACTCGGTGTCTTTCCAAATATGAGGAAATTAAGTTGTGTTTCTGAGTGTATGGTTACAGCCCTACGTTTCAGCTATTAGTAATGTTGATTTGGTTGGGATAACCATGTATGAGTCAGAATCAACAATCCAGCCACCTATGATGGTTTTGGTCCAACGATTGAGAGCTTGGATCAATGATCATGGGAAAGTGGACCACATACTGTATCATTGCTGATCAAGGCTACTATAGTTTTCTTAACATGTCTTAATTATAAAACAAAAATAGCTCAAATGGTAACTTAAAAAACTACATTAGTTTCAGATGGTTTCTTTCTTCTTCTTCTTCTTCTTCTTCTACCTTTTTTTTTCTTTTTTCTTTTTTTTAGTTTTTGGTATTTAGCCCCATGAGGTTTCATTAATTTGTAAAGAAGCCCCTTTTGTTTCAATATTTTCATATAACACCCTTCCTTTTGTAGCTTGGTTGGACTAGTGGCGAGCAACCTTGCAATCACCATAAGTTTTCAGAGTAAAATGATACTTCACCCATCCATTTTATCCCTATGTGCAAAATTTCAAAAGTTCGAATTTATTTTTCTCTAAAACTTGTAACATAGATAATATCTATAATACATTGAGAATCATAAGGTTGTTGCTGTGGATGGCACACATGTTCCGACAGCTCTCTCCTGGGATCAATCCTTGGAAGGGAAGCATTCCTTCAAGTCTCCTGGCTACTAGTCCAACCAAGCTAAAAAGAAATATCTATAATACAATGAGTGGTAGAGAGTAACCCTACATTAACTCATTTTTATCAATATAATTTTATTTAATCCAAAAAATACTATGATTATAATACTATACTTGCACTTGCTACTGTTGGGTTGATGATAGATTCAAAATACATGATAAGCCTTTATGTGCATTAAAAAGTTATTAAGAGATAATCCAGACTAAATTTCCTATTCATACCCACTCCGCATCCGCTCCCCTACACCGTTTGTGAAGGTCATGGGAGTGACAAAGTCTCAGAATGAGGATGCAGATGGGAAGTAGAGGGATGCAAACCCAAATGAGAATAACTCTCGTCACCATCCAATCCAAACATGAATTTCTCTTCAAACTTTACTAGTGATGATCCCTATATCCTATCCATAAATAGAGAAGAAAAGGCAAAAAAAAAAAAAAAAAGTATTCTTGTAACATTAGCCACTATAAAGGATCTAAAAATCACCATCATTATTATTTGATTAAAAAGACATAAAGAAGCACCAAAAATGAAGTCCTTTTATATATATATATATATATATATATATATATAACCCAAGGTATTTCTCTCTCATACTAGCCTAAGAGCCTTTGGCCCTGAGCCCAAAGGACACTTGATTATGGACAGCCGGGAACTAATCCGCAGGGGCACATACAAACCCTTCTATCCACATGCATCAAGTAAAACTATGGGAGGTAGCCAACAGAGGTAGATATAAAACACTAGACTTCTCCACTTCTTGAGGCGCATAGTCTTTCCCCAACAGACAAAAAGCCTGATTAAACCCACACTTACACATAAATCTACAAAAGAAATGAGATTTTCCAAATTCACGGGACAGATTCAAACATGACAACCTGCCCAAATCTTTGTAGATTTATAATTGTCAAATGCGGATTTTTCATGACTTTATGAAAAAAAGGTGAAGAATCTTCGAGAATTTGGACACTTAGCCTAATTCAAATGTATATCTACCGCAGAGATCACATGATAGTATTGAATGATCTCATGCTCTTATCAATGCACCAGTGGCTTATTTGTGTAACACTACATTTCAATGGGAAAACACACACACACACACAAAGATTATGGGAGAATTAGGTAAGATTTTTTCTCTATCCAATCTAAAAACTTTACACAAAAACCTCAAAATACTAGAATAACCAAAAAATCAAAAATAAAAATGAATTAAGCATTTTCCATGGCACTGTGGGATCTTTTAATTTGGGATCACATAAATGTTGCCTAAATGAAATCACATTTTAATGCCTAAATACTAAATAAACATAGACAACCATACTCTTTTGGTACTTGAGTGAGAACTAGGGGTGAAATGTGAATATCTATTAATAGTGCACAGACGGTCCTTTATTATAGAAAATATATTTATACCTGATAAAGGAGGATTGAGATTGGGAAGAATGACAATAAAAAACCAAAAAAAAGTCTTCTGAAAATGTTCTGATATCATCATACAACTGTAATTTTTAGATCATAGCATGATATTTCCAAAACATCATAATTACAGACCATATAAACCTTTTCAAGGGGAAGTTCTGTATTTGTTCAAGTATAGTTTCTT
Source organism: Camphora micrantha (assembly GCA_003546025.1). Taxonomy (NCBI): domain Eukaryota; kingdom Viridiplantae; phylum Streptophyta; class Magnoliopsida; order Laurales; family Lauraceae; genus Camphora; species Camphora micrantha. The sequence continues at coordinate 3,588,385 of QPKB01000008.1, forward strand.
TTGATATTTAAAAAATTATTATCCATGATGTGATTGGAAGATCTCAACATGAACGAAAGCAAATTTATATTATCTCAAAACCATTTTAGTTTTTAATGTTACCAATAATATGAAAATACTAGAGCATCATTGATAAATTAACAATTTCCAAATAACATGTTGATATCTAATTATAACTATTATCTTAAAAAAAAAAAAAAAAAAAAAAAAAAAAAAAAAAAAAAAACCTTCAATGTTGTCAACAGTGTATCCAGAGATTAGAGCATTATAAGGTGCACATGTGTGCATTTAAGCTTGAGATTGGGAAATTAACATTTTCTAATAAAATCAAACTGATATCATAAGAGTAGTTATAAGGTGCACATGTGTGCATTTAAGCTTCCATGTACACCTTGCTATAGGGCCCACTTGGGGATGGGATTGGGGGTATCTCTTAATCTGATTGGGGCATATCCGTGTAAAAAATATGGGCCCCATCCGATAATCCTCAACCCTTCATCGATAGCTAAAAACTTCCACCACTTAAAAAATTGGCCCACCGATCCAATGGTATAGACTGATTGGATGGATCACGGATGGATGTTAAAAATGAGATGAGTTGCTTAGTTGGGCCCCCAAAAAAAAAAATCCTCATATTGAATATTTCCCTATATAATATACTATTCGCCACAAGCCCAAGTTAACGGGCACTTCTCAGTACAAACTTTCCTGCTTTTCTCTCTCTCTCTCTCTCTCTCTGCTACAATGAATTCGCTCTTTCATGGCGGTTCTGCATCAGTTGCTGCTCTAAAACTCTTTAATGAAAAACCCTACTTTCCACGGAAACCCTCCCTTTTCAACAACCCTAGTTTCTTCTTCCAACGCATCTCTCAAAACCCCCACGTTTCTTTCTCTTTCACCACAGCAAAAACGCCGAAATCAATCAGAAAAACAACGACATGGTGCAGGAATGGAGTAGTAGTAGAAGAAGAAGAAGAAGAAGAATGGACTGGATATAGGACTTTCATGGAATATGGCGGTGCTGCCGCCGCGCTTTTCCGTCTGTGACCTCTCCCTCTCTCTCTCTCTCTCTCTCTCTCTCTCTCGATTATTCTTATTATCATATTTTTCGTCATGATTCAAAATGAGTCTGAACTGTTGTGTTGATTCAACAAAAATCTTTGATTTTGTGGACCAAAACTAAGGAGAAAAGGCTCTTAGTTGATCTTCAAGTTAGTTGATATAGCCCTAAATGCCTAAATGGGTTTGGTTCTTCATTTGGCAGGTTACTGTAAGAGTAGGGTTTCTAGTTAAAGCAACTCTTCAATTTGAGTTGTCCACTGAATGTTTATTTTGTAAGAATGCAATCTCTATATAAACTTCCCTCAACACTTACAGTTTGCTGAACAGGGGACGATCAAGGGAAGATTGGGGATATTTACACTGCTGTTAGTAGAGATGGCATGAGAAGTTTATTCACTAAACTCGATGTTGCGATCGAAACAGGAATTCAGGAAGCCATTGGGGTTGATTTGGTATGATTCAGACTGGGTCTTGGATTGATAGTTCAAGCTATTTCATTTCTTCTTCATCTTCTTCTGTCTTGGGTTGTATCGGCAGCATGTTTATTCAGTACTGATGAATGTATTTTGGTATTTTGGTATTGAGACTACTACTCCATGATGTTTTCTTTCTCAGGTTGCTCTAAATGTCAACAACATTGTCATTTTTGGTGCAAAACCATTGTATTTCCGTCATAGAATTTCTACAAGTCTTCTTGGTGGTGGTCTTGCCGAAAAGGTTGCTATGATTGCTATCAGTGTTATTTCTGTTGTAAAAAATTCATGGAGTTTGCTCATTCTTTACTCCATTTAATCCATTACTGTCAATGGATTTTGAGCATTGCTGCTGTGTAGGACTTCAGTACATGAAGCAAATGTAATTTGGTGATTTTCTTGTTTTGGTTTTTCAGGTTTTAAAAGGTATACTCGACGGATGCAAACAGTCTGACTGTGATTTTAACGGAGAGGTATTATAAATTTTTAATAAATTAATGGTGCTTTAGTGCTTTTGTGTTACAATAAATGATTTCGTTGAAGATATAAAATCTGGCATACTGGTTTCATACTTCACACTGTTTCCTAAGGTGTTAATGCTTAATTCTGCTTTATTGTTATCTGAGCAGGTCTTTCTTCAACTCTGTAGGCGCAGCTTGTTTCTTTTTTTTATTTGGTTTTCAGAATTTAAAATATTTTAGTCTTGTTGGACCCCTTGTGAATTCTTGTTATTTGGTCGAGCAATTGTTTTGGCCCCATCATACATTCCATTATTTATGTGAGTCTTACTGCATTTTACATCATTAGGTTCACATAATCTCCATCTTTTGATGGGCATTATTGTTATTGTGATAACTGAAAGGTCTCCATTGTCACTTTGGGGTTGAATGACTCATATTAAAATAGCATATAATGGTAAGGCTGCAACAGGATGGAATCTTAAGAAGAAATAGGTTTTAAAATGTAAATCAGCTAGTGAGAGTAAAAGAGTTTTTTAGTATATGTTTAAACAAATTATAGATGACAACCATTATTTAGTAATGTCTATTGACTGTATTGTTGTCCATTGATTGTCTGTAGGAACTAGGAAGGGTATATTGCAAATGCCTAATGATTGCGAGTGCAATTAGCGATATGCTGAAAAGGGTCTTTCATGCAGAGTTTTTAACTTTTAGTCAGGGCATATGTTAAGCAAAATCATGAAGCTTGAGAACATATTGGTTTATTCTCAGTTATTTATATAAGAAACACAAGTCACATCATAACACATCTGTACCTTAAACTAACTGCAATAGAAGAGCAATTTATTCAAGAATTCCAGATCACCTATCACACTAATGCATAAAAGGATAACAAAGAGGGGCATTTTAGTCCTTTTTTCTGCATACAACAATTACATTACTTCCCCTGAGGCAGCCCTAGTGAAAAGAATTATTGGTTGAAATCGGAGTTAAATACATTTACCGGATCTTCTTATCCTTATTTAGATGGATTAATGGTGATAGCTCTAATCATCAAACTTACAAATTTATAGCAGCTGAGTCCCATGGATTAGGGGCCTGCTTTGTCTGTTAGAGTGTGGTGGTTCTAAATGTTTGCTGCAGGAAATATATATATATATATATATCTTTGTGCAATTTCTGTTTTTTGTAGTCCTGTAGTACATAGATGAGATCCTTTCTGCACTTACGTTCATACCAAGTGCACTTATGTTTTTTATATAGATTATTTGCCTTGCTAAAATTTCTTCTCTCCATACAAAACACAAGCTTTGCAGGTGTATGTGAATGGAATATGAATGCATGTTTTGTACTAATGTAATAGTGTCATTATGTGGAATTCACAATTTTTAACTATTGTGTTTTGTAGATGGATGGTGGAGATTCCTGTTTTGAAGGAAAATATGGCCTTGATGGCTTTGCCATTGGAAAAGTAGGAAAGTATTCTGTTATAGATGGAGCAAATATTGTTGCTGGAGATGTTCTCATTGGTCTTCCATCTAGTGGGATCCATTGTAGCGGATTCTCCCTCGTTAGCAGGTAATTTTTTACTTCAAGAGCATTGTTTCTTTATTTTTTTATTTTTTTTCACTTAATACATCAGTATTCAAACCATCACCCGCCCAACACGCACACATGTTAAAGCTATATCCTTCATGGCCACCAAAGTGGCAGCTGTGTCATTAAGCTTGTGTCCAGTAGGAACAATAGGCAAACTCACTAGCTCACCTTCCTAGTAAAAAAAATCCATGTTGACGTGCTCCATGAGCAATTGTTCTTTTCTTTTTTCCTTGACAAGCATATTTTCCTTTTAACTTTATATTTTTATGCTACAAATCAGAGGCTTGGAATCTTTATTGTTAATCACCAATCCATGGATTCCAGAATAGTACTGAATTAGGTGCCTCAGCAAAATATAGTATTCCAAGGCCTAGGATCTCAAATTATTAATCAAATGATTGCTGCTATTCTTGTATAGGGTTCTAGCTCAAAATGGACTTTCATTGAAAGACCAACTTCCTGGAGGCAGTGGCAGGCCAATCACATTGGGGGAGGCTCTAATGACTCCTACTGTCATTTATGTCAAGCAGGTGATTCCCTTAGACAAGGACACCTACCATTCAATCAAATACAATGATGAATATTTAGTGCATTGTAATTATTAATACTTACCTTTTGTGTTCAAAAAGGTTCTCGATATTATTAGCAAGGGTGGTGTAAAAGGGGTAGCCCACATTGCTAGTGGTGGTTTCACAGACAATATTCCTCGAGTCTTTCCGAAGGGCCTTGGAGCTACTATCTATAGAGACTCTTGGGAGGTCCCTGCTGTATTCAAATGTATACAAGAGGTAATAAGCAACTGCTTATCAAATTGATGAATCTAATATTAGTGAAATATCGTGTAAACAGAACATCTTGAAAATACAACTTTTCTATTTGATGATATTGATCGTGCAGGCTGGAAGAATTGAGGATGCAGAAATGAGGAGAACTTTCAATATGGGTATTGGGATGGTTCTTGTTGTAAGCCCAGATGCAGCAGCTAGAATACTTAGGGAACAACATGGAGAATATGCAGCTTATCGCATTGGTGAGGTCACAAGCAGGGAAGGTGTCACCTACAAGTGACATGCATGTGTGCTCCAGCCAGGTCTAATAAGTAGTCCTGATAGTTTTGACAAATGACACGTTTGGCAATGGCCAAGCCAGCCTCAGCTTGGGATATTAAGGGCATGTTTGGTATTGTTTCGGTGGTGTTCCCAATTTTGTACTTAAATCAGGTTGTGTTGAGTTGTGTGGAGAATATACTATGAAGAACTTGTTTGGCAACTTTATACTTTGCCGAGAATATATGTAGTTCAGAACTTGTTTGCATACATTATACTCTGTTGAGAATATATGCAGTACGAAACTAGTTTTGTTTCAATTATCGGAAGCAAGAGAATCATTGGATTTACAATGTGAGATTGACCTTTAAAAATTAGAACATTGTGGCAAATTCTTAGAATTTACAATGTGAGCGTGTTCATATCCCAGTCATTATCATAGAAGATAACTGTTGTGCATGTAAAATAACTGTTTGACTTAGATCCTATAGGTGATGCATGCCTGATTTTTTGGTTAAGTTTATTGCATCAATTGGATTTTCGTACATCTTGTGAAAAAAAAAAAAAAACTCTATTTACATGTGTTTAGATATGAGATGAGTTATGTTTTAAGGAGTCTAAAGATAACCAATTACAGGCAAATAGAGTTTCGGCAAGCAAGTTAATGATTTGGACAGGCCTTTGGGTAATCTTGTCGACAGGGTCCATCACCATCCCTTCATAAGTCTGTCAATGGAGCTACTCAACGGATTTCCTGAAGGGCCAATCCAGAGAAAAATAAAAAGAAATCAATTAATTATCTATTTCTGATTTGATTCAATCATATGAAAGGATTGAAAACTCAGGAACTCTACTGTCCATCAAATTTTTATGATGTGCATATCTTGAGGTATTTGACCCAACATGACTGACTCCCCCATGAGGCCAGCCAAATCCACACAAAAGCACGCCATGGAAATCTAGGGTGTGTTTTGATTTCATTTATTATTATTATTATTTGAATCTTGCTACATCCCTACAAAGATTAATGGGGTGGCTTATAATTTTAATAGAATTGCTGTGATTTGGGTTGGTGTTTCTTGATTTTTGTGTTGTCATGTTGTCCTTGGATACTAACGAAATACTTCTATGTTTTTCTTCAAAAAAATGGTTTGCTCCCCTCTCTCTGCCTCTCTTTGAAATCTGTTCAATGCAAAGGGTGGGCAATATCTCCCCCACCACCACTCACACACAGACACACAAGTAGAACAAGTGGGAAACCAAATAGAGAAGCGTGAGGTAACACTTCTCACCCAAAGTGACAGGGAACGTCCTTAGGATAAACACTAATCACAGGACGCAAGACCATCCAAAAAAAAAAAAGCATTTGACCATGATCAAATCTGGAAGCTTATTTGGATATTGAGCATTTACTTGTAAGAACTGAATTCCTTACAATGGGTAGTTGCAACCCCGTAAAATTGAATCAAGAGGTACAAGGTACAAACAGGTCCCATATAGATCTTGCCCCCTTACCTGACGATTGAAACCGATGCCTTATATATAGCAATGGACATTTCAAGTCTTTCTGCCTAAATGAAGGTTTAAAATACACACACAAAAACCAGTCATCATCAAATCAGGTTAGAATCGGTAGAAACAGGGTCGGACAATAATATACAGGGCAGAAAATAAAAATAAAGGATGAGTTAAGGAAGCATACAAAATGGCACAAAGAGGCATGATGGTCTAAGTAACACACTAGAGATATTTAACTGGAAAAACAAATGGTCCCTAGAGGGTAAGTAAAACAAAGACTTTCTCCCTGATGAAATATAGTGATAATATCATGATATATATGCAATGGTATTTTTCAGTGACTAGTAGAACAAAGAAGAGCACCAACAATTTCATCCATTCCTAGCTTTTTACATTTAGCGGACCCATGAATTTCAGATTAGTAACTTAATTAATATATAGCTCTACCAAAAGAAAAACTTAATTAATATACAAATGCAAATCTCACCAATCAATTTTAGTCCCCCTGAAGACAACACAAGATGATGCAGTAAAAAGTTTGAAGTTTTCTAACAGAAGAACACTTTAAACAGCCTCACTTAATTATCACTTAATTATTAAACATGATCAAATTTAGACAAAAGACAATGTGTATTCATGTACATACACAAATGCCGCAGCATAATGTTTCCAAAAGCCAGGTTGGTTTCATTCAAAGAAATTGCCTATGTCATCTGGCAACTTATTGTAAAATGAATTTGTGCGCATTACTCCTCAAGGAAACTAGTGTACTCATGTCAAACTACAATGACCATATTTCCATGCCTGTCATAACTCTCAGAGGAAAACGTGCTCATTTAATGGTTTGGGCACTTGATTTCTAGAATCTTAAGAACAATTACTGATGATAAGAAACTAGGTCAACAATTTGAACATGCTTCTCCTTAATGTTGCCTAAAACTAAAAGCCAGCTTGATCACATTCAAACAGATGATCACTCAGAGAGGAATAGAAGGCTTTATCCACTTCATTTCTAGGATTATAGAAACGGTTACCTGATGAAAAGATATAAGGTGAACAGCTAGCTAGCGAAAACGAACAATGTAAGAAGAAGAAGTAGTAGTAGTAGTAGTAGTATGTTTTTGTGTAGATACAAAACAACCAAGTTCTATATCCTTTGTGCGAGCCTAAAATAATACGGACTTGATGGTGATATGGCGATGCTCGAAGCCCTGTTGTTGAACTGGTTTTTGGGAATACTGGATGCCTGGAAACAAGAGAAGAGACAAAGGTTAGAGGCCCCTGACTGTTGGCAGTCATAGGCCCTCCGATGCCAAAGTTGGCACAGTCACTCAGCAAAGGGGAATAAGAGTGGGGGAGAATGTTCTCTTTTTCTGCATACCTGGTATGGGATCTGTCGTCCTATATTTATAGGTGTAGATGTCTCATCAGAAACTCTCTTAGTGGAGGTAGGTAGAAAGGGAAAGTCCCATCACCATACCTTGTACTTTTCAGTGGTTATAAATGGAGGTACTGTCCCATCGGACGTACCGTGACCTCCAAAATAATTGCGGATAAGACCGCTGATAAGGATAACCCCTTATCTTTGATTAATGCCCTGACAGCGTGCTCTGCGACGTCAGCATCTTATTAAATGCGGAATGGACATGTCAGTCTTTACATCGGCAGACATACCGAACTGCAGCATATCGGTGCACTTGTATGCTACCGACTTGGTCGTTGCCCCCAACCCTTTGGAGGACAAGGCTGGTAGAATTACCGAACACGTGGCTTGTTCCGTTTGTTGGGAGAATGCCCCCACACATCCTTGAAACAAGAGCATGAGAACTCTCGACACTAAACAACCACCACCTTGGAATTTAACTAAATCAACGAGAAATAAAGAACAGATATAGCATGACAGAAATTCCATGTGGCAAACAGCCATGTCCTGGACCTCAAGTAACCATGGCAGTTTGCAGAGAAATAAAAACCTCAAGCGTCATTCTTGTTTATAGATGAGAAATGCTAAGGCCTGTTTGTCTGCACTAGATTACGTAGGAACTCATGTTCAAATGTTTTAAAAAAAAAAAACAGAAAAGAAAAGAAAAAGGAACTCATGTACAAATGAGCTTCACCTACGGACAATTAATTAAGACGAGAGGGGTGAAGGATATGAGGTGAAGAGTAAAGCAAAGGAGTAAAGCAAAGGACTGATCATTCTGCTGGCCAGGCAGGAAAGATGTTCATCCATTTAAAGTTCATATCATGAGAAAACCCAAACTGTATTATATGGTGAGCAGCCACATTAAGAACGGTCAATGAACCCAAAATCCATTCCGACAACCTAGAAGTCTCATGAATGATATCCAAGACTTTTGAATTAATAGCCGAACATCACCACAGTAAGAGCATTCGAAAATCAGTGGCGGATTCAGGATTTTCATTTGACGGGGGCTTACAATAATCACTTAAAATAGTGAATCACTATTTTGTTGTTCTTTCTTAACATTAACTTTAGCAAAAGAGAAAATATATTGCATTTACAGAATATCTAATTACGTCAACTAACATTCTATCATCAAAATTTATATGACGTTTGTACTAATGTTTTAAGGTTCCTTCTTCCAACTCATATTCCAAGTAGATACTCTCACATTAATATCTAATGTCAACAAATTAAATGTGAGGGCCCGCCCTATCTCTCATAATAAGGTGAGAGCTATCTCTCATAAGAGCATCACCCATATGTGTGTGTGTATATAAAGTTTAATGACGCGAGTAATAATATACATCTAAGTTTTTAATTTGTGTTCTTTAACTTCCCTTAATCAATACTTTACACATACATGCCTTAAAGTGGTTACAAATGGAGACCAAAGGTGAACACCCAAAAATGATCATCAAATAACCTCATCTTTAATGGAAATCAAATCAAGAGAATATGAGAAATAAATACACAGCTATCACCCTAGATATTTTGATACCGAGGAAAGTCAAGATCCCATTTACATCTCCATCTTATTTACTTTCTTCTTCACCTCATAACCTTCACCCCTCGTCTCTTTAATTGTCTTTAAATAGAGCTCATTTGAACATGAGTTACTATGTAATATAGTGCAAACAAACAGGCCCTTAGCATTAATCTTCTATTAACAGGGATGGTGCTCGAGGTTTTTATCTCTCTTCGAACTGCCATGGTTGCTTGGGGTCTGAAATTCCATGATAACATAAACCAATGAATAATGAACCCTGCTGTCTTAATAATGGAACTACAAAATTTTATGAGTCTCACAAGCAAGAATTCATCATCTGAGCATACTAGGCTAGCATACCTCCTGATGCAAATAATACATACAACAGAAATCGAGTTTACTCATGAGACATCTAATACCTGCCCATTCTTTCATTTCTATATACTCCAATCATCCAATGAGTACTTCCAACTGTTCCCTTCAAATACACCACAAACTGGAGGATTTCTGAATGCAAGTTGCAGAAAATAAGAATCTTAATTTAATTACCTTTAGTATATATGACAAATCAAATAGAGTAAAGAACCCCTAGATTGTTTGTTTTTTAACAAATCTTGAAAGCAAGGCTATCTCTCGTCATTGTAATCCATATTAGATGTTTCTATGGTATTCTGAATGATAGGCATACATCAATGTAGGTTCCACAAGACCATCCAGAGACTTGACTTGAAATTTGAAGAATTAGGGCATGTTTCTTTGCAAGGCTATCTTTCGGCACCACTCTCATCGGTTGGGATTCTTCTATATAAGACCCTCCAAGAGAAGCAAGAGAATCTAGGGAATTCCAAGTTAGGTGCACCCAAGGCTTGATATCTCATCTGGAACGGACTATATCCCAAGCACCTCTCAAAGAAAGCTCAGAAGGGAGTGGGGGAACCACATGATAGTATCAGAAACAAAGGCATTAATCTGGATTGTCCTAGCTTTAGAAAGGAAACATGATAGTATCAGAAACAAAGGCATTAATCTGGATTGTCCTAGCTTTAGAAAGGAAACTTGCTACTGCAGAGGGAAGATCTTGGGGGAAATTCCAATTGTTTCCAGCGATGATGTGAGAGACTCTAGCCGTAGGAGGGAAATAGAGGTGTGGAAACTTTTATGCAATAACAATGTCCTCTAAGCACCTATCATACCACAAATTGATAGAAGATCCATTGCCAATTTTCCACTTACTGTTATGAATTTTCAAATGCAAGAGCCCAACTTTGTAGTATTATAATCCCATAGAGAAGTTTGCTTGAAGTATCCATTGCGGAACCAAGTTGCCCAGATTGATCAAGAAGTTGATGCAAGCCATGCTAGCTTTAACATTGATCCTGGTCAGCTCAAGGCCCAAGCATTTATTTTTTAGTCTAAAATTCTGTCTGCATCATGAGACCCTGAAACAAGAACTACACTTGGATATGATAAAGCCAAGGCCCAAAATTTTGTCTTATGCCATTGAGAGCAATACACTTGGACGATATAATGTGCACTTGCAATACCAAATCCTGAACTAAGACAAGATGAAAAAAAAAAAAAAGTGAATCACATGTATTTTATAATGGATCTACTTTTAGTAAGCTTTTAATTGGTGATTTTTCTTGTGCCATTGAGAGCAATGGTGCTTGGGTTGAGCATACTTACAACCTATTGTTGCTCAATACTTACAATGTTGTAGGCACTTTAAATACTTCACCATCAATTTAAAAGTTGTCACAAAAGATATTATCTAGCTTGCTGCTTTTATTATTTGTGGTGGTGGTTAGGTGGTGATTGTATTATATATAATTCAAATACAAAGTTGACTACACACACAAGAGAATTAACCTTTTTTTTTTTACATAATACAACGCTAATTGTGCAAATAGTTTTAATTTATTTATTTTTATATTGTTTGGTGGAACTGAGATACTTGAGTGGTATTCGTATTGAAATTTGAGAGTTCAGAGGGCTCCAGTGGGTTTTCAGAAGATATGACATAATTTCCTCTGACCAGATGTAACCCTTTAATCTTCTTCTTTTTTTAGTATTAAGCCTTTAATTTTTCATTCTTTTGTACGCTACTCTTAAGTATTCTTTGTAATTTGATGGTCCTTTAGGTGGCCTTGCAAAAAAGTATAGGGACGACCTCCAAACTCATAAGCACATCTCATACATACAATTACTTCGTTTGCATTATTGCTTTATGTTTAGGGGGTGTTTAGAAACCAAATATTTTTAAATATTTTACTATATTATCTCCTACTCTAAAATGTAATCCACACACCTAAAAACTAGGTGTTTGGATAACTTAAAAAGTATCCTACAATATCTCACATTCTTATACACAGGGTCGGAACCAAGAAATTTTTTTTTTTGGGTGGGGGGTGGGCAAAGAAAATTTTTTTTTTAATAAAATTACAAAATTTAGTTTTAAAATATGCAATAATCAAATTATTGAAGCTGTGCTCGACGTCCTCTCATTGAGTTGAAATAATCAATTATTGTTTCTCTTAAAAAATGAATCAATAGTTGATGATTTAACTATGGTAAGCGCCTCTATAAAAAAATCAGAAATTAAAATCATATAAAAAATTATAAAATTATTGTTAACTACAATAAATGAAAAATAAGTCGAATTCAAATTATTACTATAAAATAAGCAAAACACAATGCACAAATACCCAATCTTGTGATTTATATAGCATATTTAATGACCATTATTTAGATAAATCATAATCTTAGTGATTCAATCATAGCACAAAAACCCGTCCTTTCTTATGCACGTAGCTTGTATGTTACGATTTAAAATTTTATTATTTAAAATCTCAAAGAAAAGTAATGATAGCATCTCATATCTAAAATCTAAACCATTCATAAATATGGTTCACTAGTCTTTACCTACTTAATATAATTTTCTTTAATTATATTTTTCTGACATGGATAATAATAATCAAAATAAAATAATATGACTATATTTTTTTATCCACAATAGATAAAACTCCAATTGAACTAAAACTTAATGTAATAATAAAACGCAAATAGACAATGATTTTAAGCGGACTAGACTTCAATATAAGCAACAAAGATTGAAAACACATATAATGACTTGTAGTAAAATTAGAACATCTATGCCAAGTAAAAAGAATTATAAAAGAGAAAATGGGTTTGTCATTCTTATTCTTTATTCATACCTCAAAGTCAAGTGTGGAACCTACAACTTCTTTCAGTATCTCCAATAAAAAGACCTGCTTTCTCCTCTTCCTCTCTTGGATCAGAAGATTTGAGGCAACTTTAAGATGGGAATGGATATTAAAAAATCTTTTCTCCAATCTCCGTTAAGCTTTCTTTATTTGTTCCTATCTCCTTCATTTCATTTCCTTTCAAGTTTTCCTAAAATCAACAATTTTATTTTCTTTTTTCTAAGAGTCAAAACCTTCTTAAAAAAAGCCCTAAATAATGCAGGGGCCATCCATCGCACATTGGAGGTGCCAAAGCACTGTTTTGAAAGGAGTTATAATGTATGAGGGTGCCATGGCCCCTGCCAGCCCCCCTAAGTCCCCAGTCCACCCCCCCCCCCCCCCCCGGCTTACACAAACCTTCATATTATAATATTCAAGTATATGTTATATAAAATAATCTTTCGTTAAGAAAACTAACCAAAATACGGGCTGAGAGTGTTTGCAAACAAGAGTGGAAGTTTATGCGAAACTACTACCATGGTGGCCTACTATATTTTTTAATATTAATGGTTTCTATAAGAATCCTACTATGACTCTCAATATTAGATGAGCCCTTTTAGTGTTTATAAATTTTATGTGGGTCCCATAGCCATGTCATAATTACGTAGTTTCTTTATTGATTACTAATATTAGGTGGGTCCTACAAATATCGTATTATACAATATCTACTATGATTATCAACATTAATGGCCCCCCTAGTGATTACTATAATTAGCTTTGTTAATATGATTATTAACATCAAATGAGTCCACATTGATTTTTCATAAATAGAATCTTCAATGATGTTTAACACTGGAGAAGGCTCTCCGCTGTAATCACCATTGAGTGTATTCCATTATGGTTATTGACATTTGGTGGACCCACATTGATTGAACAACCTTGCCTGTGGTTTTTAATATTCAGTCTAATGATTTTATAATTAGATGGGTCCTACCATGGTCACCAATATTAAATCATTTCAGTAAGACTACAAAGTTAGTGGGTTCACATTGGGTCAATCATCTCGGTTTCTCTATTCAGTTCTTATTTTGGTACATCATCTAGTGAAAATTTTATAAATTGCTACACGTCTCAAGGTATATTGAAACTTGTAAAAATTTCCCAACACCACAAGTGACACAATATTATAATATAATTCTTTAATAATGAAATCTAACAATATTTAAATTTAGTGATATTATGTTCTTCTTTTATCCAAACACCCCCTTGGTTCTTTCTTTCTTTTTTTTTTTTCCTTTTCTAGAAAAAAGGTGGCAACCAACAAAATATCATAAATAAGAAAGTGAAATATACAAACTTTAAACTCATTTTATGCCTGCCTTGTTTTGAAACTGACTCGATTTTATACCTATATCAGGAAACTTTTGAAATATTTTTGCCCCTTCGTTTCATATGTTTGTATTTTATTTAGTTAGAGTAATTGGTTATTTTATTTAGTTAGAGTAATTGGTTTTTCAATCTGAAATGATAGTTATATTGATTTTAATTTATACCCTGTTGGAAGAATTGAAGCTGTGGAAATATAGTTTGAGATCTCTTGTGCTTGTGAACATTATCAATAACCATGATTAGCTATTTTTTAAATTAAATTATAAAATTATTTATGAACTTATTCTTATCAATTGCAGTCATAATATATGTATCAAGAATGAGTGAAATAGAAAAAAGGTATATTAGTTTTTTATTTAAGAATTACATCCTAACTTAATCTAATCTAGTATTTTTTTTATTTTTTGTTAATTAATTTTTTTATTTAAGAATTACATCCTAACTTAATCTGATATAATATTTTTTTATTAATTATTTAGTATATATAAATTTTAGATCATTGGTTTTAAACGTAATTAAAAGTCTAAGGAATGAAAGAAAAATCCCTAGAGTAATAAACAAAGAAGAAAAAATTGAAAGGAAAACAATAAAAACTAAAATTAATCATAAATGAGATTTTAAACTTAAAATTGAAGTAAGAAAGGTTGCTACCAGCTAAGGCGTAAGGAATTCAAATCGTGCAGGACACTTATGTCGTGTAGGACTTCTTGTTTTAGAAGATAAGTTAAAACTGAATAAAAATTGAGAGTTCAATCATGCAATCAATTGCCAAATAAAACCTCAGTCCACAAATCAAATCGTCCGAAAATCATATATATAAATTAGAGTATGGATTTGGTGCACTTTTTTACCACAGTGACCATGAACCTATCTCATGTCAACGTGGGTAGCCCCAGCCTAAGCAAAGGACACCGCCCGTAGAGACGTGGCGGATCGTGATTGGTCTCCCCATAGTCATTAAAAGTAAAAGCCTCAGATGATCCCAGTTTCTAAAATAAATATAAGAGAGAAATCTGAATGAGATTTGGATTATGCTTTTTAGGGAAAAAAAATTATATATAAGAAAGATTGGATCTCCAAATATAAACAAGTGCGCGCGCGCACATATATATATATATATAGAGAGAGAGAGAGAGGCATCAAAAGTCAAGACCAGTGGATTTCAGTTTCTGGACTTCTGTGAGCCCCATTTTGCAAAATTCGAACCATTAAATTTCTTCATAAGGCCTAATGGTGTCAAATTTGATGCTTGCTTCATCTTGGATGGTGAGAAAATTATGAAAAACTTCAAACCATTCATCATCCACAAATGAAAAAAACGTGATTCTTTCACAATCCTTTTTTTTTTATATATATATATAATTCTTTTGGGCTCCAAAATTATGATCCAAACTATGAATAATTTCTGAAAGGCCAAATGCGACTAGGGGCTTAACTTTACTTTTACCGTTGATCCCTTCTAGATTTTGAGACATCTCCAAAAATGTCTGGATCATAAATTATTAATTTTTTTATCCATGTGGACCCCCTTTGCATGATTCGAACCACTCAAATTCACCAAATGGCCAAAACCGGCTAAAGGGTGAAATCTGAGGTCTTGATTTTTTATGGATTTTGAAAAGTTTATAAAAAACTTACAACCGCACAAAAGATCCAGCTTCGGTGAAGAAAGGAGAAGGGCACGATTTTCAGCCATTAATCGTTCCTAGATTTGAGACATCTCCAAAATACAGTCTAGATCTTAAAATATTATTTTTTTATTTATGTGGTCCCCTTTTCACGATTTGAACTGATCGAATTCTCTAAATGGCCAAAACCGGCTGAGGGGTGAAATCCGAGGTCCTGAAATTCATGGTTTTTTAAAAAAATTATAAGAGTTCACAACCTTTGGATCATATATCCTGATAAAATTTATCAAATCTGGAACTTGCCACAGAAATCCTTTTTTTTTGAGGATATCCTAATTCTAGGAGTTGAAGGGAATCCAATCCACTTGGATTTCTCTGATCAGTTTGCCAAATATGCCCTTAAAGTTCAACAAAAATTAAGTAAATATGATCCTCAAGCATTTTTCTATTAATTCATTGATTAGGATCATCTTATGTTTTTTTCCACTAGCTCTATGTAATCCATATTAGATGTTTCTATGGTATTCTGAATTGTTGGCATACATGAATATAGATCCCACATGACCATCCACATACTTGAAATTTGTAGAATTACGGCATGTTTCTTTACTGAAATTCATGGCATTCTTATATTGAGAGAATTTAGAAACTCTCAAATATGTTGGAATTCCTAAAGCTCCCTTGTATTTGAGCATCCAAAAATTCCACCAAAAAAGTAAGGGCAAGAATTCCTAAATTCTCGATGGTCATTTGAGACCTTTTAAGTGGCAAAATTAGCAATAGTTTGAACTTATCTTTTGTATTTTGTACTGTTGTTTTATAAGCTTTTGTTGGAAACAACTGTTTTCTCTCGTCTTCACCTTTCCTCCAACTTTTAAAATATCTTTCTCACACGCACAAGAATGGCAACACTCACTCTTTCCAGTTTGTGAGGACTGAAGTGTGTGTTTCGGAAATGGCTGTTTGGCCAATTTGGCAAATCTACTAATAGAGTCAAGTGAAGTAAAGTTTATTTTGAAGAAAGAATAAAATATAAGTGGATTATGATGGTATTTTATTTTTAGTTGTTTGTTATGAAATCCTTTTGACTTTTTGTATGGGAAAGTAGAGAAATCTTTACCTTTTGTTATGAAATCTTTACTTTTTAACTTTTTGTATGGCCAATTTGGCAAATCTACTAATACACTCACTCTTTCCTGTTTGTGATGACTGAAGTGTGTGTTTTGGAAATGGCTGCTTGGCCAGTTTGGCAAATCTACTAATATAGTCAAATAAAATAAAATTGATATTTTGTTTTTAGTTGTTTGTTATTAAATCTTTTTTACTTTTTGTATGGGAAAGTGAAGATTTTTTTTTTTGATAAAGGTGGTTGTTTTTAGACTTTTTTTTTTTTTAAAAGATGGAGGGAGTTTTGAATTAAAGTGCTTTGATGTGACATTTTGTCTGAAAAATGAAGGCTTTACTTAACTTTTACTATGCTAGTAAAGTGCCAAACTAGCCAAGGTGTTCAAGCTAGACTGGAAATTCAAGCAGAGGCATGACCTATTTACAAATTATATACACCCTCGGACACCAAACCATCCTAGAGCTGGGCTGGCTTGACCTATGCCCAAGCATCACCCGTCTTAACAATGAGGACTAAAAATTAGAACCGGCTCTAGTACACAAGACTAAAAGCACAAGCCCATATCCAGTCAAATGCAGACCAAGCTCAGGTGGGACTTGGGTTAGACCAAGCTCAGGTGGGACTTGGGTGAGCCCAGCCCACGATACTTTATGAAAGGAATGAAGATTTGTCCAACATCCCCTAATCCACTTCACATCATACCCCTCCTAACCCCTCTTACCACTTTGAATGGGATGCATCAGGTGGGCCCAACAAACCAGGACATGCTTTGGAATTTAGAAAAAAAAAAAATCCCAGAGATTTCTGCAGCATCACTCCAGACTCAAGGGTAAGGATCTTTCAGATATTCCATGATAACATAAACCAATGAATAATGAACAATGCTGTTATGTCTTAATGGAACTATAAATTTTATTGTGTCTGCCAAGAAAGAATTCATCATCTGAGCATCTTAGGCCAGCACATCTCCTGATGCAAATAATACATACATCAACAGAAATCGAATTTAGTCATTAGACATCTATTCCAACTGTTCCTATCAGATTCACCACAAAATGATGGATTTCTGAATGCAAGTTGCAGAAAATAAGAATGTTAATTTAATTACCTAGTCAACAATACTCTCTCTCTCTCACACACCCAAAAACATTCTGTCAAAATACCATGCATGTCACTTGTAGTGACACCTTCCCTGCTTGTGACCTCACCAATGCGATAAGCTGAATACCCTCCATGTTGTTCCCTAAGTATTCTAGCCGCTGCATCTGGGCTTACAACAAGAACCATCCCAATACCCATATTGAATGTTCTCCTCATTTCTGCATCCTCAATTCTTCCAGCCTGCATGATCAATATCATCAAATAGAAAAGTTGTCTTTTCAAGATGTTATGTTTACACGTTTTTTCACTAATATTAGATTCATCTACTTGCTTTAACTGCCCCCGCTTTACCCGGAAGAACATAGGTAAGAGTTCTTGTGCCCAGAGCTTACCATTTGGCAACATGGGACACACCAACTATGGCAACAGGTCCAATCCAAAAGACGAAAATAACAATAACATCTCAAGTCAACATCTAGTTTAAACCATTGGTGTGACATGATCCTGGTAAGCTTGAGGCCTAAGCATTTATTTTTTAGCCTAAAATTCAGTCCACATCATGAGACCCTGAAACTCCGAGATATGTTAAAGCAAATGCCCGAGATTTTGTCCATTTCCAGTATTTTCAATTTGATAAGCGGTTGCTTATTACCTCTTGTATCCATTTGAATACAGCAGGGACCTCCCAAGAGTCTCTATAGATAGTAGCTCCAAGGCCCTTTGGAAAGACTCGAGGTATATTGTCCGTGAAACCACCACCAGTAATGTGGGCTATCCCTTTTACGCCACCCTTGCTAATAATATCGAGAACCTTTTTTAACACAAAAGGTAAGTATTAATTAATTACAATGCACTAAATATTCATCATTGTATTTCATTGAATGGTAGGTGTCCGTGTCTAAGGGAATCACCTGCTTGACATAAATGACAGTTGGAGTCATTAAAGCCTCCCCCATTGTGATTGGCTTGCCACTACCTCTAGGAAGTTGGTCTTTCAATGAAAGTCCACTTTGAGCGAGAACCCTATACAAGAGTAGCAGCAATCATTTGATTAATAACTTAAAGAGGAATTGTAAGGCACTCAGGCATAGTACAAAAAGAAATTTTAGCTTTTAACATAATAAATTTGGGATCGTAAGCCTTTTGAATCATATACTCTTATGGAATCCATGGATTTGTGCGCAAGGATTTGTGATCAACAATAATGATTCAAAGCCTCTGATTTTGTAGTGTGTGTGTGTGTGTGCGCGCGTAACTAGTCTAGGGATAAAAAAGAATAAAAACCAAAGGATTAGCATCATTCTTATATATGTTTGGGCATCCACGTCCAACAAAGGAGTTGTTAAATGGACGGTCTGAACGAGAATATGTGCCCCTATATAGCTGGACATTTCTTGACCCCAAGGTTATTAATAACCGAGTGATTAACACGGAACAAAATATAATAAATAAATGCAAATAAATGACTAAGAACGAATCCTTCAAAATGATGGGTGGGAACCAACCTCCAACCACATTCGGAAGTTTCACAAATGCACATGGAGCACGTGAACATTCATTTTTTTTTACCAGAAAAGTGAGCTAGAGTCTAGAGAGTTTGCCTATCGTGTCTACCGGACACAAACAAGCACAATGACACAGCTACTTGACCATGAAGGGTAGTTTTCACAACTGGATGAACTCTCTGTTGGTGTACTGATATAATTCCTTTTGAAACTCCATATTCACAATGTGTCAGCCTAAGACCAACAAACACCATATTCACTAATTTTAACGGCAGGGGGCTTTGAATGTTGATGTTTCAATAAAAAAATTGATGAAATAATACTCTCTTTTTCTTCTTGGAAGCAAAGAAAATACCTTCTAACAAGAGAGAATCCATTAGAATGGACCCCACTAGATGGAAGACCAATGAGAACATCTCCAACTACAATACTTTTTCCATCGATAAGTGAATCTTTTTTTACAATTCCAACAACAGAGCCACTGAGGTCATACTTTCCTTCAGCATAACGATCTGGCATTTCTGCAGTCTGCAAAACACAGTAGTTAAAAATTGTGAATTCCACTTGATGATGTTCTCTTACACTAGTAAAAAATATGCATCTTCATTCAGATAACTACACTAATGTATGTATAGAAAAAGACGATGACGGAGTAGTTGAAATTTGTGAAATCAAAATGATGATGCTCTCTTACAGTAGTACAAAATATGCATTCACATTCAAAAAAATGCATTCACATACGCCTGCAAATATCATGCTTTGATCATGTACGCAAATCGAGAGCGGGGTTTGGGGTGGGGGGAAGATGGGATTATACTTCTTGCTCACACAAAGGTTTTGCCCCGTCACCTTGTCCAATTTTAGCAATTTCTGAACCAAGGCAAATGATCCATATAAAAAACAGGTCTTTACTGAAGTATACATTTTCATTTCAATGTCTGCAATTGCAATTGGTTAGAACATATTTGAAGAGAGGATCTCATGTATGCACTTACAGGGCTAAAGAAACTAGAAATTGCACTAGGAGATATTTTTCCTGCATCAAATCTTTAGAACGACACGCCACACTCTAAAATACAAAGCAGGGCCCTGATCCATGGGACGTAAGCGTTATAAATTTGCAATTTTAATGATTATGGCTATTGTCGCTAATCCATCTAAAGAAGGATAAGAAGATCTTGTTACATGTATGTTGACACCGATTTTAACCAAAAGTTCTTTTGAGTAGGGCTGCTTTGGAGGAAAGTGTTAGGCACCCCACATGCCAGCTAACATCTTTGTGCATATCTTATGCCATGTTCTCATTTTAATGCAAAATTAAAATAGAGAAAATGCAAAAAATATGACCCACCCAAAATGGCAACATGATTAGAGGTTTGTGTCTCCAAATCAATAAAACACCTAATGAACATCTCTAATCACCATTATAATAGAGTAGAGCTCTCCTTTATTATCACATTTTTTGTGGGTTTTTTCACTATTTTCTTTCTCTCTTTCTTCTCAAAAAGTGAAATGGCTGGAAAATGAAGGAGAATGGATAGTGCAGTAGAGTGTGGGGGAGAGCTCCCTTGCAAATGGGAAGAAGTCTCCTTCTGACAGAGGAACAAATGGTGCATAGGATGGCAAGGATGGACCCACTGGCACTTGGCATCCATTCAACATGCCTCCAAAATCAGAAGTGTCCATTGGACAGGTGCCACTGCCACATGGCACTTTAAACCAATGGCGATATATTGATCCCATTGGAGTTGAAGGGATCTCCTGATTTCGCAGTCAGGCATAGGAAGGAAGAGTGATCGTGAGGGATGATGATGAGGTGATGGATATACCAATGTGGAAAAAACAAAGACAAATACCAATGTGGATGTAATGGTCGATGCAAGTAAACAAAACAGGGAGGGGAAGAACAAATAAGAGTAAAAATTTGTGCGGTCTCGTAGCATGTTCGGCCATGTTCAATCCTAGAAAGTAGAGTCATTTGTGGCCAATATTCAGATTAATAGATGAATGAATCCATGTGATTTGATAAATGAGTTGCATGTTTCAGCTGAATTCTCATCTTTCTTCGAGTAAAATGCTTACAAGAGACCATAGGTTCATCAAAGCTTGAACCCTGTGCTATAGGCCCTAAAAAAATTTGTGAAGAAAGAGAAGACTGCCAAGAAGGAGAGAGATCAAAACAAAAACCTAGAGAAATGGTGAAAATAAAAACCTATGAGATAAGAAAAAGAACAATTTAAAGTAGAGTGGTCAAGACTCATGGTAGTGATTTTCATCCCAACCCAACCAAATTTTCATATTCTAAATATCCCCATTCAATTTTAACTTCGAAAATCAAGAAAAGATGTCTTTAGGGTCTCTGAGGAGTAAACAAACGTAGAATAGAGCACAAAACATGAAAGGTTTATTTGGATTTTTTAGGTGATGTTGGCCATGGGCCAAAATTGACTTATCAAAGAAGGCCCAAGGAAAGAGTAGTTTAAAGGAAAAAGGAAACAAAAAGAACATAATGTTCATATTTGAATCAATTACAATTGACCAATGGATTGTAAAGGGGAATTATCTCGTATGATGTTGATGGTAATTATATGGTCTATCTTTTTAGCTTGTAGGGTCATGATGGTGATCTTTGTTTTGCATTTCTGTGAGATAAATTATCAAGCAGAATTAAGCATTTCACCTTACAGGAACAGTGTGAACTACAAAACCAGTATGACAGATTTTATATCTTCAATGGCATCATTAATTGTAACACAAAAGCACTAAAGCACTAATGCACTATTAATTAAGATTTTATATAATACCTCTCCTCCTGTTAGAGGACAGCCAGACTGTTTGCATCCGTCAACTATACCTTTTATAACCTGAAAAAACCAAAGCGAGAGAATCACCAAATTACATTTACTTCATGTACCGTATTCCTATACAGCAATCATGTTCAAAATCCATTGAAAGTAATGGTTTAAATGGAGTAAAGAATAAACAAAATCCACAAATTTTGACAACAGAAACAACACTGATAGCAATCAGACCAACCTTTTCTGCAAGATCAACATCAAGATGACCTGTAGAATACTGATCTTGGAAAGACAATGGCTTTGCTCCAGAAGTGACAATATCATTGACACACATAGCAACCTGGAAAAGAAAAATCAAAGAGTTGTAGTCTCAATACCACATGGTCCACATCCATCAGTACTGAATACATATGCTGCAAGACAATCCGAAAAAAAAAAAAAAAAAAACACACTAGAACCATACCAGATCAATCCCAATAGTTTCATAAATTCCAGTTTCAATCGCAAGCATGAGTTTAGTTCCCACACCATCTGTGCTATGAACAAGGTAATCATCCCCTGTTGATCATATTCATACAATGTGAAATACATCATGAACAAACTGTAAGTGATGAGCAATATATCTATAAAGATTCCACTTTTAGAAAATAAAAGTTCAGTGAACTAACGGTGATAACAAAAATCGAAAGAGATATAGAGAAATACCTAAAGGCATAAGCCCTCCGAAGCCTCCGATTCCCGGCGTCATCTTGGCGATCCTGCGAACGAGCTCGGAGCCGGCGTCGATGTCGACACCGGCGCCCTTGTACGTGAAACCTCCAACATCTTCTTCTCGATTAGAGCAAGACACTGTTTTTCCGATCGATTTCGGTCTACTTGCTGTTGGGGTAGAGAAAGAAAGGTAGGGTTTTTTAGAGAAACGTTGGAAGAAGAAACTGGGGTTGTTGAAGGAGGAGGGTTTTGGAGTAGCGACACCACCACCTGATGTGGAAACGCCATGGAAGAGCTCGGCGGTGAATCCCAAGCTCGAATTCATGGTAACAGAGAGAGAAGGGAAAAAAAAGGAGGGAACTTTGTATAGGCATCTTTCTAATTCGTTGTGCCGAGCAACTTTGCTGGTATGCATTGAAAGGTGGGATTTGGTGCTTTTGGAGAGGCCGGGGCTCTCTCTCCGTCGCAAAACCTTAGTGGAGGGAAAAAAATAGCACACAAACAACGAAAAACCCTGTGTCCTGCGCGCGCCTGTTTTTGTATGGACTCTAGACGCAGCAAACCGAGCCCCTATCTGGGCCACCTCGGACGAAAACGAGTCTCCCAAACCCAAATACCCCAACGACCAGACCCGGAAAATAGTCACGGGCTCAAGATTTACACACTATTTTATTTTGAAAGATATATATATATATATATATATACTTTTTTTAAAGATTTAGACAAAAAGTAGTGTTGTTTTTTTCTTCTCACCTTTGGATTGGGTGGACTTTATGGGCCCATACAAAACTTGGTCGATAGGGATTTCATAATAAGATTTTCGTACAAAACGCGCTGAGTTTTGGCGAGCTTCCATTTTTAGAGTCTTAGACTAAATTTTTTAAAAGATACACACAAAAAAGAGTAGACATACAAATTTAAATAGCTCAGTCAAGCTTTCCCTATTCCATTCCTGAGAGAACCATTTAAATTCTTTCTAAATAAAGGTTTTTCAATATTTTTACCTTCGGAACCTTTGCAATTTTTGTACATAATTAAAAAATATATAAAAAACTAAAAAACTATATTTTTTATATTTATACTATAGAAAAATAAAAAATTTATATTTGAATTCACTTTGTGTGCAGTGAAATGGGTCATGCCTTGTTGTGCCTATGGGGTTGGGAATCAGGGCCAACATGGCCCGTTCTTGCTGGTCGAGCCATACGGTGCCTAGGCTCGTTGGTTGTCGTATCAGGGCACGACAGCCCACTTGACACCTCTACATACAATAGAAGAAAATAAGGAGTTATTTGTAAAGTCTAGTCTAATTAAGAAGAGCTAATTAGATAAAGGTTTAAATAAATGCTCTAATTTCATGACAAAATCGAGGCCTACCATTTAAAAATCATAAATGTAGAACTAAGCATTTGTGTCATTTTGTAACTTTTATGAGTTGATTTTTATAAATTTTGTATTGTCTCTCTCCATCCGCTTTAGCTAAAAAAAAAAAAAAAAAAAAAAATCCAAAGACAAAAAGAAACTCCATCTAGCATTTTTTTAAAGAGGTAAAAGCTTTTCGGGCACGTTCGGCAAACGGAGAATAATCATCTCTTTTTTTCTTTTCTGTTTTTGGAAGATTTGTTAAAAATAAAGAAAATTCATACCATCTATTGGATCTAAGACCTCCAATTTCACCCCTTACTCGGTTTTAGCCATTTAGAAAATTTGAACAGTTAGAATAGTCCAAAAGTGTCCGCATGAATAAAAAAATTAATATTTTAAAATATGACTGTTTTGGAGATTTCTCAAAATCTAGGAAGGATCAACGGCTGAAAATTGAGCTCCCAATCCTGTTTAGCCTTTCAAAAATGATTCATGGTTTGGATCAGAAATTTGGAGCCCAAAGGAACAAAAAAATTGGAAAAATAAGCCATTGCCAAAGAATCACGTTTTCTGATGAACGGTTTAGAGTTTCTCGTAATATTTTCACTATCCATGATGAATTAGGGATGTAAATTTGACACCATAGCCAATTGAGGCCTTTGAAGAGATCTAACGGTTTAGATCACCCTAACTCTTGATTTAACCATAATAAGGGTTAGTGGTATTTTAATTATAGATTTCTCAGAGATTTAATCCAATCGTGGATAAATGCTTGATGAAACTAAAATTGGACCTAATGCCAGATCAGTGGGGAATGAGACTGTGAAACTGATCAAAGGTTGGCCATGTAGCTAGATTGCGTATTAGGTTGCTCATAGGAGAACATTTCTCTTGCCACCTATGCCACTATTTCTCATCATTTTTATATACAGTAATATTCAGGTGAGAACTAGTTCTCACATATTATATGAAATTTTTTTTGTGAGGTCCAATTATTGGCCCCATTTGGGGATGAGAACAAGAGATAGAAAGATCTATATGAGACCACCACAAGTTTCAAATTTGACCACAAACTCATGCCTCTAACTTCTTCATCCATAGCCCACAAATTTAATGGCTTTATATTCAAAAATATATTCAACCATCGATCAAATAATTCAGTTCATTCGGATATGTGTCAGTCGTTGGAATTAGGGACTATAAAGGGTTCTCCACTTGAACCCGCAAAAAAGTTGGCAAATAATAGATGAGGATTAGTTGTCCCTTGAATATTTCACTTTTATATATATGTAGTTATTTTATATTCCCATTTACAAGTAGCTTCGTTATCATGCGCAAGAAAGCGCTCAGGCCTCAGATAAAAATACAAAAATACAGGGAGAGAGAGCAGAAAACAGAAAATTAAAGGGAAAGGGTGACAGTGCAGAGAAGCCATCCATCCATCCACTCCCACCGATGATCATCACATCAATCAATAGATGGGGCCAATCAATAGAATCAACGGCCGAGATGGTTCGTCTTCATCAGCATGGAGCGTTTTCGACACTATAAAAGACTTCCCTCCTACCCCAGAAGCTCTAATGGCGGAAATCGACTCTGCAATTTCAATTTCTGAATACAATCACTCCACATCTCTCCTCCACAATGCCTTCACACAACAACAACAACATCGATACGACGCTCGTCTCGCCGACCAGGGCTACAAATCCGGGTGCGCAGAATTGGCCGCCGGCAACGTCGACGAAGCACTCCGCCACCTCCAGACCTCTCTCTCCCTCTGCCCCCCAGACAAGACATCCGCCGTCACCAAGCTCCGTTCCCTCATCTCCTTTGTCTCTCAGCAAAAGAATCAGAAACCACCCACCACATGATCTCATCGGTATCATCCTTTTGTGCATATCTGCATACCTCTTCTTGTTTTTCTGAATCTTGGGTTGATTTGGGTTCTAGCAATTGTTTTGCGGATTGGGGTTTTGATGTTTATAGTTAAGAATTTAGCATATTATTTGAGTGACTTTGCTTGCAAGGGCTTGGAAATAAGTAGTGATACTGTTTGTTGCTGGAATGAATCGGCATCCAATTGGGGGCGATGTGGAAATCCTAAACCAAATTGGGTGGGATGTTGTTTTTGTCTTGTATTTAGTGTTGATTTGGGGTGTAAATTTGAATGGGGAAAAAATTCAAAAAAGAGTTATCCTACAAAGCATTCTTGAATACATCTCATCCCTTAAATGTTGTATATACACAGATTGCTCTAAATTGTCATAGTATTTCCCCAACATTCAGATTCGACACTGCATTTTGACTTGAAACTTCGATATTTACTACACAGACACCTGCCTGATTGATCTTCATTAATACAATCTAACCAATTTGTGGTATTTAATAAAAATTCTCTTGGACAACTATACAAAATCCACATTTGAATTACTCGCTCCGCAATTTGTCTGATCGAACTAAATGAGTAAATAGATGCATGCATCCCATATGACATCTGAAGTAAAATAAAAGTTTTTATTTTTTATTTTTTTTGTTCTAAGAATGTGAAATAAGGAGGAAGAAATGGGCGACGATGCTATTGGTGATGTGGGCCTTGGTGATATTGGGGAGCTCTCTTCGGTGGGGCCTTTTACCTTGTCAAGTGATGCACCAAATCTACCTCTTTTTACTTCTGCAGATCACTTCAAAAAATCACAAGTGATACACAAGCACAGAGAGAGAGAGAGAGAGAGAGAGAGAGAGAGAGAGAGAGAGAGAGAGAGAGAGAGAGGAAAAACATAATTGCACTGATGTCCATATACAAACAAAATGATACAAAATCACCAAGGTCATTAGTTTGGTTTGACTAAATAGAACACTCTCAAAATAATCACTTAATCAAACTGGGTTCTAAAGGGTACTACAAAGGTTTGTTAGTATATTGGATTAGAAAAGGTTGATTCCAACCATGAATATCCTAAAAGAAAATCTTTGACTTGTTATTAGCTAGTCCTTTAGAGAACATAAACAAAACTTCCCCCTTATGATTTCCTAGAACACCTCCAATGCCAGCCAAACCTGGTTTTCCTTTTGTTGCTACATCAACGTTGAATTTTAAGACTCCGCATGGTGGTGAACACCAAGATACTATCCCCTTCTTTTTTACAGCAACTGTCTTCAAACAATCTCCCCAATTTCGCAAAATGTCATCTATCTTAATTGCTGAAAATTCTCTTGTAGCACATGCCCCTTTAACTATCCTCTATAGCACAGCTGAAATAAGATCCTCCAGAGACAATTCTATCTTGTTAAAGATTCTATCATTCCTCTCTTTCCAGATTGACTAAAGAATGGAAAAGGAATAATCCTCCATAAGATCATACCATTTCCACCCATTGGGGCTCTCCTCCAATCTTCAAGCACCATCAGTAAGGAACCTGGAAAACACCAACTCACTTCACATTGTTTTAGAAAAAAACCCCAAATAGACAAAGCGACACCACAATGAATGAACAAGTGATCTATCAACTCCATCTCCCTCCCACAAAGGCAACACATATCAGAAATAGTATCAGGCACCGGCCCCTTCTCAGAACATCTGTTGTCAAGAGTTTGCCCACCAGTGCCAACCAACAAGAAAACGTTAGAAAGAGGCTTCCAAATACGAAAATCAGTTGCATCCCTACATAAGAAAGCATTAGAAAGAAGATTGGACACCTCCGACTGACGAAGGGCCCTCCTAAAACTAATATTCCAAGACACCACATTTCCATACTAAACAAAACACTCTTTAAGTAAAGCCTCTTTTCTTGACACAACCCTACAAAGTCTAAGGAACAAAAGATGTAAAGGACCAACACCCACCCAATCATCATACAAAAAACGGACAGTTTCCCCGTACCCCACACAAAAACCTAAACCTTTAACAAAGACAACAACCACCCCCACCCCCCCACCCCCGACATTTGACTGGTCCCCAAAACTAAAAATGACAGCCCAAAAGGCAAACAACTTATGCTTAGGGACTCTTTTGGCACCCACCCCCTGACATCCTCCCCATACCTAGACATTATTACCCTCCTCCACGATGCCTCTTTCTCTTCTCCATATCTCCACCACCATTTAGCTAATAGAGAGCAATTTTTAAGGTCCAAAGTTCCCAAGCCTAACCCCCCACCCCCTCTTTTGGCTTAATCACCTCACTCCACTTCGTTAAGTGCATCATCCTTCTTCGAGTGTTTCCCTACCATAAAAAGTTTCTCCAAATCTGAGCCGACTTTATAACTGTCATCCGCATCCTATAAAGAGATATGTAGTAAGCTGGTAAGTTGGACAAAGAAGATTTTATTAGAGTAAGTCTCCCTCCTAAAGAAAGATATTGTCTTTTCCATGTAGATGGTTTCTTCTCAAACTTTTCTACCACCGGATTTCAGAAAGCAATCGACCGAGGGTTTGCCTCAATAGGCAGAACAAAATACTGGAAAAGAAGATTCCCTTTTCTAGAATGCAATCTGTCCGCTAATATTTTAATATCCGCCTCCGAACAACCTACCCCCACCAAAGAACTTTTCTGCATATTAACCTTAATCCCGAAACTAACTAAAAGCATCTCAAAATTCTTTTCAAGGTCATAATTTCGTCCCAACTTGTAGAAGAGAACAAAATCATGTCATCTGCAAATTGAAAGTGTTACCCCCACCCCAGCTTCAAAACCATTGATCAAGCCCATATTTTTCGCATTTGTAAGCAGCCCACCCAAAGCTTCAGCCACTAAGGCGAATAAAAAGGGAGATAATGCTTCACCTTGTCTTAGACCTCGTGAGGCACGAAAAAGTTGTGTAGGGGAACCATTCACCAAGACTGAGAAATATGTGGAAGAAATGCACTCTCTCATCCACCCTCTCCAACTAGCCCCAAACCCAAATCTGCCCTACATATAATCTACAAAATCTCAATCCACATGATCATAGCCTTTTTCCAAGTCAATTTTGAAGATAACAACCTCCCCTTATTGTCGTCCCTCCTTGAATCTATGAGTTCATTAGCAATTAGAATACCATCCAAAATTTGTCTTTTATGAACAAATGCCTCTTGATATGGACTGATGATGGGAGGAGGAAGCCTTTAAAGTCTGTTTGCCAGAATCTTTGACCACAACCTATAAATAAACCCCACCAAACTAATGGGTCGAAGTCCTGCAAGACCGTTGGATTTGGAACTTTTGGAAGGAGGCATATAAAAGTAACATTTTTCCCTTTGAATGTAATTCTGACAGCATACAATAAAAATCACCTTTAAGAACGTCCCAAGAAGATTTAATAAAAGTAAAGTTGAAACCATCAGGTCTTGGAGCTTTGTCACCCGCACAGTCTGATAAAGCTTCACTGACTTCATCTTCATCAAAATCCCTTTCTAACAAACTCTTGAGGTCCTCCTAAATCATGGGAAAGGCAATCCCGTCCAACGTTGGTCTAACGATATGATCCTTCGAGTATAAACTTCCGAAAGAAATGAGCAATTTCCTCCTTGATCTCCGCTGGTTTATGAAGCATAGTATTTCCTCTTCTAATCTTTCCAACATGATTGATATTTCTTCTAACATTAGCCATCCGATGGAAGAACTTGGTGTTCTGCTCCGCCTCCTTTAACCACAAAGTTCTAGATTTCTGCCTCCATGATATTTTTTTCCTCCATCTTATTAATCTTCCACAACTTACACTTTACTTCTCTCCTTGTCTTAATCTCTACTTGATCAAGCGACCTATCCTCTTCTATCTTATCCCATTCCTCCTATTCTCTTTCAAGAACGTTCCTTTTTTTTCATCAAGGCAACCAAATTCCTGTTTATTCCATTCCTTGATTTTATAGCTTTAAGCCCCTACAATTTCTTCACTAAAGAGAAGCCTGCATACTTATCTTCTAGTACTAAATCCTATAAGGAGTTTGACTGTAATTAATCAAATTGACACTCCTTACCATACTTAGCAATGGAAACTTATCCCCCACAGGCCACAGGGTTATTGCTGCCCTCCTACTCATTCCTATTTTTAGGAATGACAACTCATCACTGACAACTATAGTGCGTCCATCTATCACAAATGTAACACAATTTTAACTATCTCACCATCCATTTTCTATGCCATATTTTATTAGGACACATGAACGGCAGATGCTTGGTGGATGAAAGGTGCCACCTTGAGTTAAAAGAGCACCTTCCTTTGTCTCTCTGCATAGAAGCTCTGTAGAAATGGAAAGCCCGAGTTTGATTCTTCCTTCCTATTCTGTAACACCCAAATATAATGTCCAATTCATTGTCTGACTCATTGGCACACAATACTTCTCACCTATCCAATGACCCACGGCCAATATCTCTCTCATCGCCGACAATGGGAGAATCAAGAAGATTGCAAAAAAAGAAGATGGAAGAGGAGCAAGAGGAGTTTTGGTTGGTTGATGGAGGTCAGAATCCAGTTGAAGAGTGCCATTGAGGGCATGAGGGATAGGGTAACTCGGTCAACCGGGTTTTCATTGATAGCTGCTAATGCTTTTCTAACACATGTAGTTTCAAACAACAAAAATATAGAGTTAGAGATTGGTTCCATGTTTAAATTTAGTTTTTAATGTATACTATCCTTTCCTTTTGTTTTCATGTTCATTTCCTAACTTTCCTAAATCAGTTTTTAGAACTTTGAGGTTCATGTTATTTAATATTAGCAACTTTACTCTTCTTTCTAAGAAATGTTTTGGTTATGGTGTTTTTATTTTTAATTTTTTAGATTTTATTTGAATTTATGGGATTTTGAATATAAGGTTAGATTTAGATAACAGATTTGTTGTTGGTTTAGTTCTTTGTTCCTTATTTAGTATCAAATGATGAAAAAGGAAGTGATGGGTTTGATTAAATGACAGTTTGATATTGTTACATCTGTTTTATAATCAACTCAGACAACAACTTTGAGTTTGATTAGAGATATTTTACTATTTATTTAACTGTTATTGTGAGAATCTTAGCGTAAGGTTGATTGAAATGGCAGCTTGATGCATTTATATTTGTTTTGCCGTCTATGTAGACAGTATAACTGAGTTTGATTGGTTATATTTACTATTAATTTAAAAAAAAATTGCGGAACTAGAAAGATTTTCAACCAGTTAATTGTTTGATTTTATTACTTTTTTCTATCTTTTTTCTTCCACTTTGGGATTTTACAAAGGATCAGTTTGAACAATGGTAGAATTGAAAGAAAAATTATTAGTGTGATATTTTCTGATTCTCTAAAAATGATCAAGTTCTGGTGGTCATATTGTTAGTAGGATAAGGTATTTTGAGAATTCTTTTATATTGTGTCTGCTGGTATATATTTTCCATTAGAAATGGTCTTGTCTCACATTGGGCTTAGTCTCACAACCTATTTGACAGATGTGGGCCCTCATATGGCACCTCCAACACAATTCACATGAGACACACCGCATTCTACACTAGCATAGGCTCAAAATTTACCAGCTATATTTATATTTTATGCCATTATAAATTTAACACTAGGAGCCAACATACTCTTGGTTGAGTGGTATTGGCACCGCAGTTTCACACAAAATGGTCAGAGATTGATCCCTGAGCTTTGAAGTATCATTCTAAGACCCGCAGCCAATGTAACAAAAAGGAAAAAAAAAAAAAAACTAGCAAGGAGTGATTAACACAGTTAGCAGCAATTCCACATCTGCGCCCAGTCACATTTTCATCATGGTGTTTAATCATATGGTGGGATTCTCATTTTGAGCTAAAATTTGAGGATATATGATTGGAGGAGATGAGATTCATCTTGAACAGTCCGGATAATCTCTATGTAGTTCCCACGATGTGCTCCAGAAAAGTGTAACAAGGTTCCTACGACAGAGGATTTGGACTCACATTTTATATGGCCCCCCTGCAAAATTTCACAGTAGATGAAATCATTATCAGTTTGGTCCATACATGACCCATTTAAAGAAAAGAGAGACGTCTACTTTGGATGGTTTTGTTGATGGAGCCCATCAAGGGTAAGAAAAATGGTTTTAAAAGGGCTTTCGCCCATCTGCAACAGGAGAAACGGAAAGAAAGGGTAGATAAGAAAAAGAATATTGAGAGGAATAGCAACAAAGAGGAATAGCAGCAAGAAGAGG
The DNA here is from genome assembly GCA_003546025.1 of Camphora micrantha. Classification (NCBI taxonomy): domain Eukaryota; kingdom Viridiplantae; phylum Streptophyta; class Magnoliopsida; order Laurales; family Lauraceae; genus Camphora; species Camphora micrantha. The sequence goes on from QPKB01000008.1 coordinate 3,620,460, forward strand.
TCCACAAAACAGCTATACCTTCTCGCCCATCTGTGACTGATATTTACTTCATCCATGATCCTTAGTCAACTCAATCCATTTTCTCAACTTTTAATTTTTAGGCGTTTAAGCGGACCTTTAAGCTTGAGCTTTATCCCAAGAGATTGTAGTTTATCCCTTAAATAGCAAAAAATGTAATCTAGGGTCGTTTTTTTAAACAAATGTGTTAGGGTGAAAATAAAATGTGATGCAATGAAATGCATCAGGGCTTGTTATTCAGGACCATCCCCACATGACTGGTTCTCATATATATATATATATATATATATTCATTAAATGATTTTGGCCATTCAATAATGGACAATGATTTCAATCTACTCAACAATTTCTTATTTACCATGTACTTTTACTCTCTTTAATTAGACAGTATTAACTTTGATGAAATTAAACAAACCCCCTCTTTTACATAGGCATTTTCTTAAGAGGACACATACTCATGTTTCAAGACCATGGTCATATATTATAGAATTTATTTTGGTTGAACCTAGCCTACAATGGGACTAGTTTAGCAGAGATCATACTAACAAGCAAGGTCTATAATATGTAGTGTGAACTTATTACTGAAGAGGCAGCAACACCAGAACTAGAGTGCTTAGACACTTCGGAAAGTGCAATTGAAGATGCTTTCTGGACGGAAGATCCTGATGAAATTCCACTGACCAAACTAAATATTAAAGAGTTCATGCAGAATGTGCAGAATTACATGCAAGAAAAGGGTGAACTCCAAGATGTTGATGTGTCTAGGGCTTTAGTTGCTCTAACTCAAGAAGCCGCCTCTATCCCTATGCCCAAGCTGAAGAATGCTAGTCGTCTGCGAATAGAGTATCAAGTGTAAGTATATTCCTTCCTGCCTCGTATTGACATTAACATTTATACTAAAGTATTAAACATAGAATATACATAGGAAAACCATTACCACATGGAAGCATTGAAATATTAATATCAGCTTACTATTTAGTCATTCTCATTTACATATGCCATTATTAAATTGAACACGTGATATTATATCAGCTTTTTAGTCATTGCCATTACAATGTGATATTATTTTTTATTGTACAATAATCATTTTCTTCTCCTCACTGTAACTATGAACCCGTAGATGCACACCCTCACCTTGCAAAGGTTAGCTGCTCTCCAACCATATATTTAAGCAGTTTTTTAAAGCTAATGTGTACTCAAAACCCTCTAGGTGGGTCAAGGATTAATTATTATACACTCAAAAGGTTTCCTAATTTGTTTGCAATCTTATCATTACAGTTGGACAGAAGAGAGCCTGACAATCCATTTACATATCTTCTTGCAATATGGACATGAGGTATGCGCAAGCATTAGAGATATAGCTATATGCACTTTAAAATATTATTGTCTGTGTCTGCTGATTAATAACACATGGCATCTTAAGATAGGTGAAACTGCACAATCCATTCAACCACCTGAAATTGATTGCACCTCCCAAAAGTCTGGTAATTTATGCAGCAAGAAGACATGCTTTACATGCAATAGCATGCGAGAGGCAAATGCAAAGACAGTCAGAGGCACGCTTCTAGTGAGAAAAAAAATCATGGCTAATATATTCGTAAGCTGTAGGGAAATTTTGCTTTACAGTATTATTGATTTCATTGTGTTGGTAACAGAGCAAGTTTGATGCCCTTGGTCTTGGTTTGGATTTATAGAGAAAAACTTACTGCAATAAGTTTAAAATTAACCATTCAAGATGAGATGTTTATACTTAGGAATACCCTTAACAAAATGCTCTTAAATATTGAGGCCATTGCTGACTTGTTTGAGATCTTTCTCTCTTAAATATTGACCCAGGTTGAATATTTTAATTTATCATCATTGTGGGTGGCAAGTACAACAATAGGATAGTTGACATGATTCTAACAGTTGATTTACAAGTATCCAACAGTAGGAGTCAATGGTTCAAGTAATAAGAAGCACTAATGTTTCTTTGTGAATAAGTAGACAAGGTTAGGCCACTAGTCAGGATTAACCTTACTTCTTTTACAACTTTCCAATACTGACTTGAGTTCGGGCAAGGTCCTTTATGCAGCAGATAGGGTTCAGTCAATGAAGGTATCCTATGATTGTTTCAGCTCCTATAAGTCAGTCCTTAATATGGTCAGCAGATATCTGTATCAGCTGTAATAAACTTCTTCGCATACAAAAGGGTTCTCTTACTATGTATGAACTCTTTCTCGGATCCAGCCAATTAAATTTGCAACAGCCCCCAAAATTTGGTTTTGTTTCTGTTTTCCATATCTAAATACATTCCAATGATGTGCTTTGTCAAGGTTTCTTAACTACCTCTGAATTTGGCTTTCGCTTTCAGGTGGGCCTAGATTCCTAATTTTTAATTCCATACTCAATTCCATTTACTAGGTACAGGACATGGCAGCTGGATTTTGACAACCATTACCTTTGTACTTGACTCCTCAACCCTGGATCATGGTGGAAAATCTGAAACCACTTTCTTATAGGGTTCAGCTGCTACAATCTGGTCCAATATCCAAACTATTTGAGAGCAACCAGACCTTAGTTCTGGTTGCTACTGAATTTCAGACCCAATCATGAACCTGTTGTACCCAAAACAGCACCCGCATAGTTTGACATGACAGTCTGCAAACATGGGCTGTTTCCATCAGCCTGCACTACTCGTTCAATGTTTTACTATGGTTCAGGTCATGCATTATTAAAATATTGAACATCATTATTAAAAGTCTAGAAGATGACAGTTATAGAAGAATTAAAGTTTCTTTATATATGGTATGTTTCACATAACAAAACTAGATCAATAGGAAAAATCAAGGATGGGACGAGAAAATAGATTTGCACTTAACAACACTAAATATAGATACCAAGGATCATCAGCAAATTAAGACATGGATGTGTAAGAAAACCTCAAAACCAGAATTTATATAATGAAGAGAGGCCCAAAGACAAGGAAACCTCCTACCATATTCATAAAACCTCCAATTCGAATGTGAATCAAATCTTTAGTGAAAAAATAATCCAAATCAAACTTTAAATCACAAACACGAAGAGATATAGTTGATGAGGGGAAAAGAATACTAAGAGATCCATAGAATTCAAAATAAATTGTACCTTGGAGAGGCCTCTTCTTCTTCTCCCTTTAGTAAATCTCCCCAAATTCCACCAATTCCTTGGAAGGGGTCGTTAGGCGACTTCCAGTTCGGTTCCTTGTGATGAGGAAAGGACTCAAGTCGTAATCCTCCCCAGTAGATGTCAGCAACTCTGCAAGGTCTTATTACCATCCACATCCCATACACGAGGCTATCAATCAGTGGCGGATCTAGGATTTTCGTTTGAGGGGTGCTAACGATGCTCACTTGAAAAGGTTTTTTTTTTTTTTCTTTTCAAAACAAGCCAATTCGATACGTGTCCGCGTGTTCTAAGAGCTATTACAAAAATAATAATAGTTTTTTGATAACACAAAATTCATAATAATTTTTTATAACACAAAAATCGTAGTAGTTAATTAAACTAATATGAGATAAAGAGCCAACACCATATAAAGTTCGTTGTTCTTGATTGATTAAGTATGACACGTATTGGCCTACACCGATATGAGACAGACTCATCAAACTCCTTTGTTAATTAGTGGAGATGAATAATCACGTATTGTGAAATGAGACAGATAAATGGGAAAGAGATCCAGAGAAAAGAGTTCCTCACCAAAAAGTTTGGAAGAATAGCAAAGAATGGAAATGGGGTCAATGTGATCATTTAAATGGGGGCTAGGCCATATGGGCTATATAGCCTTTATGGACATTTTTTAGGATGGTGGGGCCCTGAAGCCCCATGCCCTTTAACGTGGGTCTACCCTGCTGTCATTGTTGGTCAAGGAAATAGATCATGTGGCTCCTAGAACACCTTTTGCCAGATCTTGCTTACCATCCACAACCCAAACCTGTTTGTTTAGAAGAGCAAAAAATTGATAGTTATGACATAAAGTTTAAATGGAAGAAGTAAAATGAGAGTAAACTTTTTTTTAAGCAAAAGGAGAGTAACCTTGATGTGACATAAATTTTTACCTAATGTATATTTGGATGGAAAAGAGGAGGGGTGTGTAAACAACTGACGTGAGTTTTACCCCACTTTATTCCATTTTGTTTATTCTCCGCAACTTGTATAAATTGGGTAGTGTAGAATTTTGTCTTTTGTGCTCGTATTTTTAAACCCTCTCTTTCCTTTATTCTTGATTTGGACCATACTCCTATTATACTCCACTTCTCATGTAAACAAACAAGTAAGAAGAGGAGTATGTAAGGCCCACATTAGTTATTAGGAGTCATTTAGAGGAAAGAGTAAGCAAAATGAGATAAAGATTGTCACAGAGATGTAATTTTAATTGATCAAGCATAATCTAAACTTATCACTTATTGAATGTTTGAGGTGATTTGAGGCTCATCTAAGTCTTCTTGTGGTAGAGCATATCAATATCAGGCCCTGAGAAAGAAATAATATCCTACAAGACCTACAAATCTTTTTCTTTTTTAAGCAAATTTCTATATATATCCCACACATCTTTCTCTATCTTCTAATGCATCAGAACGGGGAAAACTCATCTTAAGTACTTTATAAAAATCTAGATATTTGAATTTTTTCTCCTTTGATTATTTAACGTGTCTCTTAATAGTTTATCTTCAAAGAAAGATTGTTTTTATATATTCGGTATCATACTTAATATTTCCCTCCTCTTCAGTTTTTGAATTTTCATTTTAGGAATTTTTAGTTGTTTTCTTTTATGAAGATCCATAGAACTATAGACAGTGAATTTCAACTGTTTACATTTTTTTTTTTATATATTTTCCTAGTGTTCCCTTATTTTTATTTTCTCCACATTTTTTGTTGCATTTTTCTTTTTTTAATCGTTAGAAATAGCCCTTATTGTAATACTCAACTAAATATTATTCATTTACCTACTGTTTTTTTGTCTCCTCTTTTTTGTTTTATTCCCAAAAAAACCTGTAAGCTAAGTATTAATTTATTTTCCAAGTTTTTTTTTATTTATCTTTACTAGTTTTGTTTATTTTCTAATATGTCACATCATCTTATTGCATGGGATTTTTTTTGCCAGTCTTACGTTAAAAAATATATAAATTAACATTTTAATTTTCAATGTATATTTTAAAAGAAGGAAGAATGTAATAATATTCTATTTAGTACATTACGAGGGGATATATGAACATTGCCAATGCTATTGTGATCGTATTGTAATGATTATTTTGTTGGATATTATTAAAACATCGTGTCCGGTGATTGTACTAGTACTTTTTATCTTTTATACATCTCTGTTGTGATCGATGAGATTTTTAATGATAATGATGTGGTGTAGATATATATGGGAAATTCTAAAAAATGCCCCACTTAAAAAATTCCTCCGTTTTTCTTTAGCCATGCCTCCATGCCTCCACCCCAACCACTGGCCAAGGATCAAGAGGTAGAGACTTAAAGCAGCTGAGCAGCCCAAACGTGAGCCAAAAAAAGATCGAGGGGCCACCTGTGGGTTCCAAAAACAAGCCTAAGCCACCCATCTACATCACCCGCGAATCCGACTCCAACACGCAGACCACCGTGATCGATCGAGATTCCCCCATGCGGCGACGTTGTCAAGGGCGTTGCCGACTTCGCCTTCCGCCGCTGCAACGGAATTGGCATCTTCAGCTGCAGCGGCGCCATCGCAAACGTCTCCTTCATCAGCTCTGCCTCCTCCCATGCCCATGCATCAACCTCCACGCTGAATGGACGTTTTGAGATCCTCTCCCTCTCTGCCACCTTTTTCACCTGCCCTATTCCGCCACTGTTGTCATTACCCTCCTCCTCAGGCTCTCCAACGAAGTTGCCGATTACCATTACTCTCGTGGGATCTAACGGACAGATGATTGGAGGGAAAGTGGCCGCAGCATTGATTGTCGCAGGCCCTGTCATCGTGGTGGCAGCGTCTATAGGTACATATCTTTACTTCGTCTGCAGACAGCGAGCGAAGAAGCCAAGGATACAAATCCTAACGTTGACGGTACCAATGCTTGCAGTGGTGATGATGGTTTATGGTGCCCTAGCTCTGAACACATGAATCGCCAGCTTCCTTCATCGAAAATGCTTTGGCTGTGCAGTACTATTGCTATGATGCTAGGAGTGGCCATCAATTCCGATCAAAACATAAAACATAAAACCAGAGAGGTTGACGGCTTCACCCAGATGGGAGAGGTTCCAAGATACAAACCCAAAACATAAAAGCGGAGAATCCATTGTTTTACATACAGCGAGTTCAACTCTAACTCTTATTTACCTCAGCAAGCACTTGCCGAGTTTCAATAGTAAGTTCATTTTATTTTTCTCATTCATCACTATTGAAATATGTATTCCTATTTGTAGTCTTAAGAGAGCTCTCTGCATCACTTGTTCTCACTTATGGTTTTCAGGTCGTGGTAAAAGTAATCAGCTACATGTTAGATCTTGAGACAGAAATGGCAATAGGAAGAAGACATCAAGCTGAAATAGACAGAAAAAAATTCGTTGTCTGATGTATGCATTTGTACTGATAAAGGCTGGCCATCGATTCCGATCAAAGAAAGAGGTTGACAACTTCACCCAGATGGGAGAGTTTCCAAGATACAAACCCAAAACCTAAAAGTGAAGGATCCAATGTTTTACATACAATGAGTTAACCTCCAACTCTTAATTACCTCAGCAAGCACTTACCAAGTTTCAAGAGTAAGTTCATTTCATTTTTCTCATTCATCACTATTGAAATGTGTATTCCAGGCTGTAGTCTTAAGAGAGCTCTCTGCATCACTTGTTCTCACTTCTGGTTTTCAGGTCGTGGTACTGGTAGAAGTCATCAGCAACATGTTAGATATTGAGACAGAAAAGGCAACAGGAAGAAGACATCAAGCTGCAATAGACAGAAAAAAATTCATTGTATGATGTATACATTTATACTGATAAAGGCTTTAAATTCATGTTTACCGCACATGTTAGTTCAATTTATTCATGATATCCTATCATCATCAAATTGAGTAAAGCACAATTCCCCGACATGGTGATGGGTGTGAGGGTTCAGGTATAACCTAAATTGGACCAAGTTGGTGCAAGAGCAAAGACTCATACAAAGCAGAAAAACTATTTTTTTTTTTCAGAAACAAAGCAGAGAACTTAACCCATTCAATTCCTAGACTTGCCTCACCTAATAAAGGTTGTAAACAGACTTAGGTCTCCGTGCATGGGAGACCAAGTGCTTTTTAATCAATAGATTTTGGCTTTGACCTATGGATCCAATAGACTCAATTCTTCTCAGTTAACTATTTTTTGTTGGAAAGATCTTATCATTTACTTGGTTATTGTTGTTATTAAATATTAACTATATTAAACATAATATTATACATGTAATAATGCTTATTTATTATACATATATTGTTCATTTTGTTCACCTGAGCATCACCACTCAAACGAACATAGAGAGCTCTGTTGAGTTGTCATCAATTTAATTTCATATTGATGTAGAATATCCTCATCACTGGGTCTCACCCAACAACTTTTTTGAACCATTTATTTATTTATTTGAGTGGGAGAGAAGGTATAGCTATTTCCACCCACATGCCTTTTAATCACATATATTTTTATGTTTTGTGTTACACATGAGTGAAAGCATACTCAGCTTGTTCCATACTGAACCCTAATCAAACTTCAATTTATCATTCATCATTTACAATAAATGGATGAAGCCTTAATTTTTTTAGGTCAGATTGGTCAAACTATATTATAATTAGTCTCATTTACACCCTCGGCAAGTATCTTAAACCAGTGTGTTCTACTTCCATGTGCTTAAAAGTGTAAGGTGGGACAATGCAAACAAAAGTCTACGTCCCTGATTTCGTTATGGGCATATGAAATATCATATATCTTGAATCACTTGTTTACTTGTAGTCTCATTGCTTTCAATTTTCTAGTGGGTCAGGTTTTAAATCTAAAATTCAAGTGATTGATCTGATTATCCATTTTCTATTATTAGTTGCGGATATTAAACTTTGGGTGACATTGGAAGAGGATCTCTAGCCATCTATATGCAATCATGGGTCCAGGAATTAGCATAGACATCTATTATCCATGTTGAGACTCATTAGATGGATTACATGGACCATGAAACCTTGGTCAACTTGAAAAATACTTAAAAATGTCTTACATTCCACGAAAAAATTTCACTTAAAATGGGTAGCTAAGATATTGACTGTTACCAAATCAATGGTTTGACTTTGATCCCTCTGTGTCTCAAAGGTATACAATTTTTTTTTTTTTTGTAAAAAATTCACATGCAAGAATCACAAATATTGCAAATGTTGATGTGTATCATTATCCTCTAATAGTAAACTTGTAAATCAAATATAGTTTGCCCAACAAAACACCCAAACTTCCTCTCCCCTGCAACTCGGCACCCACAGTTACCTATACCCAAAGAGTTCATGCAAGAATGCAACACCTTTTAAAGAGTCATTACCATTCAAATGATTGCACTAACCATTTTATGGGCCTCCCACCCTAAGAAATAAATAAATAAGTAAAAGAACACCATCGTGGTTGCGTAGAAGCTCTTCCCAAATGCATGTTAAAGAGCTATGCATAGGCTTGGAATATGCAAAACAAATGCCATTGATTGTCTCAGCTCTTGAATTAAGGGTCTCTGTTTTGAACCTTCGGATTCGTGTGTTTAGTATGATTGATATGGACGAAATTAGATCTTAAACCCACGGTTACATATTTGCTCAAACATGTGTTGTTTTCCTTACCCTTACCTTTTTAAATGTTTAATGGATTATACTAATTCATCAGATGTATAAGATCAATGGTTCACATCCAACATGAAAACTCACTCAAAAAGGCAACTATTAGTAATTCAATGGCTCTAATCCTTGTCCGTGTTTCCTAAGTGGACAAAATCTTTTGTACTGGATTCATGTGCAAGAATAGTTAATTTACAGGCAAGAGAAAATCTGTATCATTTTCCTACAATACTAAACTTGATAGAGAGTTCTAATCCAATTAAAGCCTTTTTCATATTTAGCAATGCCATCTTATCACTAATAGGTTAATGCACCCCATCCTAGTCATTCCCATTTTTAGCAATAACAACTCTTCATAGATGGCTGCTGGATGAGAAGCAAGCACCATCTCAAACTTAAAAGTGCACCTTCCTCTCTACATCGAAGCTCTATAGAAACTGCTATCATTGTTCTACTTCCTCTTAATTTTTTTTTTTTTGTGAAATGGTATCATTTTTCTTCTTCTTTTTTCTTCTTCTTCTTCTTCTTCTTCTTTCGTAATAACAAAAGCATCATTTAATTCATTATCCAGCTCATTTGAAGATTATGTTTTTCCGTGTATTTAACGACCTAGAGCCAATATCCTTCTCCTTACCGATGAAGTTGGTTTCATATTCTTAGATCCTCATTGGCTTTCAATTGCCCTCTGCATAGGAACCTCACATCACCCCTGTGGAAACCAACATAGCTACATTAGGTGGAGCTATATGCAAAGAAGCAAAAGAAGTAGTGAGGGAAGAATGTGAATCGAACATTCTTGCAATGTCATCTAAGTGAACCCTGCTCTATCACCCGCAACAGTGGGATCAAGGAGGGGGCGTAAGAAGAAAACTGAGGAGCATGACGAGTTCTGGTCTCAGCTAGGTAGGATAAATAAGGTAATTTAGATACCATGAACAATTTACTTGTTTTAAATTCAGGACTATACTCAGGTCCAGATTGATCAGGTCTACAATTCATGTTTGGGTCCAGCTACAGGACCTTAGGCCCTTGTGGGTTTGGGTTTGGGCTCGGCCCCTCTAGTTCAGGAGCTTGGTAAGGTGAACTCGGACCTAACCCAAGTTCAATCCATTTTCCTTCTAATAGTTTGTTAAGGAATGTATTCTTCCATGCATCGAATCTGATATTAGAGCGTGGGCGGTCCATCTAAACTTCAATATAAAGGGGAAGCTCTCTTTTGCTATCACATTCTTTCCAAAGTTTTTTCCCCATGGGTCTTCCCAACTTTCTAACGTTGCCTTATTCCTTAACCTTTTCTTTTTTCTCTTTTGAACCTGGACAAGGGGGCTGAGACCTAAGCCCACACTTATGCGCTAGAGGGCCCACATAAGTGTAAAGAGGAGCATACAAATATGGGAAGAGAGTGGCATACCCAAGGAATATTTATCCATGGGTGGCCACTAGCCAGGTGGCATGGCAATGCTATTGTAGCTTAATGCAGTTGGTTCGATCTTGTTAGGGATGTAAATAGGTCCTCAATTCTCTGATTACCCAAAGGTTCCAACCCGTTAAAAATCGGGTTATGGGTTCTTATTTAGGCTCCGATAAGTAAATGGGTCCAGGTTCGGTTCCACCTTGGTTCGGACCTGTAGACTCGAGACCTGACATATTATCTCAATTTTCAATCATCTCTCCTAAAAATCATATTTTTTTAATATCATTCTCTACCTAAACCCGGACCCGGATCCAGACCCGTCCCATATATGGTACTGGTTTCAGTTCCGGTTCCGAAGCCAAGAAATCGTTCCGGGTCCGAATCCGGTTTTACCTTCTCCTTAACGGTTCCTGTTCCGAGTCTACCATGCATGGACCCGGACCGGAACTAACTCGTTTGCAATCCTAGATCTTCTACTATTTGTATATCCGAGCACAATAAGGCAGTGGCGCGACCCAAGATTTTTCTTTGGGTGGGGCAGAAAATGGTCAATTGAAAAAGTCAAAAATCAACAACAAATAGCAATGATCTCCACTTATTTAAACACGTGATTTTTTTTTATCTGTTTTGGCAAATTAAGTATAAATAACTCATATCCTTTGTGGGTTGTTGACTTTACTAAAATGTGGCATGGGCAAAGGCCATTTTGGATCAGACCTGAGGCTACCAGGCCCAGGTTTGTATGATGTAGGTCCACCTCTGCCTCCAATTTTCATCAAATAGGTAAAAGTAGAAATTAGAATGGGGGCATATGGGCCCATAGGCCATTTTGGATCAGACCTGGGCCATTGCCCAGGTTTCTATCATGTAGGTCCGCCCCTGGTAGCAAATGGCCTGGCCCAATAACTAGATCGGCAGGCTTGGACTTTTAAGATTGGACTTTTACCTTACTCCCCCTATCCTATTTTTCAAAGGGCCACAATTCCATGTTTATTTCGAGAAGCCAGGATCTTTTAAGCCCAAACATGGGTATTTTGGAATTGGGCCAATAATTTGGCCCATGTGCAGGCTATTGCCATGGGACTAAAAACAGAGCCCAAATCCAGCCCAATGTGAGTTGGCCTCAGTCCAGTTCAGATTCCTCAGTCTATAAGTTTTACCCGTCTAGGAGGAGGCATTTTACTATAGCAAACCATTAATAGAGGGTGATTTTATAACAGGCAAAAAGGTTTGTGCTGTATCCATGTACCTTAAATAAAAATTGAAGTATGATGCAAAAATGAAGCTCTATCATTGTGATTTTTCAAGGGACAACACTAGGCCCAATTTGCACCATTGATTTATCAGGCCCATAATGACAACCCAAGTACTGCTGATTCAAGTGTCTTTAGCATAATAATGATGATGATGATGATGATGATGATTCTGCAGTGTGGGACCTATGGAAGGACATACACCAACCAGGCACACTGGGCTGGTGGGGCTATCAAACTCACTGCTGCTTGAAAGTCCAAACCAACTTGATTGAAGGCTCATGATGTTATTGTATAGCATCAGCCCAAAAAATGCACAAGTAAAACAGTAGACGAACTTTTCAAGTTTAGTTATTGAATCCACGCTCTTTTTTATGACCATGAGCTGGACAAGACGTGAAGCATCCGTCTACTTCAAACATGGGCCTGATTTTTCGGTCATCCTCAGAAGCTGAAGGAAGTAGAAAGAAATCTTAGGACTCCAACCTAGCAAAAAATCGTAGAGATCATATCATATTTGAAAACATAGAAACTTGTGATGGGATTTTTAGAGGATTTAGTGTAGGAATGAATCATCTAAAAGAGAGATCTTAATGTGATTGGGATTTGGATAGGTTTCTTTGGAAGGAAAACAAAAAATTTGTACATAGAAAGATGGTTCTCCACTCATAAACAAGCACGCCTTTATATATATATATGCATGCATGCATGCATTCATGAGCCCGAGTTAGCGATCAGTTCTCTACACAAACTTTCCTCCTTTTTCCCATCTCTTTCTGCTACTATGAATTCGACGAGTTTGGGCTTCCATGGCGTTTCTTCATCAGTTACTGCTTCAAAACCCTTCAATGAAAAACCATACTTTCCACCAAAACCTTCCATCTTCAACAGCCCCAGTTTCTTCTTCCAATCCTTCTCTCAAAAACCCCACCTTTCTTCTTCGCATAACGCAAATAGATCGAAATCTATCAGCAAAACAACGACATGCTGCAGTCGAGAAACCTTTAGAGACTTCCCTTACAAGCGCGGGGGAAGGCTTATCCCTATGGGTCTCTATCTGTCTCTATTTCTCTTATTATCATTTGTTCGTCATGATCCAAGTTTATCTTATATCTTAACACACTCATGATCCAAGTTTATCTTATATCTTAACTGTTGTGTTGATTCAATAAAAATCTTTGATTTTGTGGACCTAAACTAAGGAGAAAAAACTCTTATTTGACTTGACTTCAAGTTGATATAGCCCTAACTAAATTGGCACGCCTTCTCAATTTGAATCCTTCACTGGACTTTTATTTTCTAAAATTGCAATCTATATAGAATATTGCCCATCACTTCCTGTTTAGTTTGTTCATGATGTATTTCACATTGTATTGTATGATGAACAGGGGAAGATGATTACCTTGTTTATAGTTGTTATGATGTGGGACCTAAATTCAAGCTTGCGGTTGAAACTGGAATTTACGAGACTATTGGGATTGATCTGGTATGTTTCGGACTCGGTCTTGGATGGATAGTCATCATTTGATTTTTTTTTTTTTTTCCCTTGGGTTGTCTTACAGTGTATTTATTCAGTACTGATGGATGTATTCTGGTATTGAGACTACAACTCTATGATGCTTTTCTTCAGGTTGCTATGACTCTCAATGACATTATCACTTCTGGAGCAAAACCATCAGTTATGGGTGATCTCTATTCTTCACGTCTTCTTGGCGTTGGTCTTTGCGAAAAGGTTGCTGTGATTGCTATCAGTGTTATTTCTGGTGTCAGAATGCATGGTTTTTGTTTATTCTTTGCTCCATTTAAACCATTACTTTCAATGGATTTAAAGCATCCTAGCTGTGTAGGAATACTGTGAATGAAGTAATGGTAATATGGTGATCTTCTCGTTTTGTTTTTTTTCAGGTCGTAAAAGGTGCACTTGAAGGATGCGAACAGTCTGACTGTATATTTATAGGAGGAAAGGTCTTATAAATTTTTAATCAATGGTGCTTTAGTGATTTTTTGTTACAATTGAAGATTCCATTGAAGATATAAAATCTGTGATACTGGTTTCATACTTCACACTATTTCCCAATATAGTTTAATTCTTCTTGATAATTGTCTGAGCAGATTACTTTTCAATTCGATCACTAGTCGCGTTTTATTTCTTTCTTTCTTTTTTTTTTTTTTTTTAATTTCAAGAAATTGAAATATGTAGTCTTGTTGGGCATGTACAGGAGACAATTAAATAAGTTGATTAGAGAACGTAGACATAAAAGAGTCTTCCATCTCCTTTTATTCTAAGTTTATGTTGTGGGAAGGCAAATTAGATTTTATTGTAGAACATAAAACCACCAAGCCTTAGAAAAAACCTATCTCATGGATATACATAACAAAGATCACCAACATGACCCTACCCACATGCTAAAAAGACAAACCTTGTAATTATCAACATAATGCGGCACCATTCCCCTTTAAAACCCATGGGATGATTGTAATTGATTCAAATAATAAGATTGTGTTCTTTGCTTTTCTTTTTTCCTTTAAACTACTTTTTCCTTGGGTCTTCTTTGGTCAGTCAATTTCGGCCCTCGGCCAGCACCGCCTCTGTAATCCAGATAAACCTTTCCATGTTTTGTGCTCTATTCTGTGTTTGTTTACAGCTCAGGGACCCTAAATGCTTCTTTAATCAATTCTTGAAGTTTAAACTGAAAGGGGTATGTCTAGAATATGAAGATTCCCATGTGGGATTTTCTAGCTTCTATGATACTTGGTTATAGGTTAGGATGAAATCAATACCATGAGTCATGACCACCATACTTTAAATCATTCTTTGTTTGTATGTCATAGGCTTTGATTTTTAACATCTCTCTAGTATTTTTTTTTTTTTTTTTGTTTTGTCCTCTCTGCTTCTTTGTTGTCTCCTCTTTCTTCACAAAAATCTTTATTGCCCGTGGCACAACCATTGGGTTCAAACCTAAATAAACCTATAGTCTCTTGTAAAAATTTAACTCCAAGAAAGCTGAGAATTCAGCTGAAACCGCAACTCATTTATCAAATCACAAGGATTCATTCATCTATGAATCTAAATATTGTCCACAAATGGCTCTACTTTCTAGATGTGAACGCGGACAAACATATTGTGAGACTGTGGAAGTCTTTACTCTTATTTGTTCTTCCTCTCTCATTTGTTTTGTTTCCTTGCATTGACATTTAGATCCACATCGGTATTGCTCTTTATTTTTTCCACATTGGTATATCAATCACTTCATCATCCCTCAAGATCTCTCTCTTCCTTCTCCATGCCTGCAGCATGTGGCAGCAGTGGGAAATCGGGAGATCTCTCCAACTGCATTTGGACCAATCTATCACCATTGGTTTAAAATGTCACTTGGAACCGTCCAATGGACCCCTTTTGATATTGGAGGCCTGTTGGATGGATGCTAAGCAGTGCCATCCTTGCCCTCCTTTGCACCATTCGTTCCTCTATCATCAAGAGCCTTCAAAATGTGATACTAAAGGAGAGCTCGAATATATTATAATGGTGATTAGACATGTTTATTAGGTTTTTGTTATTGGTCTGGCAGCACAAACCTCCAATCATGTTGCTATTTTGGGTGGGTTTGTTTTTACTTTTTCCCCAATGTTACACTAAAATGAGAACATGACCTAAGATATGCACAAAGATGTTAGCTGGCGTGTGAGGTGCTTAACACCTTCCTTCAATGCAGGCCTACTCAAAATTCTTTTGAGCTGTGGTGATCCCCTAATCGTCAGAATTGCAAATTTATAGCGCTCGAGTCCCACAAATCGGGGGCCTGCTTTGTGAAATATATATCCTAGTGAAATTTCTGGTTTATGTAGTCTTGTAAGTGCATAGATAGGATTCTCTCTTCAAATATATTCAAACTAATTGCAATTAGAGACATTCAAATGTAATTGTACACTTCAGGAAGACTTTATTTTATTTTATTTATATGGATCATTTGCCCTGCTAAAATTATTCTTCTCCCTAAGATTTGCAGGTGTTTATGTGAATGTGGTTATCCGAATACGGATGCATATTTTGTACTATTGTAAGAGTGCATCATCATGTGGAATTCATAATTTTTAACTTCTGTGTTTAGCAGGCTATAACTAGAGGAGATCTCTATGCTACAGGCTATGAGCTCTGGGGCTCTGCCAAGGGAATTGTAAAAAAAGATTCAGTTATAGATGGAAAAAATATTGTAGCCGGAGATGTTCTCGTTGGTCTTCCATCTAGTGTGGTCCATTGGAGTGGATTCTCTCTTGCTAGAAGGTTATTCTTTACTTCAAAGAAAAAAAAATATATTATTTCATTATTTTCTCGCTTGAAACATCAGTATCCAAAACCCCACCTGCCCGGCCAGCACACACATTTCACGTTTGCAAGGCTTGGGATCCCAAATTTAGGTTCAAGCTAAAATTTCTTCCCATGTTTAATTGGCAATTCCTCTCAAGTTCTTAATCAAATGATTGCTGCAATTCTTGTACAGGGCTTTGGCTCAAAGTGGTCTGTCATTGAAGGACCAACTTCCTGGAGGCAGTGTTAAGCCAATCACATTTGGGGAGGCTCTAATGACTCCCACTGTCATTTATGTCAAGCAGGTCATCCCTTAGACACAAACACCTACATTTCAATCAAATATACTGCTGAATATTTGGTGTATAGTAATTATTAACACTCACCATTTGTGTTTTGAAAAGGTTTTTGATATTATTAGCAAGGGTGGCGTAAAAGGCATCGCCCACATCACTGGTGGTGGTCTCACGGACGATATACCCGGAGTCTTTCAAGAGGGCGTTGGAGCTACTATCTATCAAGACTCTTGGGAGGTCCCTGCTTTATTCAAATGGATACAAGAGGTAATAAACAAACTCTTATCAGAAGCTACATATTAATATGTTAAGCCAACATCAAAAGTATAATACTAGTGGTTATAACCAATGGTCTAATTCTAGACAGTTTCTGGTTAAAAAAATGTGTATTCAAGGCGGTCAGCTTCTTCTGATAAAACTCAGATATCATTTAACAATGCCTTGTGGAAATTTGGCACATCATATCCAGCAGGATTTAGGTCCCTGTAGATGTGGTGTTTACTGGCAGCCACTTAGATTGGTGATCATCCCAGGCATTTAATTGGTGACAATACCTTCCGCTTCCGCGCGAGACATTTGGTGGGGTTTTAGTGGATGCTGTGGTTGTGGTGCTAAGACTACATTTGAGCATCTAATGTTTAACAGGAAGCAGACTATTGGCTAAACGAGGGGTTAGGCTTTTTTTTTTTTGCTTTTAAGGAACAAGGGTGTTTGGGATTGTTCAACCGATGATGGTTACCAATCCACATTCTATTTGAAATAATTTACAGCCCACATTCAACTGTAAATGGCCAAAATTCTGGACCTTGGCTTTAACATATCCAAATGGTGGTCTTAGGCTTGGACTTCAGTTTCAGGGCTTCATGATGGGGACCTCAGTTTTACGCTAGAAAATGAATGAGTGGGGCTTAGAGTTGATCAGGATCATGTCAAACCAGTGGTCTAAACTAGTTGTCGATTGAAGATGTTCATATTATTTTGTTCTTTTGGATTCGACCTGTTGCCCCTAGTTGGTGTGGTCCATATTTCGAAGTGGTAAGCTCTTACCAAAGTTCTAATGCACTTGCAGGCTGCTCTAACCTAAGTTTTCCTTCTTGTAGATGAATTTAATATTAGTAAAAACATGTAAATTTGTTCATGTGTAATTAGAAACATCTGGAAAAGACAACATTACTATTTGATGATATTGATTATACAGGCTGGAAGAATTGAGGATGCAGAAATGAGGAGAACATTCAATATGGGTATTGGGATGGTTCTTGTTGTAAGCCCAGATGCAGCTGCTAGAATACTTGGGGAACAACATGGAGGTTATTCAGCTTACCTCATTGGTGAGGTCACAAGCAGGGAAGGTGTCACCTACCAGTGACATGCATCTACAACATCATTTTTGACAATGATAAGACAAGAGAGTGATGCAGGCCAGACCCATAGCCCATGGGTTGACCTAGCCCAACCAAACCACCCAATTTATTGCGGGAATTTAAGTTGTTTATGATTCTTAATTGAGTAGGTTAAATTAAGTAGGAGTATTACTTGAGACTTTTTTATTATTATTTATAAGTCTTTAAAGTAGTAGCTAGCTTGACCAACCGTGCTTAAAGCACAGACATTTTTCATAGTAGCCATGATTAAGGTCAAAACCTTAAAGATGTAATTAGTTTTATGAATTAAACATTATTTAAATTTTGTTGGTGTCAATGTTTAAATGTTAAAAAATAAAAGGTAATACAAAAATATAAAAGTTCATGAGAAGTGAGAAATTAATATAAATTTTAACTGCATATCAAGTAATTTGGTTTTTCTTTTATTTATGGTCAAGTATTTTAAGCATGATCAATCTTACGGGTCTAATTTCAATTGGAGTGACATAATAAGCCTAAAACAAAGGCCCATTTACAAATTGAGAAAAAATAAAATATAAAGTGAGATTATTTTGGGTGAAGGAAAAGTTATATAAATATAGAGAGTATATTATCATAATTTTGAAATGTCGAGTGAAATGGACATAACATGACGTTCTCTCTTATCGAGAAAGAAGAATCTCTCTTGTAGGTATATATTGATCAACGAAATTATAAATTAAATGAGGCAATTATGTTAATAATATTTAAAAATAAAAAATGACTACAAACACCCTTAAATGATTTAACAACTAAAAAAATCTAGGATTAAAGAAATTTGAATTTTAGAGGTTAAGTTTGAAATTGGAAGGGTTAGAACTGAAGTTGGTTCGGTAATAACTTTAATATATAATATAATAATGGTTGAGAAGAAAATGGTTACAACATTCACATTTATAAATAAATTATGAAAAATTTATTCATTTGAAGGTAAAAAAATATAGTGGTCAATCCAATTGTAATAAATGCATTGAACAAAATATTAAGTTTTAAACTCAATTGAATCATATGCAATGGATTGGCCCAGGATGAATCTCTAGACCTAATAAAGAACTGCCAAAGTCATTACAAACTTATAAATATAAAACAAAATTAGGTTGATGGAAACATGTTATCATGAGCAGTTGGTAAAATAGCTATAATCCTTTACTTGGAGAAAGTTTTAGAAAAAAGTGATAGGAGTAGCAATTTTGACCCAACTTACCAACCTAACTTGAACTCAATCAAGTCCTTCGCCATCAGCCCTATAGTAAGGAATTGATCCTTAGTTGTTTTTATGGAATGAATGTGCCTCACCACTGAGCTACCGGTGAATTGGAAACTTGAATCCACTTGGTAATTCAAAGTTAGAGTTCATTTTTTTTTATATGTTTGAACTAACATTTCTCTAACTCAATTAATCAATGGATTGGATTAAAGTTAATCTATGACATATGACCTTCTGGCCCAACTTTACCTTGACCTTCTAACAATTTAACTCGAATGCGACCTATTAATTAAATGTTGAGTTAACCTTTATAACTTTAAAAAATATTTGGATTGACATCTTCATCATAGTTAATGAATGAGTAAACTTTAGGTTGAGCATAAATACTAGAGTGCACTATTCAACACATTCAATTCCATCTCCCTATCTTTAAATTATCACTTTTTTCTTTGTCTATCATCTTTTTGGTGTGATGATGTAGATGGGTGATATTTCTAATCAAGTTTCTTGTATAGCAATTTGATAAATGACACTTACCAATCATTAACTACTATTTTTATACTATCATTTTTTCATAGTACTTTTTTTTTTATAACGGAGGGTGTCCTATCCCTTTGGGCCGAAATAATCCCTACGAGCCAGGAGGAGCTAAAGAAATTCTTTATGGCCCCCGTGTGATAGTGCAATTTCGAACTCCGGATGTAAACATTTTTTTATACTATCATTAGACTATCATTTTTTTTCATGGTATTTTTAATCACCTTTTTTGTGTGAAAGTTTAAATTGGTGACATTTGGAGCCACAACTTTTTTAATATCAATTGAATAGATTCTATGACACTTTTAGCTAATAAATAGGGTATGTTCTTCCGTTTAATTTAAACACTCATATTTATTTTTCATGTATTAGTCTCTCACCCTTACCTAATTTTAATTTATTTTTTTAAAAGTTAGTAAATTATATTACCCAAATTAAGTTAAGCCAACTCTAGAGGTGCTTGAGTCAATGTCAAAGACTATATGAATTCATCTACAATTTTCATTTCAAAGGTTTTACTTCTACTTATGTATTATATTATGCATATGTTAACAAAATAGAATACCGATATAAACTTATATAATTGAAAATAACCTACAATCATATAACTTAGAACTAAATTAAAGTATATCAATTGCCTTTAAACAAAAGTGGATTTGGACTTCTTTATTTTCCAAATAGATAGACTAAAAGTTGAATTAACGATACAAATGTAGTTTAAATCTGATTTATTGATAGGACATATTTTCGAAAATCAATGGAACATGTTGAAATGATTATTTTCTATATGAAAAACTACTTGATTATATTTTTTTTTATTTTCATATCTATTCTTTTTATTTATCCTGATATTATTTTGAGATTTTTAATCTTATACTTTTGAACATTTTCGATAAATATGATGAGTTCAGTTTTTAAATAAATTATAAAATCATTTTTATATTGCAGTCATAAAATCTTTATCGGAAATGGGTGGCATAGGAAAAAGGTAAGATTAATTTTTTGTTTGTGAAATTACATCATAGCTTAAAGTAATCTCTTTTTTTTTTATTATTTATTAAATAAAAAAAAAAATCATCATAAAAAAGAGAAAAAATAGAAAATCGTGAGAGAAAAATAAAAAATAAAAACCAATTCTCCAAAATCTAATATAAAGAAAAAGGATATAGAAATTGTTGTACTGATGGGGCCAACTTTACAACTTCCAACATGGAACCCATCTTTAGGAATTTGGGTGGAGGGCCATGTTTAGAAATTACAGCATGGGGCCTCGCCTTTAGGAATTAGAATATTAGGTCCACTTAAAAAAAGTTTATTATAGATGGAGCCCATATGTATAAATCACTATCTTGCATACACTTTTAAAATCAGGAAACTTTTAAAATTTTCTAATCATAAAAAATATATATTAAGAATTTTAATTCAACTAAAAAAGACTCATTTTAAATTGGCTAGACAGAGTTATTGAGCAAGGTGGAATTCTTGTATCATCCGGATTCTTTTATCTCCTATCCATAATAGATATATTAAAATTTTAAATTCACCTAAAAAAAAGTTAACAAAAGTGGGCTCTCGATGTAAATTCTTGAGATTCCTCTCAAATCAAAACAGAAATCGAAATTGGAGTTTCAATTTCGCAATTAAAATCGAAATTGAGCTCAAATTTTATAATCAATTGCTAAATCGGACTCCGATTCTTTTATTCAATTTCAAAATCGGACTCCAGTTTGGAAATCGAATCCTACCTCTATAATATATAATAAGATATATTAAAATTTTAAATTCACCTGAAAAAAGTTAACAAAAGTGGGCTCTCGATGTAAATCTTGAAATTTCTCTCTGATCAAAATAGAAATCGAAATTGGAGTTTCAATTTCGCAATTGAAATCGAAATTGAGCTCCAATTTTAAAATCAATTGCGAAATCAGACTTCCATTCTGCAATCAATTTTGAAATCGTACTCTAATTTGGAAATCGAATCCTACCTCTATAATATATAATAATTAGTTTGTTTAGGAGTTTTAGTTTCCTTTATTGCTTAGAAAAGTTGAGTCTTACTAGGAAATGGGATGTCTAACCCTTCCTATAAATTTGTAATCCCTCCATGGCTAAGATGCTGAGATGATGAGTTTTTGCTTGCAAGCCTCCTAAGCATGGTTTTGTTCTTCATTGGTGTATATGATCATGGAAGATTCTTCCCCGGGGGGAGGATTGCATTTAGTCTTTCTCTATATATGCCCCGGTTTGTGTAGACCCACCAGATTCACGCCATTCACAGTGGTAATACTTATTAGGAAGGGTATGATGTGAACTGGATTAGGGGTTGTTGAACAAATTATCATTCCATACCTAAAAGTTGTATAAATTATTCTTCTATTATTATTATTATTACTATTATTGTTATTCGGGTGAAAGGGTAGTTTCAGTTATTTATTCAATCTCGTTGTCTTCAATCAAGCATGGGCTGCTTAGAACTTGTGTTTTTGTAACCTTGGATTACTTGGAGTTTGATCTTTATAAGTTGTACTAAAAAAAAAAGATGTGGTTGCATTTGAATTTGATATGAGCCTATAAGCACATTGATCCATTGAATTACTAGAACATGGGTGATATATTATCCCCACCCCACAAGTTTTTTTTTTGGTCTTAATTAAGTGAGACAATATAGGGTATGTTTGTATAGGGTTAGGAAGATTTTTTGTGGTTGCTCGTACGTCCTCTCTTGGATAGACTTTTTCTAATTGTTTTTAACTTTATTGAAATACTGTTGCACGAAAAAAATGCAGCTCCTCCTTTTCCTTTCTTGCAGAAAAGGCACCCATGGTAGTCAATCTCTCTGTAGCTATATCCATGTGTGAATCCGGGTGGTGTCTTCTCTTTCCATTGCCTTGCATCAATCACTATCTTCATGAATGGTGGGATAGGTTAGGATTGATTACAAATCAGAAGTGATTGTCACTTAAATTTTACCAAAAACTAATCCCATGTATTATGACTAGCACAACCCATGAGTTGCATGCCCCATTCATGGTCCCTACTTTAACATTATCTTCTTTACTTTTAGAATAAGAATATTTCTAATAGAGATTCACCATGTAATATGTACACTGAATAGTGAATTTTTTGAAATATTGAGCATATGCCAATTTGAAAAAGTATTGTCTAATGATTCATTTGTCTCTTTGACAAATGTGGCCCTCAAGAAGAGATGGACAAAGTGTGGATTTGGCCCTCAAGAAGAGATGGACAAAGTGTGGATTTAAGGGCCTCAAGAATTGGACTCAGAGAGAACCCAAAGCTTGTTGCTCCATCCCAGCCCAGCAATAATCGACCATCCTAAAATGCAATCCACAAACCTGCAAAATAAATTGGTTCACACATCTATACTTTTGTATGAGATAGTATGGATGCTGAAAATCTTATATCAATTGGCTCTTTTGCTCATGACCCTCCAACAATGGGAATGGGACCTGATTATTCCATCAGATGTTCTGTTTTGGTTTTTTTTAAATTGTTTTTGGTTAAATAAGAGATTTTAGAAGTTCAAACTTCAACAAAGAAATGTTTCATCAAGAGAGGCTAAGATGCTAAGATGATTCAATGCATCATATGGTTTCAGAAATTGATGATGCATTCATTTCAAGGGTATCAACTTGAAAACCAATTTAGTATTGTAGCTTGGAAGCAATGTTTTGATCATGCCTTTTAAAACAAGGCTTGAGAACTTGCATCTGCCAAACCAGCCAACACCTTTACATATTGACCCATGTTAGAGATATCAATTTTTCTTTCCTTCTTACCAAAACAAAAGGTTTAGAAAAAAAAAAAAACCATAAGTATTCATTTGTTTTATGCTTTTAAAACCGTATTTTGGATGTAAACTAAATAATGAAATAGAATATAAAGTTATTGTTCTCTGAGGAGCATTCTATTCATTGTCCCAAGTTTTTTCTTCCATGACCCTTTCATGAGAACCCCATCTCCACTAGCTCTGCATAGTTGACAGAAAAATAATCACCACATCTTCATTGATAAAATAGCCCCACAACTCCACCTTCACCTTCCACTATCATCCCCTCCAGTTTGAATTTTGCTTACAATCTCATAGTCTTGTCTCAAGGCCCACAGTTCATTATTTTGAACAGCACATTATCTGGGTGGGACTCCAAACACAACACAACACATCGAATCTTCTTTTCAATCTATCCAGATGGAGCAGCCTTATATAACCTGCACGTATTTCATTATAACTTGCATCCTCCTATATGTAAAGAAGGTGCTACTGTGTCTTCTGGAGGGTACTATTGCCAGCCAGATGCATGGATGGACTGGAGGCTTACGGTGAACTAAGAAAAGGAAAAGCAAGCTAATGCGAAGTTAGAACTTAAAATAAACTGCATGGAATTGATATTGTGCGTTGGAACAATTACATAGGAGAGATGGAAACATACTACCAGGGGACCCTCAGGGTGCTGCTTAATCTCATAACCATTAACCATCAGGCATCACAAACAGAAGAGAGCAAATACGTGTTTCCGCAATACTTAAATAAAAAAAGATTCATTGTAACAACTGCTAATTCTGTTAATTGCAGAATCCACAAAGTACCTTGTTTTTATAGAAACTTGAGCATGAGTTTAACCGGACATAGATTTTTCAATTTTTATTTGGTGCAGCAACCAAAAGAAGGATAAGACGGCACAGAAACTTCCCAAAAGAATCCATAGATCAAACGCTTTAAGGGCTCATCCTTGATTTCAAAATCCTAAATAGCAATTTTTTTTTCTAGTGCTCTTTCACCACATTTCAAAAAAAAATATAAACAAGAAGATCAAATATTAGGTATCTATCAAAAACGTCACCCTTTCATAAGAAAATGAAAAATAAAAAATAAATCACTCCCCAAGTGTGCTCATATCATGTTAGAAATGGATTCCTGTAGTAAATGGGTCGAGCTCGCTTGAAGTGGCTCTTGTAGGGGTGTAAAAGAAAATTGAGAAACCGTCTAGCCTAACCGAACTGCAGTTAATAATCATATTTCACGGTTTAGTTACAATTACAATTATTGAAATAAAAAAAATCTGTGCTTCACAGTTCGGTTACAATTTTTGTCTCAACTCACGATTATTTACCGAACTGAACCGTTAACTACGGTTTGATTAACCGTGTTCCCAAAATATACGGATAACCGAACCGTTACACCTCTAGGCTCTTGTAGGGCTTCAGCTAGGGACTGTCACTAGGATTAGCTCCAGCTCAATTTAATTGGGGGTTTATTTTAAGTACTAACTCAGAAATAAGTGCATTTGAGAGCACTTATAAATAGCATCAATTGATGATACATTAAGAGAGATTTGTTTGGAATGGTTTGAACATATATAATATACAACAAATGATAGTGGATCATTATGAAAAAGTTTCTTTGTGCAAGCTTATGGCCTCTGAAGAAAAAGGAATAAACCAAAGAGGACATGGATGATATTAATAAAAATAGATATAAAGAAATATAATCTATCTAAATATATTTGGTCATGTAGCTTATGAGACATAGTTACGGTGTCAACACTTTGATGATGATGATATCGATCATCATTCAGGGCCAAGCCTCAACTCAACTCGGATGTGAGCTGTGAATCACTCAGTCGAGCTCGAGCTCAAACTCGACTCGTTTAGCTCCTGGACAATGTGTGTTCTTTTCTCCACTGCAACTTGGTAGTGTGGACAAATGTCACGTTTTCCAAAACCGAATCAAGCCATGGTGAAAGTGGCCCTCACCCTCCAGCTTCAACTCGATTACTAGTTGGACCTGATAGAAACCTTCTAACAACATCCTCGGCATCCGTGAAACAATTGAGCTAAAAGACGTTGCCCCAAAGTTGCCTTTTTTAAAGGCAATGGCCAACTTTAGTAGCCATCCAAAGGCATATGTCTTTCAAATGCACAGAGTCCTCTGGTCATAGTGTCTACACTCAATGCATAAAGATTCCTTATCAGCCTCTTTCCTCTCTATTTTTTCTATTTCTCTCCCTTCTCCTGACCATGCAATGAGTGGTGTTTTGTTTTCATGGAGTCTGGATAGGAAAGTCCCTGTAATTTTACTAAAAATATGGACAAGGTGCCAAACAATTTTCTATGCAATGCCTGGTGGGGTTCCTTTATAAGTCTCACTATAATATGGACAAGAAAGCCAATCAGTTTTCAATGGAATATTTGGTGGGGTTGCTTATATTTTCTTAAATTACTTTTGCAGCAGGCATACTCATTAATCCAGGAAAAGCACTTTTAGATAAAGCTCTAGGCTCCTTTATGTGAGAGTAGGCCCATCAAAAGCTCCAAAGAGAAAAGAAAGTGTGACATAGTTTTCCGTGCCCACTATGCACATATGGTCTGTGTACATCTTCTATATCATCTCTTTTCGCTCGGGGGCCCTTCAATTGTTTTGAAGTTTTTTCCATGGGAACCCAAAAAGGTTTCAAACACGACTATGCTGCATTTCGGAAAAGGTCTTCAAACATTGTATGTGATGAATAATTATGGGATCTTTTCAGAGCATAGTAATAGTTGATATCATTTGGAAATTTTGTATTTCTTTTCAATAGAAACTTTCGGAATTCTTGCAGAAGAACGTACCATTAAGAGAGGTTTCATCCTTACAATCTCAATTAACTTGGTTCAGTTAAATATGTTTATGTCCATGTCATTATCAAAGAAGATATATAACTCATGTGCATTTAAAAGAACTGATTTGACTTAGATCCTATTGGTGATCCATGTCCAATTTTTTGTTCAAGTTTACTGCATTCACTTGGATTTTCGTACGTGGTGTGAAAAAAAAAATCTATTTACATGTAAATGAGGGTGTTTAGATATAAGATGAGTTACCTTTTAACGAGTCTTAAGATGATCAATTACAGGCAAAATAGAGTTTGGGCAAGCTAGTTGTAAGGATTTGGACATGGCCTTTGGGTAATCTTGTAGACATGGTCCATCACCATCCCTACATAGGTCTGTCAATGGAGCTATTCAACAGATTTCCTGAAAGGCCCATCCTGAGAAGAAAAAAAAAATCAATTATGTATCTGTTTCTGATTTTATTCAATAATATGAAAGGATCTAGTCAGTAGATCTATGTCCAAATGAAATAATTAGACAGGAGCAAAATCCATTTAGATTGACGCCCATTTCTTTCTTTCTCCAATGGCATTAAAGAATATTAGTGAGTTTTAGGACTGAAACCAAAGCTATTTTCTAGACTCAGATACAGATTTTGGTCCATCAATTATGATGAGGATCTTGAACTAAATATTCATAACATTTGGATTAGGCTCCAGGATAATTGCAATGGATCTGTATCCCATTTGGACCAAGACCTTGAACCAGTATTTAAAAAAACTCAGTAACTCATTTCAGAAAGTCTAACCTAGGAGGTGCTTCTGTGATCCTATATATGGTTGGATCGTCAGATCAGTATATGGCGTTGATGGTTGGTCTTTCTCCCATTTTGCTTTCTCTTATGGATTCTAGGTTGAGAACATTTATATTTAGGGCATGTTTGTTTACAAAGAATATATAGAAAGTATATTCATCAGTAGTCGTATCATGAGTCATTTTATAAGGGGTTAAAAATGAAGATTCAAAGTAAATATATAAAAGTGAACATCAAATAATATTTTTTTCTTTTGAAAAATGAATAAAGGGAAGATTGAAAATGCACACCCAACTTTCACTCTAGTAATTAAGATCCTGGTAAAGTCAAGTCTCCATCTATATTGTAACATGTGTCTTTCACCCTTCACGGCCCACTCATATCATTCGCATCTCATTTCATTTCTACATATTTCGTTGCAAACAAACATGCCCCTATGGATTGCTTCCATAAATTTAATAATGCTTTTGAATTCACTAGAGGGGTCAATTTTTATATCTAAATTATGTCGTTGATATAAGGAGGTGTATGTCTCATTCCTAGTCTCTATTTTTTTTTCCTCTCTACATGATAAATACCTATATACATTCTACCAAAGTCCCTCACCATCAGCATTATAGTCATGGATTGATCCCTAACTATTTTGATGAAGGGGAGTGCCTCACAAGAGCTATAGGGGCATTGGCAACATGATAGATTTCAAGTTGTGAAGACTTTTGTCAAAATTTATGAGGACTAGGTTTTCAAAATGATGTAGAACTTTTGCATATTGTGTGTTGTGACCCATAGAGATCCAACCCATGATTTGGATCACTGTGACCAAGATAGTAAAGTGATATTAGGTAAACTATATGGTTGTTAACTCAGTGAGTATCATTCAGCTCCAACACAATGGGTAACTTATCAATTCGAGACTCAGGCGAGTCAAACAAAGATTTGGAACCATGCCATTGATAGCACAATGGATCTTGAAACGCCGTAGATCCGACCAAATTGACACACTCAGAGCCCTACATCCGTCCGAACACATGGCATGTTTGAAACGTGGAAACAAACATTCAGAGATGGCATTAAATAGCACCAGTAAGCTTTCTTTTACATCCCTACCAAACCAATAATGCCTACTAATGGAAAGCATCAACCAAACAACTAACATTCTATATCCAACACCCCCTCCCTCCCTCACCTAGATCCTCAATTCCCATCTGCAGCTAAAACCTATTTTATCCTTGTGGGGCATACCTTTTCCCATCACAAATTTTGCTCAAGATGAAGTACTATAAAACATTGGATTGATTATATGTTGAAAACCTTCTTATATTTATTTTTTTTTATCGATCCGATTGAAATGAGATTTGGGCCAATTTTAGTAGTTAAAGTGCCCGTATCATATAAGTTAATCAGATCATCCATGGTGAGCCCCACAAAAGATAAGTAAAGTTTTTACTGATGAGAACATGGACCATTTCTCAATTGTTACTAGCTTTAGGTTCCTATTGGGTTTGATGTTTTTTACTTTTCTCAAATTTCTACTTTTAGACTTCCAGCTGATACCAAGCAGATTACTACTGTAACATGATAGTGATGCATTTTAATGTTTGATAGGTCCACTGTCACCTCACTAACATACCATACTGGCACATTTAAGGCTGATGGAACACATAAAACTTGTACTCTTTTTGTGTGTTTATAAAGAGGGATGAAGCTCTCAAATCACATACGTCCAAAATCCAGAGTAAATGATAATTAACAACCATCCAATCTCATAGTTGGGGACCGAAAGATCAGCTAGGTCGGTGGATTTCTTGTACCATGTCAGATTTTTCAAATCTTGATGATCCGCAGATGCAACAATCGCCACTATGATTTGACCTAGTTTGCTCGAATACTGCTAAATCTGTGACTAAATTGGTTGGTGGATCACTTTCTCCCTTCGGAGCTATATTAGTAGTATGGAGTGCAGAATTTTCTATCCCTGGTAATGAAAGAAGCAATCGTCAAATGGACGGAATAAAAAATCTCAATCACAAGACCATGTCTATATGAGTCTTGTAGATGTAAACAGCCAGAAGCTTTTTATTTCATATTATTGAGTTCCTAGCGACTTTCAGGGTTCATATTTCTTTAAGTAAATAAAAATGAAGAAACATAGGTGAATGGTAAAAAAACAACTATAAAATAGCCTCCTCTTGAGTCTAAGGGAAGAGAAGAAATGAATGGCAGCTATCACCTTAGTAATTTAAGTTCTAAAAAAGTCAAAAGACAATCTAATTTACTAGCTACTTTATGTTCTCTATCCTTTACTTCATTGATAATCCTTGTGAAGTTTATTTGATAGTAAATTCTCATGTAATCTATGCAAACAAACACTCCCCTAATCATTAGATTGGTTTTTCACGTATTCTGAAATCCCACAAGAGATCCAATAGCACAAATCTAAGTTTATATAAGCGTCATTCTACTCCCTCTTTTTAGGGTTGAACTAGATGTTTGAGAATCGGCTAGAGTAGTGAGGGAGATGAGTTCTTAAGAATCAAAGTTAGATTGAAAAGATTATTCACAACTTGTAATTCAGAATATAAAGTTTCGTAGTTTAACTAATCATCTCTTAATCTCTTAATTATCCATTCAATATGTTTGTGTGCATGCATTTGTTAACCAATCGTTTATAACGAGCTATGTTAGGAACAATGAGCCCATCTAAGAGCAAAACAATAGTAGCAGTAAGAGGTTTGAAAGATCTCTTTATAATTAATACAAGTAGTAATGTGAGGGGTTTAAAGTTGTCTAAAACATAGACATTGCTTAAAAGTAGGTTGCGAGTCAAAAGATTTGCAAGATCAATTGAAGGGTCTGCAAAACTTGTATCAGTGTCAAAATGAGTCACTGCTGGTGCTAATTGAGGAGAAGATGATGACTACAAAGGACATAGATCGATCATTACAGAGGGGAAGGTGGGTCCCAATGGCCTGCACCCTCCTTCAAAATTAGTACATGTGAACAAACTTCAGTTCAATGAGAGGCATAAAGGCCAAGGCAACTAGTACAAAATCATGAATTCTAACAGAGATACATAGGGACCTTATTCTCAACTGATAATGAGGTGAACATGATGAACTAGTAGTTGTGGATAACCAAATGTACCTTATCCCTCGTTTTCCGCTAGGCGGAAAGTGCGGGCCTCGCCTTAACATCATTAGTCACTAAACATGAATGCAAGGACTAAAGTCATCATAAGCCATTTTTCATGTAATGTTCCCATCAATTTGCGTGAAAAGTTATTCATTCTAAAACAGGAAAGTGCTTTAAATGAATAGCTTGAAAATGAATTTTTTTTAGGCTTGTTTAGCTTTCCTATTTATGGTAAATATTTAACTCATATATACGGGTCTCACAGATAAATATATCACCAACCAACAAAGCAACAATCGAGATTTGATTCTTAGTCAATCATGTGAAAAAGATAAATAAATACCTTTGGATATATGTAACAGTATTAGGCTGGTAACTGTGGAAATGGAGATGTCATTCTATCAAAATTGAATAATATGAAAAATAGCATTGGAAGTAAAAGGAGCATTGGAAGTATTGTTTCTTGATTACGTACTTTACCTTGATGGAAGATCCACAAAAAGAAAAGAGTTCTTGATGAAGACGACTTAGTCAATTAATCATTATTAGATGGAAGATCCACCGAAAGAAAATAGTTCCTGATGAAGAAGACTTAGTTAATTAATTATAATTGTATCAATACAAAAAAGAAGTTAATAACTCAATTTGAGCCTAATTTATGCCAATTTGTGTAAAAGGAAATAGAGATTAGGCGTAAGAGAGTGAGGACACATTTGTGTACTCAGCTTGAATCTCATTCTCCATAAGAAAGTAGGCCTTTAGAATTATGACAGAAAATGAATCACGTTGAACTTCAAAATAACTAAATTGTCAAAAAATAGAAGTACTTTTCCTCTCTTGTGGAATCTTCTAATTATACGGAAAAAAAAAAGAGCCTATTTATTTCATGTAATTGAATACATATGAATTGTAAGGCTTATATTTTCAAAAACAGTTAAAATCGACGAAGCGAATTTGAATCTTAAAGAATGACTATCAAATCATCTCCCTTCCAATGGAAAATCAATCAAGGGGAGGTAGGAAATGAATATCCAACCACCACCCTTGCAATTCAAGTCCCAGAATTGTATCTTATATCGTTCACCACTCACATCATATCCTTAATGCATTTTTCTCGGTTTAATAATCTTTGAGTGAGCTCATTTTTTTATACATTCTCAGCAAACAAACATGCCATATCATGCATGGGAAATGAATACATAAGAATTCATACCACAAGTAGTTAAAAATGAAAACCAAATATTAATATAAAAAAATGACCATCACATAAATCTTACTTTAGCAAAAACTGAATCAAGGGAAGATGGAAAATAAATACTCAATCACCACTTTAGTAATTCAATACCTACCTAGGAAAGTCAAAGGTCTCATCTATATCTCCACCTTATTTCCTTCCCTTTTTCTCCTCATACACTTCAACCCTCACTTCTACAGTGGAGCTCATTTGAACATAAATTTCTATATATTCTAATGCAAACAAATTCAGACTTAACAAATCCGTGTTCTAGGTAAGCATGGCTCACATGATTTTTACAGTTCAATAAAAAGCAGAATAACAAAACTTTTCAGAACTTATGTGATTCTCAAATGTTAACTTGAATGGAGTGATTGTCCAATTAGTGGGGGCAATGTGACATTTAAAAGAGACCCACTCATTTGATCGACTTGGATGATATATAAAGACTTAAAGCCCTCCTCCACTCGTGCAAATTCAAATCATGTTAAATGAATGGATACTTCACTTGTACTGCACATTACACTTTAATCATTCTCATTTAATCCTGTCAGGCAGGAGTGGACATGGGACAATTTATTTGGACTCAATGCATTAAAATTTTAAAATAGAGTTTAGATACTTAGACCCATTTAAGCTTTGGGTTTTAGTTTGTATCTTCTATTCATTTGGACCAAAAGTAAACGATTTTGAGATTATGTAAGCCCGAAATTGTTACACCAGACATGAAAAAAAATATTATAGCACATAAACTTTCTTCTTTTTTTTCTGCTTAAATATTACATAAATTCTCAAGACCCAAGACTGTTCCTTGCTCAAGAGAAGTCTAACCAACCACTGGGCCCCACCAGCCCTTCTAATTAACTCCATGTGAATTAGCACAAAATAAAATTTAACAATCCTCCTACGTTTAAAGGCTTGCTGGTCGATTATGCAACTAATTGTCTGAATTTAGACACCTTCGAAGGCCCCAAAAACAACACTTGCCTGATTGAATGTTTACTGCTTTTTACACCATATTGATCGTTTTCATCATATTACACTCTATTGAAGGTTAATGAGCTCTACCAAAGTCTTTTTTTTTTTTTTTTTTTTTTTTTTTTTTTTTTTTTTTTTTTTTGAGGAGGTGAGATATAAAGGAAATGAAGTAAGAAGGAAAAGAAATAAGTTGGAAATGCAGACGAGACCTTGACTTTCCTAGGCATTTAATTACTAGGATGAAAACTATATTTATTCCCCGTCTTCCCTTTGCTCGATATCCATTATAAGAAATGTTGTTTGTTGGGTATTTATTTTTAACTAGTTATAGCATAAATTATTTAAATTCCTATATATTAAATCCCTATGCATTCTAATGCATAAAAACTAGCCTTATAAGTGATTTATAGATTAGCCTTAAATCCCGGTTATTCTTAAAGATGGCTTCACAAGCTAAAACCATACAATTTAACTATTCTAAAAATTACTATGATTTTAAACCCTTGCCGAAACTTCAACCAATGACACTCTTATTATATGGTTTTCAAATTGGTCCCATTTCCAAATTAAGGCTGGGAAAATTGGCGAGTCGACTTTTAATCCAGTCGAGTTACCTCATTCCAATGAAAAGACCAAATCGAATATAAGATAAATTTGGCCGAGTGTATTTAATGCTTGAAATGTGGCACAGAATGATTTTAAGTCACGAAGTTTCCAACCTTGCTCCATATGATATACTTAACACTATTTTATGATCAAGGTTTATTTGGTAATCTCGACCTCAACACGATAATTAGCCCTGAGAATTCAGAGTTGAGACCCTTCTCCCAGCAAACGAATCCGGACATAACTGCCCGCACGATACGAACAGTGATTCCCTTGTAACTTCCTTCCTCCCCCAACTCCATGACCGGCTACTGCCAGTCACTCTGCGGTCCCCACCCCCTCCAGCCGGTACAACAAACGGCACTACCTTGCCTACATGTCCTCATCCCATTCCATCCCAAATCGGCCTCACCTCAACAGATCCCACCCCTCGCTAACGGCGCCGTCAACTACTCCGTTCCTGTTAACGGAGTCTACACAACTTGCAAAAAAGCAAACTAATCTCAGCCGTCCACTCAAATCCATCATCTCTATATCTCTCTCCCTCTGCCCCTTTTCGCCTTCTGCAGCAGCAGCAGCAGAAGCACTTGCAGCTCTCCACAGAGAAAGAGAGAGAGAGAGAGAGAGAGAGTGGAAAAAGAAAAGCCGAAGAAACTGGAATTCTCAAAGAGGAAGAAGGGCAAAATGGGAAAGTACTTCAGAAAGTGCAAAGGGATCGGAGAAATTGCAGTCATGGAAGTCTCTCCCGTCGGCGTACGGACACGAGCTCGATCACTCGCTCTCGGTCTCTCGAGCGCCGGAAAGAGGAAGAGAACTCTCTCCGGCGACTTCCGCGGCCGGAGGATTCCGGCGCAGGCGAGGAATTCTCCGGATTCTGTTCAAGTTCGGACGGATCGCAGCCCTAGCCCCGATCCTGTGCTCACCTCTCGCTGCTCGAGCAACGGATCGAGCGAGCTCGTGCAGGAACGGCTCAGATCTGAAGATCTGGCGGTGAGTTTCAAAATTCAAACGGAATTCAATTCAATTCCATTTATGGATACTATCCGTTTTTGAATTTTAATGTGGTTTTTGTAATTTATTAGGGTTTTGGAAACGTCGATTTCGACTGCAGAGAGAGGTAATTCGAATCAAACGCGACTTCAATTCTTCCGTTTCTGAAAAATTTTTAATGTGTTTTGAGTTTGTTCTTTAAATTCCGCAATTTCTCACAGGAGAGAGACAACACCTTCGAGTAGTCTTCTATCCGAACAGGACGAGCTGGAATCGACGACGAGGAGTTCGGAAGCGAATCTTCGCCGGAAATTCACGGCGGCAGTGATGCCGTCGGCGGCGGAGATCGACGATTTCTTCTCGGCGGCAGAGAAGGGAGAGAAGAAGCGATTCTCAGAGAAGTAAGTTCTCACGATAGAGCAATTACATCACGAAGCGCGCACGATAAGTTGGTTTTTAGGAATGCGTAATTTAGCGAGAAGGGCGCAGTTTAAGCGACATTTTGTTGGTTTTGCAGGTATAATTTCGACGTGGAGAAGGATGTTCCGGTGGACGGTCGATATGAATGGGTGAGATTGAAATGACGGAAATTGGAGAAGGGCTTTTCTGGTATTTTTTTTTTTTTTTTTCCATTTTTATTATATGTACAGCTTCTATGTAAGGGAAGCAGCTCTCTGTTGTAGGATGCACAGAGAAGCTTCTGGTGGGAATCCCTCTCTGGGAAAGAATCATGGAAATAAGAAATCTAGTTTCCTTCTTTCTGTGTATGTTCGTTCTGTGTTCATCCTTTCTCTGTTTCATATCTATTTCATGGAAAACAGCAAATCATAATTGAAATGGCAAAAGTTGTTTTTGTTGATTTCTGCAACATGGGTTCCTTTCTTTGTGTTGGGAAATTCACAACCCACCCCCCCCCCCCCCCCTTCTTTTTCCTTCAAATCATAAGTACACAAGTCCAGTAAAAAGTCCAGTAAAATTGAAGGAAGCCTCTTTTAACTTTATTTATTCATACATAAAGTTATGAACATGCTCCTGAAATAAATGTTTGGGTTCATTTTGCTTGATTTTCAAGAACTTTATTTGCACACTTACTATTTGCAGCTGTCTTTTTCTTTCTTTGTTGGGGCGTTTTTTTTTTTTTTTTTTTGCCATGACTCTTGAGTAATCTGTGTGGCCAAGCGCTCTGGGACTAACATGCTTTGATGGGCCCCTACACAACAAAGGAGCAAATGTCATTTGCGGCTTCTAATTATGATGATGACGATGATGTGCGCCTACCAAACCATCAAGGGTAGGCCAATAAAAAAGATAATGATAGTGATATAAGACATTAAGACTGCACCAAACATTTCTCGGTTCTAATGACTCCATCTCTCGCCCCTCCTCCACCCCTTCCTCCATTTATTTTAGCCCTTTTTTAGCTGTTGATTGAACTTTCACCTCCTGCATTTAACTCAAAGGGTAAGTCACTTAGCCTAGGATCACGGTTTGCATCCGGAGGTTGTGGGTTCAAAACTGCACTACCAAACTACCACACTGGAGCTATAGGAAAGTTTACGCGGTTTTCCTCCAGGTCCAGAGGAATTAGTCCAGTTAAAGGATTGGAAACCCTCCCATACCAAAAATAAAATTCCATTTTTGTTGTGTTACATTTTTATAATTGCTTAATTGCTAAACGCAATTAGTGGGACTATAGCTAGGGTGAAGTTATGAGCTCTTTAGCATATTTTAATGACAGAATTTGCGTGGACCACTAACCAAAACCGGGTAAAATCGAGCAAAGGTTGTGTTCAACTTTCATTTAAAATGCCCAACTACATGAACCCTCCCGCAAAGGTTGTGTTCAACTTTCATTTAAATTGTCCAAATACATGAACCCTCATTTATGGGTAAGCCGACTTATTTGTATGGCTTATTTGCGCCCTTTCATTGGATTGAAATGGATTTTAAGGAAAATTGCGAAAAAGATAGTTCATTAAAGTTGGTTTTCATTTTACCAAATGTAGAAACTGTTTCTACTTTTCACCTTTTTTTATGTGGAAAAGTAGCCGCACAGGCATACATATATAAAATGGATGGATTCCGTGGATGTTCCCATATAATTAAATGGGAGGAGGATTTTGATCCTTTCTATAAGATGGCTTGAGAATGATGGCATAGGTTCAATTTCCTTTATTCTCGTACTTGGGTCCTCTCTATTCAACGAAACTTATAAGAGAGTGGAAGCAACTCACTTCATGACTTTGGACAGCAGCAGTTACAATGACAGTCTATGCTAGTTACATATATGAATAAAAGTTACAAGTAATTGAATATGCAGGTGAGTGCAGTGTAACGAATTTCCGATCTTTACTTTTGGGTTTTACTACATCTGGGTCCACTTTTACAAATTAATTACTATGGGCCAATGCAGAGACAGGCGCCGCATTCATATTATCTACATGTGATAGTGGTGTACAAAAATTATGAACGCATATATAATGGGGGCACCTTAATTAGGTTTATACATGAGAAACAGATTACACAGGCTAAGATGTGTCAACCCATGTTCGACTCGTTGAGATGTGGGTCTGTACTCCTAAACCCATGACCGACTCATTTACGGCACTCGTCAAATAAGGATAGGATTAGGCAGGTTTGATTCAGTTCAAGCCAAGTCTTGCCATCTCTAGTCAGGGGCCTAAGAGACTTTGATGCATGCCCCTTGCCAGCCGAACCAGGAGCCTAGCCTAGCTAGACGCTCAAAATGTGTTTTTGTTTACATACTGTTTTAAGTTGTCTTTGTTCCAGATTTGCTTAACTTTTTTTTGCCAAATGCCCACGGCAGCCATGCCTGGGGCCTTGGGGGAGCATCTTTTACTGCATAATATATATATATATATATATATATATATATATATAGATATTCTAGCTGACTATGAGAATGCTCTCACATGAGTAAGAATACCCCTACCTCTCAGGTGAGGGCCCTCACGTCCATATTCAATGCGGACAACTTAAATATAAGGGCCCTCACTCTTATCTCTTACATAAAATAAGAGATATCTCTCGTAGAACAATCTCCCCCGCGCGCGTGTATATATATATATATATATATCCACTTTTCCAGTACTACCTGCTTATTTAGCTTTACAGGTGGGGATAACTGCCTGTCCACGTGCTTTATCATGTCCTGGTGCCGCCTCCATATATATTAGCTTTCATGTGAAAATCACAAGACAAGGGACAACATCTGAAGCGTCCATTTCATCCTACCTTGCTTAGACCAGAGTCCGAAAAAACGCCCCCCGTGATCCCTAGCTCCCACGCACATGAGATTTCTAGTCCTTCCACATATTCCACTAGAAAATAATGAAAATAGGAATGCTGCCTTTCAAAATATAATTGGATTTTTTACAGATTAATTTCTTTTAAAACCGACTTCCATTAGAAAAAATGTATCCCTTCTCTCTCTCTCCTCTCTCTCCCTCTCTCTCTCCCTTTTGATAGTCTATAATCCTTAGCCCATGATTGCATGAGTCACTTAAATGAGTGAAGATGGATATATCCTATATATCGTGGGTTTTTTAGAGAAAATTTTCAAAGTAATTGATTTAGAAAGTGTTGGGGTCTAAATGAATATTGATTACCAAATGTAGACTTTGATTTCCAGAAATCAGTTTGTAGGGAAAGGACAAAAAGTATTTTGTTCACTATTTTAGGCATTTCTGAGGGGTTTTTTTTTATCCTACATTGGGTTTTTGGTCCAAGAGTAATTGATTATGGAATGTGTGCGGCACTAATTAAGATGCCAACACCACTCAACCATGAGTGTTTGACCATTCATGAATTTTACTTGGACCTTGTTTATTTGCACTACAATACATAGAAACCGAATAATACACATAATTTATGTCATAAGTTCCTACAAAAAAAAAGCAAAGCTGAAATTTTCAAAAATAAGCATCAAATAAGAAATAGAGTCAAAAGAAAGATGGAAAATGAATAATCAAGGGTGATGGCTATTAATTCATTTCCTATTTTTCTTTTATTCTATTTCCATAAAAAGGAAAGGACATTATTTGGTACTTATTTTTGAAAATTAACCCATGATCTTCATGTTTAACTACTCATGGCATAAATCCATACATTCATTTCCTATGTATTTTAATGAAACAAACATGTCTTTAGTAATAATTCTCATTCCCATGTTTTTCATGGGTCTTTTAAATAAATTTTAAATTCTAATTGAGGAAGTGCATGATCCTAATGATTTTTTATCAAATGTGTTTTTTATTCCAAAAGGCCCATTTCTAGTGAAAGAAAGAATCATATTAACTAACCAATAAGTTTTATAATATTATAGGGTTATACCACAATATCATGAGTCAAGAATAGAACTGTCAAAACAGTAAAACAAAAAAAAAAGAAATCAAGTCAAGCGATTCTGGTAACACTAATATTTTGTCATGAGCTTATAAGAGCCGAGTTTAAAAGTAAGTAATCCATAAAGAATTCTCTCATAAAACCTCTCAATTATATTAAATTGTCTAATAACTGTGTAAGATCATCACTAGTTAACTTGATAGCGTTTGGTGCGCCATAAAATTCTTGCATCGAAACATCGCAATCAGTCGCTAACTCGCTTATGATTGAGGGGTGTTCTCACTTTATCCTGTTTATTTTAGTTACAAAGCAGTAAATGAGTAGTGGGGACTAACACTACTCCTTGTTTAGGGTTTTAGAGTGTATTTTTCTTTGTATTCTGCTTTTGTATGTTGATTGTTTTAGGGTAAAACAAAAAAAGGAGCAGTGAGGACTGGATCAACTGTTTTAATTTTCACCACCCACCTTACCTCAACAGTAGCCCAGTGCAGCAAAACGAAATATCTACATAGCAACGGTCCCAAAACTTTTTTTTCACTTCTTCAGAAAAAGTGCCCCTAAAGACAGAGGCAGTGATAGTTTTGGGTAAGCTGTCTCTCTCCTCCTGCATGCAGTGAAGTGAATAGGGAATAGAAATACACATGTGGCTGTGGTGGAACCGTGGAAGTGGGGAGAAAGTGGTGGACCTCATCATCAGCTCTCTTTCTTCTCCTGCATGTGCTTTGGATCTGGCGCCCATGTTCTGAAATCAAGACCTTGGGAAGGCAACCTTTTTAAATTAAGGAATGTTGCTTGTAAATGAAGGCAATTACTTACAGATTCATTTTGACATTTGACCCACTCTTTTATTATTTCTTTAACCTCTCCAGATAGGCTTGTTTTGATTCTTTATCACTTGTTACGAAACTGATTGTGATTGTTTTCACGACTTCATGTGCATTTGATTTGTGATCCCAACTCTCACAAGCATGGGTGTCGCAAAAATGGAAATGTTGGAAAACAAACCAATATTCAATCCATTTTAACCGTCTACATGGGGGGACCATCTAATGGACTCTTGACCACCCATGATTTGCCCACTTCTATAAGTGAATGAAAAATCGTCAAGATCTTTTTCTAAGTAAGGGTGTGGCCCCCTTGTCGCTTTAGGCTACCAATAAAAGAGGCTCTTGTTCATTGGTCTATTGTTAGTGGGCCCTTCTCTAAGTTGCATTGTGTGTTTTGCCGGATCCTTTTACGGTGACCCAGTTAATTTTTCACTTCATAATTTTTATTGTTATGTGTTATATTTCGGCATGTGCCGGTTCTCATCCGAATAAAGTAAAATTAATTAACATTGCAAAAGTAGTACTACATTTGGATAAAAAAGAAAAAAATGGTCAAACTAAATTTAGAATATACTTTGAGACATAGGATAATTTATTCTTCTATTCCCTCCCTTTAGTACTCAAATTATCGTAAAAATTGGGAAAAAGAAACTACATATTTTCATCATCATGGAACAGCATTTGTGACAACTGTTAGATATTGTTGGACAAAAACGAGTATACTTCACTAAATTGCATAAGATAGTGTCAGAGAATTAGGTTTGTTAGAAATGCAAGGTTTCAATTTAATTTTTATATGATATTAAATTTGAATTTTGAATGGTCTCTTTATTTCAATTTTTTTTAAAAAATAATTTTTTTTATTTTCATCATCAGCATCATTAAAGCCTTAACCCTTGTGGGATCTGGGCATAGGTTATACTTCTGGAGATCTATTCGGCTTACTCCTACAATTTGTTGGGCTAAAAACTTGCATTGAAAAGCATTTTCTCATTCGCACCGTTTACGCCTGCGTTGAATATGTCCAAACAATCTGGAACAAGTTTAATTATTTTATCACCAACTGATATTGTTCCTAAAGCACTTATTATAATTCTATGTTTATTAGTTTTACTATGCATCCACCTCAACATTCTCATTTTTGTAATACTCATTTTCTACTTTTCTTATTTTATTTTATATAACTTCGGATGATTTCTCAAATAAAAGATACAACGAAAATTCTATACAAATGTAACCTCTTGAGTTTCTAAAGGTAGAGATTAAAAAATAGATAATCAATATTCGGGGAGTAATGAATATTTAAGCCAATTATGGCAGGAACTGCACAATGAATCTATTTAAAAAAAAAAAAAAAAACTCTTATTTAACTTTATTTCAATGAAATATGGTTGTACATCATCATCATCATCATCATCATCAAATCTTCATCCCAACTAAGTTGAGGTCAGCTAATTAGTGTTATATATAGGTGTGACAAGTTTTACACAGACGATAAACGTGATGCAACCCCTCCTTTATATGCATGCTTTGGACCCACGTTAAACTGGCAGAGATGGTCCAACTGATGATGAATGAAAAAACATGAATGTGGGGTGCCAATTTGAAAGTTACATTATCATGCATGAATGACATTCATCAAATGGTGTGTGTGACATGCGGTGCATGTTTTCGAAGCATAAAAATCAGGCTGCATCAAAGATTTAATGAGACAGATAAACATAATGAACATGGAAGATGGGCTAATAAGTCCTAGCCATCCATACGTACAGTCGAGCCAGTCCATGATTTTCGGTGCACCATGCACGTCAAGATATTGCTCTAGCTAGCTAGCACAAAAAGCAAGTCCACTGTTCTTGGATTGTTCTGTTCTCATAAGATGGTGTCATGGTGATAATAAATCATATAAAGTTTCAGTACTGGGGAACCATCTGCACCTGCCAACAAAGGCCAAACAGACTAAGGAAAACTTGGCCACCACTTCACTGCTCCTTCAGAAGTCTGTGATTCAGTTTTGTGGGCTTGCCATGATCACGCGTGCCAGTCACAAGCAATGAAGGAAACAAAATTCTTGCTGCATGTGGATCAGGGGTTATAAAAACTCAGCAAAATCAATCCCTCAAACTTTCGAGACTCTTAAAATAGATGGTTACAATCATCAAAGCCTTCACAAATTTAGCCTTTAAGTCATCAAACTAATCCAGGATACTATTACTAGCCATTACCTGCCTTCACCATGCTTAAGCTTTGTCATAGTTGTGTGATTCGAGTTTCTGGAAATTATGCTTGAGTCCATTGTTTTTGGAGAAAGTTCTGCAGGTCCTCCTTGAATCTGATTAGGTTCAAGAAGTCTCTTTTCTATGATTGAACTAAAGTTGGCTGCTGTATTGATAGCTCATCTGCTTTGACGTGTGTGGGTCTTTCAACAAGTCTCGTTTGATAGAGAAAGGTGGTAGAGACATGATAGCTCGATTTTTCTCTTCAACAAAACGGTTGTTTCAAAATATCAATTAATTTTGAATTTTAGGGGTCATTTGGACATGAAGAAAAGGAAAATGAAGGCGGAGAGAATAGAATGCATACATCTAAAAAGGGTAGAAATTGCTCTTGCCAGTTGCTCATTTGGTTAGAGACATATGTACTATGCTGAATGAGTCAGCTCGAGTTCCCTGCAAAGCAAATGAGAAAAAAAAAAGGTGAGAGTTCTTCACGACTTGATCCATCAACTCAGCTACACCCACTTTTAACTCGATAATTCATGGTTTTGGTTGTGACCATTATCATTTTTGGGTAAGTTTGGATAGATATTTTCTACACTTAATTAGTAGGACTGATATAAGTTAGCTTCATCCTTGCTATTTGACCTGTCAATTAATTAACTTAATTATCCCAACACAATTATCATTTTACTTTGACTTGCAAACTAAACCTAAATCTGACTTGGGAATCTACGACTTTAGTAGACACTTTTAACTTCAAAGTTAGATTTAGGGTGACAACTCCAATCCAATTATTACACGGGTCAATTCAGAGTGGGCCTACAGATGTCACAGAATACAGAGAATGGCCAACCCTTTAAAAGTCCAATGGCTTGATCCATTGCCATCCTTGAAAGCAGATGTTCTTTCACAAATTGAAATAAGAAATTTTCCATGGAAAAGACGACAACTTCATCTTTTCAACAAGGCAAAGCAGGTTTCCTTTTAGGCATGACCCTTTTCTTTTTCAAAAGCCTGCTTGTGGCCCTATGTTGGAAGGTTGCAAGGCCCCACAATGGCAACATCTTTCAGTAGACATGTTGGCCCACAA
Source organism: Camphora micrantha (assembly GCA_003546025.1). Classification (NCBI taxonomy): domain Eukaryota; kingdom Viridiplantae; phylum Streptophyta; class Magnoliopsida; order Laurales; family Lauraceae; genus Camphora; species Camphora micrantha. The sequence goes on from QPKB01000008.1 coordinate 3,662,583, forward strand.
TAATTCTTTTAGGTTGAAATCCAAGCCCAAGTCCTGTCAAGCTCAAAAGCTAGCACTGAAAATGGGCTGGGTCACCAAACAATAGGCCCACATGCTTGTGATTGCAATGGGTCATGTTTAAAGTAAAAGTTGATCAGCTCTCGCTGTCTGCAAAGTGTAAAGGAGGCATGCATACGTCCAGTGTAAATGACTAATGCATAAGTATTTATTTCTGTGCACATTGTAAAAGCTGCTTATTATCATTTTTTATATATTAAAGTATGCTTTTTGCACTCTGACTTCATGATATAGGATCACATGGTCTGCACATCTGTACCAACCCCAAAATATTAAAGAAGATGGTCCTTTTGTTAGGTGCCATGCCACGAGTTTACATCATGCTACCTCGTATGTGCCCTGTTATTTCCGCATTACATCCATTGAATATGTTCATGTACAGCGGGAGAGGAAGTTGGATAAAATTTTTGTATGGGCTAGTGTGGTAGTGCAGTTTTTAATTCACAACTTTCGAGTGTAAATTATGATTTTAGACCAACTGAACTACCCCTCAAGGTTAAAATTTTTTGTACAACTCAAGCTATCAAATAAGAGAGGGAGATTTAGAAAACATTTATATGAAAACCTCACACATCTTAATCTAGATTTCTATTGCTGTAGCATCCCAGAATTTTTAATTGAGAAATCCTTCGATGGGAAGGGGAAAAAAATCAATCATTGGATCTAGTCCAGAGTCATTCACTAGCTATGAAAATAAGGTTATGGATGTCTTTTTAGCCAAACTTGAAGGAACCAAATACAACAACATTTCAAGAGTCTTTTAATGGTGGAATTGCAACGTAAAAGAAGCAAATTGAGAAAATAGCTCAAATGAGCATACAGAACTCTTCCAAACTGAACTTGGAATGGGCAAAATGATGAGTTCTTAGTATTGAGTGTTAGAAAAGGGAGTTCCACCTAAGGGGGAGTATTGAAAAGTATTTCCACTACTATTACTAATGCCTCTAAGTTTTAGTAGAAATGATTAGCAAAAGAATTATAATATGGTATCAGATCAACTAGTCGCGAATTTAAATCCTAAAAGCAACTACTTCCTCTAAAATGTACATGTCGGAAGATGTGCGCGGATCAGGTTTCACCCCTAAAATCTCAAAATTTTCGTAATAATACTTAGTTAAGGAAATTTAATATTGAGTGGATTGGATCTATACTCTCCTTTAACCTTGAGTTTCTTCTTCTCTTCTAACCCTCCTTGAGAGATAAATACCAAAAGCTCCTTTTTCCTTCTCTGAATTTGTTTTCAAAGAATACCTTACTCAAGCATGTCTTTACTTCTCCATTTCTTTCATTTTTTTCACACACACACACACACACAAAAAAAAAAAAAAAAAAAAAAAAAGGACCTTTTCAATTGCTTTGATTGCCGAGAAATCTCACTCGTTGGTATAACCAATGTGTAAATTCCTCTCGAAAAAGTATAGAGCAATGAGTGTTTTTAGGCCCTAGATATACATCACCTCCTTAAAAGTAATATTTATTTTCATGCATGTTATGCTTTAGAGTTCAGACCCATGCCATGTGGGTCCCATCTTCAACTGTGCCAGGAGTGAAACCTAACAGTGCTACCTCGGAGGTTGCCCTTCTTTGCAGATTACTTCCAGTGAGCATGTTCCTGTACAACTCATGCTATCAGAGAGAGAAAGAGAGAGAGAGCAATAAAATTTAGAAACAGTTTCTGAAAAGCTTACACTTCATCTAAATTTTTGTTACTAATGTATTGAAATGAATGTTGAGTAATTGGAAAATGACAAAACAAAGTACATATCTTTGAGATGGACTCTGTCCAATTTGAAAGTGGAAGTGGATTAAAAAAAAACACAATGGAATCAACGTGGGGCTATAAATAGGTTATTTATTAGTGGGACATGGGGTCCTGTCCAATTAGAAATTTTAGAGTCTTGACTTGGATCCGACGTAAACGTAATGCCTAAGATATGATGGATCAAATATGTTTATGTTTTTAATGTCAAGGACAGTTCAAGTTCATGTTCCAGATAGACTATGTCCATGATGTTAGCCCTCAAGCTTAAATGTATATAATATAATGTCATTAGATAAACAGAGTAGGTATGGATCTAACTGAATATAGATCCAACTTTATCATTAATCAAATTTAAGTTTTTTGGACTGATTTTATTTGAATTATTAAATGGAACAATATCTCTTATTCTTTCAGCCTTTTTTTCTAAAAAAAAAAAATTTCAAAAAAAAACGTTTAATAACCAGAAATCACAAGTCTTAATTAATCTTCATTTGCATGTTTATGTACAAATAAAATGAAACTTTAATGAAGGTCTAATACAAGTGAGGCTTCAGACTGTTTATTATTATTTTATTTTAGTTTTTTTGCTAAATGGGCCTCATACTTAAGACTCAGACAAATCAGCATGGATCAAAGGTTTCCTGTGTCTCTGAAAGGTGATAGTAGGACTGAAAGTCTGAAACTCATATACCTAAGCTTTGTGGCCATTCAACCCCCATTTCAAAGATATCCCATTTGTAATTTGATAATATGTTGTTCGTATTGGGCCATCTATTTGGGTTTAAAACGGTTGTAGCCCATTTATGTCTTGGACCAGGAAATTTAGAATAGGAATGAACCATGGCCCAGGCTGAGTGTGAAACCCAGAACCTACCAATGCCAATAGCATATATTTGTGGTTAGATTATGAGGCCCATATGTCCTATTATCCCTGCCGAGTCAACGTATATCATAAGCTCGAGCTTCTAGTCTAACGGCTAACATGCCTCTCAGGAATTTCAAATTCGTGACCTCTGACTCTAATACCATATTAGTAACCAATAACACCAAAAGATCGAGCTTTTAGTGAACGACATGATAATGTAAATCTACATAGGAAATCGGATAGTATGGGTTGTTTGGAAACTTGTTATTGACTGGATAGTGTATTTTAGACTTTATTTGGACAATCCCTATCATCGATACTATTATCTGAGTGAAGCCCAAAAATAGAGTAACTAGCCTTTTCGAACCATTTGAATGGTAACCCCAAGGGGTAGCTCAGTTGGATTAGAACCACAGATTGCTCTTGGAGGTTGAGAGTTTGAAACTACGCTACCGCACTAGGGTCATTGGGGATTTACCTGGCTCCTCATGGGCCCGTAGGGATTAGTCCGGTTCAAAGGGCTGGGACACCGTCCGTTATAAATAAAAAAGAAAAAATATTTTTAATAGTGGCCCACTCGATCCACAAAGATATATAAGGGAAGCTTCTTTAAGTTGGTCGTCTATCAAAGAGCTAATTGGATCATAGGTAAGCAGTGTTGGGACCTTGGATCATTGTTTTAGCACGTTTCAAGATGCCAATACACTATCAATAAGAAAGGAGATTACTCCAGTAGACTTGGCTGAATCAACTTGACTCAACAAATTGTTAAGTCAAGGGGCAGCTTTACCAAAAACAATGTCAAGTGGTAGGGAGAGTTCGATTATAAACTCAATGTGACTCGGCTGGGCTAATCAATTGGATCACAAGCAGAATATCAATTGTTAGTTTATGTGAATTCATGACTTTCAATGGTTAGTAGATTGCATTTGAGAATGCTTAATTTGTGATATCCAGATACTTCAAGTTAGTCAAAACTTTTTTATTTGTTAGAATAGTAAACTCATTCACATATCATAATATCACATCAGATACTTCATTTTCATGTGAAGAAGATTTGCATCCTTACCATATTAATGTGAAGAAGATTTGTATCCTTTCTATATTCAAGTGAAGGCTGCCATGAACGTTTGAATGTTTTGACCATCTCATATCTATCTACATGAAAATTGATACTCAGCATCTCAAGACAAAGTTGTTAACTTGTAAGCATGATTCAATTGTAAGCAATTGGTTTTTTAATTTTTTTAATAAAAGAATCAATGGGATCTAAAGTTTGAAGCAGAAGTGATGATGGCCTGTCCACTCTGCAGTCCATTCTACTACATATGTCTGCTGAGACTGGGCCTCAAAAACACTTAGGCCCAGGCCCACTCATGAAACTATGAGGACACAAAACATGATCAAATCCAGCCCAATGCAGGTTGAGCTCAGGCTGACTCGAGCCATATTAGATAGGCTGGGCCTGATCTTATAGCTCTTGAATTTCTTTAGGAACTATTGCTATCAAAACCTCAAGGCTTACTGAAACAGCACGGACTCGGCTTGGGAGCTCTCGCTCAGGCTTGCCCCCGAGGCAATCCCTTCGCTACCGCTACCTCAAACACTGGTACTCATGTAAGGCAAGAAATAGTAACCGACCAGAAGGAGGGAATCAATGATTGACTTACCGCGGAGAAGGCAGAAGATACTTACGGACCATAGAAAGGGAAGGAACAAGAGAATGACTGACCTACCAGAGGGACACACTTCTTCTTTTTTTTTTTTACCAAAACCTCAAGGCGTTAGTAGAGGCAGCGGAAATACTTTTTAATATTCCTCCTCGGATGGAGCCCACTCCTCAATAATAGCTGCCCTTGCCCAGGATTAATGGTCCTACAGGGACTCAGCCTGTGATCATGCGAGTATTCAAACAAACGAGTTCTGGAAAGGGATGTTGATATTTCATTTGGATTGATGCCAAAATATTTGGAAGTTTGTGAAATGATTAAACAGTAACCAATTTTAATTGAGGCTTGAACAAATTTTTCTGCATGCATACAATTTTCTTTCTTGTACAAGCATGTTTGGTATTTTTCTGTTGTGTTCCTTTACAAAGAGATGATTTAGACGTCCTGCTTCCGACAAAAGAGTCCTTGTGAATTATAGCATGCAAGTGGATAATCATCCTTTGAATACTAATACATCCATATGAAAAAAAAAAAAATGATGCTTTGAAAACCATTAAGCTCGAGGGTTATAGATATTTTATCAAAATGGTTCACCGGAGGGGAGATCTATGTACAACGCCTTCTTTATGGGCCAGTTTGTTTCATGTAACTGAATACATAGGAATTGTGAGACTTCGACTTTTAAAAACAGCTAAAAAGAAAGAAACATATTTGGATTTTCATAAATAATCATTAAATTATCTCTCATGTAATGGAAAATGAATCAAGTAGGGGTAGGAAATGAATGCTCAGCCACCACCCTAGTAATTTAAATCCTTTAAAGTGAGGGTTGGATCTACATGGCTACCTTGTAATCCTTCACCCCTTTCCCTATATGTTTCATCTCTCATCTTTTTAATAATCCTTGGATGGAGTTCATTTGACAATAAATTCTTTATTCAACTCTTGTGTAATCTATGCAAATAAACAATCCCAGGACAATTTTAGTTAGTATGTTCTCTATGACCAGCCAAGCACCAATTGACCCTCCTCCAATGAGCATGGCATTTATGATCATAATAAATATTCAAAGACATACTGATATCCAAAAAAATCTTCCATAGCTCGTTATGTTACAAGGGACCAACTTTTCATTCTATTTCATGTGCAAATGACAGATAACTTAAAGCATACATTATATTTGTCAAAAAATAGCATTTATGTTAAAAAAAGCCCATACATTTGAAGGCCTCACACTTCACAAAGGAAGGTTGGCTCTAGATGAGCAGCAAGATTTTCTCCTGTAGAAATCTACCCTCTCAAAAGATGGAGGCCTATCAAAAGACTGATCCTCTCAAATTAAAGGCATCCACTAGTTCAATGGGAATATCACATATGGACAATCTCATAAGAGAAAATTCCCGAGATGAGAGCCGGATACATTTGAATCAAAAGCACAAAGTAAAATTGACCTTTTCTATTTTCTTTTTTTTTTTTTTTAAAAAAAAAGGTAAACATGAAAAAAAGACATGGAGAGGAGGCATACTAGAGGAAAATTAGGAAACGCGACATGTTAAAATCTTTAATTTTTGCTAATACCAATAATAGTGCACATTTTTATGATAATATAGGTGGTAAGTCAAATGCTACTAAACTCACGACTCACACTTGATTCAAAAAGATATCCTAAACTAAAATTTGTACAAACAAGCTTTGCCTCAAATGGCTCGATTTTTTTTTTCGACCAAATTACAAACCTCGATGGATAGACTCAAAGGATGCCCACAATGGCCAGATTGGAATTTGACAAGTCATAGTGTAATGAGTAGAGTTAATGGATTCGGTAGCAACAACACCTAACCCAACTTAATTCCGACCATTGCTTAATCGTGTTACAAATATTAAGCTAAACTCAACATGAAAACTTATAAAGAAAATAAATAAATAAAACTTCAACTTCAACCCGAACTCTAAACAATCGGGTCGGATTCAGTCGGGTTTGGTGTTGGCTAATGGCTACAACCCCGGAGGGGACCGTCGAATGAGATTTTCCCGCGGACTACGCATTGCGGCAAAATCACAACCGTTACGAGTCGTTAGGAATTATCCTACGCCCGTTTCTACGCTACGCTCCCATGGCGCAGGTTAACATATACCCGTTAGATTGCTCTGAATAACACTGATTTCCCTCCTCCACCTCTTCTTCTCTCAGTATGAAAGTCTAGGGTTTTATGAAATTAGGGTTCTGAGAGCTCTAGGGTTTGGTGAAATCGGTGCCTCTGAAGATTCAAAAAACCCCCAAATCCTTCTTCTTCCTTTGATTCTCCTCTCATTTCTGAGAAGAAGAAGTAGAGATGTGGGGAGGCGGCGGTAGATTCTATTGGAGAAGACAGGAAGAATGCGAGAAGATGAATGGAATCATCGTCATTTTCGCATGGATTTCGAGCCAGGAGAAGGAAATCGAGCCCTACGTGCAGCTGTACGCTTCCCTTGGGTGGAATTCCCTCGTCTGCCATCCCGAATCTCCCAGTCTGTAAGTCATTCAGATCCTATCAATTCAGTTGCTTGAGAGAATCTCCCTTTCCGTTGATGAGTTTAGTTTTATAATTTGGTGCTTGTGGTCTGTAATGTTCGTTTTAGTTCAGCTAAATTTTAGTCAAAGTTTCGGTTTTTTATGCATTTTGGAGTATCTTGATTATGAAATTTGTGAATGGGATTGGAGAGATTGGATGATGTTTCTGTCTGGGGGTCGAGGAATTTGAACAGTCTTGTGGTTACGGTGCTCCCTGGTTGTGTATAGACTAACTCTAGGCACTAGTTTCGTTTGGAACAAATGTAATTTGAGTGGCAATTGCATTACTGAATCGTGCAATATGGTTTGATTCATGAATAATGAGAAAATGAAAAGACGTTGTCCAATGGAAGAATTTGAAGGGAATGTTGAATGGTAGGACTGGTGTTTTTGGTATGTACTAAAGATGATAAGATTTTTGTCCTCCTTGCGAAATATGTAGAGACTAGAAAGGGGTGATTTTTTAAAGAGGTGTTTGAAAGATTGAACGGATCATTTTGGATTTTAGATACGAAGGATAGATATGTTGATCTGTAGAGAGCACAAGTGTGAATTGGTTGTCAAATTGTAGGTATATATATGATTTTGGTGCCTAAGTGAAGCCCTTGAGGACATGAGTAATGGGGATCTGCAAGTCTGGATGCAAGTTGAGTTCTACATGTTTGTTCATGAGGTGGTTGTGAACATCTAAATCCTTTATAATTCAAATGGTTGCTGCAGCTAAATTTTGAGAGAGTGGAGGAAAGTCGAGTATGGAACTGTGGATGGGTTGTAATTTGGAGAGGAAGTTCAAAGGTAGAATTGGATGGGCCTCATAGATTTGAATTTCTTTTTCAAAAGGAAATGCTACATTGGTTGCATCACATTCAAAGGAAATATAGGACTGTTGTGCTTTGGGAGGTACGTGGAAATATGGATAGATTCCGTTTTGGTATGTGACTACAAAATGTGAGATGTGTTTCCTGAGAGAGAGACCTTGCATTTGGACATCACATTCAAAAGGAAATATAGGGTCATTGCTTTCGTGCAATGGTAAAAGTCTCAGGTGTCATGCATGATAACGCAAGTTCGAGACCTGCGAGCAGCCACCTTGTACAAAATTGCTAAAGGTTAGGTCTGTCTCCAGTCTACACCCTGTTTCGGCAGGACCCACATTGGGTAATGACCTTTATTCAAAATAAAATATGGAAGTTGTTATATCAACTCACAGAGAAAGCTTCCTTTTTTCTTATGTACTTACTACACATTTTCCAGATTTTACATGGGTTTGAATACTTTTCACATATTTCCCAAGAATTTGGTAAAAGAACTTGGTTGGAGTATAGTGGTATTTCTTATATTTTGGAATTTATGTCTTTTTGACATATAGCTGGTTTCTGCAATATTCGTTACACTTGCATTCTTATTATTTAGCATTAAAATGTTGCACATCTTTTAAACCGTGTTATTTAACTTGCACAGGTTTTTCCCAGAGAAGGCCACAATGCAAGCATCTGGTGTTCTCAATGAACTTCTTAAGGTCAGTTGCTGCTCCAATGCAAAATGAGATTCTATGTATTCTTTTTTTTTTTTTTTTTTTTCAACTTGCGCTGTCAGTCACATTTTCACTGAAGTCAGTGGGAAAAAAAAAATCTTTATTGAACTTTGGTTTATTGTCTCAAGCCTTTTTTAATATATTTTTATTTTCATTGGAAATGCAGGAACTGAAGATTAGGCCATTGCCCATTGTTTTTGCAGTATTTTCCAGTGGACTGAAAGCTTGCATGTACAAGGTGCTTCAGGTAATGTTTGGAAAGGTTGTACACAGCATTTTGTTTGGTTGCGCTCTGATTTTCGTGCCCATTTCTTTGCGTGGTAATTATTGCTTTCTAAATTTATGTCCCCACTTGCCACTCAACCAATGGATGGTCTGTTTGTACTGTTGTGAAAGAAATTCACTTTGATTCTCACTTTTTCCCCCAGATTATTGAAGTGAAGTGTGGAGAAGAAGAAAATTCGGTATGTTCCTTTACATGCTTGTTGAGATTATTTTCTCTATGTGACTTTTATTGTAATTCTATAACTTCTATATCAAGTGAGTTTAATGTTGAAAGTGCATCTTTTCCAGCATATGGGGATAGAACATTTCAATGCTTGCTATTTTTGTGGTTTTTTTTTTTTTTTTTTTTCTTCTTTTTTGATGCATGCCATTGGTGTGATTTGACATTTTCTAATATTGCGTCTCAGAGGTCCGCTGAGGTTTCTTCAATATTATGTCATACATTTACACTAAAGTTGATAATTACGCATTTTGTTCTCATTTACATCACTCTGCTCCTCTGTGTAGTTGGAAATGGTTTACGGTGGTGATCTTCCACTTCGTTATTTTTGTCGATTAAGAATTTTTGCCAGATTTTTGTTTTAAGATTTTCTACAATTTGATGATATTTGTTAGCAAAAATGTATAAAATGACCTGTTTGGCTCCTTGGATTATGTTGTGAATTTGAAACCAAATAATTCTTATTTTACTAGATGATTATGAAATTTGAAAACTGTTACATGAGAAGATTGTCTCATTAGTTGTATTTCTTGTGAAGGATGAATATCAACTTATCAGAGACTGCATTTCTGGACATATTTATGATTCTAGTCCTGTAGATTTTTCTAGTGATTTGGGAAGTCAACTTGCCCAACTACCAGGGGTGGTTTCATGGATCACAAAAGCCATTGCTTCTGGTCTGGATGCCTTTTTTTCTAACAAGTTTGAAGCACAGCGTACCGAGTATTGGCAGGCTTTGTACTCTTCAGCTGTATGTTTTCTGTTCTAACCTAGTTCCATTTGAAGTGTTTCTTTCCCATCCTATCAACTTCTTAAGTGTTATTTTATTATTTTATTTTTTTTGCAGCACACAGGTCCATTTCTAATTTTCTGCTCAGAACACGATAGTCTTGCTCCATATCAAATTATCTGCAATTTTGCTCAGCATCTGCAAGATTTCGGCAGTGATGTTAAACTGGTGAAGTGGAGTGGTTCACCTCATGTAGGTCTGTCCTGAACTATTCTCTATGATATTTGTATGTTTTAAAATTATTTTTTACCTTCCCATGCCTATTATCTGATATGCTAGGAATTCTGTACTTGTATCAATGAAATTTATACAAAATAACAAGCATCTTTCCTATTTCTTATGAACAGGAAATAGCATTTATTATGGTCAGCTTATTTTATGAATCAAGAAGGGGGTCCAAGGCTGATCTGAATCCTGATTAATGTGAAGACTCGCTAGTTCTAAGATGAGGGCCAGGCAATCCATGCAGTACTTAATGAATTCATGCTGCATGTGAGAGGATTGCCTCACTAATATCGGGTTTTTAATCCAGTGATAGGTTTTTTGCATAGAATTTATATGCTATCTAGAAGTGCAGAGGTAGCTTGATGAAGAAAGCTATTCATTCTCTAGAATAGATAACAAAGGCATATTTCAAGTTGTCATACTCCCAGGTCTGCATCCCTAAAATGCTTGGTTAGCTTCTTCTCATGCAATTTGTGAAGTCTTGCTTATAAAAATTACTACCTCCAATTTTCTTACCTTAAAACTGTTCACATGTTTGTAGGGAAACTATGTGTGTCCAACCTCCCTACTTGTTAACCAATAAGTTATTGGTGATATGAACGGATGCACTGTTTGAAGTAAGATCGTGATATCACTATTCTTCCCAATGCAATTGTCTTGCTTTCCATGATATCCATGGTATAGTTTTTCTCATCCTAGAACCCATTCTGTTTGTAAATCAGCAATAATAAGACTAGCTAGGAAGATCATGAAACATAACTAAAACAGCTAATTTTGATGATTTGCCTGCACATTCTGGGCAAACACACCTTGGTAGAGATGGTTCTAGCTTTAATGGAATTTGAACCCACACAACGACAATTTCATTACAAGAGAACCTTTTTGGATTACAGAAAGAAACAGATTCAAGGATGCTGGTTCTGTCTAAAAATAGGTACTTCCTACCAGCAAATTCTTTTTATCGGTTGTGATGCAGGCCAAAGGGATGTAGGCCCAGCCAGCTCAGACCTAGATTTGATCCAAAAACCAAGCCCAATCTAATCTGACGAGATCAAGATCCAGACCTAGGTCCAATGCAACAAAAAAATGTTACCAAGATGTGAACATTAATGATAAACTAAATGGCATTGACCAAGATGTGAACCAAGATCAACATCCAGATCAGATTGGTACAAAAAATGATTAACTAAGATATTTAGAAAATGTTATGGTCCATGGACGTCATTATCCTAGATGTGAACATTAATCTCGCTGATAGACACACACGCAACACATAATAACTAAACCTCTTTAAAGATATGGATTAATGACAACTATAACTCCTGACACACAATAGAATTTCAGCCACTAGAGTGAATGACAAAATAGTGACTTTCATGCTATGTACATTTCTAATTTCTTGTGTCTTCCAAAGAAAAAAGGGAGGGTGGTCATGTCTTCTCCTCGTCACATCAAGTTCCCTTTATTTTACTGATATCAGCACTTTTGTTGTTTGCTGCGTCATTAGAGTGGTTTGATTCTCTTGCAGGTCATTACAGGCATTACCCAGTCAATTACAAGGCTGCAGTTGCTGATTTGCTTGAAAAAGCTACTGTAATTTATTTCCAGAAGAGGATGGATCAACTCAATGGGGAAAGATCGAGCATGGGAGGTACATGTGACAAGATTTCTGAGTCAGTATGTAATTTATATGAAGCAGCAGTGAGCTCAAATCAGAGCCTACGAAGAGTGGCAATTGATCCTAGTGATCACTTTTTCTTGCCTAGCTCAGTAGAATATCATGAAAAGAAAGATGTGGGTTGTATGCAAGACAGGCAAAAGGATAGGTTGATTCATCTGCGGGACCAACCAAGCATCAGTGCACACAGTGTTCTGGGGCAAGTCCTCTTTGATGTGTGTGTTCCCAAGAACATCGAAGATTGGGACATTAAGCCAAGGAACAGGCACACATTTGGTTCTTCTCATCAGCACCCTCTTAATCCTATAAAATGCATCTGTCGATCGAGACTCTAAGATTATTGGCACAAAAAGGAATGTGGGCAGAATAGTAGTGAGCTTGCAAGGTGGAAATATGGATCTATGGTCGGACACCTGAGACAGAGAGGCTTGAGAGTACTGAAAAGGATGCCTTAATGCTTACCATGACTAATGAGAGGATGACCATGTTTTACTAACTTGTCGACTTGTCCAGCAAGTACAGAAAGCACTGAACTTAAAAGCCATACATTGTAAATAAATAAGAGTGATGTAAAAGCATGCAAGTACTTATATTAGATTTTCAAGGAAACTGTCATGGAGCACCTTTGGTGCTGAACAAAGTGCCATGTACTGGCCTGTCCACTGTCATAAAGCAAGCAAGCAAATCAAGCAGCTTATTTGAATTTCATGGCGGCTTAGAAGCAGCCTTTTCCTACTAAATCCATTACCCACTTGTTATTTGGCAGATGTTAACGAAAACACGAAGAAAAAAAAAAAGAGGCCTCCCTGCTTGGATGAGAGATGTATCCATGGCTCAAATTCATACAGCTGACAGTCTTCTCCACAAATAAATAGGCCCATAAGAGTTTCTAATTCCAGCCAAACGCTTTGTATCTACAACATTTTGTAATGGTAAAATTAAGGTTTTTTTTTTAATTATGAAGATTATCGATCATACGCCAATCTGAACAAATCACTAAATTCTCTAACCTGCAAGATTTGTCAGACATTGCATGCATAGGAGACCCATCAGTTCAAAGATCTCTCTCACAAAAAACATAAGCCACAGTTTTATTGAAACAGGGAAAGGGGTGATACATGTCTGGGCAATGCCTTGGACAAGCAAGCTCCATCAACAAAACAAGTAAAATTCTATCAGTTCTTACTTATTTCTGTTTATGTACCAGTTTGATTAAATACTGATATTCAACAGTTTTTGAGTTCTGTAATTTAACAACAAATGCTTTATCTATAAATAAATTGAAAAGTCTTTTCTCTTTCAAAATGGAACCAACGTGAACTCATTACTGCCACAACATACAAAACGCCCCTTACAATTTTGATGGTTGCTGTTTGAAAGTTGGATCGATGCACACAACAACCTGCAAGATTTTTCTTGTTAGTGAGAGATGAAAACGAGGGGGCAGTGCAGTACATACAGGATGATATGCATGATGCGGTGGAGCAAAAATTCTTCATAACACCATACCTTCCCTTGGCTTTTTCCAGAATGGAGATACTCCACGGCATCTGCAACAGAATCAAGGCCAAGAAACTTCTTCTGATCTACAGAAACCTGTCATGTGAAAAGTTAATGGTAACGTAAACTTAAAAGCAATATGTCCAGCCAACAGCTCATTATGGTTCGTCATAAAAGGTGAACCTTTTCATTTGGGTTGTTAATTCGTCATAAAAGGTGAACCTTTTCATTTGGGTTGTTAATGTCTGACTGGTTGTGGTTGGTCAGCTTTCAGCCTATTCCAACATGGTCTGGACCAGGGTCACATTTTTCAGATCTATTGACCTGGCCAAGGCCTAACATTCTGGGCCAGGTAACAGACCAGACATGCCAAGCTTTGACAAAATCTTAGCCTGGGAGCAGGCCTGTTTGTAGTAGTAACAGGCCAAGCTTGTATGCAACTTTCGAGTCAACTAGCTTTGCCACACCTGAACTTCAGGCCCAAATGAAGAGGTTGACATTAGACAGTTCCAGAGTTCCAGCCTGGTCTGTTTACAACACCTTATAGCCATGCTTTTTGTTAGAACAAAAGGGGATAATAACCCTCCCAACCATTTTATTATAGTGTGGTGGGATTTAGTATGACATTAACAGAACTAGTACAAAAAGACACTTACCTTGAGCTTCCCTGAAGCATAGAGATGAAAAAGCCTATCCAAATGCTGTTGCCATAAGTGAGCATATTGGACCAGAAAAAAACCCGCCTGAAAAAAGGGCCATGTTAAAACAGGAACTACACAAATTTAACTGAGTGGCTCCAACTCCAGTTCCCATTTAACAAGTTGAATAAAATGCACACGTTGATATGTGCTATCATGCAAAGACCATGATGGAAGCCCCCTTCCTCCCAGTCAAGCAGCGTGTAACCCTTAACTTTTGGTATCTGGTTCTATGTTTAGCCTTTAGGTAATAAAAAAAATATGGACCCTATATCAGGACTGGTCTAACATTTACTGGACATTTGAGATTTTTTTTTTTCTTTTTTACAGTAAATTGGAATTTTCTGGAAGTTCTGTGCATCTGGTTGGTTATCTGATTTGCAGTTCAGTTCATTGGTTTCTATAATATAGATGCATGCTATTTGAATGTTGACAGAATGCATTTGTCCACCTCTATGCCCATTTTAGTAGATTTTGCTATTTGACTATTGAAAGACTTCGTGTGTGCGTGTGTGTGTGTGTGTGTGTGTGTGTGTGTGTGTGTGTGTGTGTGTGTGTGTGTGTGTGTGTGTGTGTGTGTGTGTGTGTGTGTGTGTGTGTGTGTGAGAGAGAGAGAGAGAGTAAACATAATTTAAGAGATCAAACTTCATTTCTTTATTATGACGATGATATTACAAGAAAAGGCTGTCCTTTTTTTATCTTTCTAGGCAAGAGCATTCAGAATGGCATGTGGTTGCCAAATATGATAAAAGGAGTACATGTGTAAGCATAACTAAAAAACACGCATCAACTAAATCAGACAAAGGCCAATATTAAGTGCACGCAAATCCAAAAATCCAATCAGATAGCCAACATACCACAGTCTGGCTTTTCGCAAGAATCTTTTCACATAGTCCAGTATATTTTGAAGGCTGCCATCCATGCTCTCCTTGATACTGAAACAAGAATGAATAGGTTCGTGCATAAGATGTAGTAAATCATATTCAGCAAAATAACTACCTGATTGGTATATAATCAATTAGGTAAAGCACAATTTGCACAGCATCTCTGCAATATTATGGAGAAAACTCATGGGGAGGTTTCAATGCTTACACCAAAGGTGCTATGACTGCTATTAATCAAAGTCTTAGAAGCAACAAACTCACACTATGAATTTTAGGTCAATGGACTTGGAGCCTTTCAGAAGGCCAGAAAAGGACTTACCTGAGAAATCATTCCAATTACAACAAGCCGGCCATACATAGCCAAAGCATTTAAGCATATATTAAACATTTCTCCACCAACAGACTCGTAGATAATATCCACACCTTTCGGAAATTCCTTCTTCAAAACCTGTAACAAGCAAAAGGTACATTTAGGAATCTTTTCCAAAAAAACAACCATTCATGGTGATCAAGTTGGTTCAAGTGTGTTAATGGTTCACACGGGGAAAAAACAGAGTGTCAGCAGTCATCAATGATGAAATCTTACATAAATAGAAGTTGCAAGCTTAGTTATATCAAAAGTTTGGAAAGTTCTTATATGCTGTAACTAGGCGTAACTGATATGACAAATGCTTTCATACTCAGCTTTGGTGAAGAAACTGTATTTGCTGGGATTAAAAGAGAAATGCATAATTGCACCTAAGATATGCATAACATTCCATCTGCCAACATAATATGCAAACAAAAGTACGTAGAAACTTAGGATTTGAGTAAACTCAGTTTTTCCAGAAAATATGGGTCTAGAGAAAGCATTTGGATCTCAAATTTGAAGTTTACCCTATTGAGTAGCACAAGAATGAGTGCAATTCATCACTAGGACCTAAACCATGGGCCTCCTATTATTCCAGTTATTTCTTTGAAAAGTTCTATATGTGAAAATTGATGCCGAAACACAAACTAATAACTATCGGCCGAAGTAACAATATTTCATGTGGCACAAAAGGTGAATGGCATGAGCATACAGTTTTGATATCTTCCTCTCTATAGTCGATGACCCGATCAACTCCCAATGCCTTCAAAAGTGCAGCCTTTTTTTCACCTCCACAGGTTGCAACCACCTTATTTCCAACTAATTTGGCTAGCTGCATGGAGAGAGAGAGAGAGAGAGAGAGAGAGAGAGAGAGAGAGAGAGAGAGAGAGAGAGAGAGAGCAAATTCTTTAGTACTGAATATTATGAGAGGATGGGTAATGAATGACATCACATTGATCCAAAACAAAAACTACACTATTCATATGACATGATTCTTTTCTTTGCAAAAGCTATTCATCAACTTGAATGCTTGGAATTGGCATTGGTGGGTAGGAATATGCATATATAATTAAAGTATTGGCATGATATGATACAAATACAGAGACAGATATATTGCCTCTTGGAAATAGATAAGTAATCAAAACCCACTTCACTTTCATAGGTTATTATATTCCTAAACAAATAAATCATGTATTGTTTTCGATCTTCACTACAAGTTGGCTTTTCTGTTAGTTATCAACTTTTTTCGGAATATTTGGTGGTTACCAACTTAAAAATCTAATGTCCTCACTGGTGCACCCAGCATAAAGCGCAGGAGGAGGCCTATAGCTCTTTGATATGCCCTAAGGCAGATGCATTATAACTGAGCACATGGCTAGGTGTGCCCAAGTACCTAGGGCACTTGGACAATATTCATGTTTTTTGGTAAATATTCATATTTTTCCTTTAAATATGGGCCTAGCTGAGTTAGGAGTGCACCTGACCTTGTGCCTAGTGCCTTGAGCTCTAACTGGCGTTGGCACCTTGATCGCACCTTGCACCTTGGCAACATTCCTATACCACTATAAGGGAGATTGAGCTCAGGTTGTTTCCTTTATGAAAGGGTGGCCTACCAATAACTACTGAGTTGCTTAAAATTGAACGATGTGAGGGACCCATTGTAAATTGATTTTGGGGACTGTCTCTTGAAGTTCTGTATTTTTCTCTTTAGACCGTATAGCCAAGTGATGACAAGGAATTCCAGTATTATAACCCCCAAAATATAATCACTGCACGAAAGTATTTCCAAGAGAAAATGGACAATTTATGCAATGCAATATAAACAATTTCATGGACCTGTAATATATTCAATCAAAATCAACATGAGAAAATGAGGAAGTGAAAGGAGGGGACAGTAGAGCAAATGCAGAAGATCAGGAAAGTGTAGATGTATAATTTGGTGGAAGTGATCATGACATGAAATCTTTAGTCAAGGGGGTTCTTCAATAGAGGAGTTTTTGGGTGGTTGTGGGTTTTCTAACCTCTAAACTTATGCCAAGAATTATAAAATCTCAATAGTTTCATCAATTATGATCAGCATATTGGAAGTAAGGAGAAGGGAGCTTTGGTTGTTGTATGATGTAAGGTTTTTTGTTCTTTTTGTCTGCTTTAAGTATTGCATGAGTGTCTTCTGCACCTTCTTTATATTTTATTTTTGGTGAAGTTTAGTAAATTTTACTAGTCATTAAAAAAAATAGTAAATTTACAAACACTAATTCATGCATGAACATGGCAGACCTGGACTGCAAACTGTCCTGTTCCACCTGCAGCTGCTGTAACAAGAACTACCTTTCCTGATTCCATCTGTGCTGCCTACGCAAATCACACAAATTCAAAAGTCAGAAATTGGTGATACATACAACAGATTGAAAAGCAGTTATATACGGGGATATTTTGCTGATGAAGTTACCAAGACTAGGCGAGAAAGCACAAACTTGGTGATGATCAAACATAAGAGAACATACCTTCTCTAAAGCAATAGACGCTGTCAGTCCTGATGTAAGCATAGCCACAACCTCTGGATCTGGTCTAGGCACATAAAGAATGTGTTTCGAATGGACCTACACTTGAATGTTCACAACAGCTGAAGCTTTAAACTTCCAATAATCACTTAGTATATAGGTTGATTCAACTCAAGGAATTGTTTACCATCGTGAATTCAGCATAACTTCCAAAAGTCATGATTGCAACAGGAGTGCCAATTTTCAGGTCATTAACTGACTCCCCTACGGCAGCAACCAAGCCCACAGCCTGCAATATAAGCAGTGCAGCGTGAAACAGCATTCCAGAATAACACAATTCTGTTCAGTTTGGGGTGCTAAGAATCAATATAAAAAATTTGAAATTAATTGTATATATGGAACTTGACCATCAGGGACCAGAGTTAACTGTTTATAAACCACAATGCATAGGAATTAGGAGAGTCCTGTTCGTTAACAAGACACACCAAACCTCCTTTCTTTGTCAATATTCTAAGAGGAAATTATGTTGTGATCATTGTCAATAACTGCTACTAGAAATATGATGGTCATTCACTGGAACAATACCAGGCATTGTAATGTCAACAGATTACTTGACATAATAAAGAAGGTTAGATCTTGTACTAGGTTCTCAGAGAAAGTAGGGTCACAATAGGGGTGTTCATGGGCAGGCTTGGGCCAGGCTGAGGTCTATCCAAGCCCGGCCCAGCTTCTAATATATGTGTCCAAGCCTGGCCCAAGCCCGAATCAGGCCGAGTGGCTAGCCCGAGCCCAGGCCAATCTGAAAATGAGTAAGCCCAGGCCCAGCCCGAGTTTACTTTATAAGAATAAAACAAAACTATTTTGCACGATCTGAAGTGGTAGCTCAAGTGGTGGTAACACACATGTATAGGAGGCAGGCTTCGAGGTCCCCCTCCAAAACAGTAAATATTATTTTTTTTTATATCCGGGCCTGGGCTTTCTACCAATGAATCCAGGCCCAGCCCATCTATTAAACAGGCCTAAATAAAACATCCAAGACTGGCCCAAGTATTAAAACCTTTGGCCCAAGGCGGGCTGGCCTGATACATGAACACCCCTTGGTCACAATCAATGGCCAATAGGCAGTAATTCTAGAAAATGACTATCTATTTTAGTTTAAGAACAAGGTTAAATCAAAAAAGAACCCTGTCATAAAAAATAAAAAAAAGGATAAATCAAAAGGACCCTGTGAAAGATAAACACCCAGGCAGGAAAAACACTGCCAATCTGTTCCCAGATAAAAATAGAACAGAAGAGAGAACATCTTGAAATATAAACACTATCACAAAAAAAAAAAAGGACAGAAGATCACGTGTTAGAATAAGTTTTACATGGACTCGATATCATTTGAGTCGTGAACAAAGAGTCAAAGACAATCAGAAAACAGAACAATCAACTGTAAGTAAAATGATGAGAGAGTCCATATCTATAACTATCTAGCAAATTGATAATGATGCCCTTCAAGCGTTAAAAAGATGGAAACAGGGAAAGGTAAAGACTAACTGCCATGAATTCAGAACATATTCAAAAATAGTTCAGATGTTTACATTCAAGTTGTACAGAACATTTAAGTCAGGACCTCCGCATAGAAACATTGGTTAAACGATAACTACAGAATTCATAGTTAACAGATCATACCATTATATATAAGATTAAATATATCAAAATGTTAGTTCAGCACATGGATTTCCATTGTCAAGAAGTGGTTTCAAAATTTACACCTCGAAACCAGCATCAAAAGGAAGTCGTGAAACAGTGTCTTTAGCATTGCCACTGAAGTAGCGCCCTGATGAAAAATTCACCTGCCATAGACATCTGCGATATTAAATTATAAGAGTAGAAATGCATACTAACAAAAATATATTGTCAATAGAAAATTGAAGTCTACATCTTTGCTAACTCAGACTCCGATACAAAAGGAAAAAAATAAAGCAAATCAAACTTGGAATGAACAAAAACTTACATCACTGGCATTGACACCTGCATAGAGGATTTTGACAAGGACATGTTGGGGTTTGATGGGAAAGTTCAATAGTGTGCGCACGATTTTAGTTGCATTTCGGAAATTGTGAGTGAGCGTGTGAACAACTCTAAAGAAGAAATAACAAGCGTTAATCTGTGAAGAAACTAAGCAAACAGTCCTTTAAACTGAAAGAAAAAATGCAAGACACAGAAATATCATACAATACAAGACATAAAGTGATTTTCAAAAAGAAATATACATTTGGTGAAAATGAAAGCAATGCCAGCAAGATCATCAATAATATTTCCTAGCAAAGGGAGCCTATAACACCAAGTATGCATAGATTGCAATAAGACAGGCCGATGTGTTTAGTACATACCATAAAACCCCCACATATTGATCTAATCAGAAGACTTAGGCTATACTTCAATAAATGTAATTTTAGCATACTTTCATATGCATTTTTCACCTTAGAATGACAGATCTGCATAGTACAACCACCTGAGACATGAGTCATTCAAGAAAAATACAAGGCAACCTTAAATATACCTTTAACAAAATCTAAAATGAGAAAATCAGACGGACAGTAACTTCCGTTTTATTCTTCAAAGCCTTGAATCTCCGCAAACAGAGAATTTTGATCTTGGGAAACAGCACTAGAAAGTAGAAGCTCCCAAATAGCATCCCACATTCTCCAACATGAAGAAATGGGAAGAGAAATACCAAAATCTAACTTAGAAAGTTTTTCAAGTTCCACTACTAAAAACATGAGTCAGGTCTTTTGCATCTCAGCTAAATAGAACAGAAACATGTGACTCATCCAAGTCCAGTCATTTTGCATACAAGGTACATGACTTCACTCACAAGACTCAACTCTGCAGGAACTTGACTGAGTTGGCCCAGAATCAGCTTATTTTCGGGACCTTCAATCACATGATGGTGTTATGGTAAATAGGATGAGAAAAACTGAGCCAGCATCTAATAGGCAATCTAAGCACCAACATCAGCAAAGCACCAGATGGTAGTAAACATAGAAACCAATCTAAAAGTAACCAAGTGGATGATTAGGTGATGTTGCTCCTTAGACCGGCAGAGGAATATATCACTTGGGTAGTTTTGAATAACTAAAAAGTTCTGGTTAAGGAAGCTAAAAGCTCATTTTCTAAATAAAGCTGGTGACATTGCCAAGGAAAAAGTAAGAGCAAAATTTAGACTGTTTGCGACTCTCAGATTTTGATCATTTGATGATCTGATCATGGATATTTGAGAAACAACAGCTAGGTTCCAAATAAAGCATTGGACGAGGGGAGAGATCATTATTCTCGGTACCTCATGCTTTGACCAACAAAGAGCTTTTCTTTTTTGGATAGTTCATGCTTATTCGTGTTTTCAATCAAGATAAACAAATGAAATATGACACATTTCAAAACAGATCTCAGTATAACATATAGGATGGCAATATAGCATCCATTTATTTGAGAGCACCCGCTTAGCACATTCAATAAAGCGTAAATCATTATATCTCTTCTCAGCAACAAGAGAAAGCACCAATTCAACCCTTGCTTTTCTTTCCTTTAATAATTCTCACCTTTAAAAATAGAGGAAAAAGGAAACAATGATGTAAGAGAAAATTAACCTTAGAAGCGTAAAATACTAATAAACATGGATTGTGTATCATAACAATGGAAATAAAGAGCTCAAAACAAGTCAAGATGATAATAAATAATAATTTTATATCGAAATCTGCTATCATACCTATTGGGTGTCAAACAATTTTTAAAATATGAACTGATATGTTTTCTTACATCTTCTCAAAGGTGTGAGGAATTTCGAGTTTAGAATATGCAGGATGTGAAAGTCTACTTTTCAACTTCGATGGATTCACTAAGTACTTCCTTTCTTCAGTCGGTGTGGGCCAGTACTCCATGCCTCTACGTTTTGTGATCCACAAGCATTTTCCCGCTACATTTTCATCTTTTATAAGCTCAAAAGCACCTAAAAAAAAAAAAATTGTTCCATCATTTTTTCAATTTGATTGGTTTGTTTGACAATCATGCAAAAGATTTTCAACATCAAAGAGTAGTAGGCAAATTAACTGTTAGCTGCATGAATTCTATGTTATCATACAAACAATAAAGATAATGTGCATTGATCTTAATGTGATAAGTATGTCTCAAAGCTGGCTGGGATGCCATATTGGTACGATTCATATTTTAATCATTCTGAAGAAAGGATCAAATGATCAAATAACTGATGGATGAGATAAAAAATTTACTAAAAGGTTACGCAAATAAAATCTACAAAATGAAAAAAAAAAAAAAAAAAAAGTAACTAAACCAATAAAAAATGTTGGTCAAAGAGTAGTCAAGCTTGGTACAGCATAGGGGTGCAATGGATTGGGTCAGGTTGGGTTGAGCTACAAGCATAACAGTAACATGTATATGCCCACCCCAAAACAGGCCAAAGTGCAATGGTCAGATTGACTCAAGTTAGGGTTCAGTAAGGCACGTCTTCTAGTAAGAATGGACCAAACCGAGATAATGCAGCAAGGGGAAGAACAACCAATTGATACTCCTTTGCGACCAACTTAACTTCATTTGAAACCAAATTAGAGAATGAGACTCAAGGGTTTCTTTTTTCAATTCATTGGGTGCTCGTAAATAAGAAAGTACATCCTTCTATAATGAAAACCCTCTAGGGATTGAGCAAAACCCTTCACATGGTTGATTTGATCTTCTTTCTAAATATTAGCTTATGAAAAGCAAGATCTTCCTTAACGGACTCTTTAGACAACCAATACCAATCATTATAAGTTTTTACTAATTTAGGATTTTAAGATGGCAACAGAAAATTGAAAACGATCTAACTTGCATGTAATGCTTACCTCCTCTTCTTTTTTTTACTGCAAAATTGCACACTTGAGACTGCAAGTGATGCAGCAACAATACCACATCGTTGCAACAAGGCTTGTGGGCCACATGTGGAACCCATGAAATTCTAATTTTTAATTGTTATTAGTTTTATTTTTAGCAAAGAGCGTAATTAGAATTAGGTTTCTAATTTGGATAGGATTTTTATTCTTGTTTCCTAGTTTGATTATGGATGGATCTCCACTTCCATCAAATCCGAGATACATCACATGCCTGCCCCAGATCATTCATTATCGACATCACTGCTCATGGAAATGCAATTGAATGGATTTTGAAGGCAAAAATATCTTTTATAAAAAGGATGAGGTCCATTGATACTGTATATAAATTTCTTGAAATGATACTAAGATTTTGCATTGTGCAGGTCCATCAGCACTAAAAATTTCGCCCTGTCACAGCGTGTGTCTCTGTCAACTATCTCGACTGTTTTCTATCTTCTTATTCCCTTCCGGTATGATTCTACTAGATATCTAAGATGCCTTCACCTCTATTTGGTCATGTGACAAGACTCTGTTTTTCTTTGGCTTTTTTCTTGGCAGAGTGGAGATTGGGTCATTCATCTTCTCTCCATTGCGTGCTTGTCTCTTGTTGTTAAAATGGAGGAAACAGATGTTCATCTGCTTCTTCTGGATTTTCAATTATTTGAGCCAAGGTTCGTGTTTGACCCTCATATGATTCAACGCATGGAGCTTTGTGTGATGGCCAAGCTCAAATGGCGTTTGAGCCGTTTACTCGGTATTGAATTCCCAGGATTCTAATATCGAGTGCAATTAGAACCTTGACTTCCACGTGCTCAGAGAAACATAAATAACACTTCTCATTTATTATCACAAAGAACACCTCCAATACTTGTCGCCGGACCTAACTTACCACCTGTTGCTCCGTCAACATTGAATTCCAACATGCCATTTGGAGGTGAGGACCAAGAATCCAGTTATCTGTCCTCAGTGTGACCACAATCCAAGCAAGCATCCCAATTATGAGGACAAACTATATCTGGATTAGGACAAAATCATCTGAGTAATATGCATATTATAACCAATTCAACAGTCAACCTAAGCTGCAAATATGATTTAGGTTCTATACTTTTATTTTATTCTATGCAATTTCTACCTTCTGTCTAGAAAATAGGAAAATAAATTACCAATTAAAAAAGAAATATGAACATAAATTTTAGCAGAAGTCAGTAGTGATGCTTCCTACAGGTATTAAGTGATTTGAAAAAAATAATAAATAAATAAATAACCTGTTAAACATGGACATTACGAAAAAGTGCAATGCTAACTTGGCAAAATGGGCATAGCATTATTTCAGTGGGAAAAAAGTCATACCATTTACAACCATTTCCATGGGCACGAAGCCACCAGCTCTATCAATAAAGTTACGACCCACCTTCAATGCCAAGTCAGTTTCAACAAACTGCAAGGAACCACAGCATGTACAGATGAGTTCAAAGATAAACAAGAAAAAGAACAACTAACGCGTTGCATCTCAAACGTTAAAATAGTAACTCAAAAAACTCAAATGTTCAGCATGCTTTGCTGAATAAATGTAACAGGATATTAGACTGTTAAACTGCTAGCATGAATAGATGATAAATGCACCACTATTGCAGCATAGAAAAATCCCCTGAATATCCACAACTGTGCATGTACCAATGTATTACCTCAGGGCAAAGCACATTGATACGAATTCCTTGACATTTAAAGGGATATAGTGATCTAGAAAACAAAACCACACCACCTGTGAAATATGAAGCCATTAGCACAAAATACTAAATACTAAATAAGGGGAAGAAATCACAAAAATTATTAAGATAGCACGAGGTGGAAATTTATAAAAAAAAGAAAAAGAATCTATCAACTAGGATGTAGCTGCATTGGAAGCAGAACTTTAAGAAAGAACAGTCATCATTTAGCTGTGAGAAAACAAACCTTTGGTAGCAGCATAAATAGGGTCAACATACATCGGATAAAGACCTGAGGAAGACCCAAGGTTAATAATTACACCGGGCTTTCGACCAGCTTGCATAGTTTGAATCTGCATATGAAATATATAATATAAATATAATTAGGACGGCATATAAAAGATTGATATTATGGAACACTTATAAGGTCACATTATTATCAGTAACAGCAAATTCATTTTAAAATATATATATATATAATCTTACAAATACACAACCAAATTTATGTCATCGGTGATCGCCTATCCCTAAAGTGTTCAACAAAGGATGGAAGACCTTCCCGCAAATCGCAATACAGATAACTTCATTCCACCATCTATCATCCATTGAATGAGCAACATTGGATAATCCTGGCCGTTGGTTGTACAAAGTCGGACTAACAAATGGGATAGCTCTAGGGGCGGAACTAGAGGGGGGCTCACAGGGGCCACGCCCCCCTCCCCCCTCTTTCTAAATTTCAAAAAAAAAACTTTGAATAAATGAAAATTTAATGTTATTTTTAACAATGCCCCCACCCCCCCTAAAAAAAAAAATTATCTTTCTCACAATGGGCCCCCTAAAGCCTATATCTTGGTTCCCCCCCTAGTTGGCTCTCACTCATTTCTAACAAGAACTTCGAAGACGCATTCAAGCAGTAACAGCTATCATTTCTGTGAGTGTTCTCTTCTTGGCATGTGGGTGTGCATATCCTTGTGGTGTGGGTTCTTGGTCTAAGGGTTAGACCACCAGTGGCGGACCCAAGATTTTCATTTGAGGGGTGTGGACCCAAACAGGCAATTGACCTTTTGGAACAAACCCTGGATTTTCTTGTGTGTTTTGGGGGGCAGGAGTGGGATTTCTATGTAGATTTTCAAAACAAAGTTAGAATTTTCATAATAGTTTTAGAAGTAGAATGAGGTCCAACGGGTGCGTACGCCCCCACATGGATGTGTGTGGGTCCACCCCTGAGACCAACACCAGGGAAGGTTGACTCGCTAGCAATGTTGAGAAATTCGTTTCGGTCACCATTTCAGTTTGGCTCCCAAATCGAAATATTTCGGCCGATTCGGGATTTCGGCGAAAAGATTCGGTTTTATATTTTTGAAAAATATAATAATTAAAAAATACAGCTAGACCCAGTTTATATATTATATTTGCTAAGAAAAGGATATGTAATATATATTTGTTAGGCCCATTTATTTATTTTTCCCTACGCTATGCTAGGACTAGGAGTGATTAAATTTGAGGACCCAAGTACTCAACTACAACTCCGTAGCCCATTTTATATTTCAATGAGGTGTGCCCTTTGTGGGCTTCTCGAAGCATCGCCCAATTCACCAAATGTAAAGGACGAAAGTGTCTTTCGCTAAGCGTCGCCCAAAACAGATTCTAGGGCAAGGCAAACGGACGGAAGAAAGAAGAAAAAGAGGAGGAATAAGAAGAGAGAGAGAAAACAGATTCTAGGGCAAGGCAAACGGACGGAAGAAAGAAGAAAAAGAGGAGGAATAAGAAGAGAGAGAGAGAGAGAGAGAGAGAGAGAGAGAGAGAGAGAGAGAGAGAGAGAGAGAGAGAGAGAGAGAGAGAGATTTTCCTGACTTAGACACCCACAAGAAACAAATCAATTTGAAATAGAACAGGCAACTTCCAGAGAAAGAAGTTCTGTGGAAGCTACATTAAGGTCATTAGTATAATTTTTTTTATGACCATCATTGATATTACCTTCTCCTCTTTTTTCTGTTTCTTTAATGGTAAAGGTAAATTTTATTAAGAGGCGAATAAGTGAACACCACTAACCAAAATCCACGAGTACAGGCATTTTCAAAACCCTACAACCATTTCTTGGCAGTATCATATTCACAACATTGCTATTGAGTATAGGACTTAGCTAACGATTGTTTCTAATGAGTGAAGGCAACATAACTCAATCAAGTCACAATCAATCTTCTTGGGTTATTCACTTCTTGTTAGGTTCTTTCCAGTTAATATGGATATTGATGAAAGCACTACAAACATTTCTTGGTAGGTACCAGATATAACCTTCTGGTTGAGAGACAGAGTATCATCCATGAGAACAGGACCATCTAACATTGTTTCAAATGAGTCAAGAAAACATAACCCAATCCACTATGTATCTCCTTGGGATATTGACTCTGTTACGTAGTTGATTTCAGCTTCTGCAAAAGTTGAACCTATCAACCATTCCTCGCTAAAGGTACATTCAACAATAATCCCTATAGGCATCTCTCCTTTACTCTACTATCAAATGAATGCTGTACATGACTACATTCAACTGTTAAACGGTAGTTGCTGCCATCAACCTTATACAGGTATTATTCTGCTATCTTTCAAAAGTTTCTTAATTCATCCTTCTTTGATCTCTACAGCCTTTCTTGTTACATGCTTATTTCACAACCAAGATGTAGAATGAAGTTGTCATTCAGAAAAATGCTTTACAGTTAAGGTGTCATCCAGCACAAACCAACAAAAGCCTCCAAGCTCCAACCATACAAAGTCCAACAAATCAGTAACAGATAAGAAGCTGATAAATGATAATTCAGAAAAAAAAAAAAAAAAAAAAATGAAGAAGAAGAATACCAATAAATCTCGTCCGTCATGGCACATAATTTTGTATAGAAATCCTAGGCTAATGCATCAAGTGACCCAAAACACAGAAATGGAAGTTCTATCAGCAAAGGAATTGTTGGACTAAAAAATAAAATAAAAGCTACAGCCAATTTCAAAATGGACTCTGTTATTTCGTGTCACAAGAAACATAACCAAAACTAAATGAAAACCAACTAGCATTCATAGGTCATCGCTGCAGTAAATGGGGATGTTAATTTTCCTTAGATTAAATAAAAGTAACCTCGCAACAATTTAACGGTCATGAAATGTGTCACAATTAGTTTAAATCACACCGATATGGCAGTTGCAGTCCAGCTCTGCTTGATTCCATATAAAAATTGAAGAGTAGATACTATAGCAAGCTTAAAACCATACCGCAAGGCGTGTGCAGTCAATGACTGCAATAAGGTTCACACGTACAACCTGTCTCCATGTAGCATCACCATCAGCTTTGTCTTTATGAAATGGCACAGAACTAGAAATGCCAGCAGAGTTGATACAGATATCTAATCCACCATACGTCTGGAAGTGCTTTTCAAAAGCAGCAGCCATATCCCCTATCTCATAACAACAGTATGATTATCAACAAATATTGAAAAGGCATTAAACAATGATGTTAGCTTTTAACCCGCTACGAAGATTAAAATGAAGAATCACCATAGCATATAAATAGAAGGTCCATGGGGTAAAAAGGTAAATAAAGTATAAACAGTTAAAGCTTTCAATCTTCTGTTTTCCCCTTTTTTACTTGAAATGTGACAGTATATTTGCAGACCTCACAATTAGAAATGCATGTGGGCAGCCTAGTGCACGAGACTCCTGCCACTGCGGGGGCTGAGGAGGATCAGATATACGCTGCCTTACCCCTGCAAGCGGAGAGGCTTTTTCCGCGTTTCGAACCCGTGACGCCAAAGTTGCATGGAGCAACCTTACCGTTGCACCAAGGCCCACCCTCACAATTAGAAATGCATGAAACACTAAAATGAAAGTTTCCAAGTACAACATCCAAGTGAGACTGTGAAATCCATCCGCAATGGAAGAGAAATAAGGCATAAGTTGATGTTCTAACTTAAGTGTCCATTCCTAGAATATAGACCTGCTTGCACGTTTGCAAGACAATCCCTGCTTCAAATAAGAAAATCAACCAAAATGGAATTGCCAACTGCTACACTCCACTTATCCACAAGTCCAGCATTTAAATCACTTAGATTCAGGACTGCATGAACCAAAAAAAAGGCAGGAAATGTGCATGGCCTATCCCATTGACTCTCTTCAGTCTTCACCATGCCATGAAAGCCTAGCTGCTACAACAATAATAAAAAAAACCCAATCATAATAAAAGAAGGGAGGAAAGAATAATCAGTCTAATAATAGGCATTGATTTTTCTATGTAATTTTAATTTCTGCTTTTTCGTTTTTGCTTGTTATAATGGTCTCATACCTTCTTGTTCCAATCTTTTGATTGACTTTCTCTATATTTAGTGTTCTCTGTCTCAATGATATAATTATGGTTACTGACCGAATAAATTAATGGGCATTGATGCATTGTAATTAACATAAAACAACAAAAGCACTCTAAATATTGAAGCACAGACAAAGGCACAAAGTTTTCAACATTTCACATACAAACAACACAATGTTAGATATTTTCCAAGGATAAACTCATAATATCATTTAAGTAGTACATTAATTAAAAGCCATCAAGAAAACACGAGTATGTCCATATTTTTCAAAATCCCCAAGCAACCAGTATCGTCACAACCAACCAAGTGAATAAAGACGAAACTGAATTTCTCTACTGGTAAATTTCCCTATTTCAATAAAAAAAAAAAAAAAAAAGAAAGAAATCTCCTCACAGATAAAATATATATAACTTAAGAAAATTGATGACACATTTAAACCTCAGTGTGAGCAGTGCCTTCTAACATCAAAAAAAAAAAAAAATCTAATTAACTAATCTCAAAGGCAATATGAAGCCCATGCAGTTTTCAAAGAATAGAAAACCCTACTTGTATTTGTCACATCACATTTGATAAACAAAGCAGTGGGTACGTGTAAATCAGAGTAGAACTTCTCATTCTCTTTTTCAACCAGGAGAGCAATCTCCTTCCCTTTTTCTTCAGAGAGATCAATGATAGTTACAAAAACTCCTTTCTTTGCAAGAGCCAAGCTAAGAGCCTTGCCTGCACAATGACAACGACAATGATGATAGCGGTGACAGTGGTGAGTGGCAGTATTATTGGATTAAACAAATTACATGATTAAAGTTCTTAACAGCTTTAAGGAGACTTCAAGACCATGATGCAAATATATATATATATATATATATATATATATATATATGAATCTTAGCTTAGCTGCACTGTTTATTATGTGATAAAAATCAATTACGGTAAAAAAAAAAAAATTTAAAACCCGACATCGCCAAATCAGTCAGTAATTCAGTTAAAAAAAAAAAAAAAGGTACTCCTAAGAACAAGCACCAAAGCATACAATACAGCAAACAAATACAAATGTATGTCCAAGGGTGTTGAGGTCTACACAAAGTTGAAGGCAGCTTAATAAGACATGCAAAAGAAAGCCATTGCAGAGTTCAGGTATATACTAGTAAAACACATGTTTCATGACTGCTATTCCAAAAGTTTAAGGTGGTACCCCAATCATCAGCCAGAGTTGAGTTGATATGCCGCCCACTTTGTGGATCCACATCACATGTAAGCATCTGGGCCCTACCATTCTCCTATTGGGTCCCATTTTTTTTTTATAACAAATGGGACCTCTAGAATTGGTAATGGTAGGCACCATACAGCCATATTCCTCTGCTTTTGCATTCAATGGTTACCATTGCAACATATATAACCAGAGCAGCACGCTAAGTTGGCTACTGCTCTGTGCTTTTTTAAGGATCAGACACAGCAGAAAAAATCCACCATCAAGATACAGGACCACGAAATGGATGGTACGTCAATTCCAATGCAACAAGTCAAATGAGCAAATTCTTCCTGCGATGCTTTCTGGTTTGGTTTTCTCCAAATCTAACTAATTCTACCTCTTGCTCATATATGGCGGATTGATATTGAATACAAAGAAGATTCAAACGGATTTCATTTCAAAACCAGATCACTAAAAAAAAAAAAAAAAAAAAACACCGAAGTTGAAGAAACGAGGATGGATTGGTGATGGTGTAGTAGAAGTAAAGATCCAATGATTACCGATTCCAGAGGCTCCGCCAGTGACGATAGCTGATAAACCGGGTTTGAGCTCCATTTTTTTATTTTTTTTTTTCTTTCGATCGATCTAGGGTTCTAAAAGTTCCTTTCGATGGAAGGGATTTTTAAAGGGAGACTAGGGATCTGACGATTGGAGATGCTCTTGTTAGTCGTAGATGCTCGGACTTTACAAAATCCTCTCCGGGTTTTTTGGATTTTGTGCTTTGGGACTTGAAAGTGCATTTATCCCTCATCATGTATGGTGGGTAACGTGTAACTTTTTTTGAAAAGTTTCAAATATAAATATAAATATTTTTAAAATATACAAAATGTCTTTTGTACTTAAAACTTTTTAAAAAAAAAAAAAAGATATGGTAAGGGATAGATGTAGTTGAATATTTTTCTAATACACCCCCATAATGTGCTGAGCACACCCACCCCCTTTAACACCCACCCCCTTTATGAACAGTGATCACTCACCTTTTTTTATGAATAGTGATTTTTAAATCACTATTCATAAAGGGGGTGGATGTGCTCGACATAAGAGGAAAATGCATGTAGAATCACTCGTAAATTTATAGCATCAAGGGCATGTGATGGGTTCTATTGATTTTGATGTCGAACCCGCCACTTCACATTGATGGGTCAGGTTGGAGTGGGCTTATTAAATTGTATAATATAACTTTAATCATATGCCATATAATTAGTGATATTAAATGGGTCGGGCCCACTGCAGGCCGACTCATTCATAACATTGGCCCATCAAGCACAACCCGCCAATCTCGTTTGGCCCGCCCCACGGTCTACCCGTCTGGCCCGCATGCACTTCCTCTTTTCTAATTTAAATTTTCACAACTCACTTGAGTAATGTACTAATAGACATCCTACAATTTTTTTTATCTTTTTACCCCAATTTATATTGAGGAAACTAAAGGAGAAGCTTAAAACTCAAATTTCTCACCGAATATCTATCTGCTAGAGTCCATCACTGCCACTTGATGAACATTAATGTAGATGATGAGATCGTGAAGTCCGTGTGATGCATGGACAATGTATATAACCTTAACTTTTATACAGAACAACGATGGATAATTAATTGGAAAAAAAATTAAAGAGGCACGTCGAGTATGGCAAGCACGGCATGGCCCACCGAGTAAATCCCTGGCTGGCCGTGCTTGCCTGCGTTTGACATCCCTACATATAATTGCCTCGTTTTGTTTAAAAGTCTTTTCATCTAATTATACCAATGCATGCATCATCTTATTTTGGATTTAAATTCAACATAGGAGATTTTTTTTTCTAAGTTGATGTTAGATCAAGATATAATACATGAGTTCCATATCAACTTTGATTTTGTGTCGTGATTCAAATCTATAAAAATGGTATGGCCCGAATCCGACCTGTTTGCAACTCTATGCATGCCACCAATCATTGTAGCTTAAAGGGAGATTCAGAACTAAAGGAGTGGAATTCCATAGTGGAAAATGCCTATTTTGAAAAGTTGATATGCTAAAATAGAATGCGTCACCATGAAAGAATGTCCCAAAATTTTACTCTCGAAGGACTGGCTCTGCTTCAAAATCCATCATGCGACGAAAACATTATTAATTAACAAACGAATTTGGGATTTCAACATTTGAAAATTCCAAATATCCACCAAATAAGAAATTTAGAGTTTTCAATAAATAAATGAAACCCAAGATAAAAGTTTGAGAAGATCCCAAGGAAAATAATTCATCTACTAGTGCTAGCACCAATGGTGGCTGAGAGTTCAACCAACTGAAATTACACACAACCCATTCCAATATATTCCATTCCTCAAGGAGGAGGGGCCCGTGAATTACAATCAAATCAACCTCAGTCCTCCACTCACCCTATCTCTCTCACCCATGATTCGCATGCAATTCCAATTTCCAACTAGTTTTAGGGGCATGTGTGGCCCGCGTAGAGGTGTAAACTGGGCCATGCCGGCTTTAATCATTGTGTACCTAGGTTGGCTGGGTCGGCCCAAAACAGCCCATGCCTCTTCTAAATTTTCTTAATTTTTTAAAAAATTTCTCTATATAACTTGAAAGAAATTTTTAGGATTCTTTAACTTGAAATAAAGTTTAAATTATTAAAATAAATGCACAAATATTATTGCTACTTTACAAATGAAAAATAAAACTTTAATTATTTTAAGATTTATATTTTATTTATATAAAAAAATCACCATTTTTTATATGAATGTCTTGCCGGCTGGCCGTGCTATGCCAGGGTCCTTTGGGTCGTGCCGGGCGGGGCCGGCTCGGTCAACACAATCAATGTGCCGTCCCAGCTCGCGCTCCGAGTTTTCCGTGTTGTGCTGTGCCAATTTACACCTCTACCTGTGAGTGTCTTTTGAGGCCATGACAACAATCCTGCATTCTTTACCTAGACCCATGTATGTACATCGGATTTGGTGGGGCGTGAGCCAATGGTGAGCCCATTGTGACTGTATTCTAGTGGTTGGGCTCTTGCTCAAGTAGAGATAGGGTTGCAACTTGCAAGTGGAATGGTTCCGAATCGAAATCATAGTGGACTCGGACCCAGGCCCGTTTCTAAGTAATGATTCCGGTTCCGAATCTGGTTTTGACTCGGAACCTGTTTTGTTGATTCCAGATCCGATTCCGATAGGAAAATTCGGATCCTGTTTAAGAACCGGATGAACCTAGAGGACTGGAATATAGTTCCAAAATCGATTCTAACTTCTTATTATTCTTCATTTTTCTTAAAATAAACATATCATTTAACTTATAACAGTGCATCAAGTCTACTACCTCCAATACTATACATTAAATGTTCAAAAAAAAAAAAAAAAAAATTTTGAAGTACAATTTGCAATATCAAAATGCTCATATAATCATATGCCAGTACCGGGTCCACAGGTCGGAACCTATGTGGACCCGGACTTGAAACCGTTTATCAATAGGAACCTAAATTGGATTTCGAATCCAGACCCTTTTATGAAACAAAATCTAAAATAGTTTCAAAATGAATTTTTTCGGATCCAGACTTTAGAGTAATCGAATAATCGTTTGCAACCTAAGCATAGACTGACTTTCTGGGAGAGCAGGTAGCATATCGTTCTCACCGTTACGTCTTTTTTTCTTGTTTTTTAACTACCTTCGCGAGACTTTTCTCCACCATGCATCCCCAAATAGTCGCCCTGCTACGTGGTTGACTCAGTCCTTGGATTCGGATCATCTGCTGGTCATCACGAAATGTAACGTTGGTACGACCGATTCATTGGATTCATTAAATTAAGCTCAAAACATGGTTTTTGATGCATGATTGGCAAGGTCAGGACGTATATGTATCATCCAATATATCCACACTGTACTAGTAAAATGATTTATTTAGACACTTTTGGTTCCACAGAAGCAGGGTCTGTAATATAGTAATAATCTTTGATAATTTTTATATTTGCTCTCAAGTTTCAAACCTATGTAATAATATGGCACCCAAGACTTTAACTATTGCACCAAAGTAATGACTCTATTAAAACAAGAATATCAAAATATAAGCAGTGTTTGGATAAAAGCAGAATATAATATCACTATATTTGAATATTATAAGATTTTATTATCACATAATAATATAGTGACATATCGTAATATTGTGTCACTTATGGACGGTGTTTGGCAATATCTACAAATTTTAATATATCGTTAAAGTATTTGGCAATTTATAAGACTAGTGTGAGAGGCATGTGCCCAACATGGGACAAAAAAGAAAAAAAATGAAAATTTAATATTTTTTAAAATAGTATCATGAGTAGAATAAATCCAAAATAAATAGATATATTATTTAACCTTTTGAGATTTTGTATCTTAAAACTATTAAAAAGAAAAAAAAAAGTTGCGATTACAAAAAAAAAAGGAAAAAAAATTCAAATGAGATGCTTTGTTGATGGTTGGATGCAGTGAATTGAATGCCTTTCTTTTTCATTACTTTTTTGATAGAAATTTGATGTATTTATAATACGATCTATTGGGTCCTTGATTGAGGGTAAGATACTCGGTAAAAGTTTATAGATAAGGGTCATTATAAAAAATTAAAAAAAAAATAAAAATAGATGAGTACATGTTGAAATCTAGAATGTCCCTCTCATCTTGTCTTATTTCAAAGACTTGATTTTGATTGGTAAGAGATTTGTTGGACTCCTTATCTTTAAGAAATCTCATTTCCAGCAAAATCCTAATAAAAAATTAGAATTTGGTAAGAACACACAATAATCCTACTATTTTATATATATAAATTGAGTAAATGCCTGGCCTAGTCAAATTCAACTCTTAATGAACATGGCCCACATTTGGCTACCCCTGACATAGACCACTTTTAGCTACCCCTCCCGGAGTCTATCCACACCAACATTATTCGAGTTCTATGAGAAAATCATAAAAAAAAAAATTAAAAAAAAAAATGACAAACAAGAAGAAGAAAAAATTGGAAAAAAAAAAACATGCCATTAGTTAATCAGTCGAGGAAGATGATCACTGATATCAATCAATCAAATCAAGTCCCCATAAAAAAAAAATTCAAGCATATGATCAATGGCATGAGATCGATGGAGGGTAAAGAAGTAAAGCAATCAAACCTTTTTTGTTTCTCAAGAATGATGTCAGTATAGATGAGGCTTCAGAGAAGGGAGTTGAGATATTTGGTAAGGGTTTTGCAGAACAAAGATGCATGAATTTGTACATCCAATGGTGATTATGATAGGTGCCCTATCGAGTGTTAGACAACATTGAAGAATCTATTTATGAAAATTTAATGTGGGACTCATTCGATGTTAATACTGATATTAACCATGCTAATTATACTAATTACTAGATATTAATACTCATTCGATGCTAATCATTCGATGTTAATACTGATATAAATTATGCTAATTTATACTAATTATACCATTAAACAATGGGACTCATTTAATGATGACAAACTAATAATTAGTCACACAACCTAATATTGGTAGTATGAGACCTACTTAATGTTGGTAATCAGGGTAAAAGCCACTTAATGTGATATTTGTAGGACCCACCAATATTAGTAATCGACAAGGAAACCTTGTGATTATGAAAGAGCTATGGTTAACGCCTTAAGGTTTTAGTAGCAATGGTTAGCTAAAGAAATTTAATATGGTATCAAAACCAACCGGTCGAGAGTTCGAATTTCAGGAGGAACGACTCAGCGCAAAAAAAAAAAAAAAAAAAAATGCGTGTCGCCAAAAGTGCACCGGCCAGGTTCCACCTGAGGAGGAGTATTGAGGAGTGGGCTCCACCCGATGGAGAATATTGAAAAGTATTTCCGCTGCCTCTATTAACGCCTTAAGGTTCTGGTAGCAATGGCTAGTCAAAGAAATTCAAGAGATCCTTTATTTGGGTGGTTACAAAAGCTTTGATCGTTAATTTAGATAGTTTCTTGAACGAAAGAATATTAGTTTTTACAGCATATTGAAGATTTTACCAAAAAAAAATTAAAAAATTTAGGTGATCAGTGAGCCTAAAAGATCTTTTAATCGACCCTGCACCAGATCGGTCATTTTGTCTGAAAATGTATTTTTTTTAGCACTTTCGACTAATGTCCCTAGCGACCTTAATTGTACGACGTTAAGGGTTCCTAAGGACCATGAGGTGTATACAAATTAGAACAAAATAGGTGTATTTCCTCGTCCTCGTCCTCTTCCTGACCTTGACCCTTACCCTAACTCGTCTGCTTCACCTTGTCCTCCTCGTCCTCGTCCTCCTTGTAGTTGTTGTTGTTGTTGACATGGAATCTATGGAGTTGAAGGTCGGGACGAGGAGGGGGGATTTCAGAGCCGCCGCGACATTTTCGATTGACGATGTAGGGAGAAGGGGAGATAGAGGAAGGGGAGGAATTTGGGAGGGAAGAAATGAAGAGGCGGCAGTAGCAGCTACAAAAAGAAGAAGAAGCAGAGACTTGGCCAAAGGAAAGAAGCAAAACATAAGAATGAACAACGAAGAAGAAAGAAGAGCCATAGTCGTCGTTCCTACGCAACAGTTATTTTGTTCTAATTTGTGTACACCGTAGGGTCCTTAAAAACCCTTAACGTCATTAAACTAAGGTCACTAAGAACGCTAGTTGAAAGTGCTAAAAAAAAATATTTTCAGGTAAAATAATTGATCTGGTGCAAGGTCGGTTAAAATGATCTTTTAGATTCTCTAGTCACCTAAAGTGGTTTTTTTTTTTTTTTTTTTTTTTTTGAGCAAAATCATCAAAATTTTAATATATATGTTTTTTTTTTATTATTAAGAAAACGAGATATCGAAGGACACCTTCACTATGAGATAATATAGCAACATTTTTTTTTAATAAATATATCATTTCCAAATACCCCCTAAAATTTACAAATTCCCATATATTCCATAAAATCATAACTTTTGTACTGTAAGGAAGCCCTATGACTCGGCCAATCGTGGCATAGTATATAGATGGTCAGTAGATGAAGGGCATTTAGAATTGCACGATCTCCATAGACTTCATAAATCCTCTTGGTTGTTTTATAAAGTCGGATCAGTGCAGGGTCAGCCAGTCATCGTCATTCTGAGGACAAAATGTAACGGCGCGCCGCCCACGGCACACTTAAATCCAACATTATCGGTTAAAAGCCCCTATATTTTTATAAAACCTCAAAAATCCTCTATATTTTATAAATTTAATTTATTAAAACCTTCTTTAGCTAATGGTCAGTTTTTTTATCTTTTTATTTACCAATAAACCCTCAATAAAAACCCAAATGACTCATCTTTTGAGTTAAATGATAAAAAAATAAATTTTTTCTTTAATTTCGAAAACTCAAAACCAAAGGTTAAAATTATTTGAATAACTCAATATACTTATTTGTCTAATCTACATTCAACCCTTTCCATTGTCATGCGTTCATTAATCATGATGCATTCAAGTAACTTGAGTTTGTGAGATTTGCTAAACTTAAAAGTAGAAGACATTTCCGCTTTTGCTATAAATAATTAAAAAAAAAGGCTAATAGCAACATGTTATAAAGTCAAATTTTAGTTACATATTACACTACAAAAGGATAATTAGTAACATTGTCAAATAAAAGATATGATAAGGAAGAGACAGGTGTGCCACAAGTTACAGTAAAACTCTAAAAGACAATGCTACATTTTATTTATCCGTGATCAGATTTGCTGCTTAAATATATATATATATATATATATATAAAAGTTTTGTCATTGTCCGTCCACATTTGCTACTTCTTCAATGGACTTGGACCACAAATATTTTATTATAATTTATTTAGTCTTAATAAGATCTCAATTGTGGTCCTAAAAAAAGTCAAACAAAGGGCTTTTTTGTAAAAACATAAAGGTAAGTTTCTGTTTAAGGCTCTCTGAAAACATAGGGGGCCTTTTTTGTAAAAAGGAAACCTCAATTAAACAACAATCGCAGCGGATCTGATGCTCAAAGTCGCATCTGATTGGTCCCTCAGCCTATCAGCGCACAAAAGTCTCAACTACTACAAACCCTTCCTTCACTCGTCTTTGGTAGCGCACGATCACGATCACGATTACGATTTCGATTTCTAATTATCTCTTCTTGTAGTTGTAAGGAATCGATCAATCGTTTTTTCTGCTTCTTGATTTGATGAATTCTCATTTCTCCGTCATGGATTTGATGGTTTTCTTCTTCTTCTTCATGTGCTACTTTACATGCATCGAATCAATCTCAGTTTTCCAAGTTGGATTTCGTTTTTTTTTTAGCATCAGATTTCCTCTAGATCTTGATCGATCTCTGCTGTTTTTATTCATGGTTGCTGCATTTGGAAGAAGTGATCTCCAACTGTTTTTTTGCCTTGTCAGTGAATTGCAGTTGGCTTATTTTGTGTGTTCGTTGTTTGCTTGTTGCAGGAAGTGAAGACTGTAGTTTTTGAAGGAATCTTGTTTTTTGTACTTGAAAGGGTCTATGATCTAAGTGGAGA
Organism: Camphora micrantha; assembly: GCA_003546025.1. Taxonomy (NCBI): domain Eukaryota; kingdom Viridiplantae; phylum Streptophyta; class Magnoliopsida; order Laurales; family Lauraceae; genus Camphora; species Camphora micrantha. The sequence continues at coordinate 3,700,847 of QPKB01000008.1, forward strand.
TCAGATGATGTTGAAAAGGTGAGATTTTTTTACTGAAAATTGGGGAAGATGATGTCAAGAAAGAGTGAATGCAGTGTGCCTCTGGCAGTGCTGCTCAAGCGCGAGTTGACGAATGAGAAGATTGAGAATCCGGACATCCTCCATGGTCAGGCTCGCAAGAACAAGAAAGGAGAGGACTTTGCTTTTGTCAAGACGGATTGCCAAAGGGTGCCTGGGGATGGTGTCACCGCATTTTCTGTTTTTGCAGTATGTTGGGTTTTTTTTGCACTTTTTGTTCATTTTAATCTTCACTAGAGATTTCAGCTTCTATTGTCTGTTAAGTACAGTACAATTTGGTAGCTTAAATGGGTGTTTCTGTAGTCTGTTTTTTTTTTTTTTTGCATGGTTTGAAAGAAATAAGGGTGCATTTCATGGTGTTGCAGTTTCTTCTGTTGATCTATTCTCATTTCACTGCACTTCAGTAGTGTTGTTGCTAAACTATAGTAACTAATTCAAATGATTTTAACCATTACACTCTTAATCTCATTTGTTCTTACCTATATTTCATGTGTAGAAATAATCTAGGACATGCCCTGTATCTTGTGGCTATTCGTTCTAAAGATCAACATTAATATCTTTTCTGTTATCTTATCAGGTAATCTGACACCATGTTTTACTGCAGCTATTTGATGGACACAATGGGACTGCAGCTGCTATATACTCTAAGGAGAATCTCTTGAACAATGTTTTGGGTGCTATTCCTTCAGATTTTAGCAGGGATGAGTGGCTAGCGGCACTGCCAAGGGCTTTGGTTGCAGGGTTTGTTAAAACAGATCAAGATTTTAAAGAAAAAGGTATAAATGAGCTTCAATATATGGTTACAAATGAGCATCCAAGAGATTGTCACACTCGTCGTAGGGTTGTGTTTACGTTTATTGTGTTGATATCTGATACTCACTAAGCCTACCACCTTCTATTCTGCATGTGCGCTTAATTTAGCAATGCTCATTAAATAACTACATTGACATTGTTGAATTTGAATCCACCCACAAATGTCTGAGGAACCTTTTGGAACTGTTTTAATAGATAATCTTCTTCGGATAACAGAGAACGAAAGGACAGCTTTGGTGGTGTAACTCTTTTTCACACCATTGAACTCTAATGATCACATTCAGTTACCTCAATATTTTCAATGATTTTGAAAATTGGCTGAGTTTGAGCCAAGTCTGCTGAGTCAACTTGTATTCTGATAGGTACCGAGTCGACCAGTCTAGTCACCAAATCAGCTGAGTCCTATGGTTTTTAGGTAATCAGATTGAGTAAAATATTAATTTCAGTGCCTATTTATACTTAAATAAAACATTATTAATAAGTAAAACATAGCAAGTTTTAAAATTCTAGATTCACAGGACATAATTTTCTATTTTGTTCCATGTTGTGCTTTATTTTATTTTTTTCATATTTTATTAATGTTATTAGGCTCTAGGGCGGTATCATACTCAGGTGAGTCTCTTGTAACTCAGCTAAGTTGACTCAACTTGAGAGTGACCAAGTTTCCCTCCTAGTCTTATTATTAAAACCTTCATGCTTTCTTTTCATTTTGGTAGCTTATTTGAAGCTCCGATTAATTTTATGATTTTTAAGGTATTCTTCACTTTTCTTCTGATGTCTCTTTCTTTTAGACTTATCAAGCAGTCTCTTTGATTTAAGACTTTTTTTGAAGTTCACTCTCTTTTTTATTTTATTTTTTAATTTTATTTCTATCACTTTCCCATCTTGCCATTGTTCCTTTTCCTTTTTAATTGCATTTTCAGCACCTTGTGTAGAACTAGTTTTCATTTTCACTGGTACTTGGTCTGATATGTGCTTTATGTGAATTGTTTAATCCATTTTTTTTTCAGCGCAATCTTCAGGGACAACTGTTACCTTTGTGATAATAGATGGATGGGTTGTAACTGTAGCATCAGTTGGTGATTCACGTTGCATACTGGAATCTGCTGAAGGTGCAATTTATTCTTTGTCGGCAGATCATAGGCTTGAAGCCAGTGAACAAGAGTAGGTGTTTTTTTTTTTTTACTTCTGCTTCTCTAGTATTCATTTTGTTCTTTTAGGATTTTAACTGTTATAATCTCACAGAGTGGATCGAATAACATCATGTGGGGGTGAAGTTGGAAGACTGATCATTGTCAGTGGTGATGAGGTATGTTGTTAATTTCTATTCATGTTAGGTTTCTTTATTGCATTTATTAACCTCGTAGCTGTTGGACCGAGTATGTTCCCTTGAGCTGTATATCTATTCTTGAATTTAAACTGGAACAGATTACATCTTGTGACATCATTATGTTCTGGCAAAGCCTTTGAATGTCTTGGCCTCCATAACAGTGGACTTTACCTGATAATAGGGTTGCTTAAGATCATATGTCAAGGACAGATAAACCAAAAGGTGCACTCCCAATGACCAACACGGTGATATTCTGGAAAGTTCTATGCATGCTGAAAAGTACTTGTTTGATCTTTATTTGATAGCACTTCCTTTGACAACTAGGAATAAGAAAAGAAAAGAAATGAACATAACTAGTTCTTACATACCAGAAGCTTTGAGTAATTGACTGATGCGTGGAGATTTGCTTTTGGGTCTCTGTTGAAACTTTTCACACTTTCTCTCACAGTTCAAGTGTTCTTTTGGCATTGAAAGAAGTTAGCTATCCTCGTACTAATCAATGGCATTAGAACTACCGATTCTAATCACAGCTTTGATTAGCAACTCAAAGAATAATCTATATATGTTGTTAAAAAGGTGTTAATGAGCTGTGTACCCTAACATACACCTGTACGGCTCCATCTCTCTAGAAATGCAGGTCGACTCATTCTATGTACTCCAACAAGCTGACGATTGCAATGGATTTTATGGATGACATATGTAGCTCATTAGCAATTACCAAGGAATTTTTGGCAAGTTATGATATATAGAATGTAACAATGTAAACAAACTGCTTCATATCTGAAATGATATTTGGCCTTTCACTAGAATCCCTCAGTGTCATTTACTTATAAAGCACTTTCTGATTGTCTCATTAAGTTAGTTCTCTTTGCCGGACATGACTTCCTGTTCTCATTTTACAAAACGACTGTCTTTCAATTAATGGTACTAGATCAAAGGTTTATTCAAATTTGTTTATTGGCTTTGGTTTTTAGATTGGCCCCCTAAGATGCTGGCCAGGTGGCCTATGCCTATCAAGATCCATTGGAGATAAGGATGTTGGCGAGTTCGTCGTTCCTATCCCCCATGTAAAGCAAGTGAAGGTCTGCTCATTCTATTCTTTTATTTTTTTTCCCTGAAATTGATGGTACAAAAAATCAATTTCTTTCATTTCATTTTGCGTTTAACCACACTCTTTGGGTCTCTAATTTGTTGGCAGATAGATTGGCTAAAAATGGTGCATCTTGCACCAGTCTTTTCTATGATTTCCAATTTTATCGTTGTTTTAGTGATCTTTTTGCTTAATAAATGAATTTACTTTATAAAGAGGGATGCTTTAATCTGAACTGCAAAATCTTAATGTGACAAAAATGACTAAATTATTTTTAAAAAATTGGAACTCTGTTGTAATTTATTAGAAAATGGACCATAGTTTTCTCCATACTTGTCAAAATTGCATGAACTTAGGTTTGTTGGTAAAAGTAATTGGGTAGACCATCCAACGATCCAATTTCTTGTCTTGGGGATATTGCATGATACATGACAGATTGGCATTTTCAAGAAACTCAAAATAGTTGTGCCACAATCATTCAAAGCACAGCCAAGTAACTTCCTATGAATGTCCAAATGCAACCCAATAGATATGAAGGATTCTTGCTTTGAAAAATGCAATTAGTGTGTGTTTTTTCCCTCTCTTCTCTGCAGTAATATGCCATCTACCAAATGAAAATGCCGTGACACCAAAATCTTGAACTTTCAAAAAAATAAGAATAAAAACCATAGTGCAATAGTGCTACTGGACAACGATCTTAATGGTCTCTGGTAATGATAAAAGGAAAATAACTCATATCTGCATATATCTTTGCAGAAATTTTGACTTGTCTAATACAATACTTTTGCTTTGTTCCATTTTCTCGTCTTTGAAAGTTTTCATATAATGAAATTTGGATCGTATATTAATGGCTTCCTTGGAAGTAGGAAGTACCCTCTTTTTTTTTTTTTAATTAATCTTCGGAATTCCAATTTCTTCTTTCAGCTGTTTTTACTGCAGAAAAACAGGACATGGTTCACAGTTTTATTGCAGTTGTCAAATGTGCATTATTAGCTGTGGCGTAGTTGAAATTGGCGTACTCTATTATGCATTTAACCCCCTGTCTTGTGAAATGGATTCTTGGCGTGAATCTGGAAAATTTGTAGATTTCTGTTTGTTCCCTTCCATAACCCCATTTATGTTGTTCTTACAGCTATCCACCGCTGGAGGTCGAATTATCATTTCAAGTGATGGTGTTTGGGATGCTTTGACTGCAGAAGAAGCTTTGAGTTGTTGTCGTGGGTTGCCGGCAGATGTTGCAGCTGCCCACATTGTTAAAGTAACATTATCCTTACGTAAAGTAATCCTATATAACTATTACATCTTCAGATTAATGTTGTCTCATACCTTATTCCATTTGCAGGAAGCTATACAGACAAGGGGACTTCGAGATGATACTACTTGCATAGTGATAGATATATTACCTCCAGAGAAGATAGTTTCTTCAATTCAACCCCCAAAGAAACAAGGAAAAGGGGTATTTAAATCTATGTTCCGGAGAAGATCTTTTGATTCATCAACTCAATCAGATAGGGAATTTTCTGAGTCGGACTTGGTAGAAGAAATATTCGAGGAAGGATCTGCTGTGCTTGCTGAAAGGTTAGTAGTTTCTAGTATAACTCCAAATCAAACATCTAATTTCCCAGCTTCATAGGTGGCATTTATGCTAATTTATAGAGAATAAAAAATAAGCTTCTGTATTTATTTTTTGGAGAACCTAGTCCTCCATTTTGCCACATGAAATGTACAGCTGTACCTTGGTATTCTTTACATGCAGGACCCAAGGTTCACCATCATGATCTAAATTCTCGATATGTTTGAGGCCCCTCTGATGGAGGACATCCCAAAAGATTTCCAGATTCGTAGACATTTGTCATTTGGCTTCTTTTCTGGAGCAAGGCTGTTTTTCTGTTAGCTGTTGGTGGGAGGCCAGTAATCTCCACTATGGGAAATTTTGTGACATCTGTGAACCACAGAAGTGCCATCCGTCTGAATCTCTGAACTATAGGTCCTGTAGATTTGCTGCTCTTGACTGTAATTCTCTCCTCAAATCTTCAGGAGCCCGGAATTCCTTTTAGAGAAAGTAGAGAATATTTTTAACACTCTACAGAGGTGTTTGTGACAGCTAGTAACATGCATTAATTGGTAATTGGCATTTAGAACACAGAATGTTGATGATATTAATAAAGTCGACTAAAGGCACTAGTAATATAAGAAAAAGCTTACTCGTATAATGGGCAATTCATCTGTGCACATATTTCTTTTGACACATTATATTCATTTGTCATAAACTGATTTGTGGATTGCAGGTTAGGTACTGTATATCCCTTTTGCAGCTTGTTCAAGATGTTTACATGTGCAATTTGTCAAGTAAAGATGCAATCTGGAAAAGGCATTTCAGTACACACCAGCTCATCACTCCATGGAAGATTGCGTCCATGGGATGGCCCTTTTCTCTGCCCAAGCTGCCATGCGAAGAAAGAAGCCATGGAAGGGAAAAGACCATTATGAGGTTTGATGCTCTTACATGCTGACTATTTCAGATCAATTTTAAATAACTCACCAAAATGAATAACACAAGTTGACTTGTTTCGCCAGAGTACAAATGCAGTATCCCTCCTTGAGTTTGTGTTTCTCACCTACGGGCTCTTTAATTTCAGCTAAAACTGAACCAGTCATTGTTACTGCTGGCCAAGTGTCACTAAGAAGCCAAGTTAAAGATCTGTTTTTAATTTAGCAACACTGACCTGTGATTGCTCTTTCGTTTTCTTCTGTACATCAGATGCTGCATCGAGACAGTATGGGAAGTGACTTATCATTCCCATTAGTGGTGCCATTGCGAATGCCTCTTGTATCTTTATACTAACATTCGTTTAAAAGCTGTTCACTAAGGGAAAATTAAGTTTGACCATTTACCATTCTTTCCTCCCCCGTGACTGATTCAAGCATCTGGACCAATTGACTCCTGAGCTGCATGTGGCGGAGAAATGTGCATCCATATCGGGTCTTTCTTTGTGCCAACAGAAAAGCCAGATTTAAATCCTATTGATAGCTGCAATCTCTGGAGAGAGTGATGTCTCAACTTTTCCTCAAGCATTTTTAAGACAGCGAAGCGAGTCCACCAATGCAGTAGTAGCTGCCAGAGAACAGTCTGGAGAAAACTTGTCAATCTTCCTTTTGTTTTCACTGCTATTCATGTATACAAATTGTTTCTATTTAGACAGGCCTAACATATTGTAATATTATGACAGGGAGTAATGTGAAAATCACCAGTAATATTCAGGTCCGGCTGAAAAGAAAATTGAGTAGTACAATGATTCTGGCAAATCAAATTTTGGGAGTGGTCTGTGGAAAGTATCCTCTACTACATCGTCACTAGCAAAAGTTAGAGAAAGCTTCCTCGATTTCCATATTCTAATCCACTGCTAAAATAAGAGATTCTTGCAATCCGACCTCTGGGGAAAGTCAAATGTCCAGTTGGGCCATATTTTTCACCAAATGAAATCTGCCTTGGCCTTTACCACATTTTCTTGAGGCCATTCGTCAGCAGGTTCCTGTTTCTAGTTACACTAGTGAAATATCTATCCTTCAGTTAAAAAATGTTGATGCCAGTTGAGCTATATCTGCTATTTTCACTAGAATATGGCTAAGTGGTATTGTGCTGCTACATATAACCTTACAATAGCCATTACATCCAAATATTGACTAATTGGGAAATTTAAGCTTTTTTGCATCTTCAATCACTTTCCCCTTTCGAACTTGCAATTAGGTACTGCTATGGTCATTTTAGCATAGCAAACACTGTACTGTTGTACCTGAAATTAAACTACATTTTAAGTTATAATATCTTGAATGGATGAGTAGAAAAAAAATGAGTAACTTATATAAATAGATTACATTTTTGGTAGATGGCTTGCTACTGGAAATTAATTTTACTAATCCAGTGATCCCCATGTGCTTTTTATGAGCTTATCATATTGAGTGAATTGACTTCTAGTTTGTAAGGGTTTCTAAATAAAAGGCAAATTACCCAAGGATCCAAATACCCTAGCCACACAACTATCGATTATGTATATATAATATGTATATTAAGACATATATTATGTAAGTATTTGGGTCTAAATTTGGGCCCAGGTTGAGTTTGGATACAGGTCAGTCATTAGGAATTCAGATTCAGACCCTCGACCCATCCAAATCCAACTATTCCCATCCCAATCTTATGTAAAGCAGCATAGCAGTAAGTAGCAGCAAATCACATTTAGAAAACTTCGAGATCGTACATTGCAATTCATATATGCTTATTTACATTCTGAATAAAAATGGTAAATCCTATATCCATGCCTACAGAGAGGCACAGACACCATAACCAAACACAAGCAGGAAACTGCAAACTACATTGGGTCAAGCATGAGCAGGAGGTGAATGGGGGCATTAGAGGGCAATACCCCTTTCAATAGTAAAGATATACAATACAGGAAAACAATGTTGGATGCCTTCTCATTTGATAAAGGACAGACTTCTGGTGCTGAGAACCGGGAGCCATTAGAGAGCCCTTCTTTCGCATTATCCAACTGATGCCATAAACATGCCACTGTAAATCCAGACCTGCAGAAAGTCCCATCTGGCCTCAACACATATAGTACTTCTCAGTAATTCTTCCACTTTCTTCTAAGATCCATTCTAACTTCCACAAGCCAAGCACTCTTCTCGGTTTTCCAGGGAGCAAACAACCTGAGCCATTTTGACTTCATCATCACTGTCCACTGGTTTAGCCTTTTCCTGTGTGATCCAATGACTAAAGTGAAAAAAGAGGGGGAAAGATAGATCAGTAGATCACAAATGTTGATCATTTTTACCTTGAGGATGGAGGTATCCAATGTAAATTTGATTGCATCTGCTGCAGCACGGGATCGCAGATAATACATCCCAGTTTTCATACCCTACCAAATCCAACAGAAGTTCAGGGAGAGTTGCAAATCACCCTTTTAATTCAAAACTAATTCCATACATGACAATGAGATTAGTTTGTTCCATATTGGAGGCCACAGATGGGTGTGGTCTACATTTGAAAAACATTAGTTGATCTGTCCCAAAAATCAAACAGGTCCACCTATTCATGTGATGTGATAAGCAGACCAGCCTAGTTATGCCGCTGCATACACATTATAGACATGTGAGGTATGCACAGTGATGTGCTTGGACAGTTGGACACACAACCCCATGGTCTTAGGAAAACATCTCAAGTGAATATTAAATATCAGAAGCACCAAGCATTTAAAAAGAGGAACCTAAAATGTACTTGTACCTTAGACCAAGCATAAAAGTGCAAGGATGTGAGCTTGCCAAAATTGGGTTGGTCCATATGGATATTCAGGCTCTGACTCTGATCTATATAAGACCCACGGTCAGCAGCCATGTCAACCAGCGTCCTTTGCTTGATCTCCCACACAGTCCTGGTATTATATGGAAATATTATACTTTGCAAGAAAAAGAAAAGAACGAGAGTTTTCAACTATGGCAGCATCAGTTCTTACTTGTAAATAGCTTTCAATTCATCTGGAACTTCTGGGATCTTGAGGACCGAACCATCCTCATATATTATATTGTTCTTGAGAGCAGGAGACCAAAGGCCCATCTCCGTTAAGTCATGAAGAAGGTGTTTATTTACCACAACAAATTCACCACTGAAACATAAGTAAGCATTAGATACATAAAAATGCTCCTTAGATGGCATTAATAGCATCCATGGAAGGAGAGGCACACCTCAGAACTCTACGACTGTATATATTGGAGGTATATGGCTCAAAGCACTCATTGTTGCCAAGAATCTGACTGGTTGAAGCAGTAGGCATTGGAGCTACCAGAAGGGAGTTCCTCACTCCATTAGTGGAGATCATCTTCCTTAAAGCAGCCCAATCCCAGCGATCAGATGGAGTCACATTCCACATGTCAGGCTGAAGAATTCCCTGCACATTGTTATGGCCATCTAAGAAGAAACACAAAGACTAGATGCCAGCAAATATCACTTTGATTAATGCAAGTCATCATGTGAGCACCAAAAAGTCCGGACAAGTTGACATAATGTGCCAATCAGAGACTGGATTTTTTAATTTAGAATCTATATAGCGTAGGGCCAACTTGGATGGAGATTCAAGCCTCTTTGGCATTTTTCAGTGAGAAAAAGCAGTCAAAAGTCAAAACCCCAGAGAGGAGAGAAAATCTTTCAGCTGGATTTCATTGTGTCCAAAATAAGCAGATAATCAACCCATTTCATGAAATCATCCAATTAGGAACAAAACCATAAATGGCACCACACTTAAGGATGCCCAACATGCTGAAACCCCCCTTTTTCGAGATCATACAGTATGTGGGTCTCTGCAGTTGACACATAAGCCAGGAGGCTACCCCACAAAGCAGACAAAACTATGTCATGACAAGGGAAAGTCAAATGGAGTTTCCACCTCATACCATGAGTCCCATACTCCCACTTAAATTCGTATTATAGCCCAAACATAAAGTTTTTTTCACACTAGAATGAAGTACGAAAAAAGTAACTGGCTTTCCTGTGAATAAGCTTCAAATACCAACCTTGCTGACAGGACTCCCATTATAGGTCTCATACGTGCCTTCTTTTGCAGCAAGTTCAGAAGAAGCTTTCAAAGCATGGTAGTATATAGTTTCAAATATGTCTTTGTTGAGCTGTTGAGCCTGCAAAAACAAAAAGACAGATCTGAGATCACAGCCATTCAAGTAACAGAAATCAAATGGATGCTCTTGGGTCTCAACAATCACCTCTAGTGAATCAAATGGCATTCCAAGTAAAATAAAAGTGTCTGCAAGACCCTGAACTCCTATACCAACTGGCCTGTGACGCATATTTGACGTCCTTGCAGTTTCAGCTGGATAGTAAGTAACATCAATTATTTTGTTGAGATTTGTGGTAACAATTGCAGTAACCTGTTACAGTAACAAATGAAAACCTGATTTCACATCTCTAACAACATGTAAGGAAAAAAAAAAAAAACATTTCATGAAAGTTGTAAGTAATTACATACCTCTGCTAGCCTATCAAAATCAAAATATCGATTCTTAGATCCTTTACTTCCAACCAGCTTAGATGGGTGTGACTCTATAGGGACACCCTATAAATAAGCACACCTAATGCTTAGCATGAGAGATAAAATAAAATAAACTAAAGATAAAAGTAATTTGAATGTAATGAATACATAAAATAAATAGATGATACCTTCTCCCTGACACATCTTGGTAGAGCAATTGACGCTAAATTGCAAACAGCAGTTTCTGTAGGACTTGTGAACTCAATAATTTCAGTGCATAAGTTGGAAGATTTTATTGTTCCCAGATTCTGTTGATTGCTTTTTCTGTTACAAGAATCCTGAATAAACAAGCAAAGTTCATAAGGATAGATCATGACCTTTTTATTGGCTAAGATGAAAAATCATATTCCTCTCAGCAAAATACCTTGAAAAGCATGTAAGGTGTTCCGGTTTCTATCTGTGATTTTAGAATTTCAAACCATAAGTTCTGTGCTGGAACAACCCTTTTGGCTTTGCCCTGACCAAAATACAAGAAGCAACGATCTCATTTTCAATTGGACCCCAAGGTAACAATTATTTTGAAATTGATGATCTAAGGTTACCTCTCTTTCATATTTGGTATACAGCTCTTCAAATTCCTCACCCCAACAATCAGCCAAGCCTGGAGCCTCGTTAGGGCAAAATAAGGACCATTGTCCATAACCTCGTACCCGTTTCATGAAAAGGTCAGGGACCCATAGAGCATAAAATAGATCACGTGCTCTATGTTCTTCCTAAAAGAGCGCATCAAATAAATTACAACTAATTATTTTACCAATCAAAGAAATAAAAAAAAAAAAAGAATGCATCAAATTAACAGTAAATTCCCTGCTCATAACCATCATAATAACCAATTCATCAAGCTCCCCAAGATAGTTTGAAGTAGGATAGGGAAGCTGTCACAAAATGCAATAACAATTGTAGGCATGATGAAGATAAACTTATGTGGAGATGTATATAAGAGAAAATGAAAATTGGGTAGAAGCATAGAAGTTCTATGCTCAAATAGGAAATGCATGATATTCAATTAAAAAATTATATAAACATAACATTTAATCTTTCAAAAACCATGCACATGCCTAATCATTGATGCCTACTTTTGTAAGGAAAAAAAAAAGATAAAAAATGAAAATCACATCCTAGAGGCCATTTAGACCAAACACAAGCAATCAAAATTCTGCTAAAACCAAGTTGATTTGGACCTGGTCCCTATATAGTTGCATGTGCCTTGTCCATAATAAGTTGCATGTGACTCATTGAACTTTCTTCTACAGGGTGAATGCAATTCAAATGAGTTGATTTGGATGCTGACTGAGTCATAGACAACAAAAACTAAGATTTGATTCTTTTTGGCTTGTACACATTACATTAAGATTTATTGTTATGTACAATCAACCAGATAAACAATGAGATAATATCTGAAAAACAAATCTTGAGTTCAACCATGAGAATAATAGGCATAAGTGCATGACCATGCTTCTCAAAACAAGCTAAAACCCAACAAAAAGGGAAAAAAACAAAAATATAACTAAAGCTACACCTTTCCATGGTTCTTCCTGAGATCAAGGAATTCAAAGATATCAGCATGCCATGGCTCCAAATATACAGCAAATGCACCTGCAAGAAAGCACAAGCAACAGGTAGTTACAAAATATAACATGTGAAAGATGAAAAAGAATTAAAAAAAAAATTAGAGGAAGAGTCACGTCAGAACATATGACATAGCATATCAAAATTACCCTTCCTCTTGCCTCCCCCTTGATCTACATAACGGGCAGTATCATTGAACACCCGAAGCATTGGAACAATGCCATTAGAAGCCCCATTCGTACCACGAATATAACTGCTAGTTGCACGAATGTTATGAATAGAAACACCAATTCCTCCTGCTGATTTGCTAATGACAGCACATTCCTTCAGAGTATCATATATTCCTTCAATGCTATCATCTTTCATACAAATCAGGAAGCAGCTACTCAACTGCCAAACCACAAAAGGCAATTATTACTAAAATCTGACAATTTTTAGTTTTGAATTATTTTTTTTAAGACTAGTTAAACATAATGCTTGAATCCTTTCTTTTTTTTTTTCTTAAAGATCTTGTAACTGTTTCAGTGAGTCTTAAGTTTTATTATGTGAATCTTTTCCATATCTAAATCTTGTGATTCCTCTAAAAACAGATGATTTTGTACAAAACCATTACCATTTTTTTTGTTAGCAGTGAAACCATCACTAATGACTTTGTCATTTCAGTTATTTTTCATTTTGTTGAGGCCCTTAGGCACAAATAAATATACTTCTTGGGCATGAAATAAGCCAAAAGCTGCAGGATGGGAACTCAAAGTTAAAAGCAATGAAAGATAATGTATCATGTACGGTAGCAATACGATGCACAAAATATGACATCATATGACAAATGTAGGATCTCAACTTGGGTCGAGCCTAGCTTGAATATTGGTTGGGTTGTGAATTGTGATTTGTTGTGCTCAGACTGAGGCCTCAGCCAACCAACCCTTGCCCAACCATGTAGTTATAACTTTATGTATTCATATTATATACCATTTATGTGTGTTGTCGTCGTCATCACCATCATCAAAGACTCATGCCATCTATTTGGTGTCAGCATATATGCATATGTGTGCATAGGAAATCCCATGAGATCATGCTCATTTGTGAGAGTATTAGCAGTGGCAATTGGTGGTCTACATTACAATCTTACACCTTGCAATATATAATTTACCATTTTAGTGGCCCACAACCTTACAACATACTTGTGCAAAACAAACTGAATAAGTGAGTAAAGAGAAACAGAGCAAATATAGCTGTTAACACAAGTTTAGCAAATGGCACCTGGGGCCTAGGAGTCCCGGCATTGAAAAGAGTAGGGGAAGCATGGGTAAACCAACGTTGTGACATGAGATGGTATGTTTTAAGAACAGAATCAATATCATCTTTATGAATTCCAACAGAAACCCTCATCAGCATATGCTGAGGCCGTTCTACAACCTTTCCTGTGAGCTTCAAGAGGTATGATCTCTCAAGAGTTTTGAACCCGAAGTAATCATAATCAAAGTCTCTATCATAGATTATCTCACTGTCCAAACGAGCAGCATTCTGAAATAAAACACCAGTAGAATATCATTACACCAGTAGAATATCATTAAAAAAAAAAAAAAAAACCCATGTTGGCTGATAAAATAGCATAGTTTGCATGTTGATTCTATACACAAGTAGACAAAATTACACAAATTCATCCTCAACAATCAATCACGGTCTACATGTGCAGCTCGAAAATAGTCAGGTTTAGAAAATTAAGAAAAAACGAAAGATCCGATGATCCACATTTCCTGCTTGAATACAGCATTTAGGGTCAGCAAACTACCCCAATTTTTTCCAACAAGTTGTATCTACAGATAAATCTAATACACATACATAAAAAAACCTGGAACTATCACATGTCCTCACCAGTGATTTCCATTTAAATAAAAAAAAAAAAAAAACAACTAACTGATTCTTCCATAATCAAATCATGCCTCCATAAGGGTTCACATTGAAAATCCAACTCCCAGAGAGGAAATAATTACCACAATTCAAACATCTCCTGAACAAGTATAAGCAAGATACCTTCATGATGATCTCATAAACATCATCAGCAATCAAAGGAGCCTTCAATGCCGACCTCTCGTCGAAATGGTAATACATTTCTTTGATCCTGAATCCACCAATCAATCATACAAAAACTCCCCTCAAAAAAATAAAAAAAAATGAAATTGATAACAAACTATTGAAAACAAACACTCACGTCTCCGAAAACGACTTCTTAGTATTCTTATGCAGATTCGAAACAGCAATCCTCGCCGCAAGCTAGAGAGACAAAACAAGCCAAAAAAATAAAACACAATTAGACCACAACACAAATTCAATCAGATAAAAATAAACAGGGAACATTGAGAAACAAAAATTACCGAGGCGTAGTCGGGGTGATTGGCGGTCATGGCAGCGGCGGTCTCGGCAGCGAGCTCGTCGAGCTGGCTGGTGGTGACGCCCTTATAGACGCCAGCGCAGACCTTCTGGGCGACAAGGACGGGGTCGCAGTGGTCGATGCTGAGGCCATAGCTCAGCTTCTTCAGGCGCGCGGTGATCTTGTCGAAGTGGACGGATTCCTGCCGTCCATCTCTCTTGATGACATACATCTCTCTCTCTCTGTGTGTGGTTTTTGAGTGGGGAATTTCGTCGAACAGGTGATGGATGGATGGGTGATGACTGATGAGAGGATTGTTGAAACAAGGAAGGGTGTGTTGGGTGTTAAATAGGGTGGCGTTTTGAAATTTGTAATGTGTTGGGATTTCCCTCTCTTCTGCTGTTCTAGGGTTTTGGTTTTCAAAGGTTCCCGCCAAGATGAGTCTTGCGAGGTAAGCTTGCTGTCAGAAATTTGAAAAATGAGATGGGCAAGAGAGGAGGGACCAGTCACCACTCACCACTACCACCACATCTTTTAATAAGCAGGATTTGGACTTTGCAGTGTGCACCTTTTCTTTCTTTTTTTTTTCAATGGATCGTACGCGACTTTAACCTATGTATAAGATTTTGTGGATTCCCTTAAATTTAACATTAATTAATTGAAGTTTATCGCACCGTTAGATTAATTGTTTAATGGAAACGTAATATTGAATATGTATAAGATTTTGTTAATTACGGTTTTTTTTTTTATTTTATCAAATGGTCAATTGAATGTTGAAAAGATTTCCAATTGATGTAAGATTTGGAGAAGTGCAATAAATATGAATGAAATGTTTGGATTTCAATAGATGGGCTTCACCATGGAGTTCACTTTTTTGACCTAAAAGGTTAAAGTATAAAAGGATTCGGATTCCCTATTGTTATCATTTGGATGTGATTAGTCAGAATCGGAATCCACTGAGTGGCCTTAAACGCTGTAACTCTTGAGTGGTCCACTCACGATCACTATAGGGTTTTTCCTCCCCAGATCTAGACTTGATTAGTCAAGCATTGTTTTTTTTTTTTTTTTTATCCTAGTGAGTTAGTAGTGTTTCTATCATAAAGCGCAATCACAATTGTCCATGAAATCTATATATACTCGTGTTATTAATCAACAATACAATTCCATTTTATTGGAGTGAAATTTAGAGATGTAAAAAGAATTTGATATGTTACGGATTTCAACGGGCCCTATATAATGGTAACGGTTTATACCTTTATAATTAATTTCGATAACATTTACAAATATTATATTTCTTCCTTGGAATTTGAGCGTTCGACGTAAGTAGTAAGTAGTAACCTATGCGACCCTCAAAATAAATTGAACCCCCCTCGTAGCATTTCTCGTTGAGGGAAGGAGGAGGTCAGAGGTGTATGGAGCACGCCACGCTTTTTATATGAGTCAATAATACATGTAACGTGGACTCGACACGTACGCATTCCGTTATTTTACGTCATGGAGCGGGCGAGCGCGCGCGCGACACGTGGGCTCTAATGGAAAGGTGGCGTCTCTCACAAGCTTTCCGTGGTACGGTCACAGATGCCTGGACTCAATCTACCATGGGGCCCCACTGCCAATGTAAAGATGGATCCAACCGTTCATCTCATCCCCTCCAATCGCCTGTTTAGCCCATAGCAAAAAAGATGAATTGAATCAGTTACCAGGATATATTTTAGTGGAATTTCAAATGATCTGCACTTTGCACTTTGGTTTTGTTAGGATGACGCATGACCTAATTCCACATGAAATGCACACTGAACTGCTGAGTTGAGTTGAAGCCCAATTCAGGCCCGTTGACAACTTTATACAAGGTCTCTTGAGCATTATAGCCAAAGAAGAAAAAAAATTTGGGTACTCCAACATAGGGCAAAGAACAGGTGGGCTTCCTCCCTCATTTCCATGGTGTGGGTTTTTTCTTCTCACTTTATGTGATTTCTCGGCTGAAATAATAGTTTACATAATTAAAAAAAAAAAAAAAAAACTACATTTTATACACATTCATGTTTTGTATTTCTTATATTTTTTTAAAATGCAATTCAGTTTTTTTTTTTTTTTTTTTCTATAATGGATTAAATCCATATTTATTTTTTTATTTTTCTACATATATATTATTTTATATATTTTTAGAAAAGTTTTGCCGAAATTTTAAATCGGCTAAAACTTTTCATTTTGGACACCATATCAAAATAGAATTCGAAACAATATTGACAACCCAGAAGGAAAAAAAAAAAAAAAAAAAGGCCTTTCGGACATGGTTTGGATGTGAACCAATCTACACTATTATTCCATTATTCACCTCATCTGGAAGGCCTTCCTACTTGGCATTTGTGTTGTTGCCAGAACTACAACATCATTGCGTCTGGTGCAGCATCCTTCTTCAATGCATGGTGGGGCCCACCTTTTCCAAATCCAAGTCGTTCATCGGCTTTAAACACCTATTATATTTATTGTATCTTTATTTTTTTAAAAATAATTAGTGGACCTCCCATTAGATTGATTGCACATAAGGATTCACTCCATTTTTATTCCAACAAAAGAAAAGTAAAGCAAGTTCCATCAAATGTTTCCAATCAAGTCAAATCCAATTGTGGGTATCTTCTATTTTTGAATAATAATTTACAGGATGATCACTTCAAAGGATTTTATGGCTGATGACCGGCTTGGATTTTCATAAATTAGGCCCCACCATGCATTGAAGAAGGGTATTGCAACATGATATAGCTCCATTGGACCGTAGTTTTGCCTTTGTTTTCAATACTAATATTCAAATTTCAAACTAAACCTCAAGGGCTAGCTCAGTTGTCCAAGAACTACGTTTTGTATCCGGAGGTTGTAGGTTTGAAACTGCACTACCACACTAGAACTACAGGGGGAGTTTACTTAGCTTTCCTCTTGATCCGAAGAGATTAGTTCAATCCAAAGGGTTGAAAACTCCGATAGGAAAAAACATAATAATCAAACTACAAACAATCGTGACCATAGTTGGCTGTGTCATTTGGCGCGACCTGACAGGAAAAATTTATGCTTTGACATTTTCAATGGGAGAATCCAAAGGCCTGTTTGTCTCAACCCACAATCTAGAAATTAGAACAAAAGGGCTCCACCAAGCCAACTGGTTGGAATTTGGAGCTTGTGTCAACTCTGGATACTTCAGATAAGTGATCATCATCAGGGAAGTCCATTTCTGCAATTCCGAACTCCCAACATTCACAAACAAGACCCAGAAAATCCTTTATCTGAGGTAGATATGGTATCTCTGTTTTTCATTAAACAGATTGCTGAGTTGATTAGCTCTTGCTATTCTATCAATAAAAGATATTTTAAAGTTGACTGAGTTGGAAGATCCTCTGCTCTCCATTAAGAAAAATGGATCCAGATTCTCTGCTACAACAGCAATATGTCACTGCTTTGCTTCCATCTAAAATAAGAACCAAAGCTAAGTTTGTGTGTTGGAACTTGTGGGAAGGAAGTGCCACATTGGTGAACCCAAGCTAATTAAGATTTTAGCTCAAGATTTAAGGAGACAGCCCAAAATTAGCACAAATGAGTCAAATGTTTCACTAGTTGGCTGAAATCATTTCCACCTACTGATCAAAAGTTGAAAGTGTTAAATGGAGCTGATATTTTGAAGGAGTTGATTCAAAAAACCTTTGGGTTTCCTTTTCAAAAGTGTGTGTATATATATATATATATATATATATATATCCCCAACAATTTACAAAGCGCACCTGGGTCACATACAAATCACATCATCCTACTGCTCTTTTGTTTTTAATTTAATTATATGTTTTGCACACCATCAATATGATGACCCACCCATGAAAAGGTACGCTAAAGAGGACTCAGATGAAAATAGTAAGAATAGAACTGCAATCTATCCGAGGACTTTCTTTAGGATGAATGGAGAAACATGAATCATGTCAACGTAGCCCCACGTAGCTTAATTTGGCAAAACTCTACGAGGCTTGGAATCAAAGGAACATGATTAAGATGATTTAGGTCTCATTATAGATACTTCTTTATCCACCATATCCCTCCCAAAACCTATTCTGCGCAACTGTAATCTACAATATATATATATTTACTTCATACTCATTTGCCTATTCCAAATGGAGCCAGAATTCCTTTGCACAAGCCTAAAAATACAAAATTTAATTAACAGTCAACTAAGAAAAAGTTTTTGTATAGAATGATATGTAGATCTTACACCAAGCAAATCTGACAACTTTCAACACTCTTTTTTAGAAGAAATATATTGTGTTGATTGATTATCTTGCAATATGCAATGGAATTTGAGTGGATGTTTAATGGTGGCATTTGGTGGTGCAAAAGGGGTAGGGTTTTGTCAAGCCTCTAATAATGGCTCTATGATTGAGATAGAGACCTGGACATGTGGGGATGGACCACAACCGACAATAGGGTGATGCTAGCTCAATCTCTCTCCGTCTCTTCTAACGTAACTCCAAATGTTTCCTGATCCTACAAGAATCTCCATTATAAAGGTGTTCCTATCTACTGAATTAGATAGATGCCTTATCTTTTTGTAAGTGAACAATATGGCACTTCCTTTTCTTGGGGAGAGAGAGAGAGAGAGGACTTTCCATATGGGACATGCATGTAGATCACTCTTTCATTATATATATATAAAGCATTTGAAAAAATATCCATGAATTGTAGATCAATACATTCGTTTTCTGACTTGTTTTTGAAGCGTTTTCTCTCTCTTTCTCTCTTGATTCTTAAAACATCTATTTGTAGCTGGTTGGCAATGGGAGGATGTCTTTTTCAATCCAATTGTCATGGAACCCATTGCTTTCCATTCTTAACCATATCAAATATTGCCATGTTATAATAATCATAACAAGTAAATCTAAAAGTCTCTTATAACAAAAGAATAACTTTGCACCTTTTTTTTTTTTTAATCTAAATCATTATCATCATCATCATCATCCTTGTCAGTCATATTCCCTCACTCTATGTAGTCAGACGTGTTAACTGCATAAATATAATTGCAAATTACTCCATCACAGCATGTGGCCCAAAGATATCAACCATGACCACCTTCATGGCCAGGGGCGGAACCAGGATAAAGTCATTGGGAGGGCCATCGTGAACAAAAAAAAGTTCTTGGGGGATGTCTTTAAGTTTTATTAAATCCCAAGGGGCTTTATGCGCCCCCTTCCCCCGTTCATGGATCTCAAGGAATTTTATCTTTGGATGGGTGCCTTTAATTTATGGGGCCACGGTTTTTTTTACAGCACTCATTCAAACCAAAACTTTATTTGGATCCAAGACCTAAATCCATATTTGATTTTTTTTAGCTTTTTGCATATAGCCCCTAAGGTTTCTATGATTTGTAAATAGGCCCCTACCTTTACATTTTAATACCTTTCGTGTCCTATCCTTCCAACCACCATAAGTCTTTAGAATGAAATGAGTCAATGACACTTTTGCCTATCTCTTTATCCCCATGTGCATAAATTCAAAAGCTTAGACTCATTTTTTTAGAGCTTGTAATATTAATAATTACATTTAGTGTGAGAGAATAACCATATGTAAATCAATTTTTTTTTATCAATATATGGTCTATTTCATTAAACCCAAATAGATCATAATGATAATTAATGCATGTGCTTATAATTGGTTGTAATTGACTCAATCCATGCACGACCCACCGTTAACTTGATGAAAGTTTCAAATTATATGACTGGGCTTCATGTGCATTAAAGAGTTATTCAGAGAGACTGTTGGGACTTGGGATACATAATATTATTTTTGTTGATAATAATATACTCATTTTTGTTTAATGGATATTAGGGCAAAAGTGTCATTTTTATAAAAATTTAATACAAATCTCATTGTGGGTACCCATTTTCAATATAAATACGGATTTTGAGGGCATAAAAGGTATAAAAATTAAAAAGTAATTGCCTATTTACAAATACTCAAACCAAATGGGCCTATTTACAAATCATGGAAACCTGAGTGGGATATATACAAAAAACTCTTTTTTTTTTTTTTTTTTTGGAATACTTAGGGGTACTTATTTTAGTTCTCACTACGATCGAGCCTTTACCTTGATTGTGTGTTTGAACCTGTCTTTATATCATTATGGAAGCTGTTGTAAGATTTTAAGGCACATTTGAGAGGAGGCCAGGTTGGTGAACTAATTTGCTTAAAATCATATAACCAGCACGGCTACACCATTAATCTTGTGGGCCTCATCAAGTGGCAGTTAGGTCTATTTTTTATTTTTCAAATAAGCAACCTTAATGTACATTACTCATTTTTACAACTTAGGAGCAAGGATGTCGGTTTCATTTAACTTATCATTGATGAAAGATGGGGCTACATATTTGCTGCATGCAACCAACTAATATAATACTATGATAATTTCCATTAATAGAGCCATCTACTCCAACCTATGATGTCAACTTAAATGCTTTGAAAAGAAACAAGGAATGAGACTTTACTCCAATGAATATAAAAACAGCTAATGAGAAATATGAATGAATGGTGTCCTAGAATGACCAGTGGACCACTAATGGGATGTGTAAAGGATTGCGTCAGGGCTGTTGATGTGTGAAAAATAACAACCATGCTCAAGATTCTAGCCTCGTGATTTGTGCTTAACTTATTCATGACAATTGCAAATGGGTTTGACATAAATTCCAGGTAGCTATATTGATTTGAAAGGAGTGAAAACTACACAGTTGGGAAGAATGTCATCTGTTGCATGACCCACCACCACTTTTTACAAAGTCATAAAAAAAAAAAAAAATGGTATCTGTAAATTACTATGGTTATTAGAAATTCTCATTTTTTGAGGATTTTCAGGTCCGTCCTACTTCGATAGAATTTGAAAATTCTTATTTTTATAGATTTAAGGATCGATATTAATTTTTTTTCAATTATACACACCAATATCACATAACAAATCCTCATCACGGACTCCCTATTACATTGGTGGTGAAGAGTCTCAAATCTATGGATTCCTTATAGTTTTATTTTATTTTATTTTATTTATAACCTAGAGGCTAGAGTATCTCCCTTCTAGCCCAGTTTTGGGAAGCTTTGGCCCTGAGCCGAATGGACACTTGATTATGGATAGTTGAGAATTAATCCCTAAGAGCACATGCAAACTCAATTTTGAACGGCCCAGATTCCTTGCAGTTATCTTGTCGGTTACCAAACACCCCATTATCATTTCTTCATTTAATGATACTTAGAATAGTACCTAATTACCATGGAGTCATTGTCTTTGTTTATTTGGGTGTTTATAGGGTTACAATTTCCATCTATTGGAGTTTTATAACCTCTTTATAATTAAAAGAAATCATTAAACTTGTGAGCTCTGAGGTTGTTAAATCAAAAGTTAAGAAATAAGACTTGATATTTTTTGCCCAAAACTTCCTCATGAGGAGACCCTTTTCATCCCTATGTTTCCACACACAGCCATCAATCAAGTTGGGCTCCACACGGTTGGCAGCATCTGAAAAGTGCAGTCTTTGTAGACCTCAAACGGACAGCCGACAGATGCATGATATGAGGGAGTGAATAAAGGGAGAGAGTCCGGACTCCAAATCCAGGTACAAAGATTTGGGGAGGGGCGGATCCAAATACAAGGATCTAGGGGCGGAAGCACTCAGTACCCTACTCGCAAAAATGTTAAAAGTTTCGAAGAACCACCTTCAAACTCTAATAATTAATGTTCTTTTTTTTTTTTTTTTACATTTAGTGAAATATAATTTATTTTACATTAATCCCGCCAAGTTAAATTTCCGGGTCCGCCCTTGGTCTTGGGGTAAAAAAAAAAAAAAAAAAGTTACTAGATTTTAATTCTAAGAATTAATGTACGATGAAGGCACAGGTGTCGTATAGAGAAATTTTACTACCTTTCAATGTCTCATTTACTGTGGAGTTAAGAGACTAGTTACCCATATGGCCATATAACATATGCTGCACGCATTACTTGATACATCCATGAGAAAGCAAGCCCATAGAAGACAACAGAGAAGAAGACGTTTCAGGGCATGAAACTTGCTAATATAGCTCTCACAGTAAACTCCTATGGTCAGCTCTCTTTCTTTGTCTATATCTCTCACTTTCCCACACATTTCACAACCTCCCAATCTCCTTATCTTCCTCCAAACTCTCCCTAACACCCAGAAATAAAAATACAAACAAAACCAAGAAAAAAGAATTACCAAATTCTCACCCCCCACCCAAGTCTTCCCTCCATACCATAGCCTTCTCTTTGAGCCATGGCCACCCCACAACAACAAAACAAGATACATAGAGGTCCAAACAAGGAAGGAGGAGAAAAGGAAGGTGAGCTATCACCAAAGCATCAAAAACTCAACTCCCCCACAATCCAATCTCTTCCACCCTCTTCCACATCTTCCCCTTCTCATGAGTTCTCCTTCACCATCTCTCTCCACCCAACAACAGCAAAATCACCAGACAAATGCAAGTCCCCTCCTTCTTTTGCCATCGACTTGTCTCCGGCCGACGATATCTTCTTCCATGGCCATCTCCTCCCTCTCCAACTCTTCTCCCGGGTGCCAATCTCACCACGGAACTCCAACTCCACCACTTCCTTGGACAATCTCAACCACCCAAGTCGAGATCTCATGGGCAGTAAGAAAGCCAACAAAAGCAACAGTGCTAGTGCTACAAAAGACATGAAAAAGTCCAAGTCCTTCTCTATGTTTGGGCTTGCAAAATGGAGGAAAGCATTGGATACTGAAGAAGATCGCGAGGATAAGAAGAGGAAGAAGAAGAAGAAAGCGAGTTTCAACGTGGGTGGGTTGTTAAAGAGGTACATGAGGCTGATTAAGCCATTGTTCTTCTCCAAAGGAGGAGGAGAGAAGGAGAAGAGAGAATTCAGGAGGCAGCCGTATTCCCTCTCAGGGAATTTGAATTGGAAGTGGAAGGAGAGGGGAGGAAGAAGAGGAGGAGAGTTCTCGGCTCCGGCATCACTGAGGACATCTCCAACCAACAGCGGGCTTCTGTTCACGACACCGGCGATTGCTTCTCCGAGTCAGAGCACCATGGAAGAGCTGCAAAATGCCATTCAAGCTGCAATTGCACATTGCAAGAATTCCATTGCGGCCAAGGAGGAGAACTGCCAAATGCTCACGTAACAAAAATAAATTATGATTGTTTTCATTTCTTCTTCTTTTTTGATGTTTTTTTGTTTTTTTTTTTCTTGAGTGTATATGATCAAGTAATATAGGAAATGGATTACTAGCTTCGGTTGTAAATTCGTTTTGAAACATTTGGACTCTGTTGTTTTTTCATGATCATGGGATGCTGGGTTTCTTTACTCTTTTTGACATTTTGAAATGGTAGTCAAACTGTGTCTCTCACGTACAGATACATGTAATAGAGATCAGGTGAAGTGTTTTCTTGAGTTGTTACTACTGTTCCCATGTCATGGATTTTACCAAACATCCATTCCCAATAAACTGAAGGAAATTCGAGACTGAGGAGAAACAACGCCATTTTGAAGTACAAGTGATTTGTCAAATATGGGGTCTACATTTCAACCTGAATTGGAGGTGTAAGTTGTAACCACGTTAAGAACAAAAGATGAACAGAAAAGTTATGGAAGTATAAGCAGGCAATTGATGGTTGAAGTTTGCAATCACGGACCATGTCAGGATCCTCTCTGTCATGACCGTAAACAATCAGCTAATGAAGGTCATTTGGCATGAAGTTGGAATCTATAGGGATTTGGGCCCATCTAGGTGGAAGGACAGACTATGGATGGCACATCTGACAAAACTCGGTCCCATCTAGTTGATAGATGGTTTAGAAATGTCGACCATGGATTCGTATAGTTTTTAGGACTTGGGAGGGCGTTTGGGACAGTAAAATTAAGGTGCTCACCTTAGCAATCTTTACTCATAAAAAAAGAGAAATTTATGGGTCCTTCCCAATGATGTGTAAAAGACCAACCTTTTGAGGAGATAAGCATTTAGCAGGGCACCAATCAAAGATCTCGTGGCCCAAACACAATGAAAACATTATCTTTTTGCTTGATATAACCCATTCATAACACAATTCATGGACGAGCAACAGTCTATGGAATATTGCTCAAAAATCACATTGATCAGCCAATCATGATCATTCATTTGACCCCTAGTTCGCGTCAGATTTGGACCACCAATTGTAAATTGATTGTTCACTTGGCCACCACAGAATGGACAGAGGGGTTGTCCATCTAGTGAACTTTCATCTTATGAGATCTGTTGTGGAGCCCACGCGATGTGCGTGCTAACAAAACATAGTCCTAGTGATACCTTTTGAGTTTGACCAAGAGATGCCAGCATTCCTCTTTCATCATGGCTTTCAGTGTGAGTGGTTAGGTGTCACGTTCTTTTCTTAATTTATGGGTAGGATGAAACATCAAACATGACAACTCCCACCTCAGTATGTTAGAATTCAATCGAGTTGCGATCATTTTAGGGAACTTTTAGTTGGAAAAGTGGCAACTTAATGATGCACCTAGGTGCAGAAATCTATCATCTCTGTTCGTAATGCGATGAGAATGAGTGTCAAAACTATCCATTCCCAATTAACATGCATCTCCTATATGCAAAGTAATTCATGTAACCATGAAGTTCACAAATCCTTGCAGTCATCATTTGCTACATATCATTATATTAAGGGACAGATGGATTCTCTATACATCTACCGACAATGGATGTAGTGGGCCTTCATATAAGCTGTTAAGTGTCTAAATTCTTACGGACTAGTTTAGATGGATGTAAAACTTCTTGAGAATGATTAGATACTTGAAACCTGACATGAAAGGAGAGAAGCAAAGGTCAGAGACCCTGGCTGCACTCAGCCAAAGGCATTCCGATGCCTAAGTTAGTGCGGTCACTGAACAAAGAGAAGGAACAGAGACAGAGAATGACTATGTTTGGAATACGTATCAGTGCGCATATGCATACCTCTTCTGAATTAGCTCCCTGTATATATAGGTTGAGAATCGCATGATCCTCATCCTGATTTTTCAATGATAGAGTCTTATTCGGACTCTATCCCAATCTTTCAAGGATTATGGACGTAATCACCAGATAAGGATAATTCATTACCTTTATCCGGTGTTTATCCTTATCTATCAATATGTTCTGTAACGTAGTTGAACCTTTATAGAGGTACAATTGTAACTGATTAAGAGTCTGTGCTCGTTTCGGTTAACCGAACTGAAGATGGTACCGAGGTCAAGTATGACCTTAATATGAACGAATTCTGACACTATTGCCGAGATGCATTATGCCTAGCTGGTACCATTACCAAAACTAGAACAATCTCGTCGAGACCAAGACATGTCTAGCTGGTAGCTTTACCGAAACTAGAATAATCTCATCGGGACCAAGACATGCCTAGCTGGTACCTTTACCGAAACTAGAACAATCTCGCTGGGACAAAGACATGCCTAACTGGTATCTTTACCAAAGCTAGAATGATCTTGGTACTGTGAAAATATCCCCACTGGCACTATTGCCGAGATGTATAAAACCGAGATCAGGACATACCTAGCTAGTACTTTTATCGAAACTAGGACAATCTCGGTGTTATAAAAATATCCCACACATAAGCCTTCACCAAATTTGTTTCTCAATTGATATTAATGGTGATCAGTGAAGAATTAGTTGTTCTTTTTTTGTGTGCACACAAGTGTGATCACAACCATCATTTGACCAACATAGTTGTGAACTAGACCAAAAACCACCTGTATCTAGTCGGTAATGTGCAAATGGACAATAAGAGACATTTACAACAATTTGATGGTAAAAGTTGATTGATCAATTTTCACTGTTTCTGACAGAGAACAAACCAATTGCCTCTCTGGATGTTACTAGTGTTTTGGCTATAAGATTACTGTCACATCAGAAATATAAAATGCAGGAACAACTACCATAATCAATGAAAACAATGAAAATTCACTGGAATCACTTTAACCGACGGGCTTGCAAATTGCAATGCAAAAGCTGAAAAGGACTTTTTTTGGCTTTAATCTGTACAGCATCCTCTTCACATAAAAGAAAGACTGCACATAATCGAGTGCCTGTAAATTAGTTAAAAAGTAACACAGTTAGAAGCTAGAAACATAACCAACCACTTCCAAAACTGTATTGATAAATAATAATAATGTAATTACTTATTACTATTATTATTGTTGCGATTTTTTTAATAGTATTGTTGCGATTATTACTATTATTAGAAAAGTTAAATTCATTCAGCTTGGAGATCAAAACATGTCAAACCTTAATGTATACTGATTGCTCTGAATGATGAAAGAACCACAAGAAAACAAAGATACCACATCCACATTGCCAACCACGGGTCCATAGCAAGGCCATTGCATGAACTATCCTGAAAAATTCAGTACCATCAATCATTTGAAGTGATCTTAAGGGTAAAACAGCCCCTACTAACTTTAGCTAGGTTTAGAAAACAATATTAACACCACCGGTGGCATAAGACAAGCTCAATGCACACATCTTGATCAGCCACACCGAATACATTTAAAAAGAAAATTAATTAGACATGACAAGCACAATACCTGCTATTGAAGCCAATCAGAATTGAGTGCGTGAGATTCTAGACTTCCTTGCAATCATGGGTGATTCCTAAGTGAATCAAGTATCTGCTTGAAATCTATGCCACTGTCGGAGCTACTGGGTCGCTTCTTCTCACTCAAGTGGTCCTCATCGTCAGAATTTGTGTTCGGGGGATCTATTCCATCAAACTGAAATTTTGGAACAGATCTTGAACGCCTCCCAAAGCTATTCATACCAGATGCTGATGCATTCACAGAGTAATCATTGCTGTTAGAGTCATCAGAGTCGTATGATGTGTTTCTAGATTTCCTGAAATGTGTATTCCTTCCCCCTAGATTCTCTGAATAACTATCTCTTCTAAAACCAGATGCTGATGCAGTCACAGAGTAATCATTGCTGTCAACGTCATCAGAGTCGTACGATAGGGTGTTTCTAGATTTCCTGAAATCTGTATTCCTTCCCCCTAGATTCTCGGAAGAACGACCTCTTCTAAAACCAGATGCTGATGCAGTCACAGAGTAATCATTGCTGTCAACGTCATCAGAGTCGTACGATAGGGTATTTCTAGATTTCCTGAAATCTGTATTCCTTCCCCATAGATTCTCTGAAGAACGACCTCTTTTGGAACTTTCATACCCCCCAAACTGTCCTCTGTGCTGTTTGAATTTATTAGAATGCTGAGTTCTACTTTCATTGGCAATACCATAGTTTTGTCCCCTAGCGCTTCCATAATTTCCAAATCGACCTGCAGCAAATGGATCAGGGCGCCCAAGTTGGCGTCTTACTAAGCCATTGGATCTCCCATAACGGTTCTCTTCCATATCTGTAATGCTTGTGGTGTTCACAATGCCATCAGTGATTCTTGGAAGCTGGAAACAAAACAACAGCAGTCACAAAGATGTTACAACATTAGTTTTTAGAAGAGAGCAGCAAATAGGGATCAAAACAGGTCAGTTTAGGTTAGGCCCATGGTGTACACATACTTATATCCAACGGTTCTATGGTATGAGACCCACACCCATAAATGAGTTTCACTTGTATACCCATACCCTATACTGTATTTTGTTAACATTAAATGTTTTGTTTTACCATTCGAAAAGAAATTAAATGTTCTGTATATATAAGAAATTACTCTAGCACCTTGTGCGATTTTTTAGTACTATAGATTATATATGCATCTATAGTTTTGCTTTAAACAAGACGATAATTAGGGCCCGTTTGTTTCATGTTAATAAGACTTGTATTTCTAAAATAGGTTAAAATTGAAGAATAAAGGTGAATATATAATAAAAAAAATGCCACAGCGTAATCTCCCATGATAGAACATGAATCAAGGGGAGATGGAAAATGAATACTCAACCATTCCCTTCAATTCCTAGGAAAGTAAGGGTTTTGTCTACATCTCCACCTTGTATCCTTCGCCCCGCATGGCCTCTTTAATAATCCTTACTTGAGCCTATTTAACCATGAATCCCTAAGTATTCGATTCCATGCAAACAAAACGGCTCTTGGGGCCTTTTTTCCATGTAATTGAATTCCTAGGAATTCTAAGCCTGCAGTTCTAGAAGCAGTTAAACATGAAGAAAAAAAGGTGAATATCAAAAATTACCATCAAACAATCTCAACTTTACTGGAAAATGAATCAAAGTGAGATGGGAAATGAACATCCAACCATAATGTATAATTCAGATCCTAGGAAAGTCAAGTTCCCATCTACGTCTCCACCTTTATCCTTTACCCATCACCTCTTTAGTATCCCTTCCTTGGAGCCCATTTGACCATGAATTCCAATGTATACAATTAAATGCAAACAAACAGGCCTTGATACCAAAGTACTAATATAATTGCATATATGTCATCTGAGTATGGTCCTTGGCTGTAAACTTCGCAGATCCGACACAACCTATCAGCAGACCCAATTTTAAATAGAGTCCAAATTCTGGGTTTACACCCAATCTTTTGGGTCAGGTCCTTCACATTTACAGGTATTTAGAACCCATTTCATCCCTAGTTCCCGCTGATCAGTCCTCACTGCCCAAGGGCAGACGACCTTCCTTAAAACACAGCACCCTGACCAAAGAATGGAATGCCTCACCATTATTATTGTTAACGGGTAAGCAATAAATTTGTGCAAGTCAGTTTAATTACTTTGATACATTTTCCAATGAAGTTAAAAGAAAAGCAACTTCTATTTTCAGTGAAAAATAGTTTAAACGAAGTAATTGTCTTGCAAAATTCTCATATCAAGCTTCAGCTTCAGTCGTCATTATTCGTACAATATTCTTCAGAAAGAGGTATCTGGACAAATTACTGTATGTGGCATGTTAATGAGACCCACTGGTCCCATGAAATAACAGGGGCATTTTGCAGACAAGGCATCTGATGCCGGTCAAAGGGTCCAATCACTGTGACGTTGATTGAAAATAGATGGACCAGTTCCAATTTAATAATTGGCCTGACCTTCAACCACAACACAATCCAACCCATCTATCTAAAGCTTTAGAAAAAAAAAAAAAAAAAAAAAAAATCTCCTCAAAATAACTGGGATAATAACCAAGGAAATAGTTTTTAATCAGTAGGACTCTGCAATTAGTCCAACCCCTTAACCATGAAATGAACTACCTTTAATCTCAAATAACCAAACCCCAGATAAGAGAATATTGTCTTTACTAGAGAAATAATGGGCTAAGGCCCTACTGGTTACCTTTTCTTTACTAAAGAGATGATGGGTTATAAAGATGCCAAGAAACCCAAGCATTAACACATTGACTTTGGAGGTGTCTAGATCACCATCATTAGTATCCACTCCTAAACATGCAACTTGATGTACATCTCAGTTTGCAATTAGATTGGGTTCACACGTGCAGTCTCAAGAATCAATCCCTACCAATCCTCTAGTTGACTAAAAGTCTGCCCATGAATATTGGACAGCAGAAAGAGTTGTTCAACCTCAACACAGATCTTGTCTCGAATCAAACCTCTCAAGGATGGCAGATCTGGTTCTAAATAGATCTGAACATTGTATCAATTTGACAGTTTGTAGCATTAAACCCAAGCCAAATGCATCCACTTCAGATGACAAAACGCCCAGCTGATAGGGAGATGAATTTGGCAACTTTGCAACCGTCTGACTATTCCATTATAGGTTCATCTTACATGCAAAAGAAAGATAGAAAACTTGAACTAATATAAGCCTTTGATAAAGATAAAATTTAAATGTTTAATTTTAACCATAAAACAAGGACCCAAACCTTCTAAATTAGATTTTCTAACTCAAACAAAACTGAAGGTTTTAACTCAAAGATTACATTTCCTTGCCATTTAGAATTGTGAATAGTGAGGAGAATCTTTGAGAGATCTCATGCAATAAAGGCTCCACGAAATCCATGTGGACCACATCTGTTATACAGGATCAGTATCTATACAAGATTAGCCCCACTAGATGTTGTTAGCCGATCAAAGACAGCATTGTAAACCATCCACTGGCTTCCATGTTAACCATCATGGATTAAAAAATCGGTCGGCCAATATGAACAGGTATTGGCCGGAACCGAACCGATATCTCATGGAGATATCGGTCTCGGTAAATATCATCAAAATCTCGGCCTATATCGGCCGAGATGAACTTCATTTCGGGAGAACCGATATCTCGGCCGATATTTTCAAAATATCGGCCGAGATGTGATAAAAAGGGTAAAAACCCTAATTTTTTCATCTTTTTCCCCATCTTCATCTTCTTCTCCTTTCTTCTCATCTCCTTATAACCCATAGCAGCAGCCATACTCCATCACACATCCCTCTTGCATATTTTCAAATCCCACATCTATTTTTTGAAGAAAATATTATCTAAGGTAAGAGAAAATCAACTTAAAGCATTTTATTATGTGTTTTTTTTTTTTTAATTTTTAGATGAAGCATAGAAATCATTGGGTTTGTCACTTGTATTGTGTTCTTCATTTAGAAGTTAGATCTACATACTTTCATGATGATGATGATGATGATATCGAGCCAAGGCGACACTCCACTTGGAATTAGGCTGTCGATCTGTAATACACCCATACCCATCAATCTCTCTCTAGTCTCTACTCTCTACTAGTCCCCTCTAATTTCAGGTAAACCATGAACCTTTTGATGCCTAAGTGCTTTATGATTTATCGATCTCACTATCATGTTTCTGATTTTAATATGTCATCTTTAGGGTCTTGAATTTCACAACTTATTTGATGATTGAGTTAGTATTAAATGATGATTGATATGTTATCTTTATTTTCTTATATTTTACACTAATAAATTGATCATGAGCATCAATAATGGTTGCATTATAAGAAATACTGGAGAAGACAACGAACTGCGACACAGACAGGACTCATAACTTAAGGTGACTGAGATTTTGATTTATTATTGTTACTAATGGAAAAAAAATATTGTTTTCCAGCATTTTCTAATATTTTGGATTTTTTTGGATATTTTTGCGAATTTTTTTGGATTTAAAAAAAATTCACACCGCGACGACCGCGACGGATCGATATCCGTGACCGATACCGATATCATATCGGTTTTTCGGCTCGGTCAATACCGCGACCAAGACAGAGATTTTAAACCATGTTAACCATCCATTTGACCATCATTGATTGCATCGCTAAAAATGTAACACGGGCTGATTATTTGTTGATACCTAACCCACATACCCCTTACATTATCTAGCAAACCTGTGAATCCCACCATGTCATATTTCCCACACAGTTGTAATTACAGGTGCATGATGCAAGATTCACAAAGTGATTCATCTGAATATTATGAATCTTCCAATTGATACAAAACAAGCTTGTAACACAAAAAAGAACTGCCTGGAGGTTAGAGTGAAAGCGAGGTTAAAAAAATAAAATAAATAAATAAATAAAAACTCTCATAGATCAACTTTAAATGCAGAATCCCCTAAAAAAAGAGTTCTATTGAGCCATAAAGATAATGCATACACCTTTAAATAAGTAAATAAATAAAGATAACTCATACCTCTTCAAACTTGCAGCTTAGATCTCGCTCAATTAACCTTACCGCACGACGCTGACTCTCAGTGAATATAAGAATTGCAGTTCCCTTCTTTCCCGCACGCCCTGTTCGACCAGATCTATGAACAAAAATCTCTGAAGTATTTGGGATTTCAAAGTGAATGACCTGCACAGATTTATGGTGTGAGGAGATGTAAGAAGAAGAAGACGATGACGACAACGAAGATGATGGCCCCATAAATAGTCAAACTTTCAATTACCAGATCAACATTTGGAATATCAAGTCCCCGCGCAGCAACATCAGTTGCAACCAGGACATTAAACCGTCCATCTCGAAAAGCACCAATGGTTTTGTCCCTTTGAAATTGTTGCATGTTTCCATGTAATGCTCGGCTTCCAAGAAGACTGCCCATGGATCTTGAAAGTACTTCAGCATCATTCTTTGTTTTTGTGAAAACAATGCATTTACCTCCATGTCCAAACCTCTGAAAAATAAAATTTAGGTACTACAATCTTCATGAAGAGAAATTATAATAGAAAATCCATGATAAAATTGAATGAAGGAAAACATACTGCTAATTAAGTTGGTCACAGTGAAACACAAGCTAGTGATGCATATGAAGGTGTCTGTTTAGCACACCACCAACGGGAATGTTTGAAGCTAAAAGAACTACTCAAAGGTACCCGTAGAAAAAAAAGAAAAAAAATATATTGTCATCACATCTCTTTCTGCAGAAGCATTTAACAAGACATCATTTCAAAGTTGCAAAATAGATTTACAATTGGCAACTCAAATGTTTTATGACAATTATATGTAAAAGTTCCATGACTACAGCCTTGGTGCATGTTGTTCCCTTTCTTGTAGTTAGAAATAACCCCATTGATCAAGATATTAATAGATGTTATTACACCAGAACAACGAGGGAGAAGAAAACAGCACAAATAACCATAATCCATCAGCTCTGGAAAATGATCCCACATGATAGCACTTGGCCTAACATATTGGGTGTCTTGTTTGAGCTGATTTTCGTCTTACTGTATGCAAAATGCAGGGAATGAATCAATCCAAGTTTGAGAAAGATCCGTTCTTCATGATAAATTATGTTCAGAAAGACATTAAAACCTAACCCTGCTTGCAAGATTCCCTTGGAAGGAACTACCAGTGGTTAATCAGGAATAAATCAACACCTAAAACTTTTTAGAACAACTTCTATGAGTCCCAAGAGATAATGGGAATTTTAATTTCAAAATATTTTTTTTTTCCTCAGCTCTACCTTTATTTATGGGACAACGGAATCTATGATCAAGAAAAGAAGAAAAAAATTAAGAGTTGCCATTTGAACTAAGCCTAGTGCTGCCCTTAGATTCTCCTGGCATTTATAATTTTATATCCAACTTTAGAAGCCTAACTCTCTTCAAAACCATCCAGTTCTTAACCTTTTATTCTAATGGACTTCCAGTTCTTCACCTTGATTAGTCCCATATCAAATCCTCAAGGGTCATTACTTCAAGTTTGAGTTGAACAGATGAGGAACCTTTGAAAGTTGAATATTAAGTAGAAAATGGAATTCATAAAGTTTCTTGTACCAATATGAACCTCAGTACTTAGCCAAAAAAAAAAACTTTCTTTCATAAATCAAGATGGTTCAGACATGAATTTACACTAGATGGTTCAGACACGAATTTACACTTTCAAAAGGGGGTCCACGAAGCAGCTATAATAGGACAGAGGTTTTATTGAGAATACAGACAATAAAAACCTCCCATGTTCATAGTCAAGAAGTTGTATTAGTTATGGTTATGTAATTGTCTTGTGAATTCAGTTCATAACTACCAGTAAACCACACCTGAAGTCCCAGATACACATTTGAATGGATGTTTCAAATCAATAACTGGACCATTTCTTCTTTTTTCAGTTCAGGATGGGGGTTAGCTTTTACAATAAAGAAACCAGTACAAGCACATAAGATACTTAATAATAGTCACCACTCAAAAAACAAAGAAAAAACACACACAAATATATAGGATAGGGAGGCCCTCTCTAATGACAATGAAAACCAACAATTTAAGAGTACACAAGAAATGATCCTGCAAACAATCAATGTGGTCCATTCTGGTGCTCCCTGATCTCTATGGGTGATAAATTCATCCTTAGCAAAATGTAGCGCTGCCATAGATCCCCGTGCCCTCTCCTCTCTCTAGGTGAGGGCTTGGAACTTGGGCAGGATGCAGTCCTACCAAATGTGTATGCTGGTTAAGCCTGAAGGCAAGTCATCTTGATGGTCATATGTCCCCATCCATTGAGGTGGAGTTTCTTGTCAACAAATGTAGCACCCACATCAACTATAAGTAAAGATCAGGCTATCATTTTGAAGCATTTACCCATGCTCCTCAACTTGAAATGCTTGTACCTTTTATAATTACTTTGACTGAACAATCCTTATCACAAAATCAAATCTCAACAAATTGGATGATGCAATTTAACTATGGCTAATGTGTTACAAATTTTTTATTATATTTTATTCTTGACATTTTCAATAGGGAGATTCCCTTAATTAGTCATAAAATTTAGACTCCCCTTGTATGTATTATGAATTTAAAAAGCCTTCTCTTCTGAATGACCAGCCTTAATTATAAACTAGGCTGTTGCCCAAGGTTCAAAAAGAAAAAGGACCAAGGGCAATCCGACCTTCCCTTTGAATTCTTGACAAGGATATCCTGCATGCATGATACGTCCACCACAAAGTAATATGGTTCTAGATTTCTTATGGAGGAAAAAAAACAATCAGAGCTTCAATCTTCTCAAATAAACTCTTTGTAACAACTGTCGCAAACTTACAGAGATCAAAGAAGGAAGAATGTTTGGCTTCGCAGAAGCAGTTGACACAACTGAATAGATAGATATACCGTCAGCTAACTTTTGATCTGAATCACCAACCTGCAACCCAAAAAAACAAATTTAGATAATGTACCTTTAACACAGTTGTATTCCAAGTTTAACTAATGGACAGTTACTAGGAACCTAAACATGATTCATGAGTCACAACTAAGTCTTCAAGACAACTTGGGACTAGGACGAATGCAAATTTTCAGCGGCCCAAAAAGTTAACAAACCTACTTACAAGATCGATTACTAATGGATTCCTCAAGTACTTCCTTGAGAGCTGATTAACCCATGACGGCATTGTTGCTGAAAATAACATACATTGTCTCTTTGCTGGTAAATAACTTAGAATACATTCAACAGCCTCTTGAAAACCTATATTTAACATCTGATCGGCTTCATCCAGAACAACAAACTTGACTTCAGAAAGATTTAAGGCACCCCTTTCCACCAGGTCAATTATTCTGCCAGGTGTACCAATAGCAATGTCAATACCCAATCCAAGCATACGTGCTTGACTCATGATTGGTATTCCACCATAAAGACAAGCACTACTCAAGTTTGGAGCAGATTCTTTAAACTCCTTTTGCACCTGGCGGGCAAGCTCCCGAGTAGGTGCCAAAACCAAAGCTGAGGGGACTCTTTTTCGCCTGGAAGCGAAAAACATATAAAATACAATGTGAACAAGCAAAATATAGCATAAGCACCACTTAAAACAGAACTGACCGAAACTATAACCTGATATTCTCTTAAATTGAGAAGGTAAGTTAAACACTAACCTCTCATATTAAAAGTTTGTCAGTGACCAGGACATGAGAACATTGGAAGGAAAATAAAGATATAATATTTACTAATTAAAATAGTGACACCAATATCTAGAACGCCACTTAAATTATTATTTCACTTGGCAAGCGAAAATTGCTAAACCTTTTAAAAGTTTTTCACATTCTTTATCGTAACTAAATCAATTCAAACCAGAACAAAATCACAAACTTGACCTAAGAAGGGAACCCATGTACCATTATTGTCAGAAGAAAAAAGAAAGCACAAATTCTGGTTTTGTTACAGCAGTAGCTTAGGTCGTCAATTGGGCCTCATAATTTTGCACCAAGCGGTTTTCTTGCAAAATCCATACGTTTTTAGAAATTAACTTGCACACCCTGTAAAATCTGATGTTGTTTCCAAATAAAATCCCAATGATGAAATATTTGAAACTGTCAGAAAATTGGAAAAAAAAAAAAAGACCAAAGTTTGAAATAAAATGTGCAGGAAGTTGTTGAAAATTGTCCAAAAAGTCCGATAAAGTTGGCCAAACAGTTAACCAGGAAAACATATGACTTTGGCCAAAAAGCCATGACTAAAGGGTTGAAAACAAATCTCAGCCAGCCTAAAGTAAAGTTCAAAATGCTGGAAATGAACCAACTCCATAAAAGGTGGAAAAGAAAAGAACAAAAAGAAGAACGCATAATTCGCCATGGTCTAGGGGTAACATGATAATAGAAAACACAAGCCAGAGTGGAAAAACTATTAAAGCAGCAAACATAATGATGCAGCCAAATATCAATAGCATAGAATGAGATGAAATAAGAACCTGTCCTGACTACGGTGTTGAATGATTTTATCCAATATGGGAATGGCAAAGGCAAGAGTTTTCCCAGATCCAGTAATGGCTCTTCCAATCATATCACGACCTTCCATGGCCGGTTCCAGCACTGCTCTCTGCAAGCATTGATAGTCCATTTAACAAACATGAACTAGAGAAGATAAATATTGATCCAACAAGTAGAAATGCAGAACATGACAATTCATAAAAATGCATGTAAATAGTTCCTTCCACATTCATTCCACCACTTTACAAATCTACGCATTTTGAATATTTAGCATAACGAATTGTCATTCATTCCACCAGTGTTTGCCCTGGTGCAGAATAAAACCCTGTATTAGGCTTCATACTCTCTTCCTCTTCTGTGACAAACCAATGCCGTTAATATGGATTTAGGATGAATAAGGTACAAAACCAGCATCCACATCAAATGTGCTCTAAACATATGCTCCACTCAAACACAGTAGTAAAAATGACAACCCTTTGATTCAGACAATTAGGACCTGTTTGGACGAGGAGAACAGGTGGAGAAAACTGTTCACAATTTAAATTTGCTCCTTGGATAGTTTTCTCCACTTGTTTTCTTCACATCTAATCGACCCTTATCCTTCCTTTATGCACAAGCAAGGCCAAACTTTGCAAGATTTACACCTTCCATTATACACTGAACTACCACCATATATGAACAATGCAATAAATTAAAATATTGGATGCCCAATTTCACATTAAGGGCCTGCTCGTTTGCATTAGAATACATAGGAATTGAATACATGGGGTGATTAGAAACGAAGATTAAAGGTGAATTCCCAAAAAATAAACATCAAATACCATTTTATTTTAGGGAAATAGAATCAACAGAAGATTCTATTTGACGCTCATTCTTTGGAAATTTACCTTCCATCTTCATTTCTAACCACCCTATGAATTCAATTCCTATGTATTCTAATGCAAACAAACAGGCCCTAAATAACAGCAATAGTGAAAACTGAGAAAGCTAGGTATAGATGCATGTTGCTGTGATATCTAAAGTTTCAATCTTTCTAAAAGCTCAAAGTCCGAGTTGAAATCACAAATGACCATAAGCCAGGCAACGCATCAAAAACAGACATGACATGAACAAAAAAGCACCAAATCAACCAGTTTCAACAATCAAAGAAATTCTCTTCTACGACCTCAGCTTACAGAGACAACCAAAAAAAAAAAAGAAAGACAGTACCTGAATCGGAAACAGCTCTGTGATTCCGCGTCGGGCAAGAGCGGATACAATCTCTTGCGAGATTCCGAGCTTGGAGATATCGAGAAGTTCCTCTGTCGCGGAAGCATCGGAGCCGTTGGTCTTGGTGGGAGCTCGGAATCCGACGGCTGAAGCGGCTGCAGAGAAACATCGGAGCGGAAAGGGATTTGCTTTGGTCGAGAAGGAGATCGAGATTGAAGATGAGTAGAAGTTGCAGAGGAGAGGAGAGGAATTAGGGTTTTTGTGGAGAAAGGCAGTGGAAGGGAGAGAGGAGAAGAGGAACGTCGACATTGCGAGCGAGATGGAGGAGAAAGAAGAAGAAGCGCAGAAGCGCGGGTTTTTGTAGGGTTTAGAACGTTCGTTCACAGTGAAAAATATTATCTTATCTTTTGATATAGAAAAATCTGAAAATATCTACTAGGGCATGGGCCAAATACTAGCCCAGCCCGGAAATGTTTGGGCTATGCCCGAGTCCAACTCCAACAACCCTGAATGAAAGAATCTGAGTTCAAGGGTCCAACACTAAGGGCCTGTTTGGATAGGCAAAAAATAGAGTAGAGTGAAATTAAATGGGCCATAACAGTCTAAAATTTCAACTCTAGGTTTGGATGAGTCTGGCCCAATAGATGAAGTAATGTTGTGAGCCACATGTACTTTATTTCACTTCAACTCTAAATACTTCTATTTTCTTGAGTAAAAGTGGATTCTACTTCAAATATTATCTTCAAAATAAGCATCCAAATGGAGTAAAGTGAAATACACTACTTTAACTTCAACCTATTTCTCTTCACTCCACTCCACATGTGAAATCCACTTCATTTCACTCCACTCCTCGTTTATCCAAACAAGCCCTAAAGGAAAGGGTGTTGGTCCAAGCTAAGCCCGACTTTAGAAACACTGGCACAGGCCTTCACTACATGGCACGAACCCGATCCCTCTCGAACATGTCATGACGTAGCATGCCCATTTAGTCAGTCGGGCCAGGGCTTTCTATGACTTGTAGTTTAAGCAAATCAAACTCCAAGGGGTTGACCGAGTAGTCAAGACCACGGTTCATCCTTCTTCCGGAGCTAGATGTCTTAGTATCAACCCCCAGTTCTCCCTTCTTCAGGAATCGAATGTTGAGTCCACTAGTGCTACTACCTTGGAGCTACATGGATGTTTACCCGGCTTCCCTCTAGGCCCGGAGGGCCCAAAGAGTTGGGAACCCTCTGATAGCAAAAATTAAAAAAAAAATATATATAGTTGAAGCAAATCAGTCACAAAACTACATGTATTATTTAGATTTTGGCCGATCTTCTGGCTTTCCATCACTTAATCCAAACCCGACGAAATGATTGGCGCAATATTTAGATCTAGGCCTGGACTGAGAACTAAAACTCGAGGCCCGGCCCGGCCCAAGAGCATCCCTACCAAGCCCAACTTTGATAAAGAAGTGTTTTTATCACATGGAAGAAGCATTACCTTTACTTTCCTTATCAGCCAAGGTATTGGGAATTCAGTGATGAAATGGGTTTTGTTTTTATCCTTTTTCTACTATATAAAAATTATAAATAAAATAAAACAAAACTTCTGTTTTAGATTGTTTACAGAGGTTTTAAATGTAAATGAAATAACAAATTAGAATGTAATTGGGTGTCAAACCTGACCCACATGCATGGGTCACATGTAGGGCTGCAAGTTCTGTATTTTTATTTTCACTTTGCTTCTACAAGCCCAATTCAAATGCCTGAGGTCCTAACACACAGGCTCGGTCAAAAGTCTACTCACTCTTCAAGGATTCAGGCCCAAGCCCAATCTCAAAAGAAGTTGTATTTTTTTTTTGTGAGCCAAGACATGGGTTTATGTTCCCATGGCTCAAGTTGCAACCCTAGCATTCATAATGTTGTCTTTGCACTGTGATGTCACTCCACCTGCACGTACGGCAATAACATTGAATTGTAGTAACAGCCATGCATCAGGCTGGCCAGCCCATTACCATGGTTTGTACCTCTCAGCCTAGCCAAAACTTGGTGACTGCTTAAGACCTATGTCTTGTCTTGGTCCATCTCCAACTTCAAAGGCTCAGGTGGAGCTTATTTTTTCCCCTCTTCACAAGCATTGATCTTCTTGAGTTTGCACAAGCTGAAATATAACACTCATTCAAGTTACATAGGCCCTTCAATTGATTATGCCTCTGAGGCCCACTCTTACCATTTTGAAATCAATCTAAGCGGCTCACGCATTTTACTCCTGATGAATAAGCACTAGCCCAAGTTTGACCGTAATCCAAGTGTCAAATTAGCGTAGGCCTCCAATTGATATGCGAAACATACATTTGGACATGTCGGAAGCTCTTAAAACGAACCTCTCTATATGCAAGATGATTTTATTTCCTTTTATGCAAACTTTCAGGTCACCGGGAGATGTTTTAGATCTTATGGTTGTCATGCTTGTGTAAAGCCACACTCTCATGAGCATCTCATTGCGGGGGGCCATGGGCCATGGGCCAGTGTTAGTCATGGGGGAGGTAGGGGACCGAAAAATTTGGATGAGAACTACATGCGTACAAAAAATCAACCTCATTAGGTTGTCCTAACTTTTGGATTTATGGCCTTCAAATTTAATGATTTTAAAAGACATCCTTTTTTTTTTCTTAAATCCAAAGGTGAGTATTAGTTCGATGAGTGCCAATTATGATTTTTCCCAATTCATGACAAACAAATAAATCCAGTATCCCCAATTCCAGCCCACCAAAGATCAAGTTACTCATGATATACATGCTAATTCGGGCTATACTCAATCAGTAGTCAGTATCAATAGATTGAGTTCTTAAGAAAAATCATAAAGACCATAACATTAGCTGAGTAGAATGTCATGACCCGAGCCCAAGATTAAGATTAAATCCGAGATAATCCCGAGTCGTGGCACATACTTACTCCCGTGAACTTCAATCACCATAAAATTCACAAGGGATATCAATTACATATTATGCGAAATATAAACAACTATACATTGCTTGTGTTAAAAACAAAAGTTCATTTACATCATATGCAGCATTAATCACTTGCATATTTAAATACCATGTAAGGATCAAAAGTGTGAAACGTTTCAAAATCACTTTCTACATATTTTCTTTCTTCCAAAAGTAATAACAATTGTTTTCATTTCATTTCCACTCTACTAATCCTCCTAGAAGAACCAGAGTGGTCTCGTCCGCTGACGCTGAGGCCTTAGAAGAACCGGCATGGGCAGTTGTGCTTGTAATGCAATCAATAACACTATGAATTTGACAATTTAGCAATGTATAAACAATTACATGATTTAACATGCTAATACATGATTTCATTTGTCTAATCCAAAGTTAGACCAATACAATTACCATTTACTTCAAATCAATACGAGTCTTTCATAGTTGGCAACGTACAATAGCATTGCATTTCAATTCAATTTTCATCTTCCTTAAAAGGAAGGATTACCATCTTCCAAACGAAAGGATTCATGTAATGTGGGATTTATCAGTGACCGGGCCAGGGACAACTGATATCACCACGGAGTTTTGGAACACTCTCATATAATCTACTGCAGCAGTAATAGCTCTAAAGAGCTTATAGAAATCACTATGTAGTGTCAGACTCAATAAACAATTCAATTAACATAATGAGAAAACTATTAACCATCTATGGTTTAACTCAATCTTATCTCAATTATAAACAATCATTCGGGTGTAACCATCGGTTTTCCAATGCACGTGTTATTCTCGATGGACATCACATTATATATACAATATATGCATTATTAGTCACCGTAATTATCACCCATGGAGTTTAGACCATTATCAATCAATTAATTATGGTTCAAACATGGAACCTTCTTAAAACATCATTAATTCTCAACAATTCAATTTAACCTATGATTAGTCTTAAATTAATTGGGAAAGCATTTATACTCATGAGACGTACTCCAATTTCACGTAAAAATCCAAAAACCCAAAATCCATTGCCGTTAGGTCCGATCGATTGGCCCAAATTTTTGCGCACAGATAATACCCTGACAGTATCAGGATCGCTCAAGCGAATTACTGTTCGCTCAAGCGGACCAGTACAGAACTATGTTCACTCGAGCGCACTTAATGTTCGCTCAAGCGGACTCTACAAAAATTCTGTCAGTCCAAACAAAACTTTGTTCGTTCGAGCGATATTCATGTTCGCTCGAGCGAACGCTTATAGAAGACAGTTCGCTCGAGCGGACTCCCTGTTCGCTCAAGCGAACGCTTCAGAATCCCATTCCGGAATTCTGAACCATTCTCTCTTTCATTCCCCAACCATCCATAACCTGCAAATAAAGCTTGGAACCTCCTTTTCCCTCCTTTAATCATCATCCACAAACCACAAAACACTTCTATTTCATCATCATCAAACATCACACAATCATTCCATTCATTCAAATTTAACTCTATTTCAATCTACAACATGATTCATGAATCTTCCTTCTACAAATCAATTAGAAACTACATCAATTAACATATAATCATCAATAACTATTTATACTTGCCTTTAGTTGAGAGAAACACAAAAACCCCTTTGATAACCTTGAGTTTTGAGATCAAAATCTCTTCAATCCAAACTCTAACTCCAAAGAAACTCAAGAAAGATATGATGGGGAAGATGAGCACCACAATTTCTCTCTCAAATCACTTGCAAGCTTCAAGTGTGATCATACACAAAGAAAAACATGAAGAAGGGAAACAACTCTCTCACTCTCTGGGTTGCTGGGATGAAGCCACCGACTGAAATGGGCTTGAATTCATCTCAACCCTTGTATAAAGGACTTAGTTTACATTTTAACCCATTTATTTCACTATATTTTCAATTTAAGTCCAATGAAAGCCTATTTGATTCATTTCAACTCAAATGAACTCGAGGGTATTATTAAAGTTAACATACTCTTCAAGATACACATGATGATATCAATTTTCACCACATTCGATGAAATACGCTAAAACCCGTATTTACGAAAAAATCCTCAATTTCACTAATTTGGGTCTAAAATCAACTCTATCAAGCCAATCTCTTTCAAACTCATCCCATTATACTTAATTTATTTGTTCGAGACTATTTTGACCTATTTTAGTCATTAATCACCATTAAATTGATTAATTATGCTTAATACACGTTAATCACTATTAATTAGAGTTAATGTTGATTAACTCGGATCGGGATGTAACATAGAATGATCAGGTGAGGCTGATATTTTACACATCCATGGATCTTGTTGAGTTCTTTCCATCACCCTCTGAGATTCTCTTTAATTGGCTTGCTCCAAAGTTAGGCCCAGAGTCTGACTGCACGATCAAGAATATATAAATGATCCCCACCGCATGCACCAGATGCCAAAGACATCATTCCATTGTCTGAACTGAAGGAACACGGGCACCTTCCCTGCTGCCTAGAACGCATGCCATTTCATATCTCTCTCTCTCTCTCTCTCTCTCTCTCTCTCTCATACCCAAGATATTTAACCGAATGAATGTTGGATCCCAATCCATCATACCCTAGATATTCAACTGAATGAATTTTGGATACCAACTCCAAACCATCACATCTTTCAATTTTGACACCACAATGACCTTGCAAAGGACAAATTAGAAAATAGAAAAGTAAGATTGGGATCCTATTTATCACTGCCCCCACTGTGACCATCCCACTCATCCTCATATGGGGTACTGTTAATAGCTCCTTGGAATGTGGCCTACAGACATATTAGCCCAAGACACAGCTCTCTTAGATTTACCACAGCACAGTGTCTGGCTCTCTCATAAAGCTGAGTCCGGGCCACGCATTGAAAACACAAAACAGTGGCACTTACTTCCTCTGCCGCTAGACCCTGTACTGCTCTGACCATAAAAACCAGCGCACCAGGTTGCAAGGAACCACCTTTGCAGGCAGGTTGGACTTGGAACCCCATTCAAGCCAACTGATTGGGTGCTCAGTACAGTGAAGTCCTAACAGAGCTACAGTAAATGTGGTGGGGGCTCCTTTTATTGTGAGAGAGAAGTGAGTAGTAGTGCTGCTGAAAGGTGGCATCGACTAAAGTGGGCCCCACTGCTAAGGGATAGGGTCTTTGTCGTTTTGTGTAATGGCTCTTTGCTGTCTGACGCGTGGCCTGGTGGACACCAAGCATCACAGAGTCTACTGTTTGGATTCTGGGAAAGTTTTGGCTTGACCAGCCATTAAAACGAATGAATGCATGTGCCTGTGCATGATACTCTCTCTCTCACTTCACATGGCTACACAGTGAGATCGACTACAAAGCTCCTGGTTCATGTGGGGCCCACCAAGAGATCCGGTTGATAACAAGGTGAGTACTAGTAGAGAGTTTGATGTACAATATTTGAGGGTCTAAGCAGAGGACCATCAAATGTTGGGCAAGAAAATTACTTCCTAAGTATAACCCATGACCCTGGGCAGTGGCGGACCCAGGATTTTTATTTAGACGGGGCTAAAATTTTGCTAGACTTTATGTTTAAAAAAAAATGTATTTTTTCTTGATTTTTGCGTGACTTTTTTTTATATTACCAAATAGCACTCGTACGTTTTTCTTTAGAAAATGTGTAACTCATAGAACTCAAATAGATGCATCAAGTTAGTGAAGATTGAGCAATGAAGAGGTTGTTAATTAGAAGTACCAAAAAGTATTAGATGGATAAAAAATAATTCTAACATAATCTCAGATACTCAAACTCACATTATCACGTTTCACTAAATTTATATGTCAAAATCAATGCCCAATGGAGGTCACTGCAAATTCAAGGTGAGTGGGTGTATGAGAAAAACTGAATATAAGAACATTTTGAGGATACCCATCATTTCCCTTTTTACTTTCTCAAAGCCTCAAATCTTTGGATAATGGGAGTGAAATTCTATCTTTGGATCATAGTGGGGTAAGAAGACATGATAACATAAATGAATTTGGTTATATTTGGGTTTTTGTAGATATGCTTAGATTTGGTGGTTTAAGGTTTAGTGTATGGATTAGGATTTTGAGGTTCAATTTTTGGAACTAGGATTTGGAGATTAAGTGTTTTGATTTAG
Source organism: Camphora micrantha (assembly GCA_003546025.1). NCBI lineage: Eukaryota > Viridiplantae > Streptophyta > Magnoliopsida > Laurales > Lauraceae > Camphora > Camphora micrantha. The sequence goes on from QPKB01000008.1 coordinate 3,745,597, forward strand.
GTATAGAGTAATTATTAATGATTATACTATATATGTTTGGTAGATAAAAATGTAGTAATCTACAAAGTACATAGGGACCGGCGACGAGGAGCTCGATCGACAATTGGCGCGAAGAGGTTTCAAAAGAAGAGGTGAAAGAAGAGGGAGAGCGATGTATTGCCGCAACATGTCTTCTTTTCTTTCTTTCTTTTTTCTTTTTTTTTACCAACGAAGCTTTACATTTGTAGGACTATCTTTAGACATATGTGACAAGTTTAAACATGTGGGGCATGCTCCAAGGCCTCATTCAACTCTATGGTGTTTTCAATTTTGACGTGGGGCGAACCCTAGATCGTGCCCCAAATTGCTCGCCCCTTCACCAAAATACTATTGAAATCTATATAGATTTCAATTTTGACCTGGGGCGACCGCCCCAGGTCCAAATATAGTAGGTCCGCCGGTGACCCTGGGGTTTAAAGGCTGTCCATTAATTATTGAACATTTGCTTTAGACGTTCACTTGCATTGGTAGACCCAAGTAGAGGGACGTGGGTCATGTGGTCGCACTCGCACCCGTCAAACCATGATGCGCTTTCAAGATCAACACGAAAAAATGAGCACTACTGCATGATGCCCACATTACAGATTAGCCCTTAACCAGACGGGTACAGGACTTTCCAGCCAATGACATTCTACATGATGCCCACATCATAGATCTCCAAACGAAACCTCTCTCTCTCAGATGACAAAGTTTGCATCACCCACTAACATTGAAAACATAGATATAAACATAAATATTGTAGCAGATCCAAACAATACCACCATCTTCATAAGATCTAATGCTAAATATCACATACAATTCTTGAATCACAAAACTTTTGTACAATAATCACCCAAGCACCAACATCTGAGTGATGAAACTCAAAACTAATTCCAACCAAAGTTAAAAGATGTTGAAAACCATTCCCCATTAACACTTAATTAAACCCCTCTCAAAACTCTTCCATTAATCCACACCAATCCCTCGAAAAAACAAAAACATCCAGTACTCACCTTCTTCTCATTATCATGTCCCAATCGACACATCTCCAGGCTTTGTGCCACCATTACTCACCATCTCCTGCGAACACATAGGCCAATCATTCATTAAAAGTATAAGCTAGTAAAAAATTCAATGGAAGTATAATGAAGATGGCTCATTCCTCAATCCTCACCTGACCCACCCTGCCAACTTGACCCAGTACCAGCTCTGAAACATGGCTCTTTGATGCCTTTGTTTCCAAAGTCCCTTCCTTCTTATCATGCTTTTTACCTGAAACATTCGTCTTCTTCAGACCCAAAAGCTCCTTCCATCTGGTGGGGGCCTTGGGGGGCCTCTGAGACACGTCATCCTCCCAGCCGTCTCTGTGGAGGAGTTCGTCACGGAGCGTCATCTTCTGCAACTGGGTGGTGCAGTTCTCCTTCAAGGGTAGAAGCCTCCCCTTGAAGAAGATCTCTTCGGCTGTTATCATGGTGTAGTCGGTTCGTGAGAACTCGAAGTCTGACGAAATGGGTGCGGAAGACGTGGCTCGCTCGTGCTTGATCATGTGATCTGGGTCGACGAAATCGTTGGAGAAGGAGATCCTTGGGCTCATTTGGCCACAGAGGCTTTGATGATTGTCTGGGTTGAACATGTCTAACCATGCCATGAACACCCAAGAACGCCAAGTAGTTTCAGATCTCTCCCTTTTACTCAGAGGTGTAAGGAGCTGTGGCTGGTGCTTGTATTTATATGAACATGAGATGGTTTTATGTGTATATGTATGTATGTTATATCATAGACTTGAATGTTGGCCAGCATTTATATCTGCCACATTAAGAACTAAAATGTATATAGCCCATAGACATGGATGAGATGACGAGTGAAGTGGGAGGGAAAATCTATGTAATCCACCTGTATTTTTTTCACAATTGTAGAAAACCAATTTGGGCTTCTACATTTCATGTATTGAGTACCTAAGATTGTATTTTTACAACCGGTTAAAAATGAAGAACCAAACGTGAATATTAAAAAAATAAAAAAAAATCATCAAATAACATCTCCTTCTATGTAAATTGAATGAAATGAATAGCCTCTTGTAATTTAGTACTTACGAAAGTCATGTTCCATCTACATTTTCACCTCATATTCTTCTCTCCTCACCTCATATCCTTGAACCCTCACCTTTTTAACAATCCTTCCATGAGCTCATTTGACCATCAATTTCTATGTATTCAGTTTCTGTGTATTTTACGCAAGCAAACATTGACTTTTTCTTCTTTATTCCACACAAATAGCCGATGCTATTAGTGTGGAAAACTTGATCAATCACTTCGATCATCAATAAACGATTTGATTTTGGTCAATTGACAAAATCGATTGGATCCTCAAACCAGATTAAACACAAACCAATAGCATAAAAAGAGGATTAAGTCCAAGTCAATTTAGCCAAGACAAACGCTCTAAACTTAGTTCTGAATAAATCTAATTTGAAAAAGAAAAGGCTAAACCATCTAGAATAAAATATGCCACATTGTAAAAACCAGTAAAAAAATCATCTTTGATTGTGAGTCAATGAGGTTTGAACAAGGAGAGATTTATTTTGTTTGGTTCAAATCTTTAAAAAGCCGGCCTTATAGGAGACCTCAATAAATCTCTCATGAGTCTAAAGGCCCATTTGCTTACAAGAATTCGAATCTGGGGTGATATTATTGAGGACTTCCGATAGCATGACAGCAGTTGTCCTTTAAGCTTAAATTCTGCAGCTATCAAAAGATTTTTTTTTTTTTTTTTGGCTTGTAGACTTTTCTAAGTTCTTCAAACTTTAGCTTTCAAAATATTATTTAGAACCAACTCGGATATAGCTTTCTGAAAGAATTATTGGATATCCTCCTACCAAACATGCCCTAAGCCTTATAGGATTGGGACTCAAGATAAGGGTAATCTTCTGCAGCTGTGCTTGTCTCCTGTCTATTTCAACCAATTCATGTGGCATGTAACTAACAGTGCAAGCACCTTTCCCACATACATCTTATGTGAAGCTGGCATTTTATGATATATCCCTTTCAATACCTTTCACCTTTTTAACAAAATTCTCATTCAGAGCATCTGATTTTTAGCCGGCTCTATATCCCCATGATTGGAAACTAGTAAACATTACTGAAATCATGACCCTAATGAAATATGCATGCAGTGTTAGCCACATGCTTATGGGTAAAGTACTCACTATGCAGTATGCACTTGTATGAATGTATGTCTTCACAATACACAAACCTCTTGAACCAAAATCTTATGGAACAATCTATACATGCAATGAGGGATGATGATGATGATGGGGGGGTTGGTCATGAACATCTGAACATGTGTTAGCATGTGGTGAGAGAGGAGGAGGTCAAAATGGTACTATCATGAAAATCAATGGAAGAAACAAAATGTATAGGGCTGTGTTGGCGGTTTGGAAGGAACCTATACTAGTTTAAGTAATAGGGCTGTGTTGGTTTGGAAGGAGCCTATACTAGTTTAAGTAATGGTGGGAGAGAGGGTTGCATGGTTCTATTTGACAGGGCATTGACTGCTATACTATTAGCAAGTCATGAGCTGGCGACACCGACGGATCGCTCGGAACCACGTGACAGGGCTTTCCAATTCTATTTCTTCTTCATTTTTTTTTTTTTTCTTACAAGCAGCATCTGCTGATGCTGATGAGACACACACAACTGTGCCCAGTGTCCTTGACATACAGTTGGGCCATGAATTGAAAAGATCGGGATCGCTATTAGATGGGACACCTTATGACTATAAAAATCCCACTGATACGATGTCCTCTGTTTCTCTGCATAAGAATATATACATAGGTTTCGTTTCATGCTGTAAGTGCTTAAAAACAGAGGCCAAAAGGTGATTTCCCAAAGATGTATCAAATAATCTTTTTTATTTTTACGAGCATAGAACCAAGGAGCTATGGGAAATGAATAGTCGGCCAACCTTAGTAATTCTATATATGGGAAAGTAAAGGTCAAATCTACATTTCCATTTCAAATACTTCACTCCTACCTTCCTAATTATCATTTTCCTTTTGTTAGAGTTCATTTCACCAAGGAGTTCCATGCGTTTAATTTCTTATGCATAAAAATAAAAAGTTCTTTTGTGCTGGTCAAGGATGTGGGAGGATAGTTGTCATATTGTTTTGGGAAAAGATCACATGATCACATGAGATGAACGGCTTGATTTTTCTGCATGAAGTAGTTGGTGAGTCTATTAAATTTTAAAAAATATTAGGAAAGTGCCATTGGGCCTTTACAGAAATTTTATTACCAACGGTCATGTAGGTAGGTGTATTTCGTACATGGACAAAGATGTGATAGAGTTAAAGCAATGTACCACTCACTCTATACAACTTTGTAATGGGGGTGAAGTTTGAAGGGTATGCTGGTGACAATTGGGATTTTGGATTTAGATTAAAAAGAATGTCTAATAAACATCGTCGGCCATTTTAAAATCATAAATACACAAGTGAAATTGAAAGGTGTAATGGTGGTCAGTTTCTGTTCCTACTATAAATTCAATTAGAGTGATAATTGGAGAAAAACCAAGTGATCTATGTTGTTAAAAGAACAATCATTTGCACATTATTGTCTTTTGAAACTTGAACCGAAACTAGAGAGTATCAGAAGGGACTATTTCACTATATGGGCTCTTTTCCCACTTGTGTAGTCTTTCTTGGGGCACAACGCCCTTTTCTAAGGCACTAATGAAAAAAAAAATCAGTTATTGAGTAGGTGATATTGACATCGGCCTATCTTTTATATTTAATTCTTTTTATGTCTTGGTGTTTTCACCACATCTTATTTACTTTATTCTATGTCTCTTAATTAAATAAAAATGGTGTGTGAATATATTGGGGAAGAACCAAATCCCGAAATAAAACAAAAAAAGGACTTTAATCTAAATACTTAGTATCACAGTACATTTTTTTGGGCAAAAACATGATACAAATGTGTCACATAGAAATGCATTGAACACATTCTTTATATTGGTTTTTATAATGGGTATCACTTGAAGAGAAGTTTTAAGATATCAAAATCATCATTATCATCATCTTAATCTTGTTCCATCAATCTAGAGTCACCTTGATGTGTTATAAAACACAATTAGTAATGAGCACACATTCTCTCTCTCTCTCTCTTCCTGTTTTCCAATATTTCTTGCAAAATATTTCAATTACCTAATTAGAGAAAATACTTGAAGGGATGAGTTTTTATGAGAAAATAATTGAATGGATGAATTTCTGAGTTTGATTGTAACATTTCTGGTGAACCATAATTCTTCAACATAGGTGTGTAATAAAGGTTTTTGAGAAAGCAAGGGTCATCAGGTTATATTATATATACTTTGTACTTTCTCTTCTTTTTTTTTTGGGAGATGTGGAGTGTAGTGGACTTTTACTTCCACCCAAGGGATAGTTGTCACTCACATGCATTCCCTTTTGCCGGAATTCAGATGAGCAAATGATAACTTCACACGTAACTTACCGGATGTAGATGAGCACTAGAGGACCAATCAAAAGGCATTGGATCTATATATGGATACACGTTTTAAGTCTGGGGAGAGGGCACTGTCACTCGTTTGGTCTGCTATCTTGCCAGCAGGGTTTGGGCTTTGGACTACATTAACAAGGCATTTGATTATGACTAATTGGCTATTGAGAGGCTCTAGCGTCTTGTGTGGTTACGTTACGTGGCTCTTTCAATCGGAGTTAGATCCGAGGAGACTAATCTACTTTATATATTATATGAAGAAAGAATACTATGAATATCAAAACCTTTCTTTGATGCTGGGCCATCCTAAGTCCCAACTACTGTGATAAAACTGCTCATGGTGTACGTGTCTTATGCCAATCTAGACCGTTGAATTTGAGGGGGCTCTTATGGATGATCCTACGAATCACGCTGATATCTCATGAATTGGACTGTATCCACTCATCTGAATCCCACCTTCTCTCTCTCTCCCTCTCTCTCTCTCTCTCTCTCTCTCTCTCTCATCAAGAGTGAAGGATGGTTCCTGACCTTGAACCTGAATACCCTAACTACCTCTAGAGGGCATTGATGACCTTTTACCGAGTTATTGTGGTGTCTAAAATGAGGTAATATCACAGGACATCTAAATATAAGATTATCAATGGGCTGGACTTGAGACTAGACTTTAATTGAGCCAGGCTTTTGGGCAGTGCCTATAATTTTATTTTATTTTTAATGTTTCTAAGGTACAAGGCTAGCCCACGTACAACCCTACTTATATGAACAACCTGAGTCTTTATCATTGCTGTGCCACAATACTAATAAGTTGCTTTAGCTCCAAATAGCCAATTTGGTTGACATGGCACAACAATTATAGGATGAAAAAGTTGTTCTCCAGTTTCAGACATCATATGCATTCTCCAATGATATCTTGTTTTAATCTTCATTTTATCTTAATACACTCTCATCTTTGAAAAGATAAATGAGAAAAAAAAAAAAAAGTGGGGGACTTTAGGCCAACAAAAGATTACATGATGAAATCATCATCAGGTTGCTCAACAGTAGAAGACAACCTTTTGAGGGGTAACTGATTTTCATGAGACATGCGAGGCTTCCTTGGTGCTCGCAAACCTTTTATAGATGATCTGGCTAATATTGTTGTACCTTTTTCTGTAGATTTACAAAAGGTAGGTGTTCTACTCTTTTCTGAAGAATAGCATGTAGGAGCCGACGTGCACCTTGTAGAATCTTCAGGGGAAGGGAGTGTCGGGGTTGGTGTAGGAGAATGCATCTTAACATCTTTCAGAGAAGAAAGCACAGGCTTCAGGTGGTGAGTTGCCTTCTCCTGGAAGTGGTCTTTTGGTCCTTCCAATGCCTGAGCGTTGGAACCTTTCGTCGATTCAATGGGAACCAGCTTCCCATCAACTTGGTTGGTGAAAACAAACGTAACCTGCAACAGCATAAAGAGTTTTACCTATCCACCAAAAAAAAAAAAAAAAGAGCTTTAAAAAAAAATTAGCTTCAAGCATTTTTAAGAGGTAAGGATAACAATAACGGACAGCAAGCTCTCCTAGGATATTGCTGCAATGAGCAAGTCCAATCAACATCATTTAAATATTAAGACTTCGTTATATTTCTTGCATTGTAGGTTGACCAGCCACAGAATCAAACCGGGAGAAGGGAAGGGATGAAATCAGGATTCTAACAGGCTTTATGGAGAAGAGCGGAGAGTTGCAACATTGTCAACTTCTAACTTCCATTTCAAAAGAAACCCTCGTGTTGGATGAACCCACTGGTTATAATTAGCATGCCGACTCCCATCAGACTGTCCAATCCATATAACATATTTTAGCTGACTTGGCCCAAGCAGTTGTTTTATTTGAAATTTTTTTTCTAACCATCTATCTGTAACAAGTGTGGCCCTTTTGGTTGGCTCTACTTATTTTTGGGCCAGGACACCAAGTACAGAATGCAGGGCACCTTTTCCACAGCGTGGATGTTGTACACAAGTGCCACAAAGCATTGCCACGCGAGCCAGCCTGTGGGTCTAGAACGACTCATCTTGGGTTGAAAATCATTTAAAATTTTCTCATATTATATATATATATATATATATATTTATATTCCTTGTAGAAACTAGTCAACAAAGGCAGTATTTTTCTACTGAACCCAATTGCACGTGATAGGCCACATGTATTCGTTTTAGTGAAGTTCTAATGAGCTTGAAGCAACATGACAGAATGGCTGGGAATAACAGCATTTAGCCCGAAAAAAGAATGCAGGTTTTACAACCATTTAAAAGAAATGGCTCTTTAAGCAAAGTAGCGCTGAAAGATAGCAACACTCCATTTTTTTCATGGTTTCACCTTCTGCTGATCCTAGTTGCTTATCCAACTCAAACCCTACATTTTGTTCAACAGTAACCACCTAAGTATCAAAATCTATCAGACCCTGCGCTAAGTAATTTTCAACTTAAGAAAACCTATATAGATGAAAATTGTCTGCTCATGGAGCAAAAGAACTTCAGCCAGAACACCAGGCATCTTCGTGTAGCACACTAGACATCACATATGCATAGATAGACTGTGGATTAGGGGTTTACCAGCAATCAAGGTGATGAAATTGGCAGAAAAATGAAATCAAGCTTGTCAGCCTCATTTGATATTGATATTTCTAGTCATTTTATCTAAGATCATGAAGATTGGCAGTCAAAATGAAATCAATTTACCATATAGTTGGGTTGGATCCAATGGCTAGAAATATCCAATAAGGATAATTTTTTGTAGCCCCTTTTCAAAACCCATCTATCTGGTCGAGCTTGTGACCCCACTAAGATGCTGGTGTCCCAGGTGAAAAATTCATTCAAAAGTTTAACAGCCCTTTGTCTAACTAGCATGATACATAAAAATTTTAAGCTCATCTTTCCTGCTTCAAAATTCATGGAATATTCCTCAGAACCCTGTTGTAGACCTTCTAAAGTCTAAATTGAAAAAAGGAGCAAATTGTTCTCTTCTCCTAACTTTTCTATGAGTTTTTGCAATGGGAAAACAGTTTCTTCTATATAATTATCTGGAATAAACCAGACTGATTTTCTGAATGTTAGATTCTTGTCCTGTGCATTGCTTTGTTGATTTATTCATCAGTATGTATTACTCTATTACTATCCCCAATGTTTCATCAATTCGGCTCATATGCTTGGACGGTCAATGGTGTGCACAATTCTGAATATCCCATCTCCTTTACTCTTACAGAAGGGATCTCGGACTCAAAAGTACTTCCTTCACGTTAAACATTCTGATTGAACAACCAACCATGACCTTAGTTAACCACTAACCTAATTAGCATGACACAAAAAGGACAAAAACACTCTCGCAAGAAAGGAAGTCACGCAACAATGGGCTTGAAAGAATATTTCACAAGTTACCCTTATTAACACTCCAACAAAGTGATAAGAATCATTGTCAAGTTACTTGTTCCATACTTTTAGCCAAGTTATCACTAGTTTCTTTTTTAGGAGAAGAGGTTTTTTTTCTTCCTAAAAGTTCAGTAGACAATGCAAAAACATAGAATTTGTGTACCGCACCTCATCACCAGCTGAAGCTTGAAAAATTGTATCAGGAACTGATGTTGGGAAAAAATGATGCCCCCAGCTTCCTAGATCCTCCTCAAGGGGAGTTCCTAGCTGAAAGTAACATTTTCAAGGAATGAGAAAATACTTCTGTAACAAGAAAAGACTTTGTAACAAAGAATGGAACATCTATGGCAATACCTGTTTCTCTGAATTTCTCAACTTATGCAAGCATCCTGCAACTTCAGCAAATCCACCAATATCAGAAGCATTTAGATCATCTTGGTGTTCTCTATCTGCTGCATCTCTAATGAGATCGGCCTCTACTAAGTTTTCTGAGCAATCTGCCATGCTTAAATTATTTATTTTACAGCGAATGCAGTTCAGATTTTCATGGATCTCGGACCTATAAAATTAGAAGAAAATAAGGAATAGAAAATTCGTAAGAAAGAAATAAATAATACAACAACTCTTAAAGATGCTAAAAATCACAATAGTAGAACCTAACAGAACCAACTTCAATGTTCATCACAATTTACTGCCTTCTTAAATTATACTTAATAAAAAAAAAAAACATTAATAAACTGTCTTTTTCCTAAGCATAGGCACTCTTGCTCACTGTGAATTTAATGAAAAAAGTGAATCACAGGCAAAAGTTTGAGACATCATCTAAATCTGGAAAGGATGCTAGAAGTAGAAGGTATTTAGCTGCTGATCATAACAGAACTACACATCATGATGTAGATTTTGAAATAGTATAATCAGTAGGTTGTGGCCCTTTTATGGAATGAAAGGGTGCCAATGGGTCAGTCAGATCAACAAAAAACTTTCCCGCCCGACTCAGTCCAGGCCAGGAGGTGGATCAGTTTTGGACCTAAATGGACTCAAGTCAGGATATTAAGACCTGTTTTTTAATTGGGTCATGTCCAAGTGGCCTCAACCCACTCAATACTCGTCCTGAGATCCAAGACACTCTAATACATGAATCTGTATTAACTAGTTACAGAGCTTATATTTTTTTCTCCAAAATAAGAGATTTACGTGTACAAATTCAAGCAGTTTTCCCTCCCTTTTTAAAACTTGCAAGCTAAAAATTAATGGCATTTGGGTAACAGAAGACCTGTGGTTTTGGAATCAAACTTAAAATCAGTACATAAGCATTACCTAACATCCACATGAAATGTGAAAAGGTCACGCAGGTCCTCTGTTGAAAGAAAGTTACCCTGCAATCAGAATTTTTTATATGCGTCACATAGTCACATCCAAGAACAAACATAGAGCAATAAAAGCACGAGAATTCAAGAAAGGCAGTAAGTACTAAACCTGTGTGATCTGACCATCCATTTGCTCCTGCTGAATAACCTTCTGGAGCCCTTCTTTTGACATCTGGCGCTGGTAGACCTACAAATAATATAAAATAAATTAATAGCTGAATTTGCTATTGTCCCAAAGCCATATAAATGATTGACAAAACTGACAAACAGCAACAGAAGTTATTAATTATGCCAGTTGCTCCATATACCATTAGCACATCATACCTTTTCTTCAATTGTACCAGTGCTCAAAAATCTGTAAATGAAGACTCTCTTCTTCTGCCCATCCCTCCACACTCTTGCAGCAGCCTAATTATGGCAATAACAAAAGGGCAAGTATCATAAGGTACTGGAAGGATAAATATTGTTAAAAGCATACCATATATATGTGCTTTAAAACTATCATTTACCTGCTTGTCATTGGCGGGGTTCCAGTCAGGATCAAACAGGACCAAGCGATTTCCACCTATCAAATTAAGCCCACAACCACCAGCTTTGCTGCTTAACAGAAAAACAAACTCGTCCTGCAAAATTTAGCTTAATAAAAAGAAAGTTAAATAAAAGACCCATGCTTGGGACACAATAGCAAAAATATAGACCTTTGAAGGATCATTAAAACGGTTGACCAATTTCTGTCTTTTACTGATTGACGTGGTCCCATCAAGCCTCAAGTATGGATATCTTCTCTCCCGACAGAGTTGTGCAAAGAGATCCAGAGTCTGGTAGATCAAGGTAAATAACAGTAAGTAGAATCATAGGAAACAATCAGAGGTTGCTTGGCAAATGGTAGTAATGAAGATGATGGTGGTCGTATTACTTTTCTTACAGAATGACTTATAATGACTTGAACAACAGATTCTATTCTCTTGCATTTATCGTACACTTAAGAATGTAATTGAACAGCCATACTTAAAAATGCAATTGAACAGCCATACATTGGATAAGTTCTCATTTACACAGACAAAACTGTTTACAAAAGAATTTAAGGACAAGCATCCCAAAAAAATTTACATAACATTGAATGGTTGAGAAATGCAAAATCACAGGGATCAAAATCCTCAAGATCCTGACTTTGAAATAAATTTGATTGGATTTGGTGATGACAGAAAATTGCACTGATTACTTGCATTTATTCAAGAAACACCAGGAAATTATTGTAAAGGATACTTCACTGATTCCTTAAAATGTGCTATGGTAGTAAAACTGATGAGTCGATCAACCCCAACAGCTCTCGCTCACACAAACAACTTTGTGGAGATTTAAAAATTATCAACCTCTCCGTCAAAATCAAATGCCACATTTTTCTGTTACTCTTTGGAGGATTATGTGGCAGCAAAAGGTACATGGCAGAGTTTTTTCTTTTTTTAATTATTGCCCCTGTTTCATTTCTGATTTTGAAGACTATATCTTGACATCTCAGTGCACTTGTGAAGGATTCTAGGGAAGATTTCCTTATCATTCTCAATGGAAAAATCCATCTTCCTAGGACACTTTTGACATGGAGTAAAGGAAAAAGGATAGAGTGGTGAATGAAAATGCAAACAAACAACTTGAAAGTCCACTGTCGACCATATTTTACAATGAAAAGAAAGATAGAATACCTCAAAACCATTAAATTACTATTATATGGGAAAAAACAAGATGAAAGTGTAGGTGGAGGCATGTAGTTAACAGTAAATATTTCTGAATGTCTAATATTTGATGACAAAATGAAAATTACCGTTTGAGTAATGCATTTTTTAGAAAGTATGCCATTTGTTGAGATGATATATTTCCCTTTTGTTCTATGCTAAACATCTTATTTTCTGCATTCTACAAATCTTTTTAGCATTTTAACTTTTCATAGCATGTCAAGCAGCACGATCGATGACATTGGATGATCTGACTACCTAGGTTCACTGTCTACTATTAACGTACATACCTGAGTATAGTTTGAAACAAGAACTATTCTGTCCTCTGTTTTCTGTCGCAGATGGGCCAATAACCGAGCTAAGACATGCATCTTTCCAGATAATTCCACCCAAATCCCATCGCCACCAGTCCAGGATCCTGATCTATCACAACAACAAAAGGAACATCATTGAAAGCGCTATGATGATCATTATCATCATTAAAACCATATTGCATCCATTTGGGGTCAACCATGCAAGTTCTACTTCTCCACAAGGCCCAAACCCTACTAAAAGTACTGAATTTGTACTATAGTGAGCAACAACACATTTACCTTCCTGAGAACAATTCTGGAGGGAAAAAGCGCATACAGTCATCAAACCCTGATGTCCCCGAACCCCCGCTACGGATTGTATCGTAAATGAGCTGCAGAAAGAAACATCCACAAAGTAGAACAGTTCCCAAATTATCATCATCTCAACACTGGCTTCATCTTTATTCAGCATCATATAACATGGAAATTAGGTGATGCTTGCAAAAATTTTACAAGAAAGTGTTTACAATTAATTGTGCATATTTATATTTTAAATGTTGCAGATTGTTTGAAATTTGACAAAGCAATGATTTTTTTGCCAAATGTTGGCAAGGTTTATGGCCATGGAGTTACAAAAAATGGTTATGTTGCAGAAAATTTGAAAATACAAGCAGAATATACATCTTGGCACCCTTTATCAGCGTATTTGATAACAAAATCAACAAAATTTAATGTTATAACAAGAAGGGCTTCAATTGTCCCTAAGCTAGAAAAGAAATGCAGGACAACTGCCAGAGTACATCAGAAAAATGTTTGGATGCAATAGCGCACGTTGTCATATGATATGAGGATCAGACTTTAATGATGCCTACCTTCGGATGGTTACACAGCTTCTTAAGAGCTGTAATATATGCCAAAATTTTTGACTGCTTCATCTCTTCAACAATTGCTCGTTTGACCTATAATGTCGAACACATAAAAGCACAATATAAGGTCCAGCCAGGCACTATCGGTATTTTATGCTGAATAAGTGTTATGTTACAAAAGTTCAAAGAAAACATAAAGGCAAAGAAATAGGAAAATACCTACATTTTTGGACTGTATAAAATGGCAATACAGTTCCGATTGGAGAGGAGTTAACTTGCAACAGACAACTTCCACAATCTACAAGGATAATCAATTTCAGGAAAAATGTTAGACAGAACATGTAAGGAAATGCTTGAGATATTGTCATCAATTTCAAAATAAATATCAAGCCCCATACCTTCGGTGGCAAGTGATTTGATAACAAAGCATTTGTTCTCCTCAGTATGAACTGTTGTAAAAATTCATATGTTAATTTCTTTTAGTAAGAAAATTTGTCAGTTGCATTCAAATGAGACATTGCTAGTATGCATTCCAGAGTCCATTTCTAGAGGTATTCACAGTAATTAATAGAGTAAAAATGAAGCTATGTATAGAATGTTAGAAGAAAAGTTTAAATCTATATTACAGAAAGCAGATAGAGTGCAACCATTTCTTTGACACAATAATGAGACTCAACCACAACCACAGGAAAAAGAATATGAATCTCAGCATTTTACCTGATTTACTTTTGCACTTAGCTCAGCAGAACGCTCATTACCCAACGCTCTCTCTTCCACAGTTGCTGTGGGCTCTCTTCCACAAATGATTGGTGTCTAAAGAAATGAATGTTACAGGGTCAAAAGTAAAATTAGTTCAAGATGTCCCCAGATATGCAATCATTTATACCTAAGCAAATGCCAGATATTCTGGTTCAAGTTTTAAATGCTCGGTTTTCATGTAGTAGAATTAAACTTTTTTGCCTATGGTCCCATTTAACAACCACAACAAAAATAATAGTAATGAAACATTTCTTCTCTGGCAAGGGTGGTCACAGTGAGTCACTTAAGTGCTTAAGAAAATAAGAAGTACGAGTCTATTCCATAGGCTTTTAATTTAGAGTCCCGGCTTTAAAAGAATAGGGAGAAAATTATTACTATCTCTCTAAATGGAGATGTGGGAAGCAAGCAACTTGAGACCTGATTTGGAATTTATGGTTCATGAACTATGATGGCTATGTTTGAACTGAATTTATGGTCCACAAATTATAGACCAATAAGATACATTTTAAAGCCTATAAGAATATAAGATACAGTTTAAAGTTAAAACTTTACGTGTCCATGACGTCCAAAAAGATAATGAACTCATTGTTGAAGATAAAATCAGTCAGCTGGGAGGAGTTTAACATGCAAAGTTAGCTGTAGAACTGACAAGTATGGCGGTGATGTTTAGTGGTTCAGCAAGAACGACACTGCTGGATTAGGAATTTAGGTTGATCACTTCAGTAAAATCAACATGTGGACCAGAATTTCATTGATTGTCCCCAGTTGCGCCTCTGTAAAGTATGTACCATTTTATCAACAGTAAGGCATTGTATTGCCACTCCCTAAGAGACTATTAATTTTTATTTATTTTTTAAAATCCGTAGACTGTCAGTTCTGTCTTCAATCTTCATTAGTGTGAAATGCTTTGTGCTTGCTTATTATTTATCAGGCATTACCAAGCATGTTTTGTTACATCAAACCAACTTGTTGGCTCGATAAGTCTGTAAACCCAAAGCTTCTGACATGATAGGTGATGTGTACAAAGATGCCCTGGTATAGTGAACCTACATCTGAATTAGCTTAGATGCGTGCCTTGATCATTGGATTCACATGCAAACCTTGATGTGGTAATGTGTGATCCAAATTGGCTGTGTGTCTCTTCAAGTGTGCAGATCAAATGCATTTAACATTGACAAAAAGAAAGTTTACCTGCCACTGCGTCTTTGAGTAAACATAAAATGCAGGTGACAGGATCAAAACACGATTGGGATCATTATGTACTTATATAATCTGTGAATCACAAAATAAACATATAGACTTACTTCATAGTAACGACGAAAATATGCTGCATCCCCTAGCACTCCGGGATTAGTAAAGTTAACCATGGCAAAGAACTCCTCCAGGTCATTCTTCAGCAAATGAAAATCTTACCGTCAACAACAGAATCCTTCAAGGCTGTGGACATTAAATAACAATAAAATTTTGCACTTACCTGCATAGGGGTTCCTGACAGCAGTATACGGCGGTGACATGGAAGGGCAGCCAATGCCTGATTCATAGCCACACGTTAACTTATAGGAATAACTAACAACATGCTGACATCTACTTTGACTTATTCACAATAGAAAGTAAATAAAAAAATTTCCAACATTTTAATTCCTACCCGATTTGTTAATGTCTGGTCATTTTTCAACCTGTGAGCCTCGTCACATATGAGAAGGTCACAACTTCCACTTTTTTCAAATTTCGATGAATGCATTCGAAATGTCTCATAAGAAATAATCAGAACCTGAAGCACACATCAACAACACTAAATCTATACAATTTTCAAAACCCAATAAATACAACGGAAACTAAAAACAACTATTCATATCAACACAAAGCAATTTCAATTTACCTGAAAAGGGCTGCTAGGTCTCAAGAAACTGTCAATTCCAGAGACAACGTCTGCTCGGGTACTTTCACAAAGGGCAATGAGTTGCAGTCTTAACCCAACCCACTTATTAATCTCAGACTCCCAGTTGCTAACAAGGCTTGTAGGGGTGACAATCATTGCCCTTTTGACCATTGGATTTCCATCAAATCCCTGACGAAGAAGAGTATATAGCAGCGTGATTGACTGTAAAGTCTTCCCCAAACTGCCATTTCAGACAAAATAAGTCATGAAAACAGACAGTCCAAAGATAGGGATTAGCAGACAAAAATAAACATAATGGTAAAAGGACAAACATTAAGTGCATACCCCATATCATCTGCTAGGATGCATCCAGCAATTCCAGGGGTACTGGATAAACCAGAAACACATTCAAACATAAACTGCACTCCTTCCCTGTAAGTAAAAAACCAAAGGCGCACATTCTCACTGAGCATGAGCAGAATAACTAATGGTTCAAGGGTTACAGCTGGCACTTTTCTTTCAGCAATGCAAGTGATAAATCTTTCAGTCCCCATAATGAATGCACAATTGCAGAAAAACACTACCATCCCGACCACCAAATATGTTGATCTCCAATGGTTGGATGAAATTATGCATATAGCATGTGGTATCACGCAACAAGAAGGCAAGAAAAATGAACTAGTCCGACAGCTAGAATTGCAGGATTGTTCAATTTTCATGGGGATAATCGCGATGATGACTTAGCTTTAGAGACAAAATAGTAGGTAATTGAAGGCCTATAATTGACAGCTCGGAAGCAAATTTTACCTTTGATGAGGTCGAAGGTAACGAACTAGCAACGGATCTACCACTATCGGAGCCAACCTCTCACCTCCCTCTTCCAATTCCTCAGGCTGCCACAACACCAATGGCTCGACTCCAGGCGGCAGAGGCTCGCTTTCTTCCAAATCATCTTTCTCCACGACACTCGTGACATTCAAGCGGTTATGAATCTCAACCAAAGCCGGCCTCGAAGAACCCCAGGGAACAAACCTCTTTCTAGCCCAAAGCCGGCGAATCAGCTCTTCGTTCTGATCTCTATTGTACCCATTCGAACATGGAGGCTTGAAGGGTTTCCGAGCCACGGCAGCTGCTTCCGACACAGAAAGCACTCGAGGAAGGAGAGGCTGCCTTCTCACAACAAGGTTCCCTCTGTAAAAACCAAACAGAGAAAGTGATTCTACAGAAATACATGAGATCCAAGAGAGCAAGAGCTTCAAATCCCAAAATAATGCCACAGCCAATCCAATAGTAAATTACTAGTTAGGTTAGAGTCCATGCGTGAAAAAAGAAACCCTAGGAGCGAAATCGAATGAAAATCGAGAGAGAATGATTGAAATTCAAAGCGGAGGAACTCGATCTGATCTATTATATTTGGGACGGGAGATGAACGGAGTTAGAAGATCTGATTTACTTGACGAGAGCTGCGACATTCTGCGATTTCCGGTCTTCATCTGAAGGTGGAGAATCAGCAGAAGATGGATCGTCGTCTTCTTCTTCTTCTTCTTCTTCTTCTTCTTGGTTTTGATGGTCTGATTCGTCTTCCTTGTAATCTTCGTCGCTTTCGCTGTTGGGGGAATTGGAAGAAGAAAGCTCGTCGTCTTCTTCCATTGCAAGCTTCCTCGTTCTCTGCATAGGAACCTAATAAGAGCCTTTTTAAGTGATCCATTTTGGCGGGAAATGGGTTTGGATGGGTGTCGCTGCCGGTAAATTTATTCCTTTGAAATGGGTACTTGGCCGGCTCAAGTCCAAAAACACTGGACTTATAAAATAAGTTGAGCCGAGCTGGCTGAACTTGGACAATTATTTAAAAGCCCAATCAAAATGGAACTGGAAATGGATAAAGCATGTCCAACTTGTTCAGGTCCGGCCGGCCTGCAATGTTATTTTATTAATTTTTATATATTTCAATGAGAAGCCTCTAAAAACTCTCTCCAAAATATATCTTCCCTCCACCATTTCTCATGAATTCAATAAATTCTCACTCCACACCAAAAGCCCATACTATTAATTGCCAGTGGACTCAATTTGATACTTGGACTGGATCCACTATTGAGTTTAGGTTTGAAATTTTTGATAGATTTATCACGCTTTTATTTTGAAGACTTAATATTACTACTTAGTATTTAGATCTTTTGAAATTTGATCAAGCTGAAATTTGGTCTGCCCCTTATCCGGCCATCATTATCATATTTATTAACGGAGCTTCGCCCATTAAGAAGAAAAAAAAGATGTCTCCATTGATGAAAATGCCAAAGCCCAAGCCCGAATGAGATGGGGTTTGACATAGGCCCGCTTAATTTAGAGCCGGAATTGGACAATCCCCATGACATCTCACAGAATGTGATAAAACTAGAACAGTTGAGCTTGGCTAGGAAACTCATTTTCCTGTTCCATAAGTCTAACATGGATCGGGCTCAGGCTTCATTATTTCCATGCAGGGTGAGCTAAGGCCAACAACTTTTGGCCTGACTCAAGCTCGGACCACGCTTAGGCTACTAGTTTAGAAGTCATGCCGTTGGATATTTCTCGGAGTCTAGTCCGTGAACATTCCTATTGATTTTTTTTTTTTTTTCATTCAGTGCCATGAGAAAGTTATCTTTTTAATATATTTTTAAAGGAAGATTTTGCTTTTGAAATCTTGAATTTTTTTTTATTTGGCGCTCCCTTTTTAATGTCTCATAAACTAACCCTTCACTTTAGTTAACTCGTAAAGTAAGTTTACCAATTACGAAGTAGTTAGTGAGTGAGGAATGAACAAATAGTGTGATGTCCATTTGTGATTAAATCCTACTTTCAAAAGTCAACGTCATATGGGTTTTGGGGATCGGATCCTTACAGACGAAATGTGAGTTTTACTATGGAATAGGTAGGGGCGGTATGGGCTCTCTCAAACCAAGTATAAGATGGACTGGACACGAAAAAACTGATTCAGTATAGGCATGCGTACCTCAATCAGAAAGTCTCCTTGTCCCGGGCTTTTGTCCCGGGACATGGACCGAACGGGGCTGCCCTGGGATCCAACGGTCCTAAGGACCGTTCGGTCCATGTCCCGGGACAAAAGCCCGGGACATGCAGCATTTCTCGTACCTCAATATAGGTTGAGTATGGATTAACCTAATTGATCTAGTCCTAACTAAACCACTTTATATCTCCAGAATAGGCATATCAATGCTGGAGAAAAGGATTCTTGTGGTTTGATTTAGCTGAGCAGAACTTCTGTTTGGCCTTTTCGGTCCTCGCAAATTCCATGGGGACTTTCCAGTTCAAATCATCTAGAAAGAGAAAAGGAAATTTTGTAGACAACTTTTGACAGCTATTTATCTTTTATCTTTGCAGTTAACATATATTTGACTGCACATTCAGTTATGACTGTTTAACCTTTTCTTTCTTATTTCATTTAATATTTTGGCACATGCATTGCACATAGTTTTTGCTAGTCTAAAAGTGGGAATAAAATCCATGACAATTATGTATGTGTTTAAGTATCTCATGGGCATGCACAACCTATATTTTCCAAGAAATTCATAGGTGAATGGCCGCGGGGATTTCAGCTCTCAACCACTGTGTATAAATAAAAAAAATCTGATCGCGACCCATCCATTATGAACTAAGCCCCATCCCCAAAGCCCGATCAATGAGCACACTTACAAAAGAAAAAAAAAGAGACTATTCTTTTTTAAAGATAAAAAAAAATAAAAGAACTACTCTCTCACCTTCTGATTCCAACAGAACCTTGCTATTTTTTCTCTCTTATATTAACCATTCACTTTACTTCATCGGTAAAGTAAATTTATCAAACAAGCAATTTATTGTGTCTATTATGCTGATATTATTGTATTCAAACATTAATCATACATGCCCGTCCATCATTGTGTGGATCTAAGCCCCGACACGTGACCCACCAGAAGTAAAAGCTCTTTTAAAAGATAAAAACCTTTTTTAATATTACCGCCGTTGTTATCAGCAGTATAACCGCAATTGCAACTTTTCCTCCGCTCAAAGGGGAGGAAAAGTTGCAACTCGACTTTACCGCCCATGAAAGAAGCGGTAAAGTTGCATGAGTTCCCAAATCAACTCGCAAGCAAATCTTCCATTTCCTTTTAACATTAATAAAATAAAAGACCCGATAGCTGCATTTATTCTTAAAGATCGAATCTAGTCAACTGTATATGATGATTGGAGATTAAAAAAATCACACTAGCAGGCTTTGGCATAAGCCTTAACTAGTGTGAGTGGCCCATGCCCAAACGAGCCAAAAAAAAAAAAAGGGAAGAGGAGGGAAGGAATAAAGAAAAGATAAAGATCTGAACTGATCAGGTGGGGAACACACCAGTCGTTACCAACATTATTGTATTTAACAATCTAAGACAATAACACTAAAACTATAATATAAAACTAAATTAATATATTTAACTACAAAATCTAATGTTATATTAGTTTTAATTTTGATATTAAGTAAATTTTAATTTAAAATATTAATATGGCAATATTAACAATAATCTACATTACATCTTAGATCATGTTTATTTCATATTCTACGGCCAAGGATTATCCATTGATCGCATGCCGGATCATAAATAAGGGAGCTGGCTTATATTGCGCAAGTGTATGTTACTCAATTCAATCGATGTAAATACGGATCATAAATAAGGGAATGTGCCATAAATATAACATGGACACTTGATTGAAACATGTTATTTATTCAATTGATCTAAAATTGTCCAAATAATTTGCAGAGATATAAATTTTGAACGTTATACTAATTTTTAATATATAGTTTTTAGAAATGGAAGCAAGTTATTTGGAGCATCATCATCATCATTACGATCATCATCAAAGTTTACATATATAACTATAAAACTATATCATCCTAGGTTAATATATTTTTCATACAGTCCACTTTAATTTTGAAGAATGGGGCCTACCTATGATTGATCCTATGAATGAGTTACCAATTAATAATGCGACTAAGATGATAGATTGAGTGCTGATGCTTGGGCTCACAAGAAAGTCGTGAGGATGCTCAGTGGGGCCCACTTAATGGTAAATCCAGTCCACTATAAGATCGCAATGTAAAAAGAGTTTGGATCCTTGGACATTCTAAAAAATCGTAAGGATTCTCAACGGGGCCTGCCTATGATATACCCTATTAGAAAATGGTATATAATAGAAAGTAGTAATTTGTGATATATCCAATTAGGGAATAGTATATGATAAGAAAACAAGTTTTTAGTTGGCATGAGATAAGGATATGCAAATTTACACACACTAAAATAGGTAGTCTAAAAGACTTACACACTGTAACCGCGTAAGTTATCTACAAAGATTGGACATGCCACGTGTCATTATAAGGGAACGCCATGTGTCGCTCCTTGGCAAAGAGGCTGCTGCTTTAATATATATATATATATAACATATATATATATAACTAGTGTAAGAGGGGCATGCCCAACACGGCCAAAAACAAAAAGAAAAACATAAAAAAGATTTTAAGAGGAAGCAAGAGAAGGAATAAGGAAAAGATAAATATTTGGACCTATTAGACGGGCTCATAATGATATAATACCGGCCTAGTGGTCGGAAAAAAAATTAACAACACTAAGCTATACAAATTTAGGCTAAGATATTAATTTAATTAAAGTCAAACTAATGACGGAGAACATGCCAATCATTACCAAAATTACTGTATTTGAAAATCTAAAATAATAACACTAAAACTATAACAAAAAACTAAATTAGCATATTTAACTATAAGATCTAATATTATTTTAATTTTAATATTAACAATAATTTCAATTAAAAATTAATTTGGTAATATCAACAATAATTTATATTAAAACTTTTTTTTTATAGATTTATATTACAACTTATATAGCCAATAATCTTGTATCATATTTATTTCATGCTCTGCGGCAGTGGGCTTATATTGAGCAAGTGTATATTCCTTAATTCAAACTGTGCGACCAAAGATCATTACTCAATTGCTTGCCGGATCATGAAGATGGGAATTTTAGGGAGCTGAGATATTTTAGGTGAAGGTGAAGTAAAGAGTAAAGGTTTTAATACCTTGTTTTTATTATATTAAGTGTCAATTTCTGTATTAAATATGGATTGTGAAATCAATTGGCTTCCACAGTGGGCCCCACGTATTGATCTTTCAAAATATTAATAGGAAAAAAGTAAAAGAACTTATATTTGAAATTGTATGAATGGTCTTATGGGCATTATATTATCACATAATTAGTATAAGTCTCAATCCATGCACCAACTCTAGTGGGCCAGCCTTTATCATCATGATAATCATGTGATAGCTCTTCTTTTGTAGCAGACCAAGCCCGTGTTAAAGGCCGAAGTAGAAGTGGTTAAATTCAAGATTTTTCTCTTGAAGCAAATTAAATAAAATTTAAAAATAAGTACAAAGTAAAAGATGAAAATATGTAATTAGTTAATTTCAAAATGTGAGCCCCATCATTAAAATGACCATGTGATGAATGATGTGATCAACACAGCCTTATGCATTAAAAGGTAATGGTGAGACGTGGTTGGCTGTCGCTGCCAAAACGTCACTAAATAGAATATAAACTAATTTCACTAAAATATTAAATAAAAATAAAAATATATATTAATATGAGATTTAATAGGAACATATCACCTTTTGATAAAAAACAAAATCTAAAAGTGGTATAATACCATATTAGTAAATGGGTCCCATCAACTTGTATTATCATGAAACACTTAATTTTGGTTAAAAGACTTATAGGGAGCTTAGCACAAGCCACATAAAAGAGAGTTCTAATACCTTTAATTGGTTGAAACTATTCATAAGTGGACCATTGAGAAATGCCATAAATACGTCAAATAAGTCTTAGAAGATATTCATGACATATCTTCTAAGATTTATTTGACATATTCGTGAAATTTCTTAATGGCACCCCACCCAAGGTCTCCTTCCCTCGCTTGAGGGCTCCCTCATCTCACCTAAGGGCTAGGGTCAACCCCCGTAAGCTTGGTAGAAAAAGATATATAACAAATTTAGAAACATAAAGGTAGGTTTGAATTTTAAAGATGACTCAAAACTCAATTAAAAGATGGGTTTCACCAATCTTTCATGGTCATGAAGCCCTTAGTTTAATTAAATGACTTTTATGGACTTCATATGGCATAAAGGATTGGTCCATTAGTTTTGATCATCTTGAAATTTTCATAAGTGGGCCCCATTAAGGAGTATCGTGAATTTGTCATTGACTGTTAGGTGATGAGAGTTTTTAAGTGGTCTATTTATCTTGATTTGTTTGGATTTCTTCCAACTGGGTGCAAACATGGTAACCTATCATTGAAATGAGCCCCACATAAAAATAGAGACATGGTGAGAGTAGGCCCCGCAATTACAAGATTGCTAGGTTTTCTTCGTAACAAAGAGAGAATAGATAAGAGATGATGGATAGAGTTGAAGAGTAATATGAGATTCGTTGGTGAGGAAGAATTTTTCGAAATAAAAAAACCTAAATTTTAGGTGATGGAGTATTGGAGAATTTGAGTTAGTTTTGTGAGATTAGATTAGAAGGGTAATTCTAGGATGTAGCATTGCAAAAAGTTTAAGGATGCGTCACGTGTCGCTCCCTCACGAAAAAGCTGCTGCTTTAATATATACTCACAAAAAGGTTGGTGCTTTAATATATATATATATAATAACTTTTGAAAATTTATCAAAGTTTGTTTGTGTAATGCCAAGTGAAAACATAAGAAGAATCATTAAAAACAATTTCTCTTATGTGAAAATTTATGCTGCATTCAACAAAGCGATGTGGTGCGGGAAGAAAACCAACTTTGAAAAAACTCTCTTGCATTAAGGTTTTCTAATAAATTGTTCTCTCTTTTTCCTTTTGTTTTTTTTTTTTTTTTTTTTTTTTTTTTTCTTTCTATTGTGTTGGGCTATTGGTCTAGGAGTGATGCTTTCACTTGAGGACCCGGGGATCAATCCCTGGGCTAGTGGGTGAAACACTGAGGTGCCAACATTGCTTATCCATGAGTGTGTTTGTGCCTCTTACTTCGTTGATTAGGGACATGTAGTGTGGGTGAGCAATTTGTAAAGAAAATCAAATGAAAACTTTTGAAAATAAGCTTCATTTCAATTATTGAGTAAACCCTTAATTATTGGGTAAATCAATGATTAGCAAGAACAAAATTATAGCTTTTATATATATATATATATATGGAGATGCTCTCACCTTACTATGAGAAATAATGTGGGGGCCCTCACATCCATATCCAATGTCAACAACTTAATTGTAAGGGCCCTCCACTTTATATCTCATAGTAAGGTGAGAGTGTCTCTCACAATAACACCTCCCATATATATATAGATATATATATAAATATATATATATATAGAGAGAGAGAGAAGAGAGAGAGATAGATGGGCCTCGCTCAACCATACTTCCACATTCCCTTGTCTGTCCAGCATACATCCCAATCAATTCCAAATAAGAATTTTACTTATGGAGTTTTTTTTTTTTTTTTTTTTGGTAAATACCCCATAGGGGCCCCTATGGTTTTAGTATTTGCATATACCCCCTTGCTTTTTCCTTTTAATACCTTCCATGTCCCCAAAATCAATAGTCATAATGAGAATAGGCGACTAGTAAAAGATCTGTGTTGATTTTTTTTTTTATAATAATGATAATTTTGCCCTTAAATTCATTAAACAAAGAGATAAGTGTGTCATTATTTATAAAAACACCATTATTTTATCCTACATCCCAATTGTCTCTCTCAAATTCTCTCATGCACATAAAGCCTAATAATGTATTTGAAACTCTCTACAATCTAATAGGGGGTTGGTTCAATTATATAACCAATTATAAGAACAAGTGTTGATTGTCATTGTGATCGATTTAGATTTAATGAAATGGGCTCCATATTGATAAAAAATGGATTTATGTAGGATTACTCTCTCCCACTAAATGTACTGTAGTAATTAGGGATGGCAATGGGTCAGGTTTAAACAATGACCCGCCCCACCCCAATCCTACTAGGGTCGGGTTTGTTATTGATTTTCTTGGAATTGGGCGGGTTTGATTTTTGTTGATGTAACCTGCCCCGCCTCATATATATATATATATATATATATATATAATTTATGTTTATTTATTAGTAAAAGTATAAGTAAAATTCATATGGTATAAGTGGTGTTGGGGCTAAGCTTGTCAATGGGACGCGTTGACACTGGTAGAAAGCCCGGCCCGACTAGTCCCAAGCCCGAAAATATAGGGTTTTTAAAAAAATTTAAGCCCAGTGGATTGGGCTTGGACAATACATTTTAAAGTCCGACCAAAATGAGACTGGGATTGGACAGAAACAACCCAACCCGTTCAAGCCCGGCCCGCTACAAAGTCATTTAATAATATATATATATATATATATATATTACAATGGTAGAAATTAAATTCAACTAAGCATTCTATTTTATCTCGAATGACTTGTGATATTTTAGCTATTTCAGTTTTTATCGTTGCTTCAGAGTCAGCATTTAGCACCGGAGGGAGGGTACTTAACCCACATAGGACTTCTTTGAAACCAGATACGGTAGAAGCATTAGTTAAGATTTGTTTAGTCATGACCCAACTAGTGATGGTGATTTGGACAATAATGAGAATACACTGACTGATGTTTGTAACTTGACCCATATAGGATATTCATTTTCATTCATTTTATCGATTTTCTGATTTTCTACTTTCACAAGCAAAAAAAAAAAAAAAAAAGAAAAAGAAAATTTTAATCGATCATACATTACTTTAACTTGAATCATATAGAATACTCATTCTCATTCATTTCTATTGATTTTCTACTTTCACCACACAAAAAAAAAAAAAAAAGAAAAAAAAAAAAAGGTTTTCACCGTTCCTACATTACTTGACCCATATAGCCTATATGATATTCATTAATTTTTATTGATTTTCTGATTTTCTACTGCCACTGGCAAAAAAAAAAAAAAAAAAAAAGGTTTTTAACTTCGCCATGTTGCTTGTTGCATTGCATTGCCGGTCCTAAGCCCAGAAGAAATGACGAGGGTTTAAAGTCCAGTTTACACCAGTTGTCTGGTGACAGTATGAATAATTAGAGAATGTTTTATTTATGTCCAGGATTGGGCTAAGCCTAGGCCCGGCCCGTACGGGACGAGATTTGATGTAGGCTCGTTCAATTTAGAGCCAGGATTGGACAACACCTGGCAGGCCCGTCCTATTTTCGGGACAGGATTGGACAACCCAAGCCCAGGCCCGGCCCTTCCCATTGACAAACCTGGTTGGGGCATTAACTTAATGCATTTCTTAAAATATTATTATGTGTTTGAATTCTACCACACTATTTCCCATACATTTATATATCTATAGATTTTTAAGCTTTAAATTTGACCTAATCCTTGTCTAAAAGGGATGGGTATGGTATTACATGCCACTGACCCGTCACGAGGCGGGTTGGATTTGGATGAGGCAACTCTAATAGTAATTGTTAATGTTACAATATTTAAAAAATAAATAAATCAAAGCTTTTAAACTTATATATAATACATGGATAAAGAGATGGGCAAAAATGTCATTTTACTCTAAAAACTAATGGTGGCAGCAAGGCTACTAATTTTGGGACTTGGCGGGTATTAAATTGAAAAGGCATGGGGGTATATACAAATATTGAAACCACAAGGCCTTATTTACAAATCATAGGAACCTTAGGGGGGTATATGCAAAAACCTCTTACTTATATATATATATGTATATGCAAAAACCTCTTACTTATATATATATATACATATATTGTTTTCTTTTGTTTATTTTTTACCATTATTAGCAGGTTTTTAGTTTTTGCCTAACTAACCATTTTTATTTCTAATATGACAATTACCATGTGCCATTTTTTCAATGTAAATATATAAAAGCTGTAGATATCAAATTTAGTTTTCACATATTTCAATGTTCTGAATAAATTTTAATCTTAATTTTCGCATTTTCCTTTCTAAAATAGAACTTTTGCTCGCATTCTTTATAACATTATACTTTTTTTTTTATTGGTGATAAGGCCTTTTATTTTACTTTCTAAAAGAATAATATATTTTATTTAACACTGCTATCTTGAACCTCGGTTCTTTTTAGATTCTCACGCAAAGTGAAGCTTAGATTTAATAATCAAAATCTTGTTTTCACTTTATTTTGTTCCAAATTGCCATATTTCCTTGTGGCAATGGCATTCATAAATCAAAGTCGTATAAACATATTTGAAGTTTGAAGTTCATATTTTAAAAAGTTACTGAGGTTATAGGGGAGCTTACCTGATTTTTCTCTCGGCCCGGAGGGATTAGTCCAGTCGAAAGGATTAAGAACCATCCGATAGCAAAAAAAATAAAATAAAATTAAGAAGTGTAATCTTTCCTACAATTTGACTTAAAAAATGAATCTCCAAGTATTGAAGTTGTAAGAACACGAGACGAATTTAGATTGAACCAGATCCGCAGAGGAGTTTGAAGGAAGGGATCATGTGAACCCACAAATATCATTCAGAGCCAACCAAGAGGAATTTTCAAAATTTTATTCCAATGGGTAAAACTTTCTCGCCCAAGCAATAAACAACATTTTTAGATACCCATTAAAATATGAACGAGAAGCCAAAAGGTTATTGGATTTGGACCCAGCTCCAACATCATTAGTTTGATAAAACCAACCAGCCCTTCATATGTTTGAATTTTTTTTTTCTCAGCATTTTGGTCCTAGCAGGCATCACAATAATTCATCCCCTCCATTAACACATGAATAAATATGCGACTTGTGCTCATGTGCTCAATTCAATGATGAGACCCATTTCTATTGATTCGAAACTTGAGGATATATTAGTGGAGAAAATAATTTTTATCCCATTGGACCCTTGAATTTGTTGGCCTTAGTGGAGGTTAGCTAATCATTTATGCGTCGTTTTTTAATATTTCTCATTGGGTGGAGCCCACTCCTCAATACTCCTCCTCAAGTAGAATCCGGTCGGCGCACTTTTAACGACATACTTCTTTTTTTTTGCCTCAAGTCGTTCTTCCTTGTATTCGAACTCACGACCCGTTAGACTTTGATACCATCTTAAATTTATTTAGCTAATAATTTTTACCAAAACTTCGAGATGTTAATAGAGGCTGTATTCTTCCTTATACGGAGCCCACTCCTCAAGAGCCTATCGCATTTATTATACTTTCACCGTGAGTTGACCAATAATACTCCGCCACGTCATCCAAAAATTTAGGTGATTTTCTTTCATCTGATTTAAACTTTTTAAATTTTAAAATCACCTAAATATTTAAATAACGGAGTGGCTCATGATAAAAATATAATAAATGCGATAGGTAATTCGGACTCACTCCTCAGTATCAACCCTATTAATTAGAGGACAGAGGGGGAATCGGATAAAGCCTCTGTCGGTTATAGAACATCATTGGGTAAACCCAAGGTGGACTTTGAGGGGTTACAGGATAGCTGCTCCTGCAAAAAAATAGGATGCGAGAAGAGGAAAAACATGCTGCGTCAGAAAAAGTCCGTCAGCAGTACTCTGGATTCGTTTCGAGTCACTGATTGACTGGTGGTTGGGAACTGGGGTCTTTGTTTTTTGGGCGCCCACCTGCTCGTCTCATTAGTGAAGAATGGGATATTTCGATACTTCCAATTTCAAAACTTGAAACATTCCACGTCGGCTGCTCGGGTCCTACTCGTCAAACCAGGACCATCTCACCAATTCAGCGCAGGCAGTGTCATTTCGTAAACTTTAATTTTTCTGAGTTCCATTCATAAGCTTAACTTAATTACCAAGTTGAGTGTAGATCCAGTCCATACTTGTAATAAGGATGTCATATTGTACGCCAAAGTCAATTCAATTTTTTTATTTTTAATTATATAGGAGACTCAAACTCACACACTATCAACCATACATAATATGAATAAGATGCCTCAAACGAGTCATCGAGCAATTTCTTTAGTGTATGACAAGAGAAAGATAGCCTGATTGTGATTTTGATTTGTTTGAATTTCAAAATTAAAAACTTCAAAAATTAAGTCCTGCACTAAAAAAAATTCTTGTACTTCTTATGATGAAGCTAACCTTGTTGTATGCATGGGTGAGTTTTTTTTTTTTTTTTTTTTCATAATAACCGGTACTAATCATGGGCATGACCCACATGACTAGATTTTCAAGCCATATATCTAGTGTGGTGTAGTGGTTCAATATTTATCTTCTTTCTTATCATCCATTTGATTAAAGTTCATTTAGGACTACAATTTGTATTCGAAAATTGTAGATTTGAAATTATATATAAAGGTTATAAGTTCGAAACTGCACAATCAAAATGGGACTGCAAAAAATTTAATCAATTTTCCTAGAGATTAATCCAGCTTAACGGATTGAAAACCCTCCAATGCGGTGAAAAAAAATCAGTCTGATTACGGTTGACCGCTCACGATGTGAAGAGCGTCTCCGTCTCCATACCGACTCCCGCCAGCTGATGGCGCCGTGCCCTTTGCGTCAATCGATTTCACTCCGAAGTTCAATTTGAGTGAAAAAAAAAGAACCCCACCATCTGTTCGACAAAATGCCAAACGGTCCATTCGCGTTAACCGAGCCGTGTCCCAACTCGCAATCGCACGCCTCCAGATCTCTACCGTTCCTAAAAACACCAAAAGATCTTTCAACCCAAGCAACAGGAACTCAAAATCCGTTGCTGTCTTTGCCCTTTCTTTTCCTTTTTTTCCGTTTCGTGTAAGTCTTGCAATCATACCAACAAAAAAAAAAATGGGGTCTCTCTCTTGCAAGTTAACTGTTGCCGTTTGAGGAAATCTCTCGGCATATGCTAACCCGAATATTCTTTGAGCTGTTCTTGTTTGTCTTTGATTGGTGCAGCTTGACCATGATATCACGGCGTCGAGGGGTGATTCTTTTGTATATGTTTATTTCTCTGTTTTAACCTTTTTCAAGTTTCACCGATGTGATTTCTGATGTTTTTGTGATCTGGGACCTGGTCTTTTATTAAAGACTGATTGGTTTTTAGTGAGATTTTGTGCTTTTGCATTGTATGTTGTATATAATTCACATAGAAGAACCTGTTATTTGGGTGGGTTCTTTAGCTGGGGTCTGTATTGTGATTAGATTTTGAAGTTTTTACTGCTTACGTTACTTGAAAGTCTCGAATTTTTGTGGGGCTTTTGGAAAGAAAGTAGTTTGGAAGTAGAGTTTGCTGTTTTGTTTTCTGGGTTGTTTTGTTCTGAGGGCGAAGACGCTGAATCTGTTGGATTTGCTCTCTTTTTTTGGTTTATGAGAAGAATTTGAGCTGCTGCTGTGATCTGGGTCTCCGAGAGAATTTGGTTGGAGAAGATGAACGCAGTTGGGAGGTTCATAACTCAGAGCGTTTATACAGTTTCGGGCCCTTTTCACCCTTTCGGAGGAGCTGTTGATATCATCGTTGTTGAGCAGCAAGATGGGAGCTTCAAGTCCAGTCCTTGGTATGTCAAGTTTGGGAAATTCCAAGGAGTGTTGAAGACAAGGGAGAAGATTGTTAATGTAAGTGTTAACGGAGTTGAAGCTGGTTTTCACATGTACCTGAATCATAAGGGTGAAGCTTATTTTCTAAAGGAAGCAGATGGTGGGGAAGAGAACAGCGACTTCCTGTCTTCATCTTCCGGCAACAAGACAGATGAGCAATCACAAACTGGAAGGATGAAGAAAGCTGAGAGCCTCAATTTAGATGATGCTCGGTCGAATCAGGCTACTCATGTCAACATGAGCAATGAAAAGATTGTGGTGAGAACAAATTCGACGCGGTCTAGGATGTTCGGGCGTATGTTTGGACAGAAGTCGGTGAAGGACGGTGACAGACTTAGGAAAGGGAACATTAGCATGGAGAGGATAAGTTCTTTGGAGCGAGCTGAAATTGCAGCAGATCTCTTGGAGATGAAATGGTCAACCAATCTCCCCACTAAGAATTGGAAAATAAAGAAAGCTTCTGGTTCTAAGCCATCTGCTTCTGAGACTGCAGTGGTAGAGGTTAATAAGGTTGTCGAGGTTAGTGTCGAAGAGGTCTGTAAGGATGTCAAGGTTAGTGTCATAGAGGCTCCCGAGGTTGTAACTAGAGATTCTGATGATATCTGGTGTTTAAAAAGCCATGAGAAAGTTTTAGCGCTACCCACTTCAGAGGCTAGTGATTCTGCCGATTCCCACGAGATCATTTCTGAGCTTTCAGCAGTTGAAATTAACGAAGTTGGTGAAGAGAATGCTGGTTCTGACGTGATGGCAAGGCAATCAGCTCTTCAAACTAGCTCTCCTGATCTGGAAGAGGCCTCAAGTGTTCATTCTAGTGATTTTGCGCACTCTAACACAGGGCAGGTATCTGATAGAGGTGATTTTCATATTAAACATTATGGTTTTAGGGAAGAATGCGAAGAGAGGACAGTTTCTTCCAACATCTATAGTGGCATGGCTAGAAGATCCAGTGTTGCAGTTGATGTTTACAGTGGAGATGTAGATACTCATACTCTAGACTTTTCTAGCAGAGAGTATGCGGAAGTTGGATTTTCTAGTGGAGTTTCATATGAAGCCTCAATCCTAATTTCAGAGGTTAATTCAGAACCAGAATATGGTGCGCCTATGAGTAGAAAGAATTCAAATGGATGTAAGGACTCAGAGTTATCTAGAAGCGATAATTCTTGCTGTCATGACTCAAATGCTAGCAATGCAAGCAAAGCAATTTCTGAAAATTCATTAGTAAAGAGTATTGTTGGGGCGCCTTCTATGGATGACGTTGGACAAACTATAACAGAATCCCATCCTTCAATTGACATATACTTGCCAAGTTCTAGTTCTGTCGAAGTTGAGATGGTGGAAGTGGCTCAAGATGCAATAGTTGAAAGATTTCCACCAGAGAGGACTTTGGAGATGGTAGCTACTTTTGAGAATCAATCAGCTATTTTTGAGAATAAATCTCAAATAATTTCACCAACCTGTCCCGTTTGTGGCAATGAAGCTATCAATGTAGAGGCATGCACGGAACTTACTTTCTGTGTTCAAATGGATGAGGATGACAGAACAAGTGATTCAGTTGAAGAAACGCAATCATGCTGTACCTGTACCCATTTCGGCGACTCGATTAATCAAGTCCAAGAAGTAGAGAATCCCGAGGAAGAAGTTAAGACGTGTGGGCTCTATTTATCATCTGAAATCATCATTGGTCCCCAAAAAGATACCTTGATTTCTCCAGCAGCAGAACTAGTAAATTCAAGCATGCAATCACCTGACAGTTTAGAGGACGAGCAGTTTCCTATCAGTGACATTGATAATTTTGGTCTGTTTTCCTCGGATGAAGTGACGACAGGTAATCACCCAGTGGAAGACACTAAAGAGGAGCAAGTGTCTAATGATATGCGTCATGAGACATCTGTGTCTAAAAGTCAATCCTTTGGATCTTGTTCATTTTCTACAACCAGTTCAAACCCAGAGGAATTTGTTCAGGAGTCATCGCCAAATGCCATTCAAGTCTTGCCCAAGGAGATAAGGACTCAGTCAAGTCCAATATGTATCCCAAGAGGTCAAATGCATTCAGGAGATGGCATACGATCGGTGGGATCTTTACCCAATATCCGGAGCCATAGACATGATTTTGGGTGGTCTGATGTTCAGCAACCTCTAAGCCGATCTCTGGATGTTAGTTCTGGCAGCCCAAACTGGGATATTCTTGGGAATGGCTTTTCAAGCACTTCAAAGAGTAAAGCAACCTTTCAAAACAGCTTAGTACAGGACAATTCTGCAACAGATGTTAGTGCTGCAGCTGTAGGTGCTCTGGGCACCATGGAACATGAAGGCATGTCAACCGGTCCTGCTGTTGGTAAGAGAGATGGATCTTTACTTCTGGTTCATGGAACTTTAAAGCCCGTAACAGTTTTTTCATACTCTTATGCTTCTGCTTTTTTGAACGGTAAAAGCTTAGTCATAATTTTATTTTAGTGCATTATATGGCATTTTTTCTTCGTTGGAATTGGATGATCCGTGACCTTGAGCCAAGGATGCCAGCAGTAGTATCCGTGGGTCTTGAATTTGAATATGTGGTATGCATGATTTGGTGATAAAGAATACAAATTCATACTCTACCAATATGGTGGTTCCCCTATAGCAGCTCATGACCAATAAATTAACTCAGATCCAATGTGGCCATCCAATAGTTTGCCTTCTAGCTGCCATTGCTTATCTTCTCAACCATTCTTTGCAGGTTGTCAATATATTTTTATCATCCTTTGGATATTCCAGAGATGGGACCTATAGATTAGTTGTCCACAGGCCCTGCTAGTACACTCTCCACGCCTAAAAGACTATGCATATCCTCAGTCTGTGATTATATAATTCATAGTCTATGATACATGTTTTTAGGCATGTCTGGTTTATGTCATGCTTTTTATGCAGATATGTCCCTTTGCAAACACTTGCTATTTAAAGGAATGGGAGCTGAAGCTGCTTCTCAAGCATTTAATGCTGAAAAAATTGATTTGGAAAAGTTCAGAGGTCTAGGTCCATCAATTGTGAAAAATGAGAGACTAATTGTCAGAATTGCTGGACATTATTTCCCATGGGATGCAGCTGCACCCATTATTTTGGGAATGTTCTCCTTTGGTCAGGAATTTGTCTTCAAACCAGAAGGCATGATAGCTGTAGACCAAGAAGAAAAAATCACTACTAGTGAATTGTTGGCAACTGTTGTTCCCCCTGGTGGAGGCTGGAGGCTCTGGCCTTTCCCTTCCAAAAAAATGAAAACTGTGAACTCTGCTCAATCACCTCTAGATGCCACGAAGGGGATGGATGCTAACAATGCTTCGGAGAGCTTTCAGAGTAAAAGCATGAACAAAACTGCGGCAATGAAAAAGAAAGTGGTTAGGTCAATTGTTCCAACATCTGAACAGCTGGCATCCTTGAATCTGAAGGCAGGACGGAATGTGATCACTTTCACTTTCTCGACTGCAATGCTTGGGAGGCAACAGGTTATTGTTTGGACATCTTGAAATTCTTGCATATTACATGATGCAGTTTGTATTTACTTGCTCAACTTGTTTTTGACTAGGTGGATGCTAGAGTTTATCTATGGAAATGGAATACTCGAATAGTTGTCTCTGATGTTGATGGAACAATTACCAAGTAAGTTTCTGATCTGGTTCACTGTTTGATCATTGATGTTGTTTCCTCTAAATAAGATTCATGCCTTTAATGGATAATTGGGCTCGAAAGGGTCTTTTGCCTTTGAGAACTATACATTGGCCTGAATTGGGGCATCAACAATCACAACCTTCCACCTGAGTCATAATTTTGTTTTCCTCATTACTTGTTAATACAAAAACTTAATTTTGGAACGTAGATCTTTGTTTTTGTCTTCACTCTTGCCTTCAAAGTTTGCACTGTAGTTTGGAAATGATACACAGGCCTTCAATAACTTAATGCTGAATTGTTTGTCAAATCTGCTTCTGTATGTAGCTTCTTATTTCTGCCTGAAATGATCATCCTATTGCTTTTGTTGATTAGAAAAATATTTTTGTGATGTTTTTTTTTCCTTTCTCAATGAGATGGATCTTCTTGAATTAAAAAAGAATACTTTCTTACTTTGGAGCACTTGGTTACTCTTTCTTGCTGTGTTGTACGATAGGTCGGATGTTCTTGGGCAGTTTATGCCTTTGGTCGGGAAAGATTGGTCGCAGACTGGTGTTGCACACTTGTTTTCCGCTATCAAGGTTTGTTACTATTTCAGTAATTTGGACCCATCATTTTCAGACTTTGATTCATCATTTTGGGGTTTTTTTTTGGTCTGAGTTAAAGAGTGTGTACTTTACTGGAAAGATGGTATATTACACTTTTTCATTCTAGTTGCTCATCTGCTGGAGATGATCATCAGTACTTTTTTCTTTGGGTGCTTTGGATGACCTCAAAATTGTAATTCAACTGCCTTTTTTTTTTTGGTTTGTTTGTTTGGGGTTTGACACTGTGACAGCCAAACAGGTCAGTGACGCTTTAATGAAAGGTGCATGATTTTTCAATTGAATGTAGAACTACAAAGACAAGTTCTACAATTAGAAAAACTTGCAATATGAGGTATCCATGATTTAATTTGATTGCATATGTCAGGACATCATCCATTATGTTTCATAGAACCTCTATGGGGTGTAGTGCATTTTCTTGACCACTGATCCGGTACCCGGCCGTAATGGACTGTATAAACATTGAGCAGGTGTTTTAACTGAAACAGTCGGGATAGATTGGTATCTTGGTAAATGACTAACCAACACCTCTACCCTTGGTGTTCTGGCAGTAACCTATGTCACAAAAAAAGCTTAAAAAAATTCATGAGCTCCTTTCAGACGAATTTGAAAACTTGATTCATGTAAGCTTTCCAATTAGACCTGCTAGATAAACACACTTCTAGAATTTCTTACTCATTATGAATATATGCTTTCTTTGAATGCTAAAATTCTGGGAAATTAGAAATAATTTCCCATTTTTGTCTTGTTGATTTGGGCTGTAGAGAAGCTTTGTGGAAATTGAATTTGTCTCATTTGTTGCAGGAAAATGGATATCAATTACTGTTTCTTAGTGCACGTGCAATTTCTCAAGCATATCTCACAAGGCAGTTCCTCTTCAACTTGAAGCAGGTGATCTATAAAGGGCTGATTCCATATTACTTTGTTTATATGATAAATTTCACCTTTTTTTTTGCCTTCTTTAACCATGGTTGTTTCGTCTCTGAGGAAGAAGTGATATTTCTTATTAATTGTAAAAGCTGAGATAATTATTTACTTGCATTTGTAGGATGGAAAGGGTTTACCTGAGGGACCAGTTG
The DNA here is from genome assembly GCA_003546025.1 of Camphora micrantha. NCBI lineage: Eukaryota > Viridiplantae > Streptophyta > Magnoliopsida > Laurales > Lauraceae > Camphora > Camphora micrantha. The sequence continues at coordinate 3,781,343 of QPKB01000008.1, forward strand.
TCATTTCCCCTGATGGACTTTTTCCTTCGCTTATCCGAGAAGGTGATCTACATATACTTCTCTTATCATATAAACAATGTTATGTGATGTTTTTTTAATAATTATTTTTATTATGTCAGCTGCCTGAACCCAAATAACTTCTATTATTGTGGCACCAACAGTACAGGGTTACACACATATTTATACTGCATACACATGTGTGTGTGTATATATATAAATATTGTCCCCCCTCTTTTGAGTGCATGAGCTCACCTTATGCTGAACTCATGCCATATGGGGCCCACCTGGCTTTGGGGGGGTGGGGGGGTGGAGGGGGTTTAATGGATTATGATGGAGGCTTGGATGATGATCCTAACCAACGACCCACAAGTTTCACCATCAAAATGAGTGCAGAGTTGATCAAATGTGTTGAGTCCGGTCAGATGGGTGCCAAACCCCGGGATCGGTGACTATTAGGGTGGTCCCTGTTTTATGGTCCAGTCAGATGGATTATAAGGCGGGCCCCACCAGGTGTTTTGCACGTTGAGCTCATGAGCTCAGAGGACGATGGTGCGTGCGTGTAATGCAAGTGTTATGGAAATCATCATGCTCATGTGTCACTTGTCCATGTGTTTGCTCTTGCGTTCTGCTTTGGCATATGCAATTTTTTCCGGGCATACGATTTTCCTATATAATGTCAAGAAGCCTAGTTCAGTTCCCTTATTGTACATATCCAGGCCCAATTATATCTTTGACTGTACCCTACATATATTACAACTGGACTGGATATAATTGGGCCTGGATTTGTACAAGGGAACTGAACTGGGCTTCTTGACATATAAAAGATTGTGTTAAGTCATGTGTCTCTCCATTGATTTCTGTTGTATGCAAGTGTGCTATTAAGGGTCTTTGAGTATGGAAGGATGTACTTTAGACCCAAGAAGAATGTGCTGCTTTAGAAAATATATGATCAAGCAAAGGGTGGAGGTTGGGATGTTGTAGGATTATTATGGTCATAAAGGTGTGGTAGACCCCGCATTTCGATGATGTGATGCCTCACCATTTATCTGATGCACCTATCTTGAACATGCACCTTAAAAGATCATAAGTCATGCCTCACAAATACCTTTAATACTATTTCATCGTTGTCATCATCAGCAAAATGACTTGGGTGACCTATATGGTGAATTTTGTTTTGCCATTCCAATCTATTTTGGGCAAAATCCTTGGATAGGTTGCGCGGTGTGCATGAAAGCCTCTGTGCGCACTGGGATGGGACCCCCTGGGGAAGGGGGGATCGAGATCTCTTCATCTAGTTGGGGCCTACCTATGTGAAAAATATGAGCCCCATCTAACCCCTTCATCAATGGGCAACAAGTTTCACCTCTTAAAAAATTGACCCATTGATCTAATGGTGGAGTCCATTCCAATTGGACCGTTGTAATTTGCGGAAGAGGGGTGGGTGGGGGCGGGGGGTGCAGTGGATAATTTATATGCATGCATTGATTCAAGGTTTATTCTCATGTTAATTTTGCTGACTCTGTTTTGGTATATATAATTCATTGAAACTTGATTGTTCATTTGTTAACTGAAGCTTAATCCTAACATAATGTACCGCCTCAAATTGACATTTCTTCTTGTATGTTGTTTGTAGTTATCAGAAGAGCACCTCATGAATTCAAGATCTCATGCCTAGAGGTAATCAGGACTTCTGTATTATTATCTTCCCATATGTGATGTGCGCATGCTTCTCAAGATCAAGTTATTTTGTGACTTTGGCATGTGTACATAATAGTACATTGTGTGTGAATTTTTGTTGCCTGCTGTTTGGTTAACAGCCATCTACATGTGGTTATGCTTGCCATCACCAGCCTCAATCATTTCATTGATCTAGGATGATTGAACTAGTATGCATTAAATTAAAATGTCTCAAGGTAGCCCAGAAATGCGGGGAGTGGGAGGAATTTTTTGAGACAGTCTTTTATCATCAGATGCTTTTCATGATCCATGGGTTGAATGATGTCAAGCTGAATGCTGTTTTTCTTGGGTGTGTGCGCTCACACATGCTTGCATTTTGTGTGATTCGTCTCCCTCATTGGCTTATGTTACCATTTGATTGTGTGCCATTACCATTATTGACTGAAATAAATATTCCAGTGAAGTAAAATTTGTGTTTGTTTTGTATGAGGTAAAGTAATGAGAGAGACAGTTGTAGTAATCACCTTTTGTCTTTTCTTTACATTACCAGACTTAACCAGTCTTTTATGAGGTAAAATTTTCTGGCAGCTGGTAAAGGTGAAATTTTGGCATACTTTAATTTTCCAATCAGTTTTTGACCAACCAAACATGAGAAAGGTGAAGTTTTTGGCTGCTGGGTTACTTGCCATACTTTTTTTTTTTTAATATAAAACCTTCACCACATGCAAACAAACATGCCGAAGGAATAGGAGAGGTATAAAGATGGCTTAGACATGTGGAGGAGTTAAACCAACCGTAAAGCAGGGAGGGAGAGTGAGTCTATCTCCCAAAAACAGCCTGAGTAAAGACTTTGAAAATGATGCTTACTAAGGGGTGGACAATAGAAAAGCATGCAGTAGCTGACAGAGAAAACCTTTCTTTCCGTAAGTCCTCTTCCCTCTTTCCGAGTCCCTGAGCAGATTGCATCAGGGACCAGTAGAAGTCTAGAATCAGACGGTCCATTCAGCAGACTGTCAAAAATATCTTGAATCGACTTTGCAAGTGTGGAAGAGCCACCCTACTTCTTCCAAAAGTAGGTTCATATCGTACACTTAAAGAGTGTATGAAAAGATAGTTCCATTCCATGATTCCATTTGCTTCTTGTTCATATTGCCCCTATTAGCGAACATTCTATCTTTTTGAGAATTAAAGATTAAGAACTTACTGGTGACCACCACCCACCATAACTCTGCTCTGGGCCCCGCACCCTTGAACAAGGCAGGTGAGTAGTTTAAAGAGTTTTGAGAATCACTTTCTTTCCATAAATTTCACCGTGAGAATCATTGACAGAAAATATTACATTTATAAGAAAATACTAACCAACCATATCCAAAGGATAAGGATAAGATAACCTACTAATATCCCTAAAATGCTAATCTTAACAGACTGATAATCTTCAACATTCCCCCTCAATCACATGGTGCTTTCAAAGAAAGTATCTGTGATTGTAAACATGAAAAATAAGAACACTCTAATGTCTAAAAGATAGAGGATAAAATATTTTAATAAAAACAATCTTCAGGTCTTCTTGGTGATCACCGTCTGTCGTCTGTGGATCCATCACTGTCGTAACCCGCTCCTGTCTGAGTCTGTCGTTGCCGGTGGCCCACTGGATCAGATCTGTCGCGATTTCTTCCATAAGCAAAAGATCGTGCAATGGTGAGCTTAGATGAATGGGTGGGTAGGAGAAGATGATCATTTCTTTATTGAAATAGAAAAAAAAAATTGACGGCGATAATCATACCCGGTTTGATCGCAAGATCATCACCGGGCCCAAGCTCTGATACCATAAAGAGTTTTGAGAATCACTTTCTTTCCATAAATTTCACCGTGAGATTCATTGACAGAAAATATTACATTTATAAGAAAATACTCACCAACCATATCCAAAGGATAAGGATAAGATAACCTACTAATATCCCTAAAATGCTAATCTTAACAGACTGATAATCTTCAACATAGTTATGCTATTCTTTTTAGCATAGTAAACTCGCACCATTAAAGACTGTTCTTGAAATTCAAAGACAATCATTTGGAAGTATATATCATTGTTACAGAGTGCGCATATCTTTCTAACAACTCCATGAATCTCATTCTGGGGATTTTATCATCTTGGGATAATATGGGGATACTTCCTACATGTAGGGGTTTCCTATGGATAGTATCAAGAAATTATGTCGAAATAAAAAATACTTCTCGAAATCCAAAAGTACAGAAGTAAGGTAATACATAGTAAAAATTCATTTTTGAAATAGATTGTTTTTATTTATTTCATTGATTTTTCATAATTGATTCTGATGTTGATAGTATCAATGCTGCTAATTTTTTGAAAATGTCATGATTTTATTGGGACAATACTTTCACAAAAGGGTTAATAAGGTCGTAATATTTTTGGAGTATGGAAATACCGCCAATACTATGACACTGCTTTATAACACTGTAAGTTAAGTTTTTCTGCAGCTTTTTATTAAGTAGAACTTAATATGCTTCTACCTGTAAAATTTCCAGGGCATCAGGGCATTATTTCCTCTTGATTGCAACCCTTTCTATGCTGGTTTTGGCAACAGACACACTGATGAGATCAGCTACCTAAAAGTTGGGATTCCTAAAAGCAAAATCTTCATTATAAATCCCAAGGTATTATTACCCTAGTCTTTAAAGCTATATATTACCATATGAGCTATGAAAGTTTATATTGATGTATTACCAATAAAAAAGAAAAAAACTTAAAGTGATATAATCATCTTTATCCTTACAACTGTTTTTTTTTTTTTTGGCATGAGAACACAGGGGGAGGTTGTTATTAACCGCCGAGTCAATACAAAATCATATACTTCTCTACATGAACTTGTAAATGGCATGTTTCCACCCACGATGTCAACTGAGCAGGTTATTTTAACAGTCATATTTCTGCCTTATTTGATTTATGTTTTAGAACTCGACATAATTTGGGAGGTTTTGTTTGCATGGAATTTAACTTGTAGGAATTCATGGTATGTCTTCCAACAAGGGGTTATGAAAGAGTTGAGGGATGAAGGATAAAAGGTGGAGATGAAGATAGCCCCGACTTTCATAAGATTTGATTTGCTAGGGTGATTATCTTATGGCTATTTGTGGATCTCCACCTTTGTTTCTTCAATTTTAGCCACCTTGATAGAAATACATTTCCTAGAATTCCTATGAATTCAATTCGATGCAAGCAAATGGGCCCTTAATGTCTAATTGTGTCTGCAAGAAGAAAGGAAACACAAGCAGCGTCTGACACCTGGCAGCCGCATGGGTGTATCTCAACTATTTCTGAAATGTCATATGATTTTTTTTTTCTTTTCAGGAGGACTTCAATTCTTGGAATTACTGGAAAATGCCGCTTCCTGAGATCAATATTTGAAGCTTAAATCCTTCGTAAATTTGAAGTTGAAAATGCAAAAGATGTTTGCTTGCCCTATCATTTGCAATAGGAAATGGAAGCATGTTATCACCATGCTGGGTTCTGGGCTCTGCCAGGTTAAATTCAATCACTATGCTGGTCTTAGCTCTCTGGATGTGCCCAACTATTCGACACCGTCATTCAATTATTCACCGCTATTGTCATCATCATCATTTCTCGATAAACAAATGCTTCATCTTCCATATTAGAAATGTCATATTGTGAATGTCTTAGGTCACCACACAGGATTTTTAACTTTTTTTTTTTCTTTTCTCTTTCATCCAAGACGAACAATCTGCTGCGTGGGTCATCTGAAGCGCATGTTTTGGCTGTTTAATGGTTTCAGAGGTTCTGGGTCTTTGTTACCTTGTGATATTGGGTGATGCAACTGTTGTGCAGCTCCATTTTTTAATAACAGAAGGATCATTTGTAAGGGCATCCTCATTATATTCAATGAAATTAATCCAAGGCAAAGTTACTTTACATGTGTTTATTACAAATAAAGTGAAGTCAATTGTCTGCTTCTCCTTTTGAAGTCTCAATTCATTTCTGTTTGTGTTCCGCCTTCTTCCTTCACTCCTGTTTCCTCCTGGCAAACCCATATTTCCTTTTTCTTTCATGCATTCATGTGTATTGCCATGTTTAGTTCTGCCATTTTAGTGGCTGCAGCAAACACTGACAACGTGAGCCATTCAGCCATGATTTTAAGAGACCTTCGACTGGGAGCTTCACATGCTGGTTTCACTGAATCTGTTGGGATAGTGCCTATGCTCTGTACAACGTTGTATTGTGCCCTTAGATGACAAGCTTGGTAGTGTGTTCTTAGCTGTTATGCTAAAAGAAATGGCATACTCAAGCAATTGTATATTTGTCGCTTTAATGTATGCAGCATTTATGAGCACATGCTCTATTCAGGATCTTGTCTGGAATTTCTTTGAACGCATCCAAAGAAGTGTAACTTGCCTAAGGAATTAGCTCAAGATAGATCGGAATGGAGAAATATAATTCATCTAGTTGACCAATATAATTGGAACAAGGATTTGATGATGATGATGATGATGTGTAGCTTCCGGATTTCTCAGGCAATCTCTACCATCATCAAACCTTATCAAGACACCTCATTTTGGTGCCTTGTGAAAATTGAAATTCGTACTTCTTGTCTGGATGCCACCGATTGCATAGGCACGCATGAATATTGTTCTTCGTAATTTATAAAAATATACCTGGCCTATGAATTTGTTGAAGAAATAAGTCCAAGATAACAAATTGGCGTCACCATAATTGAAGAAATAGGATTAAATTGGGTTGATACTTGATGGTTTCATTTCACGCTGAATCTGTAACAACAATGGGATTTTAACACTGCAAGTGTGTTCGGCAAGTCTACTCTTCGGATGGCAGGTTGAAATGGTAAAAGCGTAAAACCCTCAAGTCACATAGCACGGGCTCATGCAAATGCACACAGCTATAGTGGCATTAGCATCGGCATCGAAATTTCACATTACCGTCCAAGGTTCGATCTCTGGGTGAATAAGATCCAGACGGATTGACCATTTCAGCTAATATCGGCTCATGTGATCTCAACTTTTTAATTAATTAAGCTGGAAATATTGACCCAAGCCCAAAATTCAGGGGCACAATTAAGGCATGTTAGTGCAGTGCCATTTCTGTAGAAACGGATTCGTGCTTTTTTCTCTTCATAATAGCTTTATTCAGTGCAGCCTTAAAAGTCGCCAAAGTTGCGATAAACAAAAAAAAAAGAAAGAGATGAGCTTTTTGTATATACATTCCTAAAGTTTATAGGATTTGTAAATAGGCTCCTAAGGTATAGTTTTTTTTTTGCAAATAGGCTCCTATATTTTCATTTTAATACTTTCTGTGACACTTCTGTCCATCTCTTTTATCCTTATATGCATAATTTCAAAATCTTTGATTTATTTTTTTTATAAAGTATATAACATTAACAATTATATTTAGTAGGAGAGAATAACCCTATATAATTTTTTTTTAATAAATACGGTGCTCATTTCATTAAATCCACATTGATCATGACGACAATAACACTTGTACTTATAACTAGTTATAATTTTCCTATCCATACATGACCCACCTTTGGATTGATGAAAATTTCAAAATACATGATTACGCTTCATGTGTAGGGGATGTAAAAGAAATATTAGAATAATAGGCAAATGTAAAGAAAAATATTAAATTTTAAATTTTGTGAGGGGGGTGATGTTTGACTCAATGTAAAAGAAATATTGCGGGGGGAGACAAATGTTAAAAATATATATTAATTTTTAGAATGTGCGAGAGGAGAGGGAATCTTAAACTTTTCTCAAATATAGGAAGGAGCATTATTAGGAAAAACCATTGCATTGGAACTTGAAATAACATTGCGATATCACACTGTTGATGTATGAATAAAATTCTAGGGAAGTTATATATAAACTTCGATTGTGGTGGATATACAACTCGGTTTGGTTGGGTTGGCTGTTGTAAGTAGGTATGACTCAACCCGAACCCGATCATCAATAGTTCAGGTCGGTCCACCAAACTGCCACCCGTGGACGGCACAGCCCAACAGCTCCACATGAAAATCCCCAAAAAGCTGCAACTTGTCTTTTCATTACTCAAAACAACACTTGAGCTGCTGCTTCTTCTTCGTCTGATCTTCCTCTCTCGGCCATGGAATCCTCCACAAAACCCTCTGCAACGCCTCTCCACGCCTTCTCCTCCTTCTTCCACACTCACCTCTCCCGCATCGGATCCGATATATCTGCCCGATTCGAAGACGCCAAGCGAAATCTCGCGAATGCGGTAACGTATCGGCCGGTGCTCGAACAGCGGCACGTGGCAGCGCCGCCCTTTGCGTCGGTGCTGCATGACTCGTGGCAGCCGAAGCACGCCTTCGACATCGCTCTAGGCGCCGACTACGTAGCCAAGACGATGGCTGGAACGGCTGTTTACACTGTCAGCAATTCGAACAATGAGTTCGTTCTGATATCCGATCCCGGCAGTGTCAAATCCCTGAGTCTTCTCTGCTTCCGGCAGGAAGACGCCGAAGCGCTCCTCGCACAGGTTCTTCTTTTTTCCTATTCCTTCTCATTCGTAAAGTCAATGTTAGATTTGTAGACGTAACGAGGAAAGTTTCAATCTTTGGTGATTGCTGATCTATAGGTTCGATTGCGGCAGCCGGTTTTGGGAAGAGGAGCTAGGGTTGTGCCTATCACACTTGATCAGGTGTGTATGTTTTTTTTTTTTTTTTTTTTTTTTTTCTTTCTTTCTTTTCCTTTTGTTGTGTGTTTAGTACCCCAATTCAAATCTTTTAATGGGAGCAGTAGATAGTTTATGTTTTAGCTTTGATGGGATTTATATGAAGCTATGACCCCGTTTGGATTTCTGTCACTCTTCTTACTTGTGAGTTTAGTAAACCTGTTTGGATCCCTGTGTTGGGTTTCTGTATCTGGATCATTGGGGAATGGAATTGGCAATGACAACATGAAAAGGAAGAGATGGTTTTTTTTTTTTTCCTTTCCCAGAGTTACTTGGTTTTTTTCCTGATATTGATTGAATAAACAACCCGGCTTACAACTCTCCAAACTCTGGTAGAAGAAATGGTAATCTCCGCCCACTGTCAAACTCTGTCATCAATGGAGCTACGAAAATTCGGTTTCTTGCTTAGTTGAAACGTAATGTGTTCCTAAAATGGAAGGAAAATGAGTTTTGTTTATGCATCTCTAGTCTAGTGGACTCCCTTGGTGTTGTTCCCATGTAGGAAGTACTTTAGTTGATGAGTCCCCATTCCCATAGATTTTCTAATGCACAAAGCATTTAGCTAATAAGACTGGCAACAGTTTGAGGGTAAGAGGTGGAGGAGTAATGTCGCTGGAATTAGTTGATGGAATGCCAACTAATATGATGTGTTAAATTGTATGGGTTTTATTTTTCTTTTTATCCTATCATTAACTCATGCACTCATGCAGTGTGACCAGCTGTGAAGCATTTCCATGTTACTCGCGTCCTCTTACTCCTCACAAACTGTGGAAGAACATTAGCTTGTCGTTTCATCTTTATTAATTTATGAGAAAGCACAATTCTATCTATATATGCACTATTTATTAAGACCTTCATTTTGCATTCTGATTTTGTATATATAAGGATAATTCTTACTTTTTCTAACCAATGTATTATTACAGGTCTATATGCTGAAGGTTGAAGGAATAGCATTCCGGTTTTTGCCTGATCCTACTCAAATAAGAAATGCAGTAGAGGTTAGAGCTGCTTGAACTTGGACCTTTTTATTTAGCTTTTATGTTTTCCTAGTCCTCGTTCTTCTCTAGTCATATTCTATTTCTAGTAAAAAGTAAAAGATAAGCAACAGTAGCCCATAGCTCGGTGCTCACTGTAGCAAGTTCAATTCATGCTATCAATTTAAAAAAGGAAGACATAAGTTGAAGTTACATTTCAGCACATACATGAAGGCGAATCAGGAAGTGGATTCTTTACCAAATGAATGAGCCTAGCTAATCTGTTAGTCTTTTTTGTTAATTCCCCTCATCAACAACATTCTGTCATTGATAAATTTAAAACAGATTAATGAACATTGGAATTAATGAAGGAAAATGATGCGGGCTGGCCCACATCAAGAGGGCTTAAGGCCCGTCGGTTTGACCAGTCCACTAGGCTGAAGCTTGGATCCACAGTTTGCTTAACGAGCCCAGCTTTGTACAGCAGGAGGCCCAAGCCTCCTAATTGAGTAATAAGTCTGATCCTTTAGTGTCTTTCTTAGTATTATTATTTCCTTTTAAGTTTTAAGTATCTTATTTTTGTCCCTGTTTTCTTAGGAACTAAGTTCAATGATTTTTTTTTTCTTTATTTTTTTTTAAGGAGAAATCCATTTGTATATAGGTTATTATTTTCTTTGGATATCCAAAGATGCATATTTGAAGACCTCTCATGTATTCATAAAATCAATTCTCAGTAATATTTAGATTTTTTATTCTCTTTGAGATAGAACCTTGACAGTAATTGTGATTGGCTTGAAGGTGTCTACAATTGGGCAGATCCTTCTACATCAATCCCATTGCGTCAAAAAGCAGAAGGATTGTTTCTATTAAGATTTTATCATCGATAAGGTTCTGTGTATTATATTTATCCATTTTGACAAAATCTTCATCTTACCATTAAAAAAAGGAGAAGGAAAAAGAAAAAGAAAAGGTGAAGGAAAGCAACAAATAAGACATTGCTGACCTGCTATTACTATTCTTTTGTTATCTGCAATTGTTGCGCCAACCAGAGCATTAGGTAGACATTGGATTGATTTATTTTAAGAAAAGATTCTCAGTTGCAAAGCTGTAATGCACTTTTCACTTACTTGGGAGGATTCTTAGTATCTGGTGCCACAGAATTTCCTCAATTCCTTTTGCTTTAAATATTAAAAGTCCCATTGTCACTCACGTGATTTCTTTCCTTCTTTTTTTTTTCTATATTTTTTAAAAATAGTAATGCAATTTATTGCAAGGCTAAATGACTGCATCCAGATAGGATGACCAAAAATCATCAGTAACATTTGAAGGACCAACAGCAGGCCTAAATGATATAATCAAACATTATCAGACACTCTATTGCAACACCACTCACATACCGAAAAAGAAAATAGAAAGTTAAAAAAGGGTAACTAGCAAATTCAATAAACAAACAAACTCTCATCAAGAAAATGACAATACCCTTTCTCCTTTAATCCAGTGGAATGATTATAATTACCTGAATAGTTTACATGATGGAACTCCCATTTGGCCTTCAACTTTCTTTTTTAGCGCCCTTCGTTTCAGAACTTGGCTGAGTCCAGTAGCTACTTAGTCATTCAGTCTTGCCTGAGTCTCATGCATTATGCATATTGGCCAAGTATCTGTGCAACTTGGCCAGGTTGTAATGGACTCAGTGGTTACTGAATTGGTGACTGTAACCAAGTTCTAAAACTATAGTATGACAACGCTTCTAACCATCACTGATGCCATCCTTCCCCATAAACTCCTTTATGAAAAATGGCAGATCATCCTTGCTGTTTCAAAAAATGACACCGGCCGCCAACCACTATAATTTCATTGAAATTTGTGAAGTGGAAATTGTAGAAGATAACAAGCCTTAAGAAGGCCCAGCTCATAGGCCCATGTAAAAATCCCACACGTGGGATATGGTTTAGATTTACATCTAATGTGTACAGCCTTCTTTCCTTGTATAGTCTAGGATATATTCTCTCATTGATTAGCTGATTTATCTCTTAATGTTTTCCTTGTATAGACTAGGATTGATTAGGATTGATTCTTTCCATTCTTTCATTTATTCTAATTTGTAATCTTAACATACTTAGTGGCTTGATTAAGGAAACAATTGATTATAAAATAGAACAGTCGATGATCCATTGATCATTGAGTTTTCTCCCCAATATTGTCTTCTTCTTCTTCCTCTCATCTCATTACAGACTCTATCATGGTATCAGAGCTTAGGTTATGATCAATCCTCTCATTGATCAATTCTTTCTGGTGAGAATCTTCTTCTATCATTGCTGATTACCCCCGATCAAAAGTGGCCCACCACTGATCAAACAGTGGCCCACCAGCAACTCCCACAGTTCTGATCGACAGGCCTCAAGGATCTTTTTAAGGATTTTTCTGGATTTTTTCTTCACCATTTAAGGTTGGTTTAAGGCTTCTCTTCCCCTGTCGTTTTTCATTATTAAGTGACAGATAGTTTTCATCACAACCGTCCAGATTTGTGGATCTGTACCCGTTGTTCATCAAACTTGGACCGGAGGAAGTACACTTGATCTTCTTCAAGCTGCTCAGCCTTGATCTGTGATTAGACCACTCTGTGGGTCCCACACACAGATCTAGCCTCACAAGTCCAGTTCGTCTGGCTCTTTTTTTTTTCGCTGCACTGTGTTGAGTGCTGTTTCCAGTTGGCTGTTTCATCAGCCTCTCAGTCTTGTACTGCTAGTGCTTCTGGTTAGTGCTGATTGCTACTGTTAGTGCTGATTACTATTGCTGCTGTATGCTGATCTGATCTGATCTATTGCTACTGTTAGTACTATTGCTACTGTTAGTGCTGATCTGATCTCTTCTACTATTGCTGCTGTATGCTGTTGATGCTGTTTATGACTGATTAAGGCTGATTAAATACCGATCAGTGCTGATTACTGCTCTCTTAGTGCACTGTTGGTCTAAATACTGCCATATTCGCCTTTTTATAGCAGATCAGAATACCTTTTTGGTTGTTTTGTGTGCTGCTCTCTTTCTTCTTCTGCTGCTTTGCTCTATTGTCTCTTATCTACTACATTCTTGCAAATGGACAAGTACGACGTCATCCCAATTAAATTCAATGGGCAAAACTATATGTCCTGGTCCTTCCACTTAAGGAACTTTGTAGAAGGACAGGGCCTTTATGGTTATCTTGATGGATCAATACCTAGGCCTCAGATTTCAAGTACTACTAACTCCAAAGGCCTAGCCACCTGGTCCAAAGAAAATGCTAATGTCATAACTTGGATCCTTAACTCTATTGATCCTTCTCTTGCGGTGGCTCTTCAAGCCTACACTACTGCAGTTGATATGTGGGCTCATCTGAAGAAAGTCTACCATCAAACCAATAAAGCCCGGAAATTTCATCTAGATAGTGAAATTGCCAAATATAATCAAGGGGATAAAACTGTGCAGGAATACTTTAATGGTTTCCTCACCTTGTGGACTGAAAGGGATTCTATGCTGATCCAAACGGTCTCTTCTGGATTTCTGTCTGAGGCTCTCCAGTTACAAGAAGAAACTCATATCAGCCAGTTTCTTATGAATCTACGACCTGAATTTGAATTTGTTCGGTCTGCGCCATGGATGAAAAAACGGCCGATACGTAGCGTATCGGCCGCTAAATCGGGAGTAGCGGCCAAGGCCACTACGCTTCTTTGAATTTAGCGGGTATCACAATCGTATCGGCCTGTAGCGGCCGATACATTACCGTAGCGGCCGCTACGACCGATACATTGCCGTAGCGGCCGCTACATTGTGGTCTGCCCCTGTTTGCTCCACTGAATCAGTCATTTGCTGACTGAACAAATGACTGAAAAAGAAAGAAAAAGGAAACAGAGGAAGGGGAAAAAAAAAAAAGGAAACAGAGGCAGAAAGGAAAAAAAAAATAAAAATAAATAAATACCTAATGCTTCAAGGAGGCGGCAGCAGCAGCAACGTCGCAGCAGCAGCAGCCAGCACCCAGCAGGGTCGTAGCAGCAGCGTAGCGGCGCAGCAACGGAAGCAGCAGCAGCACAGCGGCGCAGCAACGACAGCAGCAGCACAGCAGCGCAGCAGCGGCATCATCGCAGCGGCAGCAGGCAGCATCGGCGGTTGCTGCTTCTCCTCCTCCTCTTTCCCTCCTTTCTCTTTTCCCTGTTTCCATTTCAGATGAAGCTAGGGCACTACTGCCCTTATCGGGCTGCCCATATGTCCTCTTCTTTTTAATCGTTAGGTAAGTCATGGGCCCATGATGGGCCCACCTAATGAAGGGCACAAATGAAATGAAAATTACATGGGCCATTCAAAAACCATTAAAAATCCATCCACCAAAAAATAATACATTCAAAAAATTAGATATAAAATCCATTCACTAAAAAAAAATTCAAAAAATTAAATGTGGACATCCGAAACAATAAAAATATAAAAATTGAAGTACCTGATATAATCATTAGTGGGCTCCACAATGAAGCTTCAACGTTAAAATAAAAAAATTATATCGTAGCTAAATATTACTTAATTGAAATTGACACATTAGTCAAATTTGACTCTAATTGGGAATAGTGTTATAGCCAACTTTCAAACCCATTTAAAATAAAGCGCAGCCAAATTTCATACTAATTAAACATAGGCTACAGTAATAGGACATAGGGCCCAACCAAAGTTCACTCTAATTAATAGGAAATAGGGCCCTAACCAAATAACAAAATGGGTTATTTACCACCAAAGTTCATTCTTATTGTTTGCTATTGAATTCCTTTGACCTAACTCTTATTATTCACTCTGTTTATTCAGTGTCAGCGATACAGGACCTCATACAATGAAGGGACCGCTACGCCCCCTTATCTTAGTTACTTTTGCAAAAAGAACACATTTTCTATCATTTTCCAATATTCTGGATTTTCTAGAATTTTTTCAGATTTTTTTTATGCTTTTTTCAAAACGCACCGCTACACCGCTACGTATCGCCGCTATGCTACGTAGCGCCCGCTTCGTAGCGTTTTGGCGGTGGGCCGCTACGCCCGCCGCTTCCGCTATTTTTGTCCTTGGTCTGCGCTCATGAATAGGGAGAATATTGCTAATCTTGATACTTGCTTCCAAGAAGTCCTTCGTGAAGAACTTCGTCGCACTTCACAGCGCACTATTCTGGAAGCACCCGAAGCACCCAAAGCCTTCATTGCGCCTCTTCCTGCTGACTCGGATCTTCTGGCAACTCCTAAGCAGACTCAATGTTATGAATGCAAAGGCTTCGGACATATTGCCAAAAATTGTCGCAAGAAATTGGTTTGCAGATATTGCAAACGGACCGGTCATGTGATTGATGACTGTCGAAGCCTGCAGCGACGGAATGAGACACAGCCTAAGAAGCCTCCCTCCAATATGTCAAGACAGAATGTTCCATCCGCATTTCAGGCTCAAGCCCCAGTATCAGATACAGGCAGCACTTCCTCTGGGGCTATATCCATGACTCCTGCTCAGATTCAAGAACTGATTCAGAGCACAGTCACCTCTGCATATGCGTCTATGGGCTTCTCTGGTGGTCGGTATCAACCTAATTCTCACATAGCATCTCCTGCCTTTCATTCTTCTGCATCTCTTTCTTCTCATATTACCTCATCCACATGGTTTTTAGATTCAGGTGCCTCCAATCACATAACATCTGTAGAACATAGCTTTACAGATTCTCACCCTTACCTTGGAAAAGAGAAAATAACCACTGCTAATGGTGATCAACTTCTCATTTCGGGAGTTGGTACCATTACTTTATTTAGTGTTTCTGGGCAATCCATCACCCTTCCCAACGTTTACTTTGTTCCCAAATTATCAGCCAATCTTCTCTCTGTAGGACAACTTATTGATGATGGCTATCTTGTTCACTTTTCTTCCTCTGGTTGTGTTATACAGGGGCGACAAACTGGGAAGGTGATCGCGACGGGGAGTAAACATGGGCGCCTGTTTTTGCTGGACATTGGACATCATTCTTTTTTTGCTTCTTCTTCTACTTTCAATAAATTGTGGGATGTTTGGCATAAACGTCTTGGTCATGTGAACAATGCACATTTGCTTTCCTTGTTTAAATTTGGTTGTTTAGATTCTACTTTTGATAATAAAATGATGTCTTCTTTATCTCAATCAAAGTGTGAAACTTGTTGCTTAAGTAAAAGTCACATTTTGCCTTTTCCTGTTCATAATGCTCGTGTTGTGGCATCATTTGACATTATTCATTCAGATGTTTGGGGTATTGCTCCTACCTTGAGTAGGACAGGCTTTAAATACTATGTGACCTTTATTGATGACCATTCTCGTCATACTTGGATTTACTTTATGTGCATGAAATCTGAAGTCTTCTCCATTTTTCAAAAATTTTATAAAATGGTCCAAACCCAATTTCAGAAAGCAATCAAAATTCTACGATCAGATTCCGGTGGCGAATACATGTCTCATGAATTCTCTGCCTTCCTGTCTGATAAAGGAATTTTTCACCAAAAAATCTTGTCCGCATACTCCTCAGCAAAATGGGATTGCGGAAAGAAAGAACAGACATATTCTTGAAACTGTTCGTACTCTGTTGATTGTGTCTTTAGTCCCTCCAAAATTTTGGTGCGATGCTGCACAGACTGCTGTGTATCTTATTAACCGTCTTCCTAGCACTATTCTAGGCAAGACTACTCCTTACGGAGTTCTCTTTGGTCACACCCCTTCATACTCTCACTTGCGTGTTTTTGGTTGTTTGTGTTTTGTTCATCTTCCTCCTACTGAGCGCACTAAGTTATCTCCACAGGCTGCTAAATGCATCTTTTTGGGTTACAGTAATGAACACAAAGGGTTTTTGTGTTATGATCAATTCGAAAAAACGCATGCGCATCTCTCGGAATGTGATTTTCTTGGAACATATTCCCTTCTTTTCTTTACGTTTGGATAGTCATCCTATTGCTGTATCCTATCTGCCACAATTCTCTGAGTCTACTTCTCCATCACCTTTTCCCAAAGTCTATGTCCGGCGGAACAAGGTACCTCCTCTGGCGACTCCCTCTCCTGATCCTCTCCCAGCGCCGCCTACTGAATCTCCAGGTAATAATACTTCTTCTGATAACACCATTTCTCTGCGACGCTCTAGTCGTCCTTCTGTTGCCCCTAATCGCTATGGATTTCCTGCTCTTCTTACTTCCTTGGATAGTACTCCTATACCCACCTCATATTCACAGGCCTCAAAGATTGCTTACTGGCAGGATGCTATGACTGAGGAATTGGTTGCTCTTGAAGCAAACCACACATGGGAATTGGTACCGGCCCCGGCTGGCGCCTCTGTGATTGGCAGCAAATGGATATACTCCGTCAAAGTACACTCTGATGGGAGTCTTGATCGCTACAAAGCCAGATTGGTTGCACAAGGTTATAAGCAGGAATATGGAATTGACTATGAGGAAACATTTGCACCAGTGGCGAAAATGACCACCGTTCATACTCTTCTTTGTATCGCGGCAGCCCGCAACTGGCCTTTATGGCAAATGGATGTCAAAAATGCTTTTCTCCATGGGGACTTGCGAGAGACTGTTTATTTAAAACCTCCGCCAGGATATGCTTGTCCTCCAAAGCATGTGTGCAAATTGCGGAAAGCTCTTTATGGACTTAAACAAGCTCCCAGGGCTTGGTTCGATAAGTTTCGGGCAGCAATCCTTCAAGTCGGATTTCGTCAGAGTCACTCTGATAGTTCCCTCTTTCTAAGATGGACACCGAAGGGCTACACATTCCTCTTGGTCTATGTTGATGATATGATTATCAGTGGAAATGATACTACCGGCATTACGGATCTCAAACACCACCTTACTCGCCACTTCAGAATGAAGGATCTTGGTCCTCTCACCTACTTTCTGGGGCTTGAGTTTGTGCGCAACAAATCAGGCATTAGGGTCCTTCAGCGCAAATATGCGACAGATTTGATCACGTCAGCCAGGCTTGATGATGCTCACACTTTTGATACGCCTCTGGAATTGAATGGAAAAATCAGTTCCGATGATGGCACTCCCTTAGATGATCCATCTGTTTTCCGGCGGATAGTTGGTAGTTTGCTCTACTTAACTATGACTCGGCCGGATATTTCTCATGCTGTTCATACAGTAAGTCAGTTTGTTAGCAATCCCCACAAACCGCACCTTGCTGCTGCATTACGCATCCTCCGCTATGTTAAAGGCACTCTTCATCATGGTCTCTTCTTCCCTTCTGATACTTCTCTTCAATTATCAGCTTATGCAGATGCTGACTGGGCTGGCTGTCCGGACTCTCGGAGGTCGACCACTGGATGGTGTATGTTTCTTGGAAAATCTCTGATTTCATGGAAGTGCAAGAAGCAAACCACACTGTCTCAAAGTCTTCTGCTGAGGCAGAATATCGTGCGATGTCTTCCGCCTGTGCTGAAATTATCTGGCTCCGCCGCCTTCTGTGTGAATTGGGTGTTCTTGTTGGTAGTTCCACACCTCTCCATGGGGACAATACCAGTGCTACCAGAATTGCCAACAACCCAGTCTTTCATGAAAGAACAAAGCACATTGAGATTGACTGTCACTTCATCCGTCAACATGTCGTTACTGAGAAGATCACTCTGCCTCATGTCTCTTCTTTTAACCAGTTGGCAGATATCTTCACCAAGGCCCTTCCCAAAATGCGTCATCATGATCTAACTAGCAAATTGATGTTTTCTGCCTTACCACATCAATTTGAGGGGGAGTGTAGAAGATAACAAGCCTTAAGAAGGCCCAGCTCATAGGCCCATGTAAAAATCCCACACGTGGGATATGGTTTAGATTTACATCTAATGTGTACAGCCTTCTTTCCTTGTATAGTCTAGGATATATTCTCTCATTGATTAGCTGATTTATCTCTTAATGTTTTCCTTGTATAGACTAGGATTGATTAGGATTGATTCTTTCCATTCTTTCATTTATTCTAATTTGTAATCTTAACATACTTAGTGGCTTGATTAAGGAAACAATTGATTATAAAATAGAACAGTCGATGATCCATTGATCATTGAGTTTTCTCCCCAATATTGTCTTCTTCTTCTTCCTCTCATCTCATTACAGACTCTATCAGAAATACCTAATGAAAGTTTCTAGCAAAAAACAAGCTTTCAAAGCATAGTGTCCTTTTTCTTTGAATGGCTTCAAAGCATAGTGTGCTTAACCAAACATTGTTTAAAAGGATTACAAATCTGCTATGCCTGTTCCCTTTCTCAAAATAGCCATTCTATTTTAATAGTTTGAGGTTTTTTTTTTTTTTTTTTTATATATACAAAAAGCCCGTATATTTTCATGAGACCTCAAACAGGCCCCTATATTTTCAGTTTTTACTAGAAGCCCCCTTTACGGGGGTCAAATTGTACAAAAGAGTAACTACTTCTTTGATAATGTCAAGTGTTTTATTTTTGACCAATTTACCCCAGAGAACAACTAAAATCAAATATCCCTTGAGTTAAAAAAATAAGAAATTGCTGGAGCACCTTTTTCTTCGTTCCTTTAATTTATCATGGTTTGTTGACTGGGATGGTTCTGAAGCATAGTAGAAACTGGTAGCATACCTACCATCATTCGGTCATAAGGATAAACACCAGTGGCTTATCACATTGCAAACCATCCAATCCTTAAAGATAAATATTGCTAATTTTCAAAATGTCAAGTAAGCCTCTGATCCAATCTGTGATCATCCTATTGTAATCATCTGATTGGTATTGGAGACCTTTGGTTCTCTTTGCCAATAAGATATTTTCTGATTTTTTCCCCTGTCGAGAGTACTGTTAGAACTTAGAACTCATTTCTCTCCATTCCATTTAGACTATTCAGTCCTACTTCGGGATTATGAACACTGATCTGATGGTTGCCTTCCTACGGGGTGCGAGCAAATTGCCGAGGTTGCTGCCCTTTCAAAAATCAACTCAGTGAATGATCTCTTGTTGGATGCTCCCAACCTTGAAAAGCAAAATCCTCTTCACGAACACATTCCCTTTCCCATATTCTTCTTCTTTTTCTCACACATTTGTTTCTCTACAGTCTCATCTAAGAGGCATAAGCATACACTGAAATATATAGAGAGGGAGAGAAGAGAGATGGGAGCAATTATTGGGAGATACCCAAAAAGCAATGAAGAAGGGAACAAGGGCAGTGGGATCGTAAGGCATAATAGGAAACGTAGGGATTTGGTAATCCTCATCTTGTTCATCGATTCTTGAGTAGCAAAGATTGCTAATTCCAGCTTTACTTTCAATTGAGGAACCGCTCATTATAAATTACAGAACCCAAAAAAAGGAAGAAAAACCCAACCTCGGTCATCACTCAGACATATTTCTCAAATGGGTGTCTTTGTTAGGGGTAAATCCATCAAAAACAAAAAACTTGGACAGTTAGTTTGTTTTTTGTATAGTTTGACCCTAGTCAGGGGGGTTTAGTAAAAACTCAAAGTTTGTTGTTTTTTGTATAGTTTGACCCTAGTCGGGGGGTTTAGTCAGGCGCCTTTTTGAGGTTTTCTGAAAATATAGGGGTCTTTTTGTAAAAAACTTTATTAGTTTAGTGAAGTCAGTTAATGTATCATGAATTGGGTTCAATGTTTGCCATAAATATCCAACATATTGTTTGAGATCTATTTTTGAGGTAGTTTCCTTAAATGGATTTTGAATGTGATATGAGGGTTATTTTAGTAGCATTTTTTTATGACGGTAAGGTTTGGTCTCTACTTTAATTTTATTATTGTATTATTATTTTGTTTAATATCTTGGCCTTCTTCTTGGCGCCTACCTGCATGCCAGAGCAATCTGGGACCCGTTTGTGATGCGGTTTGAGAAGAAACTTTGTATTTGTGAAAGGTGTTTATCTTTTGGGAGGTGCACCACCTCGATTAAAGATGTTTTGGCAATTTTTTTGATGTACTATCTTTTAACCGTTTCAACTGAACCTTTTGTGGGAGGGAATGGAGGAATAAAAGAGAAAAATTGCATTTCCTAAAATGAAGGTAGTAAAGACCAAGCATGCTGGGCAAGGCGAAGAAAGGAATTGGTGGTGGAATTTTGAGAGGAGGGGCGTTTGTGTGGAGGAGAGTGATTTTCAGTAAATAATTGGGACAGGGAGTAGGATTGGTTCCTAGGTAGAGTAGGTCCTTGAAGTCCTGCTTGTGGAGGGTGATCTCTTTATTAGGAGAGAAGTTCAGTTTTGCAGAGGAGTTTTAGAATAGGGGTGAGGTTTAAATTGCATGTTGTCTATTTTCTCCTATTACTAATTACTAATGCATATAATGCCACATTGGAAATTATGCCACCTACTCTCTGAAGATTGATTACTATTTGTTTGAAATTAGTGTGCCTCACCAGTCTCTGCAGCGTAGTGCCCGTGCATACTCTCTCTCTCTCTCTCTCCTGTCAGTAAAGAATGATGCTTGTACTCTGATTCCACCTTAGAATTACTTTTCCTTATCAAGGCAGCTTTACGACTCTTCATTTGTTTTAGTATTCGTACCAATAATGCCATCTTCCTTGTATTATTAACTTTTTTTACTTCACCAATATTTTTTTACTTCATTTTTTTTTCCTTCACCAATATACTGAGCTTGTGTTTCCTTAAGACTAGAAGCTCAGAACTGATTACTGCATGACTTTTATAGGAAGCTTATTTTGACTTCACAAGGTGTTGGGTAATGCCCATGTTTTGCTAGGTGTCAATTTTTTTCCTTTCCTTTTTACTTTTTAAATTTTTGTAGGCAATGACTGAAGTAAATTATTTATTTTGAAGCTCACTCGTAAATTTCCTGTTTTTGTAGCTAAAAGGAGCTGATCGTGCAAAAGGCTTTGATGGAGTTCCAGTTTTCCAGGTACACTTGTTCTCTTTTCTATGTTCATCTGTTTCACGGTACATATTTAATATAGGTTATTGGATATGATCAGGTGCTCTTAGCCATATAAAAGTTCATTATCAAGCACTTTATTATGATGAACTCGAATGCAAATTGCATGTTCCAGTTAAGGGTATAACTGTTTCTATTTCCATGTTTATTTTGAAAACTTATTTTGCTTGATGGTTGGTTTAAGTTAAAATGGATTAAGGACTACTTATTTTTACTTTGACAATAAGGGTGTGTTATCCCTTTAACTTTGGATGTACAGTCTAAAGAGAGGATTCATGTACACATTCCTTCACTTTTGTTGATGTCTTCCTTTAAGGGTAGAATCTAGATCCTTACCTCCATCCTGTTCTCTGTTCATCTTAGTACATCTATGGCAAAAAAAAAAAAAAAAAAAAAAGGTACAGCCAACTTGCTGATTTCTAACACTTGGTTTGGTTGCACATGATTCTGGATTGGGGTAGCCCGCGATAAGACCTGTACTCTTTCACTGTTCCCCTTTTGGCACCTGTTGGATTTCTGGAAACTTGAAAATTTTACAAATTTTGGGCTGAATGATTTGTTTTGGTTTTGTCAAAATTTTGGACTGTTCCCTTTTGGATCTCTACTGGATTTCGGGAAACTTGAAAAGATAACAAACTTTGGGTTGAATTATCTGTTGTGATTCTGTCGAAGTAGCTTGCATTCAAATTGGAGCTCAGAGATTTGTATTTGAAGGGTTTCCAGGCTAGTGCAGGCTTGATTGCAGCGTTCTAAGTGGATATGGAATAACTTGAGTTTGGTTCACCAATCTGAATTGCATGATGGGGGGACTTTTTCATATTGAATGGGAATTGTTGGTTAGCCATTCCCCAATATTTTTAAGTAGCAGAATTCCTCCATTGAATGGCTTGGATTTCCGACTGGTCAGAGTTTCTGTCTCCAAGTTATCTGCATAGGTACTGGGAAAATGATTTTCCCTCAAGAATACCTAAGTTTCAATTTCACGTAATACTACGCAAAATGTTGCAAAATAAGGCCATTTTATGCGTTCGTTTCTTGTGTCGCTGTTCACTTCCCATATCTGCTCTTCATTCGGGCCACTAAAATTTCCACATTAGGTTGCAAAATTTTGAACCAAGTGTGTGGATTCAGAGAGAGGGAGAGAGAGGGCTATCTTTAGCCAACGCCTGATCTTTTTCTTACATCTCATTGTCAGATAGTGATATCTTAGGTGCTGTTTGCTTGTAAAGTGCAGGAAATTTTAAAATACCGATAAACCTGGAACCAATCTTGGTTTCGGGTTCTTGTTATTATTTTGGTTTCTCGCTCTCCTGTTTTTCCTTGTCAGTACTCATCTCTTGTACTCTTTGCTTTTATTGATCAAAGTAACCATTAAAAAAAAAAATTCACTAGAGTCCTTTGTTTTTTCCAGAAAATTTAATTCCTTTAATTTTAGAAAATACGTTGATTTAGAACTTCCTTTTGAGGGAAATGAACTTCAATGGAAAGATGGTTTTTGTTTTCTGGGATTTCAGCTGGTTTTCAGGATTTCATCTGATTTCTCAGTAATTCACTTGATTTTTGGTTGACCTAAATTTCCTAAGATGGGAATTCAAGAGTTCCATTCTGTTTCAGCCATGGAGGTCTATAGCAATGAACTTGGATACAGGGAAAAAATGTACATAGAAAATTGAAATTGTGAATACCCTTGTCTCTTTATTGTGGTTTGTGTTTGCAGTTTGAGTTCTATCCTGAATTATAGTTTGTTACCAATGAACTCTAATTATGTTCTTGTACGTGCAGTCGGACCTTTTGGTTGTAAAGAAGAAAAACAAACGTTACTGTCCCATATACTTCCAAAAGGTTGGTTTGAGCTTTCTCGTTTTCCGAAGACTTCCTTTACAAGAATAAAGAAGTACGTTGAAGATTTTACTGATTGTGTGGTTTCTTCTTGTGCAGGAAGATATAGAGAGAGAAATTTCAAAGGTCTCAAGAAGAGGATCACGCATATCTCAACACATCATGGTACCTCTGATTCTTTCCTTGTGATCATTGCTTGCTTTTGCAGTTCTTGAGATAATACTTGTACGCATCTTGTCCTTTACAGGTAGGAAGTTTGGAAGATGTTTTAAAAAAGATGGAGGTGAGAGTCTAGATTACCTCATTGATCCTAATTTGATGCATGATCTTTGTAGTATTTTCAGGGCTTGAGTTTTGTATACGAGGGGCCCTTGGCTTTCCATGCAGACAGTTCCTCTGGTGGCCCCTTACTTTGTGGACCTCCCTTAAAACTGTTGTTCAGATAGGAAGATCCTAGCCCCAATTCTTACCTTTTGAACAAAAATGATGAATGTGCATTCTTGCTGTATTTCCCTTTGGTAACCAACCATTTTCAGGCTGTGGAGCAATCCTTTAATAATGACTATGATCCCCAGATGGCATGCACATGCCATGTCTTGGATATGATACGTCAGGGATCCATTGCCTATCTATCTTGAATTATATGGGTATCATAGGATCACAGCTATTCTTGGGGCGTGGTCCATCATGGTGAGGCCCCTCAGATCAATTGACCACAGATCCAAGGGCCCCACATAAACATTATCAAGGCCTTGTGGCACTTTGCATATTTCAGGTCCTAAATCAGAGTTCACATCTTCAGTTATACTTCTTCTTCAGATGAATGATACGAACTCTGGCTGGGAAGACCTGATCTTCATTCCTCCTGGTAAAAGCTACTCTCAACACCTCAAGGAAGTGGCAGCATGATATATTTGACGTGCAGCTTCTTTTGACCGTCTGGAAGGATTTAGAAACAGACAAACAATCACAGATTTTCAGAATCCTCATGAAAGCAGGTCAGCTATGAACACAAATTGATGTATTATCAGAACCTTGATTTTGTCATACATTTGCAAAGAAGATTTCAGTTTTAAACAGTCTGATTTGAACTTGAAGCAAAGGAAATTGATTCCTTGATGCCCAGATTGTTACGGCCGAGTAGTACCTCACAGATAATATGGAGACTCTTCCAAGTAATCACACAGCTAACTTCAAAATTACAGAAAGAGATCAGTAAAATGGCAACACCAGCTGCAGTATGGGTTGATTGTACTGTTCTTGTACAGTTAATGAACTTGCTGGCTTGTTAGATAGTCAAATGTCAAAAACCAATTGTTATGGGGCATCTCTACATACTGTTAACTTGGACACTTTCATACTTGATGTTCTGATGTGCTTGTACCAACTACCAACACTGGTGCTTGTTTTTGTCCAACTTGTTTTGGGGTGATACATGTCAAGTATGATGTTTATACATTTCACACAGGATATCCATTTGGCATGTGACTATGGATATAGACCACCCTTGGCTAAGGACCCAACCATTCAAGGAGTAACCCATTTTCATGTGGCTCTTCAATTTAAATGTTGCAAGAAGCAACAATTGCATTTATTTGATATGTGATATGTCCTAGTGATGACTGCATTTGTAGTTCCATTCTGGTATCGGTCAAGTTAGAACCCAGCTTAGATAGTTCCTATATTCCACTCTACAGAACTGCTCAATTCTGTTCTGCGTAATAGATGGTTCCTATATTCCACTCAACATAATTGCTCAGATGCTGTATTCCACTCAACAGAACTGCTCAACTCTTTTCTGCATAATTCTGAATATCACTTGCTAAGAAACAAAGCTACTACTACTACCATTATAGTATTGGGAGTAGTAAAATGGCAAAGTTCTTAAATGCCTACCAAAACCGATTTAGGGTGAAGATCGAAGGTGGGTCATAGCATGAGAAAGGAGGAACCTCTCATGGTTTGTGTGGGAGGTTTTTAACAACCATGTGGGAGTCCAATGATCAAGTCATTTCTTTTACGTTCACAAAGCTCCCCATAAATTAGCACTTACTCAAGTTCGATGCTCATTTGAAGGACGCTCACCTTCATAAATAATGTAGCTCAATAAATCATTGACGTTTTTGTTCCTCCTGATTGAGATGATGTTAGCCATCGGTATCCGTCGTTTTTTTTTTTTTTCTTCTGAGTTGGACGACTGCCCGGAGTGATACTTGTAAACTGAAAGACTGAAGAATCGATCTCTAGGCATGTGCGTGATATAAAGGCGTGTTAGGCCTGTCGTCTGTCATTACAACGAGATTTTTCCGGCACCCGAATGGGTTTCATAGTGGGCAGGTTGATTTTTGCAGGCCCTTGTCACACCCTCATCCGCCCATGCTTTGCCATTTGAACCTCTATCAAACCTTTATCCACTACTTAAAAAACCACTAACGCTAGGGCTATTAAATCTGGGTCTAGGATGATATGATGGGGCTGGTTCTTCAGTTGACCCTTATATGGCGACCTTTCCATGTACCTCAGTCCCACCAATAAGAATGCATCTGGGTGGGCCCCTATGAGCTGGATTGCATTCATAAAATATGCTGTTTGATCGTAGAACATGGCCCACGATGATGTGTATTTAGTTGGGTGCTGATTGAATAAAAGCTAGTTGAAATGGCATTTTTTTTTTATTCTTTTTCTGAGAGATGTCACATTTTGGTATATGAAGATGAGTTGCAAATTGCAATGTTTAAAATCAACGAAGTGGCTGTCCATAGGTAGTAAATAGGGAAAGGATAGCCATCTTATATTATAGTATAAGGGTTTTACTGCTTAAAGTAAAAGCCAAAATCCGGCTTTAGCTCAGTTGGTAGAGCGGAGGACTGTAGTTGGAGCTGTTATCCTTAGGTCGCTGGTTCGAATCCGGCAAGCCGGATCTTCTATTCTTTTTTAATCTCTTACTACTCCTTCTATTGTTCTTAGAATTTTGAGGATTTAACCAAAAAATTCCCCTTAGACTTGTCAAAGCCAAAAAACGCCATCAATGTTTTATAAAGACCATAATGATCACAGGAGCTCTGTTTGGTATTTTTTTTTTATTTTCCCTCTGAGCGGGGATATCCCTGCTCCTTTACTTTAAAAAGTCCCAAAACCCTTTTTCCCCTTTTCATTCTTCTCCCATCTTCTTCTCCCTTCCACAACATTCAAGCTCGACCACCTATGGATCAAAACCTCAATCCTTCTTTTGCCATTACCAACACAAATGAAGAAGAGGAGGCAGAAACTTGTCTGAGCTTCATCAGAAAAAAATAGCGAACCTTCTCCCTAAGCGAACCTTAGCACTAAAACAGAGTACCCAACTAAGAAGATGGTCCAAATCCATCATTCAAGTGAACCAGTCAGCAATTTGTACTCCATAAGGGGGGTTAATTTGTACACCACCCTAACCATTTTCCCTCTTTCTTCTCTTCAATGTATATGTACTATTGAAATAGATGATGGTGATTAGATTAGAGAGAGAGAAGTGGATAATGGAAGGGAAAATGAATAAGTTGTAATTGCAACGGTTGCATTCTCCTTCTAATCTGGTCTTTTGGTGTTCTTTTTCTTTGAATGATCTCAGCTTCAATGTCGTGGAAGGGAGAAGAAGATGGGAGAAGAACGAAAAGGGGAAAAAGGGTTTTGCTACCCCAGTCTTCGTGTGAGCGGGGATATCCCCGCCTCCCTGAGTGCTGACTCTCAGAGTGTTATCAGTTGAGCCGGGGATATCCCCGTCCAAATTAGTGATGTGAACGGGGATATCCCCGCTTGTGTTAGTGTTGTGAGCGGGGATATTCCCGCCCACTAGAGTATTGTGGGTGTTGTCTCTCAGAATTGTATTTCTCAATTGAGGAATTGTGACCAAATGTCAATTCCTTGTTGGGCTAAAGCCCATGTGTATGTAACTGATAGAATTCCAAAACTATTTTCAAAGTTTAATCATTTCTATATTAGTTAATATTTTCAAAGTTTAATCATTTCTATGTTAGTCAATGCCCATGCCCATCCCCATATCCAACCATTTTTATGTAAACAAAAGCTGATGTCCAATTCTATCATCTTCTATTATAACCAAAGCCAATGCTCATTTGTATTAGTGAAATATGATTTTTTTATCATAAGAAAGTTAATGTGGACTACCCACCTCTTTAATGGAGTAAATATTAATTATCCATCAAGGAGATGGAAGCTTTAATAAGTAGTTTCAAACATCAACTTTTTGGGTAAAACAGAAATACATGTGGAGATTAATGTTATAGGTATAATCAAATGTAAAAATAGTAAATCTAGACAACCAACCTCTTTAATTGAGCCCAAACCTTCCTACTTAAAAGAGTAATACAAATGTGCATTGGCTTTAGCTGTAATAGAAGATGATAGAATTAGGCATCCACATTTGCTCACAGAAAAATGGACATGAAAGTGGAAGTTATGTATGAATGTGGATTGACTAATGTGTCTACTATAGAACTGTCCCCGCCTAGCTGGCTGTATCCATACTTATGAAACTCTATTTGGGCTCAGATGGGCGGGGATATCCCTGCTCATAGCACTAACACAGGCAGGGATGGGCGGGGATATCCCTGCTTCCTGCCCACAACACTAACACAGGCGTGAGAGGATTAGCTATCAAGAAGACGAGTCTCCCCTGCTCTAGTTTTCTCTTTAAGAGACAAAAAAAGAAGACATAGTAACAGTAATGAAGAAAAGTACTTAAATGAAAAATACTAAAATGGGTGCATGTTACATATGTTGTATGGAGAAGGTAGAGGGGTTTTGGATTTGAACTTGGATATGAATATTTTGTTTTGAGAATGGTAAAGAGGTGAAGCATCGGTGAAGCACTTTTCATCTCATTGATTTGCCCTTTTCAATCAGGGGATCTGCAAAGTCCAGTTGCTTCCTCTTTTCTTCAATGAATCCTTGCTCAGAGAAGATGAGTCTTTGCTAAGATAAAATGGGCAAAAGAACGAAAATGGGGAAAATGGTTTTGGGTTTGAGACCATTTAAAGTAAAAGGAGCAGGGATATCCCTGCTCAAAGAAAAACTAAAAAAAAGTATCAAATAGGGCCTTTGGGACTATTATGGTCTATATAACACATTGATGGTGTTTTTGGCCTTTAACAAGTTTAAGGGGATTTTTCCAGTTAAATCCTTTAGAATTTTCTATATCTTTGAATATTTTAATGGTTTTTTTTTTTTAATATCTTAATTTCCTGAATTCTGAAATCCGTTGATGCCTTTTGTTCTAATTAATAATTCATTGACTTTGAAATTATTCTTTAATTCCATGCCTTTGGGGCTTAAGAATGATAAGCCAAAGTGATCAGTAAACCGTTGTCAACCCACTGTTAGAGCATTGGTAAAGTATGGTCATGCTATTGAGAATGTTAGACCTTGAATCTTAGTACAACAAAGGAAAGCTTGTAAATGAGGTAAGTGGTAGGTTAACATACAGGCTTATGATTATTTATTTTTTATTTTGAGAGGTCTTGAATGCACTCAATTTAACCTTTTAAATGGGACATTTTATGTCCTTAATTAACTAAGCTATATCTCTCAATCGATCATTCTAGCCTTAAAAGAATGATAAGCCCAAGCAATTCCATCATTTTGCTAAGAGTCCATTGTGTGGCAGATACAAATCAACACTAACAAGGGTTCTCTTATCATTTATGGACTCATCAATCCATGGGCATTTGACTTCTGGTCTAGGAATATTTTGGTAGAAGAATCTTGATGAGATGCTGTGAAAGACATTCTCAAAGTCAAACCAAACCATGGACATGCCTGTAAAGTAATGGTATCTTGGCGTATTAGATCCCAACACCACTCACAAATTTTAGTGGGGGCAGAAAGTAGGGTTACAAAGTAGATCCTAAAGTAAATACCTAGATCCTAAAGTGAAGTTAAGCTTTTTATGATTCTTGTGTTTGTGATCTTGCCCATTTCATCTGTGTCACGTTTAGTTATATATGAACATTCGAGTTCAGTTAAGGAAGGAACTGTGAGATGATGCCTTCATGGCCAAGCTTTGTCCAGCATTAAGAAGATAGAAAAGATTTTTGCTTTTTGAGTGGTTGGGTCTTTTTTTTTTTGTCCAACTTTATGCAGCATCCTTTATTATCATCTAACCGTTCGGATCATCTATATGTGGCTCCCACGATGGAGTTTATTTGTTTTTTTACCAACTGCAACTACTTAGGATCTAGACTCATTAAAAATACAATACAATGCTGGGAGATAAAATTATGGGACATTACCCATACAACGGTCATTAGACCTGGCATTCACTCATGAATTATTGATTTTTAAATACTTTATATGAAATATTTATGCGAAATCGCACAAACTAGCACCTGCGATATCTTAAGATAATGTGATATCACAATATTATCATACAAAACAATTTTATAGGAAATATTTAAATTTCACTAAGTGAATGCTTAATTTAAGGATAGTTGTACGAGAAATATCCCTAAAATCAATAATCGTTTACAATTTTGCTTATCATCACAATTAAACTAAATATTGTATAGGGGCCCCCAATGACTATGGCCCAAAGACTCATTCCCATTGATCTAGATTTATTAATTTCGACGTACGAGATGAGAACATAAATCATGTGGCCCACCATCAAGCCATCAAGATCTTCCCAACCCAAACGTTATAAACGCACGAGTCAAAAGAAGCATCCTCTTCAATTTCCCCATCTATCCCTGTGCCCACCCACACCCATGTGTCTTCTTTGTCTTGTTCCTCTTTGAAGGGTACACAGAGCGTCGTCGTCTTCTTGTACTTCTTCTTCCCCCACTGGTTAGGGCTTCGCGCTTCCGCGTCACCCGCGGCGCACGATAGAACGACACCACACAGACAGCGTTAGCCGACCAGAGGTAACGTCCTTAACCTACGCCTACCCTCGCTATCAGACACAATCATCGCAAATAAACAAAACCCTAGCTCTTCATCATCTAAAGAATTCACCCTTTTCAGTTCGAATCTTCGTTAGTTTCATGATTTCCTGTAATATACCCGATCGGAGCCAGAGTTTTTAGGGCATTTTTAGGGTTTGATCTTCGTATTTGATTGAGAAGAAGGGAATAAGAGTTAAAGATCTCTGTTTTTGGGTCATTGTTGTAGAAATCTAGGGTTAGGGTTTCATGCTGTGGTGGAGGTTTGTAGTGGAAGGAATTAGGGTTTTGGTTGATGGCCAATCCGGGAGCTGGGAGCAAGTTCGTGTCTGTAAATCTCAATAAGTCGTATGGGCAGCCCCCAAGCTCTTCTGCCAATGCCGGCCGGATTCGCCCCGCTCATCATGGCGGCGGCGGCGGAATGGTGGTTCTATCGCGGCAGAGGAGTTCGGTTTCGGGGAGCACGAAGGCCGGACCGAGACTATCGGTTCCACGCCCCTTAAATTTACCATCTTTGAGGAAGGAGCATGAGCGGTTCGATCAATCGTCGGCGTTGGGCAGTTCTTCTGGAGTGAGAAGTGGCGGATCTGGATTGGGTCATGCCTCTTCTGTTGCCGGATGGACGAGGCCGGGGCTTTCTTCTACTTTGCTGGAGAAGGGTGGCAATGGGGATCACGCAGTTGGACGGTTGGGCAGTGATAATCAGAGGGTCGGTAGTCCCGGTGATGGAGGAGTGAGAGGGGGTGGTGGCATTTACATGCCTCCGGCCGCCCGCTTAGGTTCAGCTGGGCAGCATCAAGACATGGGTTCAGCTCGTGATGCTGTGTCTGTGGAGAAGGCTGTAGTATTGAGAGGTGAAGATTTTCCCACATTGCATGCCACTCTACCTTTCGGTGTCCGCCCAGAAGCAGAAGGATGTTTTGCATCCGAAGCAGAAACCAAGTGAAGGGGTTCTACAAGAGCATTCGATGAGTTCTGAATCGCGATTGCAGCTTCACATGCGTCCTCAGATGCATTCCTCCCAGCTTGTAGTTGGTAGCCATTCTAATGAGAATGGGGTGAAGAGTAATGCATCAAGTGGCTTTAATGGGAAGGAGCAGTCGCAGAAACTGGACAGGTACTTGCCGGGGCCACTGCCTCTTGTGCGCTTACGTCACACATCTGACTGGGAGGATGACGAACGTGATACTGGTCATGGGTTTCCAAACCGAGACAGAGATCATGGACTCACTAGGAATGCCTCCGTTCAGGATAGGGACTTTGATATTCCTAGGGGTGGTTTGCCACGAACACTGGTTCGTGATCTATCTGATGGGCGGGGACTACGTGATGCTGAACACATTAAGGTTTCGTCTGGAGAAGTGCTCAGAGGGGATCCATATAGAAGAGAAGTGACAACCCCTATCAGAGAAGTTGGGAATGGGGGCTCCTGGAGGGTTTCGCCTTCAATTGTGAAAGATGGGTTTAGCAGCCGCGAGAACAGAATCAGCAGAAATGGAATGGGAACAAGGCCATTCAGTCCTAGCAGAGAACTTGCTAAAGACAGCAAGTATAGTGAATCAACTTACAGAGATAGCGGTGGGAATGGTTTCCGTAGCACAGGTAGTGTGGCTCAAGATTCTTGGAATGCCAAAAGAGATTCAGGTTATGGGGCGTCTGGACATAATGGAAATCGTCCTGCAGAAGCATTTAATAGCAGGGGTGCTGAACAGAATCCGCGCAGTCGTTATGGTGATCTTTCAAATCGTTACAAAGGTGATTTATTTCAGAGCAGCTCAATGGCCAAAGCCTCCCTTTCTTCTGGGACTAAGGGGCTTCCTTTGAATGATCCAATTCTGAATTTTGGTAGGGAGAAACGCTTGTTTTCAAGCAGTGCAAAACCGTATACGGAAGATGCTTTTGACACGAGGGATCCTTTTTCTGGGGGTCTTATTGGAGATGCAAAAATATTTAAGAGGAAGAAAGACGTTCTAAAGCAGACTGATTTTCATGACCCAGTGCGGGAATCTTTTGAGGCTGAACTTGAGAGAGTTCAAAAGATGCAAGAGCAGGAGCGACAGCGGGTTGCAGAAGAGCAAGCAAGAGCCTTGGAGCTTGCTCGAAGAGAAGAGGAAGAGAGGCAAAGATTGGCAAGGGAAGAGGAGGAAAGGCGGAGAAGACTTGAAGAAGAGGCCAGGGAAGCTGCTTGGAGGGCAGAACAGGAGAGGCTGGATGCTCTGAAAAGAGCTGAGGAGCAGAAAATGGCAAGAGAAGAGGAGAAAAGGAGGGTCCTTTTGGAAGAAGAAAGGAGAAAAGAGGCTGCCAGAAAGAAGCTTTTGGAGCTGGAGGCTAAGATTGCAAAGAGGAAAGCTGAGGCTGGTAAGGATGACAAATTTTCTACTGTTGTAGGGGATGAAAGAGTGCCCGGGATGTTAAGGGGAAGAGATAGCCCAAGGGCAGCAAATGTTGGAGATTGGGAAGATGGTGAGAGAATGGTGGAGCGGATTACTAGTTCCGCATCATCTGATTCCTCCAGTCTGAATAGATCTGCTGAGACAGGATCTAGGCCTCACTCTTCTAGAGATGGAAATTCTGTCATTTTGGACACAGGAAAACATTCAAATTTCTGGAGTAGGGATTCATTTGAGAGCGGGAGTAATTCATCCTTCCTCCCACAACAAGATCCGGAGAATGGTTACATTTCAAGGCGAGACGGGTTGGGTGGAGGGAGAGTGTACCCTAGGAAAGATTTTTATGGAGGCCCTGGAGTGATGTCTTCTAGGACATCTACCAAGGGTGGGATGCCTGAAATCCCGGTCTTTGATGATTACCCTCATCTAAGAGGGCAGAGGTGGAACTTTGGAGGGGACGGTGATCATTACAACAGGAATGCTGAACTTGATCCTGAATTTCCTGATAATTCAATGGACAGGTTTGGTGACATTGGTTGGGGACATGGGCCACCTCGTGGCAACCTGAACGCTCCATATGCAGATAGGTTATTTCAGAACACTGACATTGATGCGCTTTCCTCTTTTGGAAGGTCAAGACATTCCACAAGGCAGCCTCGTGTTCTCCCCCCTCCATCACTGCCTTCCATGCGTAGGAGTGCTTTCAGGGATGAGTCTGAATATCCCAGTTCGTCGGTCTTTCTGAATGAAGAATCAAAGTTTGTGCACAACACAAGGAGGAATGAACACATCTTGCAGGCTGGTTATGAAACCAGCTACCATGATAGGGCTGAACAAAGTGGAATAATGGATGCAGCAGAAAGGAACAGTATCCCTAATGAGCAGGGGGATGAGAAGCATCCACCCGGGTGTGACTCACAATCCTCACTGTCTGTTTCAAGCCCTCCTGACTCACCTACTCATCTTTCACATGATGACTTGGATGATTCGGGAGAGCTTGCTGTTATCCCTGCTGCTGATGATTGTAAACAGAGAGCTTCATCTGACAGTGAACATGTAGCTTCAGCATCAGAGGGGATCACAAATGTCATGGCCTCGAGTTTGGTATCCTCTGGTGAGGATGAGAATTGGGCTATTGAAAACAATGAAGAATTGCAAGAGCAAGAAGAGTATGATGAAGAAGAAGACACGTACCATGAAGAAGATGAAGTGCGTGAAGGTGCTGATGAGAATCTTGTTGAGGCCCTGGAATTTGGAGATTTGCATTCAAAAGACCAAACTGCTCATGTCAAGGTTGGCCAGATGGTTTTAGGGTTTGACGAGGGTGTTGAAGTGGAAATGCCTGATGGTGACGAGTTGGAAAATGCTCCCAACAATACTGGTAAGGCAATTGAGACACAAGCAGTTTCTGCTTGCATTGCTACCGTTGGACTGGTCAGAAATGGGCAAGGTCTTCAAGCTGAGATTGACGGATCTGAGGGGAGCATAGACAGCTCTTCTAAAATGATCGATGAAGCTGAAAAGTCATTGCAAGATCTCCCTCTCCAGAGCCCAGTTGCATCACCTACTTATCTTTTGGACAATGTGGAAGTACCTAGTAGTTCTGGTATGCCGGATCAGCAGGCAGTTGCATCTGCTATGAACTCGTCAGTGCTTTCTCAAACCATACAGACGGTCTTGCCTGCAGCATCTACCGTCCTGAGTCAGTCCGAGGTTCCCCCCGTCAAGCTACAGTTTGGTTTATTTTCAGGCCCATCCTTGATTCCTTCCCCTGTCCCGGCCATACAGATTGGTTCTATACAGATGCCTCTTCTACATCCTCAGGTGGGGCGACCTATAACTCAACTTCATCCATCACAACCTCCCTTCTTTCAGTTTGGCCAGCTGAGGTATACATCACCAATGTCCCAGGGAATTTTGCCATTGGCCGCCCCTCAAACATTGACTTTTGCTCAGCCTGCAGTTTCAGCACATTATTCATTGAATCAGAATCCTGGTGTATCTCTGATTAATCAAGTGGCCTCAAGCTCTTCGGTTCTGAGCCCTCATCTGAATGAGGCAGTTGCATCTGTTCATACATCTCAGCAAAACACATGTGCTGAGCAAAAGACATTATTCATAGCAGATAGTGCAGGGGGTGAAGTTTTGTTGCCTCAAAATGCAGCAGATGGCTCTCTTTTTGTTGAAAAAAACAACATATCTTCATCATTTTCCCAAGTTGAGGACCAGAGTCAGCATGATAAGACTGCTGAAAAGAATTTCAGATCCATGTCTGGTAATAGAGACACACATGGTCAACAACATATAGAATCCACTCCATCTCAAATATTTTCAAATGAAAGAGATTTGGGTGGTTCAAAGGCTCCAGGTGCAGCACCTGGTAGCAAAGGGAAGCGTTTTATTTATGCTGTCAGGAATACTGGCTCAAGATCATCTGCTCCAGAATCTGAAGCTTCACATGTAGCCTCAAGTGGTTTTCAGAGGAGGCCTCGAAGAAACGTTCGGCGTACTGAGTTTAAAGTGCGAGAGAATGTTGATAGGAGGCAATCAGAAGGATTTGTCTCTTCTAACTACTCTAGAGTGGATGAGAAATCAAATCTCAATGGAAGAACGCCTGGGATTGCTTCAAAAGGTGGCATTAAGAAGGATACTATGTTGACTAAATCAACAAAGCCATTGGTTGACTCACAAACATTTCTAACCTCGGGATCAAGTTCACGTATTGTTGATATTGGAAGCAAGATGAGTAAGACATTGGGAAAAGATGCACCATCTAAGAGGCTGATAAATGCAAGGGAAACTTCCCACTCTGGAGAGGGGCGTCTCCAAACTAATGTTGTTTCTGAAGATGTTGATGCTCCTCTGCAAAGTGGTATTGTTCGTGTTTTCAAGCAGCCAGGCATTGAAGCCCCTAGTGATGAAGATGATTTCATTGAGGTTAGATCCAAGAGACAGATGTTAAATGATCGTCGAGAGCAGAGAGAAAAGGAAATTAAGGCCAAGTCAAGAGTCATTAAGGTCATGGTATCTTTGAATCTGTCGAAGCACTTCGTGTTCTTGTTATTCTGTCTATGCTATTTACAGTTAAATAAATAATGACTACATTGCTTAATATGTTCATGTGGTTACTCTGTATCAGGCACCTCGAAAGCCTCGTTCGGTTTCACAATCTACAACTATTTCAGCCAATTTGAATAAAACAACATCATTGAGCAGAGAAGTGGTAAGTGGTGTTCAATCCGAGTGTATGGTCAGTGATAGGTGGGCTTCCACTAATGATGAAGTATCTACTGGATTTGCTACTGGTATGGCATCGCCACCACTCCCTCCAATAGGCACCCCTGCTACAAGCACAGATGCTGTTACTGAAAGAAGATCACTTGCTACAAAGTATGTTTATATGACACTTGTGTGTATGCAAAGCCTTTTCACCTGCATGTTTTTCTGATTCTTTTTCTCTACAGGTCGGTCAACACGAGCTCTCTTCCTGTATCTAGTGGTGGGACAAACCTTGTGCCAGTTTTACCCTTTGAAAACAAAAATGCTGCACTAGATAATGTAATCACCCCTTTTGGGTCTTGGGCCAGCGTGTGCATTAATCAGCAGGTACTGTCAAGCTTTTGAGGATCCCCTTTTTGTTATTTGCCTTGTGTGATACCCTATGAATTTGGTATATATTCTTCTTTTAGCAACAAGTGAACAATTTTACTAAGTGAAATGGAGTTGTCTGACTCTGATATTAACTTTATAAAGAGGAACTATTGTTCTCCGAGTTCTTGGAAATGTTCATTTCTCAATCTTCAATATATATACATGCTGATGTTATGGGGATCTGTATCCCTGAATTGATTGGGATTTCTCTCCGTTTGCTAGAAAGTATGAAGTGTCTTTTATCTTCCAATATCTGCCCAGGAAACTGTTCATTTCCTATGGCTCAGGATGTTTTTTAACTTCTGCTGCTGCCCTTTTTCTTTTGAGAGGGGCTGCTGCTGCTTCCTTTTCTTCCCTTAGAAAAAAAGGGGTTTCTTGAGAGATAGCAGGTAACTTTTATTAACAGAAAAGGAACTGTGCGGAAGCAGGACAAGATATAGCTCAATATGGCACATGCCACCAATGAAGGCGGGTTTGTAGAGTTTCCCTTAAGAAGGTTGACTTCCCAATTCCTTTGCCAAGCTATTGGTGTGTTTGTGTCTCTAAGCACACAAGGGATACCCCCCATGGAGTATGACCTGTGCCTAATTCCGTTGAGTATGAAGAAGGCAAATCTTTATGGTGCCATGACCTATTTGCAGCCCACCACACAGCATTTGCTGATTCACATTTTCCTCAAGGGACCTTAAAATTTACAGTGCTTTAATGACTCCTGTCAATATTATAATTTAGCTGCTACAAGGGATTTGAACAGTAAGGAAATAGAGCCCCGAATAATGTGGGCAACATTTTCTAACTTAAGAATATCATTTGTGTTTCTTTTCTACACCATTTTATGAGCATATCACATGGGGTTGTCTTTGTTTTAGACTGAAGTCTGGAATGGCTAATATGTTACTAGTAATAGCACCTTGTTTGTATTTCATGGCTGACTGCATGTTTTCTGCTTGACTATGGATCATCGGACATTGCAATCAAAGAAATAATATAAGAAATTAATCTATGGAGTTCTTTGTTGTGATATTAGCTGAATTATGGTGCCTTTTATGCATAGACCTTTAGTGCAAACCGTTTCCGTTTTCTGTTTGTTATTATTTTGTGCTGCGCAACTTTGTGTTCTGATCATTACTGTGGATTAGTACTTAGTTGGGATGCAGACGGGTCAGGTTCAGATTAGGTCCATGGTGGACCTGAGCCTGATTAGTTTATAGATAGAGTTCTGTTCACATGAGAACTATATATGAGAACCCCCTTTTGGGCCCACTTGGATCATCTCCAATCATCTGGGAGTAAGGTGGAATGCGGAGGTCTATGCATGAATTGAATGGCTATGGATTTTTGTTGCCTTAACGGTTAACAGTGAAAGCATGTAGAAAAAATGGTCATTCCAGTCCAATGGTGAGTTACACTGTCACCAAACTGGGATGAGTGCCAATCCCAGGTGGTTCCAAGAAGACGGTGCTGATATAGTTATATGAGAATTGGTTGTAATGTGAAAATTCTGGTATATACTTATAGGTTAACATCGATTATGTAAATGTTATCAGTTTCCCTCCATTATCTGTTTTTCCCCTCTTCACATGCAAATTACTATATCTTAACTTATTTTAGTTTTATTTTTTATTTTTCAAGGTGATGGCCCTAACTCAGACTCAGCTTGATGAGGCTATGAAAGCACGGTTTGATACTCATGTTGCGCCTACTGGTGATCACTCTGGCAATGCTCTTGAGCTTGGAAAACCGTCGACGTCAATATTGACTCAAGACAAGTCATTTTCTTCCACGGCAAGCCCTCTAAATTCCCTTCTTGCCGGGGAGAAAATTCAGTTTGGTTAGTGTTTTTCAGCCAACACTTGAAGTCCTCTCTAGGTTCTTTTGCATGTACTTCAAATCATAGTGCTTATTGCCTCATCCATGAAGTTATAGGTTTGAGTCATGTTACCATTCAGAACAAAAAAGAAAAAGAAACGTAAAAGAGAAAATAATGTACCTTACATTGCAATAGGTTTATTTATTTTTTATTTATTACTGCAAGTAGAACATATTTTTTAAATCGTGATAGCTTTAAATGTTACATCATTTAGGATTGCTTTTTAAATTAAAACTACAATAGGGAGGATATTGTTTTCTTGATTTTTCTGGTTCAAATCAGTAGTGGCGGTCATTGCTGATAATAATATGCAGTGAAAATGGTTGGAAACTCCCTGATATGTGGTTTCAGATTCTCAAACACATGGCTAAACTAAAAGTTTCTGTTCTTTTGAAGTATATGATCTCTGATGCACATTCAGGGGTGTACTAATACTGACACCATATATGGGAAGTGGAATGACTCCATCCATTTTCTAGAATCTAGGACATGAGTACATTCTTAAGACACTATTATATATATATTTTTTAAACTAGAAGGGAGATATATTAAAACAAGAATTCTTAGTGTACTATGATTCTTACTTGAAACATCTCTCCTTTTTTTTTTCTTTCTTTTTTTTTAGAGAGAGAGAGAGAGAGAGAGAGAGAGAGAGAGAGAGAGAGAGAGAGAGATTATTTACACTACATTAAAAACATTAAAGGTTCAATTATAACAAAAGGAATACAGCAAGACTTCGTTTGAGCATATTCTTGAAGTATCCCATGAATAACTCATACCAATATTGCTGCTGTGTTGTCTTTGATGTGATATGTTGAGCACATAATATGGGGTATGATGCCGAGGTATGGCATGGATATGATAGGGGCATGCCATGTACATGGCAAGGACATGAATTTTACACAAAAAAGGTAAAGTATTGGATATGATGCAACATGATACATTGCCTATTTTGAAGTATCCGTGCATCATAGCATATATGTGTCTGGGTATAGCATTCCATGTTTGGGTCAGTCTGGACACACCCTTGCATTGCTTGCACGATCTTACTGTATTCCTCTTTGGCTCTGTCCAGGTGCTGTTACATCTCCAACCATTCTTCCTCCCAGCA
Source organism: Camphora micrantha (assembly GCA_003546025.1). NCBI lineage: Eukaryota > Viridiplantae > Streptophyta > Magnoliopsida > Laurales > Lauraceae > Camphora > Camphora micrantha. The sequence continues at coordinate 3,820,445 of QPKB01000008.1, forward strand.
GCCTTCCTGTTTCAAGCAGCGTTGGGCCCCCTGGGTCATGTAGGCCAGATGTTTCGATAGACTGTAATTTGTCTGCCTCGGGTGCTGAACGCGCAATAATTTTTGACAAAGAGGAGCACCCAGATCCTTCTTGTGTTCAATTAGAAGATCCTGAGGCTGAAGCTGAGGCAGCTGCTTCTGCAGTTGCAGTTGCTGCTATAAGTAGTGATGAGCTAGTGGGAAATGAGCTGGGTGGATCTTCTGTCTCTGTTTCAGATGCCAAAAGCTTTGGAGGTGCAGACATCTCTGGTTTACCTGCAGGATGCGGTAAAATTATTCATGCAACTGTTGCAGGCCATTGAGCTCTATTGCAGCTCCAGTCATATGTTCATTGCTTCTACTATATTATAATTATATCCAATCTTTTGCAGGTGTGGTTGGAGATCAGAAATTACCAAGTCCATCCAGAGGCGAAGAGTCCTTGACTGTAGCTCTTCCTGCTGATCTCTCTGTGGAGACCCCACCTCTGTCTTTGTGGCCACCTTTGTCAAGTCCACACAATTCTTCAGGTCCGATGCTATCGCATTTCCCTGGTGCACCTCCTCATTTTCCTTGCTATGAGATGAACCCCATGTTAGGCGGCCCTTTTTTTGCCTTTGGGCCCCATGATGAGTCTGGCGGCACTCAACCTCAGTCTCAGAAAAGTGGCACAGCAGCTGCGGGATCGGTTGGGGCCTGGCAACCTTGCCATTCCGGTGTTGACTCATTCTATGGTCCTTCTGCTGGATTTACTGGCCCTTTCATTAATCCTGGAGGAATCCCTGGCGTTCAAGGCCCTCCTCACATGGTTGTGTACAACCATTTCGCACCAGTTGGACAGTTTGGGCAGGTTGGTTTGAGTTTCATGGGCACCACTTACATTCCTTCTGGGAAGCAGCCTGATTGGAAACATACTCCTGTATCATCTGCAGTGGGCATCAGTGAGGGTGACATCCATAATTTGAATTCTGGTCAGCGCAATCCTTCAAGCATGCCTGCTTCTATCCAGCATCTGGCCCCTGGATCACCTCTATTGCCAATGGCTTCTCCTTTGGCCATGTTTGATCTGTCACAATTCCAGGTAAGATTTTTTTTAGAACTCTGTTTTATATATATATATATATATATAATGGCTATCAGGTGTGCCCGGTGAGCATCTTGCGCACCAGGGTGCATCAGACTGGACTGCACACATTCCCCTCCCCCCTCCTCCTGAATTTCACATGTCCTTTGGGTTTGCACCCATCTGAATGGACTAGATCGTTTGATCAACTGCGCACCCATCCGAATAGACTGTACACAATTTAACTTGTGGGGCCCGGATGGAGATGATAGGGTTTAGGAGTGGGGCTGATTTTTTGCATAGATGAAGGGCCCAGGGAGATCTTTTGACCCCCTAGGTCCCAATCCCAAGTGGGGCGTCATGTGGGCCCCACATTGCGGTGCGCACACTGATCAAGTGCGCGAGTCACGTACTGTGTTATGTATATATATATATATATATATAGAGAGAGAGAGAGAGAGAGAGAGAGATGGTCTCCTGTGCTCGTGCGGTGAAAAGAGTAACATGCGATGGACAATCCTATTGGACAGCCTGGTGTTTCAAATTTATTTAAAAAGACCGGGCCCGTAAAAGCCAGACTCGTAATACCGGGTTTTTCTATCTCATCTCATTCTGCTCTCTTACACTACCGAGTCACGTCTCTCTTCCTCTCCTCTCTAAGTTGTGCTTCTTCTTCTCTTGCCTTTCCACCTCACTCTCTCACTCTATAATGAGAGAGTACCATGGAATCTTTGGTATTTAAATAATTTAATTGATGATAAGTAAACGCACACATAAAGCAAGTGAGTTCCATGATTGAGGCTCAGATGAAGAAAGATCGAATGCAACTTTGGATATACCAGAAGCATAAACATGCATGTTGACACAAAAAATGTCACTTTGCCTTCCACGGACCACCACTTGTTAATTCCAAGTAGAGTAGAAAATTGGGCATACCCGTACACAAAAGTTGATGTTCGCTTTGTCTTCAGTCACGGAAGGGTTGGATCCACGGATTCTCACATATGCTGACCACGGTAGTCCCACGAGTGAAAAAGCCAACCGATCAATACATGACATGTCCAAAGTCCAACTGAAAACAAAGAAAGTGGGCCCAAACAAAAGAGAAAAAGGAAGTTGCAAGGGTGTTTCACTTCATTGTTCTTCATGGGACCTTTGTGTTGCATTCTAGGAAGAAGCTGACTGACCCTTTCCTATATTATAGAGATGGCCCACCTCTTCACGTCGCCAACACTTCATGAGTTGATGATAATGCAATCAATCTACTGGTGGATTTAAACACAAAAGTATGCATGATTTAAAGCCACTTTTCTTATGTTATCTGGCCTGCCCTTAATCCACCTAGAGATTTAATCTTCCTCGTTGTGCAACCAGGTGGGCCTTACAAGAGGGTTATGTAATTGTTTGAAATTTTTTATATCAGAGGGGCAGGTGTTAAGTGGTTGACAAGCTTGCTAGAGAGAAAATGACTCCCCACTGACCAGGAAGGATGAATAAGAGACTGGATGATGCCAAATGCTATTCTATTGTCACTGTTGGGCATCTGCAGTTGGGTTGAGAGAGAGAGAGAGAGAGAGAGAGAGAGAGAGAGAGAGAGAGAGAGAGAGAGAGACCTGACTTTTGAGTTATGTGGGTTCATTTTGCTTGAGATGGAGAGGAAATAGATCACATATAGAGAGAGATGGAGAGAGGAGAGATCACGTTGAGAGATGAAGAGATAGAAAGAGAATGAAATGGTTCTTTTATTCAGTTCGTTTGGGATGAAAGATGCAGAGATGGAGTATTTAGTACAGGTATAAAACTCGTTGGAGTATTTAACACGAGTGCGGTTTTTACGGGCCTGGTCTTTTTAAATAAATTCGAAACTCCAGCTGTTCAATAGAAATGTCCATCGCATGTTACTCTTTTCACAGCATGAGTGCAGGAGACCATCTCTCTCTCTCTCTCTCTCTCTCTCTCTCTCTGTGTGTGTGTGTGTGTGTGTGTCCCTCACACACACACACACATATATATATATATATATAAGGAGATGCTCTTGTGAGAGAAACTCTCACGGTACTGTGAAAGGGGTAGGGACCCTCACATTTAGGCTGTTGGCATTGCATATAGATGTGAGGGCCCCCACCCTTACTCTCACAGGGGTGTATATATATATATAGATATATATGAAGATGCTCTTACCTTATTATGAGAGATATGGTGGGGGTCCTTACATCCATATCCAATGCCAACAACTTAAATGTGAGGGCCCCCACCATATCTCTCATAGTAAGGTGAGAGTCCCATATATATATATATATATGGGTGATGGGGGCCTCACATCCATATCCAATGCCAACAACTTAAATGTGAGGGCCCCCACCCCTATTTCTCATAGTAAGGTGAGAGATACTCTCACAAGAGCACCTCCCTATATGTATATCACGCACATGTATTGGCCTTCCGAAGGAAAATTTCCTAGGTTCACCTGTCATGACCCATAGCTGCTTTAAATGCCAATTGTAGAAAGCATGGTTAGCTGATGTTCCTTGATTAAGCTTTGTCCTTCCCTTTACAAGGAATTGCAGGGTCCTGATTCTTAAACCATATAACTGTGCAGTTTGATATTTGGTGTTTCTCTTTAATGTTTTGCCCCAAAGTTAGTTGGTTCAAGGCTATTATATGATGGCCCCCATTGTGGGTGGTGGATGCCAAAATGAACCCTAGATTGTGAGATTCTGGCTTTCTGGTCTTTTTTTATTTTATTTTATTATAACATTCCTGCCCTTTTTCCTCATCAATAATTATTTGGGGTTATGAGTTCTATTATTTCCTTACTAAAAATAAAAAAAATGAAAAATGAGATTAAGAAAATCATTAAATGATTGCTTTGACATTTTTTGGCATCACTCACTTGAAGCTGCCTCTGATCTACAATCTGATTAATGAAGCATGGACCACATATGCCTCCTCAAACTTAAAGCATTTCCCAAGGCTGTGTTTTTGCATTCATCCTTTTCCACTGAAACTGATAAAAGATGCCTTCCATTAAAACTACATAATGGACAGTTTCATCTGTTGGAATTGCAGTCCTCAGCTGATGTACCAGTGCAAGCTCACTGGCCTCATGTTCCCACAACGCCCCTTCATTCAGTTCTGCCATCAATGCCACCATTGCAGCACCAAGTGGAGGGAGGGCTTCCTTCTCAGTTCAGTCATGGGTTGTCTGTTGATACACCAAACCTGAAAAGCTTCCAGGAGTCTCGTTCATCAACATCTGCAGACAGTGGTAGGGCTTTCCCTCAAGCAAGTGGTTCCACCACTCAATTTCCAGGTGAGGGCCTCATCGAGCCCTCAAGTGCCTCATCTTCTCGTGTTCAGATCAGCAGGCCTACTTCCTTTAGCTCTATTAATGGTAACGGCAAAGCCGAGAGCAACACGAAGAGCAGAGGGACAGCCTCAGATGCTAGTCAGGGTGGCATAGTTACCATCAGCAGCAGTGGTGCCTGCAGCAGCACTGCAAGTATGAGTTCTGCTGCTTCAATGATTCCTGCCAATCAGCAGCAGAATTCATCAGCTTCTCATTATCCTAACCCAATTGGGCATACAGAGCAGAGAGGAGCTGGGGTTTCACAAAAGATTGGCTCGGGAGGTGAATGGCACAGGAGAGTGGGGTTCCCAGGTAGAAATCAGACTTTAGGGTCGGACAAGAACTTTGGCTCATCCAAGGTGAAGCAAATTTATGTGGCTAAGCCTGCCACGAGTGTGCCTACAACAACTGCTTGAGTCTAGCAATGGAAGGAGGATTGTGAACCAGTGGGATGTTTTTTTTTTTTTTTTTTTGGGGTCTTGGCTTCATTGGCTAATGGGGAGGACTGAGTTGATGCAGACTTCTGGCAAATTTATTAGCTTATTTGGACTAGTGAGTGGCATCATGAATTCCTTTTTCAGTGCTCCAGGGATTAGAGATGGTGGGTGTCTTAGAATGTATTCCGTGGTTCCATCTCCTTTGATTTTCTTTTTCAACTTTTGAGCGCTCCAAAAGTAATTTGTATGGTATTTATGGGGTTTGCTTGATTAAATCCAGCAGATTTTTTTCTTATATAGTAACTATTAATCATATAAATTGCTATTGTTTGATATCCTTGTTCAAGAATCTCAATTCTCTCAGTCCAAGAGATGTTCCTTTCTGGTTGTTTTTTTTTTTTTTTTTTTTTGATTCAACAAGATGTGTGTGTATTTAGAATCTTTTATTTCCTAGTCAAGAAAATGGATGCTTCCTTTTCCTTTAGTTGTAAACATGGTCTGTACATTCATGATTTATAAGGTATCTTTCAAATGCTTGACCTTTTTACACCTATCTATGGAGAATCATATTTGATGCAATCCAATATGGGCACCTTTAATATTCTATCCATTCATTGTAGGAATTCATTCATACATATAGAAGCACCTTGTGCCCCGGTTTGGATCCTCTGAACTTGGTTGCTCTGCTCTGTTCGGTTGAATATCTAGTTGTATCTCTATTTGCCAGTTACTGATTATGGGAAGGTACAAAACTGTTTCTTTTTGTATTATTGGTAAATAAGGTACAAAACTGTTGCATCGAACTCAGGTATCTAAACCAGGGTTACCTGGAATTTTGGTACAGCATATGGATAAGATAGATCCATTCTTTTATATTGTTCGGTTTGGTACAGCATATGGATAAGATGGATCCATTCTTTTATATTGTTCGGTGTTGTGACTTAGGGGATGTTTGTGTCATACTTTTATACGGAAATCTCATTTTTCAAGCGTTTAGTGTAGAATAATTTTACGGAAACTGCTTTCTTGCCTAGTCAGTATAAAATCTTGTTAATGCTAGAAATGAGTTTTCCATGGGGGATACGGAAAATGGGTTTCCTTGGAAAACCTCTTCCTCTTTTCCTCACTTTTTTCCATTTTAACCCAAAATCCTATGCAACTCTCATTTTTATGTTTTTTAAATAAATTATTATTTGATTTGAATAAATAATATACATGTTACGTTATTTTTTTTTTAATTGTTTCACCAAATAAGAAAATTTGATTTTTCATAAGGAATCTACAGCCGCACCAAACTATATTAGTGCACAAAACAACATTAGAGCACCAAATATAAATTTTTAAATTATGTGGAAATCCTTTTTCGAGGTTTTCATTTCTTTGACCCATCATGCCGCACCAAACTATATTAGTGCACAAAACAACATTAGAGCACCAAATATAAATTTTTAAATTATGTGGAAATCCTTTTTCGAGGTTTTCATTTCTTTGACCCATCATCTAGATTGTCATGATGTAAATCATGGTTCGCCTGTCTAGTTGGCAGACATGGAGGGGACCCAAATCATAGTTTGCCGGTCTAGTCCGCACAGATGGTGGGGCTTATCACCTATGGTTAGGATGGTTTTGAGATATCCTGTATCTATATATTTGCAAAAAGAATATGCCTATGTAAATAGTTTAGATTTTCTTGTGAGAGTGAATTTCATCCTTTGTGACATTTAAATGGAGCCAAATAATCTCACCAAATTCTAGTTAAATCTCTAGACTGGTCTTTACATTTTGTTCCTCTAGAAACTGTTAAAATGGCACTATGCTCCTGTTTGGGGCTTTACTAGTGGAGTTGAGTGGAGTAAATGTTATTTTGAAGAAATAATAAAATAAAAATGAGTTATGATGGTATTTTATTTTTAGTTGTTTGTAATGAAATCTTTTTGACTTTTTATTTATTGAAAAGTGAATTTTTTTTTGTCTTTTAGTGGAGAAATCATGTTACTTTTTGACTTTTTTTGAAAAAATATTGTGGGAAATTTGAATTAAAGTGTTTTGGTGGAAAATTTTTTTTTATAGAAATTAGGGCTTTACCTTACTTGACTCTACTAGTAAAGCCCCCAAACAGGCCCTACAGGCACTTTTCCGCTGAAAAATTGACGGTTTTTCTCGAAAAACCCATTTTTCAGGTGTTTGGTGCGGAACAATTCCACGGAAACGCTTTACTGCCTCGTCAGCATTTTCCTTGAAAATGGTGGAAATGAGTTTTCTATTTGGGGGGTATGGAAAATGGAATTCCTTAAAAAACTTCTCCCTCTTTTCCTCACTCTTTTGTCCATTTCAACCCAAAACCCTACAACTCTTTCATTTTTTATTTATTTAAAAAAATTATTATTTAATGTTGAATAACTAATATACATGTTATGTTATTTTTCTTTAAAAACTTATTTCGCCAAATAAGGGAATTTGGTTTTCAATAAGGAATCTACAACCGCACAAAACAACATTAGCACCAATTCAACGAGGAAAAAAAATTTTTTTTTTTTTGCACCAAACATGAAATTCTAATTCTATGGAAATCTCTTTTCGAGGTCTTCATTTCTATGAATTAGCTGACGTGACAATTTTCCCTTTCGGCGAAAAAAGCGTGTACACAAACATGCCCTGCTACGACTTAGTTATTGTACGGTCGAGATTCGTCCACGTTTCTTCAAATATTTAATTTTCAGCACATTAATTTTATTCAACTAAATTATAATACTCTAACAAATTCTAATAAATGGCTCACCTACATGGATTTAGTGCTTTGGTATAAGGTATTAGTTATTCGGTTTGGTTTTCTCCTCATGCCTTGTGTTTGATAATTGTCCCAAAATCCCCAAAACCCCCCGTTTCCGTTTCTTTGATTTAGAGGTCGCCAGCCACTGGGGAATAGTCCCGATGGTTCAAAGACCAAAGGATACGCACGTCATTGAAAAAAAAAAAAAAATGATAAAGACCATCTCTATTGGAATGAGGCCTATAGATCACGATTGGGATCGTTGGATCATGGCCCAGGACGCAAGATTTGAATTTCACTTTTACCGGTATTAGCCGGTAACCCACCCTAGAAAACCCCCTCAGCCCTCATCAAAATTCAAATTCAAATGCATTTCCTTCCCTCGCTTCATCTCTGGATCTGATTCTGATACTCCAATTTCAATCTTGTCCTTCTCTTCCCTACCAAACCAAACCAAACCCTTCCTTCTGTTTCTTTCTTTCTTTCTTTCTTCCTTACCACCACCAGCACCAGCACCAGCAGAAACAGAAGCATCAATGGGCGGATCTCACAGTCGCGAAGGCCTCGAGATCTCTGATTCAGATGAAGAGGAGGAAGAAGAAGAAGAAGAAGTAAGCCAAGGGGAAGAATCAGATGAGAAGCAGAAATCTTCCAAAACCCTAACTTCTCTCGACGATGTCGACGCCAAGCTCAAGTCCCTCAGGCTCAAATACTCTTCTTCCTTTTCTCCAGGTAGCCCTAACCCTAACCCTAGCCTTAACCCTAATCCTAATCTCAAGAATGCTGTCAAGCTCTACCTCCACGTCGGCGGTGCCACCGCCAAAGCCCAATGGGTCAGCTCTGAGAAACTCACCACCTACTCCTTCACCAAATCCTCCTCAATTGAGGGCGGCGATGACTCCGACGACTCAGATGATCCGGACGGTAACGGTCCATGGATTTTGAAAATCGGCTCCAAAGTCCGCGTCCCTGTGGGTGAAGTCATGCAGCTGAAGTTGTTCGGCGACCAACGCCGTGTCGACTTTGTCTGCAATGGTGTCTGGGCGATGAAGTTCTTTAGGGATGAAGATTACCATCAATTTGTGGCGGTTTACCGGAAATGCCTTTTTGAGAATACTTATGGTGTCGAATCGACGGAGGAGAACAAGGTCAAGGTTTACGGGAAGGATTTCATTGGGTGGGCGAATCCCGAAGCGGCGGATGATTCCATTTGGGAAGATGCAGAGGAGAACTTCGAGAGAAGTCCTAGATCGGCGACGCCAGTGCGAGCGGGTCAGGATTTGATGCAGGAGTTTGAGGAGGTTGCGAATGAGGAGGGTATTCAGAGCTTGGCATTGGGCGCATTAGATAACAGCTTCCTTGTGAGCAATTCTGGTATTCAAGTTGTGAAGAATTTCCGCCATGGGATACAGGGGAAAGGCGTGTGCGTTAAGTTCGACCATGGGAATTTGAGTGCTAGTTCTAGATTAGGGCATTCGACCCCGAAGAAGGCACTGTTGTTGCGGGCTGAGACGAATATGCTGTTGATGAACCCGGCGAATGAGGGGAAGCCCCACTCCATGGGGCTTCACCAGCTAGACATAGAAACTGGGAAGGTTGTCACTGAATGGAGATTTGAGAAAGATGGGACTGATATCACCATGAGAGACATTACCAATGATAGCAAGGGGTCGCAGTTGGATCCATCGGAGTCGACCTTCTTGGGATTGGATGACAACAGACTGTGTCGTTGGGACATGCGTGACCAGAAAGGAATGGTGCAGAAGCTGGCAACGGCGGACACCCCAGTTCTGCAATGGACCCAAGGGCATCAGTTCTCCAGAGGAACAAACTTTCAGTGTTTTGCAACAACTGGTGATGGATCGATTGTTGTTGGATCACTTGATGGGAAGATCCGCTTGTATTCAACGACCTCAATGAGGACAGCAAAAACTGCTTTTCCGGGGCTTGGCTCTCCTATCACCCATGTGGATGTTACCTTTGATGGGAAGTGGATATTGGGCACAACGGATTCATATCTAATACTCATCTGCACTTTGTTTACTGACAAAGGTGGAAAGACAAAGACTGGTTTTAGCGGTCGAATGGGGAACAAAATTGCAGCTCCCAGATTGTTGAAGCTGACTCCTATGGATTCTTATCTGGCAGGGGCAAACAAGAAGTTCCATGGAGGGCAGTTTTCATGGGTATGTATTTGCCATCCCCTTTTCCTTTCCATGGTGCCTCTTAGTTTATAAAAATGATTCTTTGATTCTGTCTACTAGGTTGGTAGATAGCTTATAGCGTTTCTGCGTTTCATATCTTATAGGTATTAATATCTTTCATCTTATCTGAGTATTATCTAATAAATTTGTTGCTCATCTATGCCTATAGTAGTTGCCTGATCTGTTGGATGAAGCACTTCAAGCCATGGTTCAAAATCAGTACTAGAGGCTGCATCAGTAGCTTGTATGTATAGTATTGCAAATGGGCCTGTATCGGCCTAAAGTTATTGTCCATCAGATCAAAAACAGAAAAATGTTGGAAGCACATTTTCACCTACCAGCACACTGCATACTGTTCTTATGCGGTCCACTTTGTGTGGCCCATTTTAGATGCATGCCTATCAGTGGAGGTAGGGTAGATGAAAAAGGTGTCCGTATGGGTTAGGATAAGACATCAGTCACATCAGATTATCCTAGCTCCTGACTTAACAGCCTTAAATGGTCTTTTAACCATAGATCTCTTTTAGATTCAGTTCAAAGTTAAATAAAGGTTCAATAATCATAAAATAGGGCCTGGTGCCAGACCATGGGGCATAAGAGTGCAAAAGCGGGATGCAGTCAAAGGTGGGCCAAAATGGGCCCCATAGAGCAGTGTACTGCACATTGAGTCCGCTCAAAGGAGAAAATTTCTAAATATTGGATGTTCGACACTTTCAACTTTTGGTGTGTGGACAGGCAAGGGTTTGATGTTTTACACGGTTTTACATATTGAAATGATAAAGGGCCTGTTTGCTCAAGGCACCCCAAACTCAATGGAAGCAGTCAAAGGTTTGTGAACAAATCAAATGCTCATAAAATGCCAACTCATTTATATGAGGGAAAACTGATTAAATTTGGCCCCTTGAGGTACTATATTACAATACACCTTGTCCCAAGCTACCTATGAGAGGCAGTTAAATAGTATGTGTCCGTGGATTACTTATGGTCCAAATTTCCATCTAAGCTGTCTTATTAATTACTCATTTGGAAGAGGCCTATAAGATGGATAGTTAAAACAATTTGGTCCCATCTTCCATTTTGCAGGCCTTGAATGTCCCATCATGGTGAGATTTGGTCAGTATATTTATAGTGGCCCTTTGCTGCTCAACTATCCATCATGTGGTGGGTTCTTCGGTGTTGCGCTGCCAATCAACAGTTTGTGTTTTATAGGAGTAATTTTGAAACACAATTGATTGCAATTTGCAAACTTGCAAACTAGTTTGTGGATTATCTATGTGGATGCCAATCCTAGAAGTCCAAGTGGATGGAAAGGTTGTCTCATGACATAGGAATTGGCCAAGATCAGCCTGGTCAGATTACTGTTGCCGTCTATACAAGGCCACAAAAGCTTAATGGTTTTGTAAGTGCAATTTTTTTCGATTAAATTTCAGTTGTTGGTTTAGCTGGACTCGTGTCAAATGGTGCAAGTGTTGGTTCAGTTGTGTGTGCAAGGGGAGGTGCGGGCTCTAGTATGTTTGAGTGGCTCTAGTTGCTAATAGATGGCCCCAAAGAAGTTCCTCACTATGATATTTTCTCATCTGGAAATGCTATGCAATTGTTGGGTGCCAATACCAAAGGGACATTTTTATATGGTGACAATTTGGCTTGCATTGTTAGATTGAGCTGATTTTGGGGAACAAATACTAGAATAAAAGCCCACATAATGGTTGAGATGTGCGTACTGGGATGGACGTGTGGACTAACAAGAAAAGACTAGGGGAGTATGGGTGGCTTTGATAAAAGAAGAAATGAAGTGTAGATGGTGAGAGCATCACTTGTATGATTAACTGAAGTGTTGCAGATGCAACGAATGAGGAGAATAACAAAACAACTAAACACTATAATGAAGTAGTAATAAGTGACAATGCTAGATGTTAGACTGACAAAGAAGTTAAGTCTAAGCAAGGTTAAGGGGAAAACTAGCATAATAACCTGTGTTGATCACGGATATGGCCAACATTACAATTTAATTATTCATATATTAAAAAAATTTCATAGATTTTAGAAAAAAAAAAAAAAAAAAGAACAATAGAATAAGAAGGTTATGGGAATACCTGTTTATATAGTCCAAGAGCTAGTGGTGGAAAGAGGAGAATTTGAGTAGAAAGGGAGTGGTCGAGTTTGGATTGAAATGGGGGTTTTATAGTAAAAGAGAAGTGGGGGTGGTTATGAGAATGAGATAAAGTAGGTAGTTGCATAAGTGGGGAGAGAAGATTTAAAAACAGAATAACTTACAGTCAATCCCAAGTCCCAACTGATGGTTAAAATTAAAACCAAAACTTCCCTCTTTAATATTGTATAATTAGGATCTTGAGGAGGGTTAGGATAGCGAAGTTTGGATTCTGTCATAGGATGGTGCTTTCGGTGGCTTCTTTCTTCTTGAATTTGTCACTTGTTAGTCTTCTCCTTGCCCGCTTCTCTGCCTACGGAAACTTAAGGCCCCTCCGAGGTCGGTTCATTGCTTTTGTTTGGTTGCCTTTTGAGTGGTGGAACTCTCACTTAGGTTAACTTGTGGGGGCGGAAGTTTGTGATTGTTAATGCTTGCCCTATGTGTTTGGCTGCATTGGAATTGGTGGACCATCTGCTTCTTAATTGTAGGGTGGTTCATAGAGTTTGGTATGCTATTGTCAGATGTTTTGATTGCAGTTGGGTGCTTCCTTCTTCCCTTCAAGAGCTTTTGGAAGCATGGAATCTTTGGGTGGGATCCATTATGGGGAGGGATACATGGAGATATTCCTTTGCGGAAGGAACCATAGATGCTTTGAAGGTATATCTTCCCCCACCTTGGAATCGATTATTCGCAGTTGCCTCTTGGGTGGCCACTCTTCTGCACTTTCATGGGATATCCACCAATCTCACTCTCTTTAAATGGAGAGAGGTGGCCTTTTCTTAGTGGCGTGCTTATCGCTTTTGGGTTCTCTTGTTTTGCAGTTTCCTTTTCATAAGCCGCCCGTTTGTGCTGGGTGTTGGTTCTTGACCTTGGTGGATTTCTTTTGTGTCTTTTAACAAGATCTTTTTTCGCCTAGGTTTGCTTTGGCTTCTCAGTATATATTTCTTATACTGTTAAGCTAATGCTATCATCCGAAAAGAAAAACAGAAAAAAAGAAGGCTGACCCCATAGAAAAATGAATATGGAATGTGTTAAGGCCTAAGGGTATATCATCAGTTGGGATTTCCTTATAATTAAATAAAACTTAACAAGAGTGACTTGCAAAAGCACCTCATCTAACTTGACCCCATATAAAAATGAATATGGAATGTGTTTAGGGTGTATCATCAGTTGGGGTTGCCTTATAAATAAATAAAACTTAACAAGAGTGACTTGCAAAAGCACCTCATCTAGCTATTTGAATATCACTGTGATGGCACTTAGTGTTTTGGATCGAGTTCTGAAGTGGGGAAAATGGGGGCTAGTTAGTGATTTAGAATCTTTATATTAAAAATGGATATGGAACGTGTTAAGGGTGCATCATCAATTGGGGTTGCCTTATAAATAATTAAAACTTAACAGGAGTGACTTGCAAATTGCAAAAGCACCTCATCTGGGTATTTGAAGATCAATGTGATGGCATTTTGTGTTTTGGACCGAGGTCTGAAGTGGGGAAACGCGGGTTAGTTAGTGATTTCGAATCTTTTATGTAAGGAGCATTCTTGAGTCCATTGATTCACAAAGGGGGAGATTTGTGCTCTTCTCCAAGTTGATTCTTTTCACCTCATATTGGGTAAAATGTCACTCCTGCTGGAGGGTAAATCTAAATATCCCGTGAGTTGGTTAACTTGTACTTCCCTATCCTTGGAGATTGGCCTCTTGATTGAAATTGACCACATCAAGGATGTATTGTTGTCTAATTTGCTTTATTTTTCTTTTTACCTTATTCTGCAATAGGCAAATGGTTGAGTTGATTGTAAACACAACAATTAAGGGGGAGAAATTAATTACGAACTCTTTTTTATGAGAATTAAAAACATAACTGTACATATTGTAAAGTACAATATTTTTTTGGTATTTAAAAAATAAAATAAAATTATGGGACATAAAAACTTAAAACTAGAAAACCAAACTCCATATCATGATGAATGCTTGATTCTAGTCCTCAATTTGCTTTGTTCTTCATGTTTTAGGCACTTGCTTGGGCAGCACTTCATTGTTATTGGCTTCAAGTAGAAAATCCAAAACTAGGTGTGGTTTCACCATGTTCACAATGAAGAGAAATCAGAATTTCATTGCACATATTGTTATGAGGGAAGAAAGAGACCTCACACATTTATGTTATTGATTGATTGACCTCACACAATTGTATACCCTCTTGCTTCCATGGGGGCACCCTGCATACTTGAAGGATGTATAGAATTTGGAACTAATTTAAGCCCAAAAGGCCTACCCCTTGGACCTCCTGATATACATGTTGGGTTTGGACCTGTTGAGCATGTGGCCCAATGGGTCCATAAGCTGGTCCATGGCTTGGCCCAATTGAAACAATGGGTCTGGCGTGTGTGCATCAGATGCTTTCTCAAAATTGTTACTCTAGCCCTTTTCTTCCATATTTATTATTATTATTATTTTGGGTAAGAGTCTTCTATATTTATTACTGTCTGAATTTGGCTTGAGCAGGTCAGCCTTTTAGTTATTATTACTGTCAGATTAGATGAATATATAATAACTTAACCAACAGGGTTTAATTTCAGATATAACCTAAAAGACCCTGTTGGTTAAGTTATTATATGTTCATCTAATCTTTATTTATTGGCTTTGAAGTTTTGATCTGGCAAAGTTTGATTCTATCAATAATGCAACCAGGTCACAGAAAATGGAAAACAGGAACGCCATCTTGTTGCATCTGTTGGTAAGTTCAGCATCATTTGGAATTTCCAGCAAGTGAAGAACAGCAACCATGAGTGCTATCAGAATCAGGCAGGTCTAAAGAGCTGCTACTGTTACAAGATTGTCCCGAAGGAAGAATCTATCGTTGACAGCCGCTTCATGCATGAGAAATTTGCAGTCAGTGATTCTCCAGAGGCTCCACTGGTGGTTGCAACACCGATGAAAGTTAGCTCTTTCAGTATTTCAAGCAGACGGTAAAACACTCCCATCTTAAGGAATTGCATTCTATTATCTATGCCAAAAGTTTAGGACAGTAAAATTTGGATTTGATAACTTGTACAATGTTAAATTGTCCCATATATGTTATGGGCTCTAGATGTAAGAACATTCATCTTCCCTGTTTTGGTTAAAATGGATATCATGGTTATCACCTATTCCATGAATAGTGCCCTACCCTGGCAACAAATACTTCTGATTTCAGTCCTTTTATTTTATTTTATTTTATTTTATTTTTGATGACCTAGTGTATCCCACGGCAGCCCCAGCCTTTGGACCATTGGCCTTCGGCCCGGGGGTTACCCGATTCTGAGGAGCAAGGAGTATGTGAGGATGTTTTAGTGAAGGGGCACTGCACCAAAGACTTTGGGTTAGAGAATAGAGAATCCTATCTGAACAGTGCACCACATCCTCTGTTTTGTTGACCATGTAAGTGGTTTGATCCTTATTGTCCCATGTAATGTTTTTGATATTGGGATCCGTCTAGGGATGAAAATTGTTTGGATTTGGATTGGATCCAGGTTTCAGGACCCATACCCATAGCTGAAGTTAAATGAGAAGGGAACCTGGACAGACTCAAAGGGCCCGGTCAGACTTGGAATGAGACCTAAATACTTATTAATGTAGACGATCAGTTCTTCTCACCTCTTCTTTCTTTTTGTAGTGTGGCCAGTCATTGCCATGAAATTCATTCAAATGAGGCGGGGTTGGGTTAAATGGGTGGCCCATCCTAGATTTGAATCATTTGAATCTTATAGATGTTAACTATTTAGGGGTGGGTTCAAACTTTCGACTCCTGGACGCACCTGAACCACCCCTGTTTATATCAAATATGTTTATTTATCTTTTTATTGAGTTTTGGTTTTGGAGTGATGAACTCACCTTGTGCCCACCTGGGGACATGATAATAATGTTGGAGGCGGGGATGGAAAGATTTCAGTGTGAACTGAGCATGCAATATATCAACCCTATTAGATCATCATAATCTGTTTTGATCTATGACCTTTAAGTTCAACGATTATAGAATCTATCATTTTCTGTGGACTTTTAATATCATGGGGAGTGACACTTGAATGAGTGTTAAAATTGGGCTAATGGTAATTTATGCAGGTTAGTGTACGTGACACGAAGGTGGTAACTTAATTGTAGGTGAGGACTGGTGGGTTCCATCACACGATCCGTTCATGGCACGGGATCATTAGTCTCTATCAGATCATTAGGTACAACACTTGGCTTGGACATTTGGAATGGAGCATTTGATGAGAGATTTGTGAAATTGCTAGTTTGAATCCTGCATAATGGGTTGGATTTTATAACGGACTGAACCAACCAGTGCTGGTTGTAAGTGGGCTTGCTATCACATATCATATACCCGTCGTGTGGAATAGGTGTTCATCTTTTACTTTGACCTGTATCAGACCTGGCCATTTGACATGACTAGCCGATGGAAGTTTGGATCGACCCTAATCATGGGCTGGTTTGGCCATGTACGACCCTACTCTAAAAACAAGGGTTTTCATTCCTCCCAACTTCTGTTTACATCTATCAACCTGCTTTCTCTCAACATATTGCTCTCCTTCAATATCCTAGAGAATGGGATTCAAATTGGTGGAAGGAAAGGAACTCTTTGACTCTAATCAACCAACCGGCTCTCCCCACTCTCAGCAATCCTCTCTAAATTATAGGTTCTAGCTTTTTGGTGGGTTAAGAGTAATCCCTCTAAATCACATAAAAAATAGGTGCTTCCTGGTGGCTCTTCCATAAGCCACTCATGTTCTTAATCCATGTCATCTCCTCTCCAAATTAAATCACGTAATTGTCATTTAATATCCTACCATGACACCTCTATTGGTTCCTTTCATTGCTTCATCAAGTCCATGTAAACAAAATGGTGACAGTCCTTACTCCAAATTAAATCATTTATATGTCATTTAATATCCTACCATACCAACCTCTGATTTTCTAACTCCATATCAAATTATTCAATTATAACCAATCAGCCTTACTCGATCCCTTTCCTCTTCATTTTCTACTCTTTCAGCCACCACCAAATTCTCATATCCCTCTCCAAAGACCTTGAAGAATCTGGTGAAAAATCAAAAGCAAACCCACCTAGAAATCCTCATTTTGGGACTTGCCCATCCCCATAGATACATCATTCAATTGAGACCGGAATGCGTTGTAGCTGACAGCAGTGGTGAAACCTGAAACCATTTGATGACTGTGGGGGAGCAAGAGTCAGAAAGAAGAAGCCAATTTTTTTTTTTTTTGAACTCCTTAGACACATGACACCATCCTATTAGAAGAAAGTAGATGCTTGGACATCACTTTACATAAATGAGAGGAGGAAGGACTGTTGCCAAGGTCATACTTTTTACATAAACGAGGAGAAAAGGATTCTTGAACATGATAGCTATTCACTACTCTTTTGAATGAAGGATATTTGGGTGAGGGCTATTCATTTATATGATGTGTATTTGGATACATGGTCAGATACATTCTCTTCAGCTTGTGGCGCACTAGAGGGGGTGATCATGGACACTTCATATAGCCTCCTCTTGAATTCAAATTCAGTCCTCAGAACATCCAAAGAAGAAGCTCGGCATATGAAGGGCTCAACGTAGCTAGAGAAACTTTAAAAAGTGCAATGCCATAAAGTGGGTAAATTAAGCAATAGAATTTGCCTGTGAATAACCCCACAAGCTGGATCCCCACAACACAAAATGCAGCCTCCTCATATGTAAAAATCTTCCATGCGGTTTGATGATCTTGGCCAGGATTGATACTATGAGCATCATTTCCACTGGCGAAAAGCCCCGCGTTTAGCACGGGTAATATAATTCATAATATTATGGGGTGATGTGGAATTATAGGGTACCCTATCAACAGACCAAAGAGTCATATAACTACGTTGACATCCCATCACGCCAGCGTCTTATCTTGTTTCCGCGTCACAGCAGGACCTTATTTTGCAGTCATGCCCAATTTCTATGTATCTATCAGCCTGAACTAGTTCTCGCTGGAGAATTGTTCTAAAAAAAGCGACAATACATCAAGTCCAGCTTCAGACAACTCATTTGGGCCCACCTTTAATCAGTGTAAGCCATCAAATCTTTATCCACAGTGGAATTGATATCAAAGAAGCCTATGGTTAAACTACTTTCAACATTATGACTGTACAATGAAAGACTAGGTTGATTTGACAAGGCCAATTTTTTCTTTTGTTACCCTCTATCCTCCCATATTCTGGAATCAGTACCCATTTTCCTGTCCATCAAATCCTTACTTAACCTCATAAAAACCCGGTTATTTAAAGGATTCGCAATCTTTTAATCTCTTGAATCAAGCCTAGGATATTCTTCCTGCATGAACGTTGCTCATAAAAAGATCTTTTTTATTTATTCCAGCTCCAATAATAGGAATGTGTTGGATTGTACACTCCACAACTTAAGGTTTTAAGGTCTTGGCATTCAGCATCGCACCTGCATGTCTGTTTTAGAGTTGTCACAATCCCCTCTTACCATGATGCTCCCGCGACTCGAACCCGTGACCTGTCTCTGATACCACTTATAGAATCTTATACCCCTTGAGCCACCATTCTGACTAAAGAGGCACAACTAAAGGTTTTAATATCTTGGCTTTCGATATCTCACCTGCAATTCTGTTTTAGAGCCGTCACTTGAGGAAGCGGCATTGTAGACTTTGAGTAATATCCCACTGGATAGCGCACAAAACCTGCAAGGTCTCCAACAAAATGCATTTGAGTGGGCCTCATGAGCTAGATCGTTAACATACCAGCTTGCGTGTAGGTGAAAATATTGGTGTTTTTTTGATGATTTTTCGTTTAATTGCCTGCATCATATGCGAACAATATCAGGATAAGGTATAATTCCCATTGACTTGGGGCCCGTTTGGCATGTCTATTTCTATCCTCTGCATCTCTTAAAACTCATTTCAAACGGTTTTAGACGGTTTGGAAAGGATTCATGTGCCTCCATTTCAAAATGTTAAAAGATGCTTTACCTCTATTTTGGATAGCCTCAAAATCAGTGCCATTTTAAACAGGCTTATCAGTCTGAAGCGGATAGATGGTGAGGCTACAGTGATAAATACGTTATTTTTGGACTTACAATTTCTTTCATTGTTTCTTAAATTCTAGGCCCCATAATCATAATCTAGACCATCCAAAGTATTGAGAAGCCCAAACATGGCCAAGGGACAGAATTTGAGCCGTTGGATCATCACAAAACTTTATATATTTGTAAGAAATGGTAGACCATTAGAGCCCCTTTTTTGGGCTTTTGTGGGGCCCACAATCATCATCCGAACTGTTGATTCTCATTGGATGAATGAAAATGACCATGAGGGGAAGTTGAGCCAGTTAATCCCTCACAGAACTTGAGAAAAGTGATGAAAATCAGAGAACCGATGGATGTAATCTGTTAAAGCTGCCTAGTTTCACTTATTTTCTCCAATCTGTTTTTCCATTTTTTTTCCAAAAAATCCTGGGCCTCAAAATCATAATCTAAACCATAGTTATATATGATTAAGCCTAAGAAAAGCCACTTGTTTAAATCTCAGCCGTTGATCTGTTGTTAATCTTGAGATATTTATGAAAACAAGGAGAAAACTAGATATGTTTCTTGACTTTTGTATGAACCACACAACCAATCTGAACCGTTGATCCACTTTGGGTGATTGAAAATAGATATGAGTTTTAAACTTTAGCCATAGATTCAATGTAGATCTCGAAAAATTAATTAAATTTCGAGATCCGTTGGATTTTAAAAAGTCTATTTCCACCAGTTTTTTCGTCGTACCAAACGGTTAATTTACAAAGCATCTATTTCAAATCATTCATTTTTGAAATATATCTAGATCATACAGATCTATTTTATAGAGATAAGATTTGCCAACACGACCCTTGGTATTTATGTTAGTAGAATTAAAAAGTTGGGAAACATGGATTAATTATGGGAGAAAGTGATTTGTGGGTCCACATGTGGACTGACCTAAAAGAATCTAACACTGCGTTATGTCATATGACGCAAGCGTCGGTCAAAGGCGATCGAAGGGCCACATCCGTATTCGATTGTCCTCCGCCTTGTTTACCGACGAAACTGAAACGGTGGGTCATCGTCACGTGACGTCGGCGGTTTTGGACGGTGTGGATTTCCCACAGTAGGTTTTCGGGGGATGTTTGACTGCAAGCAATTTTTACTGTAATGCATGGGCTGCCGAACCGTATTTTATAATTTAGTATTTCTCGTTTGATTGAGTTTAAGTGGTAAATATTTAGTGTGCCCAACATATAAAAAAGTCAATTTTAGCGGGTAAAATTGTCATAATATCAATCTTGGAATGCTATTTTTAGTAGTTTGGAATTCTACTATGGAAGACAAGCATTTGGAACTCTCCAAAGGCTTCATATAGTATATCCGTAGGAAAAAATCTAAATGGATAGAACTTTGGGATCGGTTCAAAGACCGGTCCCAAAGTTCTGTCCATGTATCAGGACTCTATCCGTATATGTTTACATCCAAATAGGCCCATCAGTGGGATTGGAGGTTCATAATGAAGTCCACTTGTTTAAAATTCAAGTTGCTTAAGATAAATGCTTTGGAAGTATAAGAGATTTGTCTAAATTTTACTCCAACACCAACTGATCATGCCATAATCGTTATATTTTCTTAATGTGGTGGTAGTTCAATTGGTAATGCACCTCTCTTCCACATAAATAATTAGAAATTAATCCTTAGTTTTAGCATTGATGGTGAATGACTTGGGCGAGTAGTGTTGTGTGAGTACTTATCCATTTGCAATTTATTGAGTTAGTCTATCTATTTCTGATTACCTTTGTTAGTCCAATAAAAACAAAGAAAATAGACATGATCAAAACCAGAAAGTGCATTAACAGATCTCAATGGAATAATCCTTTTTGGTGCTTTTTAGATGCAAAGACTCATCATCAGAATATATACTACATCATAATAAGAATTTAGAAAATAGTAATAATCAATGATCTAAACTTTAAGCTTTAGTGATAAAGCAGCATCATTAAGTTGCTGAACTTGATTAATTTGATACTAACGTAGACTGAGATAATGAGATTAGACGCTTTCAACGTCAAGTACGTCGAACGCACGTACATCCCACTAGTAAAAAAGTAATAAACCACATTAGAATAGGACTCGGTCTCCACTACCAAACATTACCAAACATGGAAACTACTTTAGACAGTAATGTCGCCATTGACAGGGTCAAAAAGAAAACGACCCACCACATACAGCCTCGATTGGTCACGAGGATAAAAAGGGCCCCACCATGCAGCTGTGATACCTCAAGCCGCCGGAATCCTCGTGCCAGCTATGTATATGGCCCGGTCCCTAGATCCGCGTATCCGATCCCAAAAGTTCTCAGAATGCCAGCTAAGACCCCAAGACTATATATACATGTGTATACAGTTCCAAAATCATGCAACTCATGACAAAGAAATTCATAAGCTGAGGGCTCAAAGCTAAAAGAAAAAAATGGAGAGTGAAGGGAGAGACACCAGAGTCGCTCTCATTTCCGGACTCAGCCCAGAAGAGGAGAATTCTATCATTCTATCTGCTTACAAACATGTACTTTACAAAGAGGTTGTTCCTGATCTCAAATGCTCTTCATCCTCAACTATTCCACATGTAGCTGAAGACCCATGTTTGACGTGCGGTGGGGGGATTGAAGACTGCTTGGGATGCAACCTGTTCACCCCACCAGATGAGAATATGAAGGAGGAGAAGAAGAAGAGAAGCAGGTATAGGGGCGTTCGACAACGGCCATCGGGTCGATGGGCGGCGGAGATCCATGATCCTAAGAAGAGAACGAGGGTGTGGCTGGGGACCTTTGATACAGCTGAGGAAGCCGCTCGAGCTTATGATAAAAAGGCTATAGACTTCCATAGGGACCGTGCCAAGCTTAATTTCCCCTTCTCTCAGTACGACCCACCTCCTTATCACACCATGTTGGAAGGCCAGCAGCAGCAGCAGCAGCAGCAGCAACCACAACAACATCAGATGATGCCCGGTACTTTACCTCTTATGCCTTGGAATCGGGAAGCTCTGGGTGAGATGGATTTTGGAGGGAGCATGCGGGAAGCACTTGGAGAAGAGGAGTTTCAGAATTGGGTGAAAATTAGCCACAATGAATATGCCATTGCTGCTTCATCTACTGCACCTTCTGCAACTACTAGTCAGATACAAGGACATGACCAAGGTCAGTATCCTCTATAAAAAAAAGGTCTCTGCCTTTTGGGTAAAGAGTTATGTTACATGGACAAACTTTTTGTCCAGAATTGTGGACAAACCCCTATGTATCCCTTCAATATCACTATAATATTGAAGGGATACATAGGGGTTTGTCCACAATTCTGGACAAAAAGTTTGTCCATGTAGATTTTTTATTTGGTTAATCCATAAAAAAGGAATCGTGGAAGTGTAATTGTGGTGCAGTTGTTTAGGCCCCTACTAGCTTAGATATGAGTGCTGCTGCATACATATGAAAAATCACTTTGCACACACGCACTCATTACTCTCTCTTTTTTTTTTAACTTTCTAAACTACCCCTCCGTCTCCCAGCCAAAGAGGGAGGGGTAGTTTAGGATGTTAAAAAAAAAAGAAAAGAAAAATGCGTGTATGCAAAGAGATTTCCGGTGTGTAGGTATCAGCAGTCCATAGATATTTTAGCCTTTGCAATTAAGACCTTAAAGACAGTGGTCCCATCGCAACCATATAATGATAGGCGGAGTAAGTTGCGCGTAGTTGAGGGAGAAGCCACTGCTTTTTGGCTCTTCATTATTGGTGCAACTACTTTTTTTTGGCACTTCATTATCGGTAAAGTGAAAGCGATGTTATATGCAACTACCTTGCTTTTTAGTAGATTTACTACTATCAATATTGGAAGTTGAGTTATTCCATGTATCATTCCAATCTTATTAGAAGTTTCATTTTTCCATTAACATCTTACCAATCTTATAAGAAGTTCCATTATTCGATATTATTGCAACATTGCTAAACGAAGGGAAAGTGTCTGTGTCGCAGTTTAAACAATCACCGCTCTTTAAATGAATGTGTGGTGTCCACCACAAACAAGGATGATTCTCACCTGGCACTTACGGTCCGTTTGGGAAAATGAAGGGGAGGGGATGGAAAATTTGAGGGAGAAGGAAAATGAAGGGGAGGGGAGGGGAGGGGAGGGAAAATTAATTTTACCTCCTCTTGTTTGGGAAGTCAAAAAGTAGTGGGAAGAAAAGTGAAAAAATAGGGTTTTGTTTGTAAGTGAGATAAAGAGAAAATTACCCATTTGCCCTTATTTTTATAAAAACTTTAAAATTCTCTTTTATATATAAAGGGCAATGTGGTAATTTTACCACTTTTCCCCCCTCCTCTCCCCATTTTCCCCCCATTTTTTGGGGGAAAAATTTTTGTACACATCCCCCCCCCCCTTCCCAAACAGAGGGTTAGTATAGAATCGTTCAAGTGAGACTGGTAAAATTTAGAAATCCCAATTTGGTGACAATCAAGAGAAAATTATCCCCACAAGCAAGTTCGAACCAGCAGCCAATGTAACCCCCTTTTTATTTTACTGGGCAAAGCTACAATGCAGCGACAATATTTATTCTTTGTAGTACGGAGAAGCGTCATTATTAAACACATGGGTGAGGGCCCAGCCATTCAAAATCCAAATTATTGGTTATCAGCTCTAACACTCCTTCTTTTTATTGTATCTAAAATCTCAAAGTAAATTTCAGTGACCCTTTTGTTAAGTTTTGATGACATATGAGGGACTCCATTTCTATCTGGAAATAAAAAAGAGTAAAGTAAATTCATCATGTATTTAAGGTATAATTAATCTAATGGTGGCTATCTTACTGATTTGAGTAATAATTTATATGCAGATCACTATTAGAGAGTACTGTTGGTGCATGCGAAGTTTAGATTTTTTGACAATTGCATGTGACAAGGTTGCTGCATTATAGTGCTGCCTTTTCTTTTTTTCTCTCTTTGATGAGTGTTTGGTCGACTGGACCATTGAAGGGGGCCCATTGGTGGTTGTACTGTTACAGTTGGTGAACGTGTAAAAATGCTCATCAAGCCCCAAGATGCATGTGAGCAATATTCAGGGGACTCTAGTGTTTTTTTTTTTTTTTTTCCTGAAATAGAAATTGAATCTAAATTAAACACACAAGGAAAACAGCCAAAAGGGAACTATAGTTTAATAAACACATAGTACATTATATAGCTGCTTCCAGGGAGGACCAAACCATTCTCAAGTGTGAAAGACTTAAATCTGATTGGGATAGGCCAGATGATTTATCGTAGGATCTTGCATATACGCCACATCTTCCCTTCTGTTAACGGAAAATGTTCTTGTAAGAACAACGTCAAGTGCAGTCCAACACAGTAGGCCCCATCTTTCTTCAGCGCAGCCCTTTTAATACTATTTTTATCCCGTGATTTGGCATTATGCACAATTTTACACTAACTAAACCTTCCCTAAGCACTGCATTAGAGCTAAAAAAAAATAATCTAAGATTAAGATACGATTAATTAAACTTTAAGGTAGTTAAATCAAGGGCTCTAATAATTTATTGGGGTTGATTACATGCGATCCTCCTTATTCACGAGAACATCTTTCCATCTACACTCTTGAATAGATAAATTTACATCTAAGTGGGTTCCGTGAGTTGGACTATGTATAAACTATATGTAGTCATCTGATTGTAGTAGAGCATTTTCCTTTTGTTTACAACCTCGTTCACGTCTTATTTCATACCAAGACGAAGCTGTTTTGCTAGCATGACCTTTCATATGTTAAGATGATCCCCACTTTATCCCTCTGTTATAATCTCCTAAAAATAAAACAAAAGAAGGAGAGAGAGAGAGAAAGAGAATCATTAGGCATGCTAAGAATCCGAATCCCTGTCGGGGGTGATGCATGACCTTGTTGAGTTTAAAAACCACTGTCGTCTTTAAAAGCTAGGTTCGTCTTTTAAATACAAAATAAGTACAAAATAATGTGTCACCCTTGATTGATCCAAACAGGTTTCCCGCTTGGTCCAAACAGGGATCCGGTTTCACATGCTAAAGAGCCCAGAAGGCCAATGCCCAATAGTTATGGTAAAGAACCATTATAAGATCAAATTGTCTGACGACCCCATTGACTTGTGATCAGCAAATCTTTTCGACAGAAGAAGCGTTTCTCTACCTTTTGGATTCACATTGACTTGTGCCTGCCACATCACGTTCTCAACAGAGTTTTTTGGGACCCTCTCACGCCAACTTATTTACATAGGTAAGCATGCTAGGATCTCTCTGTCAATAATCTTGACAATTCAAGATAAATCCCATCCCATCTAGAGTTGCAAATTAAGATTTCTGTTTAATAGGATTGGGTTCTCCCATCCGATCGCACACATGATGGAAATATGAGTAATGCCACATTTGGTGCCACATCAGCACCCGCTCATGTTGTCAATCATGTGACTTGCTCTTAACAGAGTGAAATATGAGGATATGTCACTAGAGTGGATGATTCATCTTGAATGGTCTGAATTATCTTTATGTGGGCCCCATGATGGCATGTGTTATAAAGACCACGTATAATAGTTGCGACGGGGGATCCACACGCTTGCATAGGCCTTTGCCCATGCAACAGAAAAACCTCGAGGCCTTAACCAACAATGGGTTTATGTCTTGTACTTTGAGCTAATCAAATTGGTTCATTAGGTTAGTCAGAATGTAGTATCAAACTCTGTAAGGTGGTGGGTTTATATCTTGTATTTTGAGTTAATTAGACTGTTTCGTTAGGTTAGCCAGAACATAGATTCAGCTTCAGCGTACTTATAAGATAATTGTATCAAATTTTCTTAGGGCTCAAGGAAAATGAAAGTTATATATTTTGATAAAGTAAAAAAAAAAAAAAATTCTAATGAGATCAAGAGTTCTTCTGCGATAAATGTTGGCACAGTGTTGAGGAGCGGGATCCATTCGAGGGTGAGTATTGAAAAGTATTTATTTTGCCGTAACTAATGCCTCAAGATTTGGTGGGAATGGTCAGCTACATAAATTTAAGATAGTATTAGAAACAACCGGTCGCGAGTTCGAATCCTGGGAAAAACGACTTGGACTAAAACAGAATGATTTGGCCTAAAAAACCATGTGTGCATAGATCTCTTCTGTAACTTCTTCCATGTGTAGTTGCTTTATATATATGAAAATAAAACCTTCATATGAGAACAAAGTTAGGGATGAGAGGAAGCAGGGACAATTAGAGACGCATTGCTTTCAGCCTCACCCGAGAACAGGTGCACCTACTACAAAGTTTATACACAACGGTCTCAAATGAAGGTATAAAAAAGGAGACAAGTGAAGTGATAATGGAATGAAATGAGGCACTAATTTTATAAAATTCCTTTGATACAACCACTGACAAAATCTTCATTGGGATGGTTTGCATAAGTTGAATCAAAGAGACACCATTCAAATACATGCAACCATTAGTGAAGACCAATTTGAATGAAAGGTTGTCTATAATGAAAGAACACTTACCCATGGTCGTTTACAGTGGCCAATAACAAGTCGGGTTGGGCACACTAGGTCAATAGAAAGCAATACTAACTTGACCCGATAGAATAACTGGATCAGCTTGGGTCAGAATCTAAAGGTCCAATATGGGGGAACAATGAGTGCTATCAGAATCAGGCAGGTGCCGCAGGTCTAAAGAGCTGCTACTGTTTCAAGATCGTCCCAAAGGAAGAATCAGCAGCTTCATAGTTCGTACATAAAAATTTGCATTCAATGACTCTCCATAGGCTCCACCAGTGGTTGCAACACCAATGAAAATTTACATTAAATGGGCCTTCTTTCTGTTTGTGCGGGTTGTCTTTCCGCATGCGTTTGCGGGCTCTCTCTTGAATCCCAGCTCCCTTAGCTGGATTAACAAGAAGAAAAGTAATAAGTGAAACGCCCCCATCTAAACTAATCTAATATAAGAAATCTAGGATGGTAAAGTTCGAAATTGAGATATGTGAGAATTACTTTCTCCGTTCTCACACCATATCTTCTATAAGGCAATTTCCTTTTCCTTCATGTCAATAATGTTTTAGTTGTAAGGTTGTTTATCCGTTAATTAAATAATGTAATTTGATGATTTTTTTGGGTTTAATTTCGTGTATCACATGTAAATAATATGGGGATGGACATTCTATGCATTGAAGTAAAAGTTGGATTAGAGGAATTACAAAGGTTGGATTGTCACGATCACAAAATTAAATAGATTCATATTTTTTGGACCAGATGGTATTCTGGATTCTGATCATTCTACGCGGGGATTCTCAGACGAAGTGTGATGTCAGAGCTTATGTTTGTGCAACCTTTTTGACTGGGAATAGCTGGGGGGTCGGGCTAATTAAGTAGCTTGCAGGGTCACATCCGAATTCAAGTCTCCGCTTCCATGGCTCTTGCATTTATAGAGGTCAAGATTGTGTTACTGTCTGTCTTGTCCATCTAGAAGCAATCAGAGAAACAGAAAAAAAACTATTTCATCATTGACGGGAACATTTCTTTAAAAGAAAATAAGCTTTAAACTTAGTGCGCTTTTCTTTGATGACAATGGGATGGTAGAAAGAGATGTTTTTCACAGAAAATCAAAAGTCCACAGACTCTCATTTTCGTGGAAGGATCCGGATGGCATGTGAGGTGAGCACAAGCTGGATCCTCTTAAGCCTGAGTAAGACACTTAATTAAAAACCTTTTTGATTGGCTTCAGCAACTATGATCGTGATTGAATCTTCTCAACCTTCCACTCAGTCGCCAAGTTTGAGTATGATTAGTGAAGTTCATTTGTGAAATTTCCAAATTGTTAATAGCAAGTTACTTCTTTTCCTAGGACTCGTCACATCACATGTGAGCCCTCATTCCAACTTCTCTTCTGTGGAAGTAGCTGCCAGCCCTTGATAGTATAAGGAAAAATATGGCTTTTCAAGTTTTCATTGAAAAACACAGGTGCATAGTAAGATCGACAAAAGACAGGTGCATGGTAAGATTGACAAGCTTGTTTTTCTAAATTGACAGTTAGTCAAGAGGTTTTTTTTTTTTTAGTGAAAACATCAATCATATGGGAATTTTTTTATGCTTCATGAAAATATAGGGGGCATTTTGTGTAAAAAAAAAAAAAAAAAGTCTAATTCAAATGAATTTCCATATGTAAGCCCCATCTCGTCCACTTAAAAGGATATTTCTACAAATCTGAGTACCTCTGAATAACTACCTATTAATTAGTTGTTAAAAGATTGCCCATGCATATTGTATTTGCATTGCACTTCATGATTAATGCCTATATAAATACAGGACCCTATCTCTTAGAGGGCATGGTAGAATTTTTTTTTTCCCTCAATCCCAATATTTTCACTGATGTGAGAGAGAGATTTTAGCATTGAGAGGGTCAAAACGAAAACGACCCGACATCACCCTGGGTACCTCCATTGCCGGAATCCTCTTTCCTGCCTTCCTGGTATGGACACGGCCCGCCTAGGCGGTCGTGGATCAACGTTGACCTGGATACACATCGAGAAAGCAAAAGGCAAATCAAACTATAAGATCCAACTACTACATATATACGAGTTCAAAATCCATGCAACTTGGGAAGAAATTAGACGACCTTTAGACCATCGAGAAAGCAAAAGGCAAATCAAACTATAAGATCCAACGACTATATATATACGAGTTCAAAATCCATGCAACTTGGGAAGAAATTAGACGACCTTTAGACCAACTTGATCATCCGTTCGCACAAGAAGAATAGAGAACCAAATGAGAGCCTCCAAACTAGCCTAGAGAAAAATGATCATTAGAGATGAAGGAGAGAAAAGCAGAGTACTCTCTCTCAATTCCAGCCTCAACTCAGAAGAAGGAATTGTATCACTTTACCAAATTACAAACACATGCTCTTTAAAGGGGTTGTGGATGTCCATGTTCTAAGAACGCCCTTCCAAGGCCAAGGCCTAGGAGATGTGCCCACTTCTTGTGGATATGCGGTTTTTCCACATGCCGGAGAAGACCCGTGTTCTATATGTGGGTTGGGAAATGAAGACTGCTTAGGTTGTAATCTTTTCAACCCACCAGATGAAAATAAAGAAGAGGGGGATAAGAAGAGAAGGAACTATAGGGGTGTTCGACGACGGCCATCTGGCAGATGGGTGGCTGAGATCCATGTTCCTAAGAAGAAAGAAAAGGTGTGGCTTGGGACATTTGATACAGAAGAGGAAGCTGCTCGAGCTTATGATAAAAAGGCCATGGAGTTCGGTCGACCCCGCTCCAAGCTTAATTTTCCATTCTCTGAGTATAGCCCAAATCCTGATCACACCTTGTTGGAAAGCCAAGAACAAAAACAACCACCCCAACAGCAGATGTTGCCCAGTACTTTACCTCTAATGCATTGGAATTGGGAAGACTCAGCCGAGATGGCGTTTGGAGGCAACATTTGGGAGGAACTTGGAAGAGCGGGAATTTCGGAACTGGGTGAGAATCGGCCACAACGAACATGCCATTGTAGCTTCATCCAGTGCAGCTTCTGCATAGACCAGTGAGACGCAAGGAGAACCTAGCAGGGCAGGAGGACATGAACAAGGTGGTCCTCCATGAAATACAACCCTGATCAGCTCTTAGAAGTTTAATTTTTTGCCCAGGTGTTTTGGTCTGTAGTCTGTACACTAGCCTTTAGCGCTAGTGTATCTCAACCAACCTCACACATGGCTCATCATTCTTATCTACGGTTGAATCATGAGGGATAAGGGTCCAGATATCACAGTTCATCATGGAATATTCCCAAATGTTCAGATATTTTTCTCTTACTGTGTACTTCTTATCAACACCTTTTATGTAGGACCTCAAACATGTGCTATTAATACAGATAATGAAATACTATCAGTATGCATTCAATAAAATATTCTCAATATTCAAAACTAGGTAAGGTTTGATTGGGTAGTTCACTCGTAAAGCAAAGTGAATTGGAGTAAAGTATTATTTTAAGATAGAGAAAAGTGGAGAGTTGATATTAAAAAAGTATAAAATTCACTTTATCTTTTAAAAAGAAAAACTCGAAAAAGTTACTACAAGGAAAGCATACGAAGAAATCTAATAAAGAAACATTATCCTTTCTCGTGGGAATCCGTTTGTGGCTTTTTCCAAGTTATTGCACAAACTCCAAAGGCACGTTTGTGTACACATCTTTTTTGTAGGAAGAGGAAGTTGCCACGTCAGCAAATTCCATAGAAATGAAAACCTCAGAAAACGATTTTCGTAGAATTTAGAATTTCATGTTTGGTGCAAAAAAAATTTCCTTATTGAATTGGTGCTAATGTTGTTAGGTGCAGCTGTGGATTTCTTACAGAAAATCAAAATTTCGTATTTGGTGAAATAATTTTTTGAAGAAAAATAAAATAATATGTATATTATTTATTCAACATCAAATAATATATAATTATTTTTAAAAAAAATGAAAGAGTTATAGGATTTCGGGTTGAAATGGATAAGAGTGAAGAAGTTTTTCGAGGAAATCCATTTCCCATACCCCCTATAGGAAACTCATTTTCACCATTATTAAGTAAAATGCTCATAAGGTAGGAAAGCTTTTTTGTAGAATTCTTTCGCACAAAATGCCTGAAAATTAGGTTTTCTATGAAAAACAGTAAACTTTTCTGGAAAAAAAAAATATTACATTTACAAAGATGTCCTAAATCTTCCATCCCTCGGTGGTCACATATTGTCATTTCATGTGAAGTGGATCCAGGGCCAAAAAGGTCACATAAGCGACAAAGTATCCAGCCGATCTCTCCCAGTTCAGACTTTACTACAATATTCCTCCCGGTTCATGTTCAGACAGTGGCCTGTGAGGCTGTGACGACAAATTCAATGTCAAACCAAAGACCCCATGGCTATATTAATATATATGAAAAAAATAAATAAACACATGTAACATGTGTGTATATAAAGTGGGCACTGCAAATCTAATTCACATCTTCTGTGGTGTGGTCATGATTTTACCAGCCTCCTTGACCTGGTAAAAACTCCGGCAGTACGGCTTTGTTGGTGGGACAGCAAATGACTCGAGAGCAGAGACTCGGGGAAAGCTGCCCGGGTTTACGTACGAACTGAGTCAATTCTTCTGTAGTCCTCCGCGAAGAGTCAGGAATGTCGGTTGCCGACTGAGTCCAACCCAAAAAAATCTCGAGTTAACTTCATTGGGGCACATTTGTTAACAATCTAAAATTCTAAATTGCTAAAATCAAAGGCCCTCCAGATATAATATAGAGTATCTCGTTCCAAATTATTCTTTAATCACAATTGATTTCACCGTAGGATTGACCGATAAATGAAGAATGTATTAACAAAACCTAAACTTTTCATTATTAAGGTTTTTTTTTTTTTTTTTTTTTCAAATGGTACTTGCAATGGTGGAAGCAACTCAATTTGAAGAAAGATTTAGATATGCCCTATATGCTTCTGGCGCTTGTTCTTAATGGTTTGGATTTAAATGGTTGGGCCCTACTTTGGAGTTCCACTCTTTTAACTCCGGATTTATGTGAGTCAAAGGAGAATTGGAACTCCACGAAGCGTGCATCACTTGAATAGACAACCTTGCTTTTTCAACATAACTACACAAGTAATCTGGGCTTTTTTTATTTATATTTGAACACATAAGGTGGTTAGAAATGAAGATTAAATATGAGTTTTCAACAATGAGAATTAAATAATTACATTTTCTTTTAGGGAACAAAAATCAAATTAAATAGGATGCTATTTGATGCTCGTTTCTGAAAATTCACCTTTTATTTCCATTTTTTAACCATCCGATATACTCAATTCCTATCTATTTTAACGCAAACAAATAGAGCTAAGGGTGGAGAAAACTACACTGAAAAGTGCTTTTAATGTACAAACATACTCTCTTACTAATAATTTACCTCATACGGGTCAAATAAGGAAAAATGGTGGCGGAACTAGGGGAGCCAAATTAAAAAAGAAGAGGAAAGCTCGATTAACACACAAGGACTTTTTTGTACATTTTCACATCCCCCCCCTAAAAAAAAGGAGAGACAACCTATTGTATGTTTAAATATGCAAACCCCAAACTAAGAAGGAAATTTAAAGGCTTCTTAAGTTGAAAAGTGAGATTTCATAGTCGGCCTCACTAATTGAAATTCAAGCTGCTCAAATCAAATGCCCTCACTATATGTGAAATATCCTTAAGTTTTACTTTAATAGGAATTGGTGTTACCTAAGATCAACCATGCATACCATAAATATCATATTTAACACAATCTTATGCCTTATTAACAATATTTATTAATTATGCTATTTATTATATGACCAACCTGATGGTTGGGCCACCTTCTGTAAGAGTCAAATTTGAAGATGTCCCATAAGGAGAGGGTGAGTTATTTGAGGAGCTAGAACTTTCAATAAACAGGCACCACTATGAGATTCCACTTTTTTACTCATAATTGAGTACATCTAATGGTTTTAAATATTTTTGAATTTTTTTATTAAAAATTTATCAATGTCCATTCAGAATTATGATATTGACTAAATCTCCTTATATTTACCATATGAATATAAGAATATCAAATAATTCGGATCATGAATTCGGGGCCTACAAAATTGTAGAAAACTAGATCTATAGGTCGAGATTTTCTCATAAATTGGTCAAAAGCAAAGAATATTGAAGCCAATATGCTTCAATGTCTTAGGGTTACGTTCATAAAGAAAATTGAATGGTTCGGATTACAATATAGGGACAATGAGCAAAAAATAAAGGTGGTCATGAGGTGTAACGCCCCACCCTACATGCATGCATGATACTGTCCGTTTTTACCTACCGGCCTCACTGTTTTGTCTTTGGTGGACAACAACTGACCAAAAGGCCTTATGCAAGGTAAGGGTATAAGTTCTGCATATAATCACATTCACTTTTTTCTCTATAGTCGATGTGAGACTCTGAAGTCGAGAGTCGGCTCTGATACCATTTGTAACGCCCCACCTTACACGCATGCATGATATTGTCCACTTTCACCCACGGGCCTTGCGGTTTTGTCTCTAGCGTGCATCAATCGACCAAAAGGCCCATGCAAGGTAAGGGTGTAAGCTTTATATATAATCCA
The DNA here is from genome assembly GCA_003546025.1 of Camphora micrantha. Classification (NCBI taxonomy): domain Eukaryota; kingdom Viridiplantae; phylum Streptophyta; class Magnoliopsida; order Laurales; family Lauraceae; genus Camphora; species Camphora micrantha. Next base: position 3,853,622 of record QPKB01000008.1, read on the forward strand.
TTCACTTTCCTCTCTATAGTCGATGTGGCGTCACATGAGGTGCCCAAAAATGGAATCACTATTCACTGTATAAGATACTGTGCTAGCCCCTTTTTAGAGGTGTGAAAGCTATATTCAAACCATTTCACCATGAAAGGTTTGGTGTGTAAATGACCCTATTTAGACACTATTTTCACAATGCGCAAATGAGTGTAAACAACTATGATGATAAAAAACCATGATGCAATGGAAGTTACTTACATTGGTAAATGACTACAAACAAACAACCCTTGAGGTCACATTTGTCCCATCAATTTCTCGTGGAAAATGTGAGGATTATGAAATTGCGGTTCTAGTAAAATGCTACTTATCCTAATCATGTACAAAAACTATAGTTCAAAATCGCGGTATTGGCCGGCCCCAAAAATTGATACGGTATAAGTATCGGTTGCGATTCGCGGTCCATCGCGGTCGTCGAGGTGGAAACTTTTTTTAGTAAAAGAAAATAGAAAAATTATTTCGAAAATCTAGAATATTATTAAATACCGGAATACAATATTTTCTTTTACATTATTAACAATTATAAATAAAATTATTAGCCCCCATAAGTCATGACATCTTGTATCGTTGCCTTATCCGAGATTGTATAAATCTTATTTTACTCCCCGCTTATTAATGCTATTTAGGGTCTGTTTGTTTCATGTAATTGAATAAATGGTAATTGTAAGAGTTCTTTTTATACCTTAATATGATAAAAATTAAAGAGCCTGATGTGAATTTGAATAAGTAAAATAAATAAGGGGAGGTGAGAAATGAATGCTTTACCACCTAGAAATTCAAATCCAAGAAAATCGAGGGTCACATTTGTACCAACAAAGGTACCTCATATGCTACATTCCTCGCGTCAAAATTCAAATCATTCACCTCTCACTTTAATAATCCTTCATTAAAGCTTGTTTGACTTTAAATTCTTTTGAACTCAATTCCAATGTATTCTGTGAAAACAAACAGTAAAATTGGATTGGATTTTCAAATAGACAAGGGAGAAGCATTATGGAAAATCTCGACCCTGAGCATGCATTTAAAGTGGCCCATGTGGAAAAGTGGTTATTAAAACTCTTTAATGGCTTTGGGAAGGTATTGGAAGTGTTAAAAACGGAGGAAGAGTTGTTGGTGTTTGGAGGAAATGAGTTGAAATGAGGAAGAAGATAAGGAAATGCTGTAGTTTTGCCTTTGTTTTCTATACTAATATTTTAATTTCAAACTAAACCCCAAGGGGTAGGTCAGTTGACTTAGGACCACGGTTTGCATCCGGATATTGTAGGTTTGAAACTGAACTTATCACACTGGGGCTACAAGGGAATTTACCTGACTTTCCTTTGGGCCCATAGGGTTGTCAAAATGTCACATGACCCGTTAACACGACACGAACCCACACGATATTAACGGGTTTGGGTTGGCTCTTAATGGGTTTGGGTCGTTAACGAGTCAAACCCGTTAACACGTTAAGTTAACAGGTCGGGTACAAATTAATCCAGTAAACCATTAACAACCCGCTTAACCTGTTAATTTTTTTTTTACTCCCTAAATGTAAATAAATTAATTTATATTCATAAAGAAAAAATTAAAATTTATTATTTTATAGTGAGTTTTTAGGTGGAATCCACTCAAGATCATCACTTACAATTTCATGTGGCTTATATATTTTACTCCTTCTATTTTTGTATAATTTTTTTTTAAAATTTAAAATGACTTAATTACTTAACGAGTTAACGAGTTGGGTCGGATAACCCGTTAAATTAACGGGTCGTGTTCGGATTATATTTTTTGACCCGTTAAGTTAAAGTGTCCGGTACGGATTGGGGTGATTTTAATCTGAATTCGTTAATCCGTAATTTGAATTCGTTAACATGACACGATTGATAGCCCTACCATGGAGGGATCAGTCTAGCCCAAAGAGGTGGAAACCCTCCTATAGCCAAAAAATAAAAAATAAAAAAAAATCAGTTTTTATGGGTCTCGGCCGAAAAATGGAATTTATAGGCCTGATTACGATGACTTTACCAGCAAATAAATTGGGGATAAATAGACGACACAATGCCAATACATGTACAATTTTTTCAACCATGCGTAAAACTCACGAAACTTTATTTTCTGTGGTCGTGCAAACACGTGCCGACTCCCTGCAGTTTGACTCAATTGATTAATGTCGGCAATCTTTGTGGCTGCTCCTCTTCTGTGAGAGAGGAAACTCATCAATGCCCAATAAAGCAGTATTTGGAGTTTGAATTTTCGCATGCAGGTGGTAGGCCCCACCATATATCCTTATCACACCAAAGTAGGAGCATGTAGGACCCCGTCGACTGGGCTGTCCTACCTCCAACGCCGCAATCTCAATGCCTGGCATGGAAATGGAATCAAAATGGGTCATGTCCTACATCGTCCGCGTTAGATATTTTTATGTACAGTTGATTTCCCCACGATGCCAAGACTATAAATACATCCCAAGCAAAGTGAAAGAGACCTATATGCAACACCAAGGACAAATGGAGAGCCAAGGGAGAAGCTCCAAACTCGCTCCCAGAGAGAAAGGAGAGACGAGCAGATCAGTGGCTATCAGTTCCCGCATTAACATTGAAGAAGCGGATTTTATCATTCTATCCACCAACAAACATTTTCTCTCCAATTGGCCCTTCCACTGCTCTTCATCCTCTAGTAAATATGCATTTTTTCCACATGCTGGCGAAGACCCATGCTCGATGTGCGGAATTGAAGACTGCTTGGGTTGCAACATGTTCCCCCCGCCATCAGATGAGAATAAGGAGAAGGAGAAGAAGAAGAAGAAGAAGAAGAAGAGAAGCAACTACAGAGGTGTTCGACAACGGCCATCTGGTAGATGGGGGGCCGAGATCCATGATCCTAAGAAGAGAGTGAGGGAGTGGCTGGGGACCTTCGATACAGCTGAAGAAGCCGCTCGAGTTTATGATAGGAAGGCCATTGAGTTCCGTGGGGCCCAAGCGAAGCTTAATTTTCAACCCCCTGATCTCATCTTGTTGGAAGGCCAACAGCAGCAACAACCACAGCAGCATCAGATGGTGCCTAGTACTGCTTTAACTATAATGCCTTGGAACTTGGAAGCTCCGGGTGAGACGGCCTTTGGTGGTGGCAACTTGCGGGAAGCAGCATTTGGAGAAGGGGAATTTCAAAACTTGGCAAGAATCGGCGACTACGAATATGCCATTGCAGCTTCATCTAATGCCTTTTCTTCTGCTATGAACAGTGAGACACTAGAAGAGCAGGTCCTCCGCGAAAGGGCTGTTAATTAGAAGTAGAATTCTTGTACAGGTGTATTGGTATTTTTTTTTGTAAACACAGTGCAAATGTCACTGTGATTAGGAGAGTGAGAATCCATTGATTTCACAATCTCTGTGATTAATGAAGTGAAACCCATGTTTAAATTAATAGAAAATGCAACTTCCTTTCTTTTTCTTTGAATTACAACCGCCAATCTAGGAAGTGGAGCCCTCCTTAGAAGATTGAAATACAGAGAACTCTAACTTGCATGCTCTCAGATTCTAGTACCATGCCGGATTTCAGTCCAATTGGAGGAGGGTTTGTCAAGTTTATGATGTGAAAACATGCATATGGATACAAAAGGAAGATGAATTAAAGACAGACAATTAAAGAATCCATTGGTGGGCGAATTATCATAACAGGCAAAACTGGCTCAATATGTTTAGTGTCAATTTCATCATAGAGAGGTTTTTTCTTTTAAACAGTTTGGGCTTCAAAACCTATGCTATTGACTTGTTACTGGCTGATCCAAATTCTACCATCACCATCAATTTGGTCGACTCACAAACTATTTAGCATGAGCTACATTGTTAATTATAATAGTACGGGCCGTTTCACATGTATGGTGGGCCTGGAATCATCAGAATTTCTCCTGCCGATTAAAGACTATCCTGGCCCAAAGGTTCGAAGAACAGATGAGTTAAGCCCCATGAGCACCTCTATTTTTTTTTTCCTTTGATATTGGAGGGTTTCCAATCCTTTCGGCTGGTCTAATCCATTCGGACCAGAAGAAAGCCAGGTAAACTCTTCTGTAGTCTCAGTATAGTAGTACAGTTTCAAACCTACAACGTCTGGATGCAAATTCCGGTCCTAGACTAATTGGACTACCCCTTGGAGTAATATACACCCCTGCTGTTAGCCCTTAAACAGATGATGCTGCGTCGGTGCGCAGATGGTGTGGTAGTATGAGGACTCTCAGACCTGGCCGTTGCACAGACAGTTCATTGGGACATATGGACTGTGATATGGAAGCTAAATGCTGCATATGAATCCCTTGGTGCGGATGGGCATCGTCCCTCAGTCACTGGTGTGATGGACGACGGTGCCTACTAATGCTGTGTAGTGATAGACGTGTACGTCGTGCTGTGGTACACGTGGTGTGTGTAGTATTGTGTTGCACGTGGAGTGTGTAGACGTCATGCAATGTTGCTGTGAACAACGTCAGTCGCGTGCTGCGGTTGCTGTGAGCGACGACGTGCAGGTGCTGCGGTCGACGTCGTGCGGGTGCTGCGTGCGGCAGATTTTAACCCCTCGACCAACCTTGTGTTTTCTAGAGACAAATGCATGTTCGATGCATTGAAAACATGGAAGACATGTTGAACAATCATTGTGTGAAAGGATTTGTGCATTGGGATCCGAGAACATGTCAAAAGGTCTATTTCCTCATTCTCGGACGTCTATACTCAGGAGGTGAGAAACAATGGGTGGTACATACGAGGTATGCCTGTGGGATGCTCGGATGTAAAATTGGTGCGTGAGACACACTCCCTCGCACCTGGGCCCACGTGGTCCGAACGGAAGGAGCCCGAATACATACTGTGAAGCGTCCCTTGAGTTGGTGCTGAGGTGTGATGCTTGTGGGATACTTTATTGATGTGGCAGCCACGAATGCAGCAGTTGTGCAGTTAGCATGACAGTTAATGCTTTGGTACAGCAATTATGCAGTTGCAGTGGCTGGCTGGCAGATGACTTGGACCAATGGTTAGAAGATAGGTCATTTCTAACTGCAGACAATAACTGTTTCCTAAGCAGTTGGTTTGCATGGTGTTGGCACATTCTAATTGGTCCAAGACAGCAACAGTCATCTTTGTTGGCAAACAGTGATTAGTCAGGCTTCCTTATAAATGTCTCCGAGGTTTAAGACATTGGAGACAAAAGAGTAGATCCGAGTTTATCTTGTAATTATTGTAAGAGAGTGTAAACAATTGTAAGAGAGTTGTAATTCCCAGTTTTGATTAATAAGAGAAATAGGCTGGTGCCTAATTAATCAATAGTTGTGTGTGTTGCTTGGGTGTGCTGTGTTGTTGTTGGTAAGCTGAGTAAGAAAAATCTTAATGCTGCGTGGTGTAATTTTAGCATGAAAAATTTACCCCTTGACACCTGCTAAATATACTGAAACCGAAGCTCTTGTAATCCCAGCTACTTCCTGTTACTATCGCCTCATGGTTGATACGCCCACAATCTCTAAGACCCTAATTGTAAAAGCTACAAAAAGATGTATAGTAAAGACTACAAAACCTATACAAGAACTCTATTCAAAGCGCCCTTTTCCATGAAGAATCACCTCGTTCTTGTCCTCGTGTCTCACTGGTAGTGGCAGAAGAAGATGCATTAGACGAACCGACAATGGCTTATTCGTTGTGGTCAATGATGAAACAGAGGAGAGCCCATCATCAAAATTGTCAGTGAAAAATAATTGAGCTTCCTCCAAGGCACCTAAAATTGATGATCCATTGAATAAAGGAAAACTCTCTGTGAGGACAGCCATGTGGGGGCCTACCTGGGCATTGATCCAAGTGGACCATCAAAACACCCACCCCCTATTTACACGAGATCTATTGAAATCGCACCAATTCAAATGGACTGAATTCAAAATCAAAATTACAAAATTTGTAAGTATAGAAAAATAAAAAAACAATCATTCACTTAAATTCATATTACAAGTAAATTAGCCGAACGTAGACTTGTATTCATTTAGTGATTTCTTTACTCACATTGCCAATCAGGCAAATTAAGTAGGCAAATTTAGTAACCCAATTTTTCACATACAAATAGAAAACTAGGAGACATTTTAAACCCCTACTCTTACCATTATTATTTGCAGGCTTCAAAGTGCTCCACAGGCAAGATCAATCGAACCTTAAGAACAGATTAATAATCTTTAAATAAAAAAACAACTACACAAAATATATTTTATTATTTTATACTAATGTGAGGATTGAGGAAGGATTGGAAGGGATGAATACAACTAATGATGCGACAAGTCTTTAACGATCTTGATGACGTGGTTCACTTTGCGCCACACCAGGCGAATAATGGTTCTGTCACATCATTGTACTCGCTTTATATAAATATAGCAGTCCCAAATATATTATAGGGGCTTGACTTGTTCTTTTTTTTGTCCTTTTCTTTTCCCAAGAAAGACGACTTTGTCCTACATTCCAGAAACTTTTCCAATGCATTTCAGATGATAGCACATCGTGCCAGCCATGTGACTTGCACTTTGACACGTGGCTTTAAGATAAATGGAGCTCCTAGGACCTACCAACATTGGAGAAATTTATTCAGGAGTTTTTACACATTAGCATCTCTTAAATTTGATTTTGAGTGGAGTATCGATGAGACACATAAAAATATCATTATGTCGCTTTAGAGTCGTTTGGGGCTTTATTAGTAGAGTCAAATAAGGTAAAGCTTTAATTTCTATAAAAAAGTTACCACCAAAATACTTTAATTCAAATTTCTCACCATTTTTTTTTCAAAAAAAGTCAAAAAGTAACCTCATTTCTCCGCTAAAAGATAAAAAAAAAAACTTCACTTTCCAATAAAAAAAGGGCAAAAAAGATTCCATCACAAACAACCAAAAATAAAATACCATCATAACCCACTTATATTTTATTATTTCCTCAAAATAACCTTTACTCCACTCAATTCCACTAGTAAAGCTCCCAAACAGGCCCGCTACTTCTAATTGGTTCCAAAAGGGTTTTAGGCGTTTTACCAATTCCTCCATGTTGATGAATGCAAAGTAGAAAAGGCAAAAAATAAGGTCGGTATGAGAGACATACCATAGTGAAGGGCTAGGCTTTCTTGCATTATCAAGATTTATTAACTAGAGAGACACAAATCAAGACCAAACAAGCAAGCTAATTTCAAGATATTAATACCATAAGTAGTCCTCATCAAGCCTTTATAATTAAAGCCACCTAGCACCGACACTTCCATCAAGTATCAAAACAAAGGAAACATCTAAAGGGATCCTAAGTCCATCATTTAAGTTCTCAATGTGATCCCAAATAAAGCAAAGTAAACGGAGCTAATGAACATGTTCGTGATATGTAGATAAAGTTTAATACTGTACAATTCATAATCCAAAAAGATAAACAATCAATTCCTAAGTATAGTGTTATTCCCGAAGCATCGTACATCCCTACTTAGTTAACAAAAGGGCTTAGGGTTCGCGATACCCAGACGAACAATCTTTGTGCATAGATTTAAGGGGGTATCCCGTTGTCCCATACCGTTCAAGATTGAGTTAGGTTAAGTTCCGATACGACCAGAAAAACCGTGAAGAACGTCGGCTCAAAACATCCTCATATATAGTCAAATGAGTAAAAAAAGATAGCCAAAGTTCAACCTAAGTCCATTCAAAATAGGGTTAAAAGAACCCTTTCGAAAGGAATCCACAGTTGACCCGGTTAACTTGGCCCTTGGCAGGTCAACATCCCACATAGTGAACCTGGTCGACCCTGGCCCGGTTGACATCCTGTGTGCCCGGTCAACCCAGTCAAGTCCCGGTCGTCCGGCAGTTGTAACATGAAATGGGAGAAATAATATTTTTGTCAGGTGCGCAGCACCTAACTCATTGTCGGGGCCAGTCAACCACATATACTACAGTTACTGTAGTGAAAAATGGGTTCAATTCTTTTTCTCTTCGCCGAATCTTATATACAATCAAAATCATGGATATAACAAGTCTATTCTAATCTCAACAATCCACTTAATCAAGCCGTAAACATTAAGATCCATTTCATTAGGGCAATAAGATTAATTATCATGTTTTCAATCATTTAAAACATGAATTGGGCAGATAATCATTTAAATCCTCATAAATAATCAAATCAAAGGAGAGGCAAATATATCCAAACATATATCTTCTACTCTTATAAAAGAGAACAAAATGCACTTTGTTTTCACTACACCACATGGCCCACATGCTTGTGGGTCCATTTGAATGCAAGTATATATATATATATATATATATACACACACTTATCTACTATCTACTACTATTATAAAAGAGGAAAAGTTGTAAACTTTTTTCACTACACCATTGTGGGGCCTACCCCCAAATATTATAATATAATATAATAATATATTATTATGAGAAATTACAAATTTTTTCACTACACCTTTGTGGGGCCCAACCCCAAATATTATAATGCAAACTTTTTCACTACACCATTATAGGGCCCACCCTCAAATAGTATAGTATAATATAATAATATATTATTATGAGAAATTACAAACTTTTTCATTACATCATTGTGGGGCCCACCCCCAAATATTATAATATAATATAATAATATATTATTTTGAGAAATTGCAAACTTTTTCACTACACCTTTGTGTGGCCCACCCCAAAATATTATAATGCAAACATTTTCACTACACCATTGTGAGGCTTACCTCCATATATCTACTATCTACTATCTACTATCTGCTACTATTATAAAAGAGAGAAAGTTGCAAACTCTTTTTCACTACGCCATTGTGGGGCCCGCCCCCAAATATTATAATATAATATAATAATATATTATTATGAGAAATTGTAAACTTTTTACTATACCTTTGTAGGGCCCAACCCCAAATATTATAATGCAAACTTTTTCACCACACCATTGTGGGGCCCACCTCCAAATAGTATAATATAATATAATAATATATTATTATGAGAAATTACAAACTTTTTTACTACACCTTTGTGGGGCCCACCCCCAAATATTATAATATAATATAATATAACAATATATTATATAATAATAATAATAATAGAAAATCAATACCCTTATTATAAAAGAGAAGAGAAGTTGCATACTTTTTCACTACACCTTTGTGGGCTCCCCTCCCCCAAATATTATAATATAATATAATAATATATTCTTATTATATTATAATAATAATCATATAATATCTATGCACTTATTACAAAAGAATAAAAAGTGTCATGCTTTTTCTCTACACATGGGCCCCACTTAGTATTATGATATTATATATATATAAATTTCTCCTCTTTTATAATAGTGATAGATATATATAAAATAAAAGAGAACTACGTACACATATGTAGGCCCCAATAAAAGAAAAGAACTTGTCATGCTTTTTCTCTACACATCTGTGAGCCTCACTTAGTATTATTATATTCTATTATATATATATAATAAAAGAGAACTACACGTCTGTTGGCCCCACTTAGTATTATCATGCTTATTATATATGGGCCCCACTTAGTACAAGAGAACTACACATTTGTGGGCCTCACTTCGTATTATTATACTGTATATGTATAAAATAAAATAAAACTACGTATCTGTGGGCTTCACTTAGTATCATTATATTATACCACTTAGTAGAAGAACTTATCATGCTTTTTCTCTACACATCTTTGGGCCCCATTTAATATTATTATAATATCTGTGTGCCCCACTTAGTATTATTATATTAGATATATATATATATAAAATAAAACGAGAACTACACATCTATGGGCCCCACTTAGTATTATTATTTTATATATACAAAATAAAAGAGAACTACACATTTGTGGGCCCCACTTAGTAGCTGAACTTGTCATGCCTTTTATCTACACATTTGTGGGCCCCACTTAGTATTATTATATTATATTATATATATAATAAAAGAGAACTACACATCAGTGGGCCCCACTTAGTATTATTATATTTCAATGAAATGCTTAGTTCAAATGATCATGAAAATGTTTGTGTTTGAAGAATTTGTTCATTCGTTGCAAGAACTCAAATGAGAAATTTCAATTCAGATTTTCATGTATAGAAAATTTTAACTTCGATCCCAATGCTATAAAGACACGATTTGCTTGATAGACGAAGAGATTAGAATGCCAAAGATTGCTTGGAATCCTTGTGATTTGTTGTTCATTCATTTAAAGCTATGAGTTGGGTACTATTTTGGTTAGGTAGTATTTTGTTTTATTGAATTTGGTATGTACTGGTTTTAGACAAATTTTTTTTGGGAAATAGGCCGGACTATTTATCTATATTGAAATTGGTGAGTGTTTTGCCTAATCATGTATGACCAGAAAAGGTTGGTGTTCAACTTTTATTTTTAATAAGTTTCCTTCCATATATCTTGTTATTCCATCTTCTTCTTACTTTTTTTCTATTGAAGCTTTAACTAAATTTCATAAGAACAATGAATGATTTTAAATTATTTTATTTGCCAAAAAAATGAGTTATATGTAAACTAGTCATTCTCCATTAGAATAATTAATATTGAGTTTTTAAATAACCTTATTTTTTTTAAATTATGATATGTTCCGTTGCACGTGCATGCACTCTCCACAAGTGTGTGTATGCCCTGGTTGAAAATTTCCATATCCACAAAATCCTACCATCATGCCGAAATCCATCAAATCAAATGAAATGGGTCTGTTTCATGACTGTCATGTGTCAACCCGAACGGTTTTAATTGGGATTTGGATTTCCCACGGAAAGGGGCCCTGCACTGTAGTGCACCGCACGAATGTAAAACGAGTTACACGTTTTTCGGCTGATACTTTATTCAGCACGACAGCACGACAGAGTGCGGCTTGACTACCTTTTTATGCAAAAGTCTAATAGAGAACTTTTGGTACCGGAATCTGGTTCGATCCCAAAGTCCTCGTTTAATATTTGAATGAAGACTTTAGAATTGGTCCAAACACCGATTCCAAATTCTCCCTATGTATCACAGCTCTTTTTTTATTTCCTCTTCCTTTCCAAAACAACAAACAAAGGTCTAGACACATTCCGATAGTAGTAACTAGTAAATTGAACCCATACTGCCGAGATCAAGCAAGACAGTGGTCCAAGCCTTTGTCCACTTGTGAGATGCTTCCTACATTTAAGTTTAAAACATTGAATGCACATCAGATAATATGAGAAATTGTACCTTTCGATCAGTCACGTTAAGATAAAAAGAGCTCCTGGACCTGCCAACGTCAGAAAAAAATTATTATCGGGATCTTAATTCATTTGTACGACTTTTACGTGCTAATGACATTTTTTTTTTCTCACGTGCTAATGACATGAGATGTGAAAATAAAACAAAGACATTTTTGCCGCAGGTGTATTCGGTAAATTTATTTTACCCGTGAAGTGAAGTGAATAATTTTTTAGAATAGAGGAAAAAGAAGAATTAAATAAAAAATATATAATATTTTAAAAAATACTATTATATTTTAAAAAAGGTCAATATATATTTATATGTATATATTTTTATATTTTGCATGTCACTAGATGATAAAAAATCATTTTTTTTTCTGAAAAAGGAAAAGTCAAAAAGTCATATTCTCCTTTCACTAAATAAATAAAAGTCATCACTTTTTAGTTTGACCATGCTTCTTTTCCTGTCTCTTGATTTGGTTTTTTACCTCACTCCACTTTATTAGTAACTTTATTAGTAAAGTTAGCAGACAAGCCTACGTTTGGCTAATTTGCTTGTAATGTAAATTTAAGCCAAGTGTCGCTTTTTGACTTTTTTATACTTTCTAGTTTTGTAATTTTGGTTTTGGGTTCAGTCTGTTTGAACTGGTGCAATTCCAATAGATACGGTGTAAAGAGGAATGCTACATGGACCGAATATTGGGATCGGTCCAAGGACCGGTCCCAATGTTCGGTCCATCCAGACTTTTTCCGGTGTAAATAGGGGGTGGGTGTTTTGATGGTCCACTTGGATCAATGCCCAGGTAGGCCCCACAAGGCTGTCCTCACAGAGTGTTTTCCTTTATTCAATGGATCATCAATTTTAGGTGCCTTGGAGGAATCTCAATTATTTTTCACTGACAATTTTGATGATGGGTTCTCCTCTGTTTCATTATTGACTACAGCGAATAAGCCATTGTGGGTTCGTCTAATGCCCCATCTTCTTCTGCCACTACCAGTGAGACACGAGGACATGAAAGGGTGATCCTTCATGGAGAAGGGTGCTTTGAATAGAGTTCTTGTGTAGGTTTTGTAGTCTTTACTATATATCTTTTTGTAGCTTTTACAATTAGGGTCTTAGAGATAGTGGGCGTATCAACCATGAGGCGATAGGAAGAGGAACGTTGCAGGTTGTTTAGGGAATGAGAAACCAGTGCTTTTGGTTCTTTGTAATTCAAAGTTTATCGGAACAACCATTAGGTGAGAATGCAACTAGCTTTCTTTTTCCCTATGTCATTCCAATTTTATCCAAGTATGTGGAATGGACCATCTGCAGTGCCCAAGTGATTGTTCATCAATTAAGCTTTAACATGCATATAATCGGCCATCATCAACTGAGTGGTACTCAGCTTAAAAGATTGTAAAATAGAAAAAAAAAAAAAAAAAAAAACACACTTACATATGCAATAAAAAACTAGTGCCATGCTCGGATTTCACTATAATTGGAAGAGGGGTTTGTCAAGTTGATGATGTGAAAACACATGGTTCAGTAAACAAATTAAAAGGAATATGAACTACTGTACGACAATTGAATAATCAATTGGTGGTCCAACTATGATAGAGCTATGCATGTGCTACATTACTAATTGTAATAATATGGCCCAGTTCGCTTGAATTGTGGGCATGGGCTCAATATAGAATTTGTCTGGTCCGACTTCTGACGAGCCATGCCCCAAGCATCCCATGTTTAGGAATGCTATAGCCTATGTCTACATAAAATCATTACGACATTGTGACAGAACAGTTAAACATCTACTATTGGGCAAACCGAACTCCAATTCAAGGGCCTATAATTCATGAATATACAAATATATTTTATGGTTGTTTTCAAGGATGATCAAACTGTTCTAAGGTTGGAATGATCGAGCTGATCGAGCCTGCTTTTTGAAGCATGCAAATCATTTTAAGACTAGGAGTTTTAAGAGGTCTCCTTGAGTCCTCTACTTGTATGCATGAAAGATTGCACCAATGCACATGATAAGTGTTTTATTTTTCTTTCCTAAAGATGCATGATAGGTGTTGTTTAAAGCTGTATAAAGCTTAGCAGATGTTTCTTTACATGGGTGAAATGAAATAAATTTATGTGGTCAAATAAAGAAAAAATGTAAAAAAGAAAGGGTTTGAAATTTAAGGTACAAAATGACAAAAAGCTACCCATAGACGGTTGTAGATGACAAAATCAAGGTACTTTCTCTTTTCTTTTCTTTTCTTTTCTTTTTTCTTGGCTGACTTGGCCTAATGGCCAAGAGAGGAAAGTGGAAGCCCCACTGCTTGGGATTGATCCCCACTAGGGGTTATGGGAGTGGGAGTTGCGATTCACAACAACTCTATGTGATTCTCAAAACTAAGGTTCTCTTAAAAGGTACTAATTAACAAGGGTAATTGAGAATTTTGCATTCCAATGCCCTCTTTCTCAAACTTTTGCGTGATGGACAAAGTTGGTACAGCAACTCGAACAAGTCAAATGAGTTCTATTGTTCATTTATAGAAGACAAATGAATCAAAGGGTCCATAACAGGATCAAAATATCTGAGCCTTCATATGTTATGGTAAACCAGTCTCTAAGCTTATTGTTTATATGTTTTTAGTTTTAGGCTTTACTGTGGATATGCCTTAGTTCTAATTGTTTTCTCTTCTTGTTTATGGGTGGAGCCACATTGATCACAGTGGGGTCAATTGACCCCACTTAGATCTGAAAAAATATTTAAAACTAATATTTTAATGTCATGAATTGAACTTATCAGAAGCTTTTGACCCTACTTAATTTAAGAGTTTCACCCCACATGAGCTAACTTTACACATTTTCCTTGTTGTTGTGGTAATGAATAAAAGTCAACATTAAATACCCATTGCCTAAGTTAATGGGCCAACTATTTACCAAAATAAAAAAAAATAAAATAATGGGCCTACATTGTTGATATGCACTCTAACAATGAGTTTTTAGAACTTAAAGGAATTTGTGACATTGCTAGAAAATCAGAGGAGACAAAGAAAGATATATTATACCAATTGGATTATTTGCTTCTAAAATTGGCTTTGATTTTACCAAAACAGCTGCGATAGTAGAAATAGTTTTTTCAGCAATGAAGTGTGTAAAAAATAGGTTGCGTAACCAAATGAGAGATCAATGGATGAATAATGGTGGTCTTCATTTGGGGCCAATAATATTTGGCGCAGCCTTGTAACCTCGATTGTTCTATAGATCAATCTCGAAGATGAGATTGACTGAATCCAAAGGATTCCAGCCCTAAGGCACAAGACAAGCCTTAACACTTATGAGAAATAACGTACGATAATTTTATTAATTGCATAAGCATGTTTAATAACAAGAGGGTTATTCTCTCTCTCTCTCTCTCTCTCTCTCTCTCTCTCTCTATATATATATATATATAACACTATATCTGAACTAATTAGGATATTGAAAATAGTGAGAGGCATATTCCTAATTAAAATAGAATTTAGAAAGAATCCTATTAATCAATCAAGTAATATTACTAAATTAGATATTGTTTCAAAGAAGGATAGAGATCTCTCCCAAATTAGAGATCAAATGGGTTCATCAGGGCATGCGGACCCTAATCTTGGTCGGGATGAATCAACAGGGGTCATAACAACTTCCCATGATCTTAGGTTCTAAAACCTTTGCATCCAACACATGCAAAGAATTGGTATGCTCCATGACTCGGTCTAACTATGCTCCTTTAATTGCACCATAATTGGTCGGCAGACCACCCAAGTAGCAGGGCTACAAGTGTTTCGGTTCCAGTAAATTGAGTAGGGGTGTTCATGAGGATTTTGACTTATCAGCTCTTTTTATACTGAGCTTGACTTTTTTTTTTTTTTTTTTGGGTAAAAGAATGGGGCTTGACTTGCTGCTTTTGTTCCCCTACTTTTCCAAAGAAAGAAGAGTTTGACCTACGTCTACTTTTCCAAAGAAAGAGGAGTTTAACCTACATTTCGGAGACTTTTCCATGCATTTCAGATGAAAGCACATCGTGCCAGCCATGTGACTTGCAATTTGACACGTGGCTTTAAGATAAATGAAGCTCCTGGGACCTACCAACATTGGAGAAATTTATTTAGTAACTTTTTTACATTTGCATCTCTTCAATTTGATTTTCACCGGAGTAACGATGAGACACATAAAAATATCATTAGATCGCTTTAGCTACTTCTAATTGGTTCCAAAAGGGTTTTAGTCGTTTTATCAATTCCTCCATGTTGATGAATGCAAAGCAGAAAAGGCAAAAAAATAAGCTTGGTATGAGAGAGTAAAAAAATAAAGACAGAACCCAATAGTTGCAGAAATTAAATTCAATGTTATCCTTTCTTCTTTTGACCATTTTGGGTGAGAAGAAAGTGGTTGCTATTTCAATTAATTCACTCGTCTGCAATTTGTTCCTGGATCCAGACAGGTGTTGTGTTGCTCGACACCGATCGTTCACTCTAATGTTTACTAGGTTTATATTTCTAGGTGTATAAATTTCAAGCTGTGCCAAAGTTTATGGGACATTTCAAAAGCCGACAAAATAAAAGACATTTCAATTCTATGCATACTCGAATTCAATTCTACCGGTTTTACAGGAATCCATAAAAGTCTTCAATAAGGGTGCAAATGGGTCACTTATGCGCCAGTATTATAGTAGATTTGAACCTGTTTCTAAAAAACGGTTCACGTTTCCGATTCGAATTCCCACTTGATTCTTGCTTTGTTGGTTCCAAATTCATTTCCGATAAGAAGATCGGATTTGGTTTCATAATCGGGTCCCACTAGAGGATAAGTATTTACTTTCAAGATTAGTTCTAAATTTTATTTATTTTTATTTTGTTGCTTAAAATAATGATATCATTCATGGGTATCTTCATAAAATCGGAGAATCAGATGCATTACGAATCTTTACTATGCTCCGCGTTAATTTAGTCATACTTTAATAGATGAAGACTACTTGGAGAAGGCACGCTGATGCTTTCACGTGAAAACGACACATGCTATATACGCCACTGCTGCTTCAATCATTCATGGCTCTGCCGACCCCTTGTGGGGTGGGGGTCGGGGTGGGGGTGGGGGTGGGGGGCGGGTGGGGTTTTCAATCCAAGCGGATCACAACTAATTGGGAACTCCTGAATTTTCACCCGGTTCATTCGGTTCATTGGTTTTGCACCCGTCGGAATGGAGTGGATTGTTAGCTGGAGCCTTCTCCCTTTATATGAAAAACCATTGAACTCCGGGGTCATGGAGGCAAACCTTGGAGATAAGTAGGGGACCATCAGGGCCTTTCCATCCAACGGTCCACTTCCCAAAATGAGCGCGGGCGGAAACTTGGAAACGTATAATGCAAGCAAAAAGGGGAAAATGGAAAGGCCAAATCCGGTCCGAGTCTTTTCAATCTGCCTCCCGAGTCAGAGGTTTCCCACATGGCACCTGAGTTGGCATAATTTTAGTTTATTTATAAATTGTTCTAGACGGCCTAATTGACGTCAAAAGACACTTTACGGAAGTTGACCAACGACAGCTGTTGCGACGTCTGGGCCTAAGAATCCAACACTAAATATATTTAGATGCACACAAGAAGGGAATTCTTGATCACGCTCAAGTTGAAAGAGGATACATATATATTTTTTTTCCGGGGTCATGAAGCCTATCGTTAGAGAGGATGGAGAGCCGAGCAGAGCCTTTCTCAGCTCTGGCCTCACCAGAGAAGAAGAGAATTCTATCATTCTATCCACATACAAACACCTACTCTTCAATGACGTTGTGGATCATAGTAGTCCCTATGAGCAGACACTGCCCTTTCAAGGCTCAGGAGATGCTGCTCCGTCCACCCCAAGTGATGGGTCTCCCATTTTGCTGAATGTGAGCGAAAGCCCGTGTTCGAGTTGCGGTCAGGGAATTGAAGGATGCTTGGGCTGCAACCTCTTCTCCCCACCAAAATATAGGGGTGTCCGACAGAGGTTGGGTAAATGGGTGGCCGAGATCCATGATCCTGAGCGGAGGAGGAGGGTGTGGTTGGGGACCTTCGAAACAGCTGAAGAAGCCGCTCGGGCTTATGATGAGAGGGCCATTGAGTTTCATGGGGCTCGCGCGAGGCTTAATTTTCCTTCTTTTGAGTATAGCCCACCTCCTGATCACACCTTGTTGGAAGGGGAACAAGAGCAACAACAGCCCAGTACTTCTCATCCAACAAGCTTGAACTGGGAAGCTCCACCCGAGGTGACATTTGAAGGCAACATGCTTGAAGCACTTGGAGGCGAGGAATTTCGGAACTGGGTGAAAATCGGCAACAACGAATATGCCCTTGCAGCTTTATCCAGCGCTTCTACTGGAGAGAAACATGGCGATCACATCGTTGAAAGGAGGACATGAAAATCTTCGTGGTACATGAAAAATACCACCAAACGATGAATGATTGTACCCGGTTCTTTGGTGTTCCCTAGTCCCTAATACTTCTGGATTCTAAAAGGATTTGGGTCCATCCACCATACAATAGCAGAAGACTCTACTACAGTTGTTCTTGCGTTCTTCTTACTTTTTTATTTTTTTATTTTTTATTGGTGAGAGTTGAGATATTATAAAACTACTCTTCGCCCTTCCCCTTCATTGTGTTAGTTCGTATTATCCTTTTATTTTGTAGAAATTTAGGGGGGGGGGGGGGGCTTCATTGTGTTAGTTCGTTTTGATTTTGGGAATTTGAATTGTACTATGGGTCGAGTTTGGGTTGCGGCCCACCCAACCTGACCTACCAATGTGACTCAAAAGAGAAAACGAAGCGTGGAGCCTTGAATAACTGGCGGACAGAGAGGAATAAAGCCCTAGATTTACGGGGAAACGCCCCACGATCGAAGAATCTGGCACTTACCGGTTACTACGGGAGAGGATAGCAACGTGCGCTGATAGTGGGCAGAAATCCAGGAAAAGGGAGAGCGTATGAGAAAAGGAGGATATGAGGAAAAGGTATGCAAGAAAAAAAATCTGTAAATGAATTGTGAAAATGTTTATTTGAAATCATATTGCTAACTTAGGCATCGGAAGAACCTCGGTCGGAGCACCCGTTCGAGCTTTCACAGTGATTGTCTTTGAAATAGAAAACCAAATTTGAAATATCAAGCGAAGGAAAAGAAGGAAGATTGACTCATGCATCAACAAGCCGAGCTGACCTGTTGGCTCACGCAAAATCAGATGTTACAAAATCCATTCGACGAAAGTCGGCAATTATCCTATAAGGCCTGAAGTCTCCGATGTCCGTGAGGGTAATTGTTGTGGATGGCATGATGTGATGATTACGAATACAATATTAGTAAATAGATATCTAGGCCTAGGTAAGGCTGCATGTGAGGTGGGACAAATTGTTCAAACCAGACATTGAAATTATGACATTCATCCAACAAACGAGTCAAAATTTTGTTAATTACATCCCAGGCCAGCAAAAGGGCCAAAAAAAAAAAGAATTCAAATGTAAAAACAATATATAAGGAAACTATCAACAACAATCTCCCAGCGTATCTTTCTTATTCTTCCTTCTCTCTTCTCTTTCACGAGCTTTCTACCTTCCATAGCTCCCTTCATTTTTCAATAAGAAACAAGATGGAAATATTTATCTTCATTTATTATTAGAAATTTTTTATATTTTTGGATAAAAAAGAAGAAAGTGATCTTGCAAGAAAATGGGTTCTTATATTTCTATGATATATGTATGAAAATTGATATGTTCATTAAGACAAAGGATCCTTCTTGGAATGCTACTCATTGTAGTTTGTAAATTTGTTGTTACAAGTAATTTTATTCTTGGGTCTTGATGATTCATTAGAGTACCTAATTCCAAACCCTTAATGTTTAAATCCTGATTTCAAATCCTAAATCCCAAAGTCCTAATCCAAATCTTATGAAAAACAATCAAATACTCTTTTTTTGAATTACCAACATTACTCAAGGGGTCTTTTGGTGGTCAGGTTAGACCTGCTAGTTTTATTGATAATTATTTATTTAACTTGACACTTCTCCCACTCCTAAAATTCTCACTTTTGGTTGTAATAGTTTGGGTAGGAACTCAATATAATCGGACACAATTTTGTGATTGAAAGTGATTGTGAAAAGTAAACGGTGAAATTTGAAATGTTAAATGTAACTTAAAATATAGAATGCGAAAGGTGAAACATGGAATATGAAAGTGAAAAATGAAATGTGAATGTGAAATGCGGATGTTATGAATGTGAATTGTTTATGTGAGAATATGAAATGTAACATGAACCTTAATTGTAATTTTCCCCTCTTCCTTATTGTTTTTATACATTTGATGAGCGGGATATCTCCACCCAACACAGTTAACACACTCAGTTAGGCAAAGAAATCCTCGCCTAGTTGGTTGTTTAAACCTTGATGGGCGTGGATATCCCCGTCCGCTCGTACATAACTGAAAGGGGATATTTCCGCTTAGTGAAAAAAAAAAAAAAAAGAGTGGTGGGAGGTCCTATATAGTTTATATTAAAATTTGAGGGTCTTTTTGGTCTTTAACGAGTCTAAGAGGGTTTTGTTTTGGGTAAAATTCTCATTGTAATATTATTGCCCAGTTCTACTGAATTGTGGGCATGGGCTCAATCGAATTTGCCCGGTCCGACTTCTGACGAGCCAGGTCTGTAGCTTCCCATGTTTGGGAATGCTATAGCCTATAATTTCACAAGATCCTAACGACATTGTGACAAAACCATTCACCTTCTACTATTTAGCAAACCGAGCAACAATTCAAGTAGGGGTACTGCTCGTGGGCCAAGTCAACCCGAGCCCGATCAAGGCTTAAGGCCTGTTAGTAATTGGGCTAGGGTTGGATTAAGTGATAGATATTCCAAAGGCCAGCCCGGCCTCATGACTCATGTAAGAAATACAAGTAATTTAATTTAATTTAATTTGTCTAAACAGTTGCTTGAATGCCCACAAGATGTATAAAAAGCCTGGTTCGGCCCGCCACGATTGATTAAATTGGCGGGCTTGGGCCTGACTTTTATGGCCCGTCTTGCGCTTGGACGAGTGTTTCTAGAGTTGGGCCGGGCCTGGATGTGCCTTACCCGGCCCGGCCTGGGAGCCCATGAACACCCCTGAATTTAAGGGCCTATAATTGATAAATATACGAATATATTATACTGTTGTTTTCAAATATGATCAAACTGTTGTAAGGTTGGAATGACCTATCTGGTCGAGCGCATTTCCAAGCGTGCAAATCATTTTAAGATCAGGGGGTTTAAAAGGTCTCCTAGAGTCCTAGTGTCCTACTTGCGTGCATGAAAGATTGCATCATCCCAAATGATAGGTGTTTTTCTTTTAGTGCTATAGAAGATAGGTGTTGTTGAAAGCTGTATAAACTTATAGGCCTGTTTGTTTGCATTCGAGATAAAACAATATAAATTATATGATAAATCAAGGGAAAAATTGAAAAAAATGGTTTTAAACTAAAGGCCCAAAATGGCAAAAAGCTACCCAAAAAGGCATTAGTTGACAAAAAAAAAAAAAAAAAAAAAAAAAAAAAAAAACTCTTTGTAAGTGTCTGAAAGTTACGGATTTGATTAAATGAGGTTTGCTGTGAAGCTTTTGGGAAAGAGAATAGCTCCTGTGGCCTGAAAAGGAAAGAGAAGGGCTAGAGGCTTTGCTTGCAGTCAGCCGAAGGCACTCCGACGCCTAAGTTAGTTCGACAACTCAACAAAGGGTGAATGAGTGGGGAAGAAGAGAGAGCTGATGGTGTATTATGCTTGTATACCTTCGCTGGTTTTACCTCATGCATATATATATATATAGGCGATGATTACTTTAGATTTTCCTTTAGTGGGGGTAGGTGGAGGTACTATCCCATCGGATCATACTTTTTCTCCTCAGTGGAAGTAGGTAGAGGTACTGTCTCATCGGACCATACTTTGATCTTTTGCATGATTGTTGATGTGATCATTGGATAAGGTCTACCCCTTATTTATATTCGACGCCCGTCTTATCAGTCAGGACATAGCTGCCATTTCATTAATGCTGATTGACATCTAGTACTCACCTCGGTCGACTGAGCTGATGAAGGTATCGAAGTAAAGTATAGCCTTATTGTAGATTTACCTAAGCACTATTGCCGAACTGAGCATGCTTGGTACTATTACTGAGCTGCATAGGAAGGGAGGAGGTCAGCTGATACTTTTACCGAGGCTAACCCAAGTCTGATGTGGATTGGTGATGCCACTGAGCTCCAGAATACCGAGATCGAGACAAGCCTAATTGGTACATTTACCGAAATCTGGGTTTACCTCAGTATTATGGAAATGCCCCCACAAAATTGCCCCCGTAGCTCTAGACGTCATTCTGAATAAAAGGTAATAAATGACAAAAAGGGGAGTTGATCAGAATTTTTGCATTTCAGTGCTTTACTCTCAACTCCCCCATCTCTCCATTTGTTTTAGTTTTACCTTTAACTTTATCTCAATTCACCCCTCGTATGCTTTAGAAAAAATGTGAAATGACTATCAAACTATGCGTGATTGGCAAAGTTAGTCCACCAACTCAAACACGTGTCACGTCAGTTCTTTTGTTTATAGGGAGATGCTCCTATTAGAGCGTCTCTTATCTTATATGAGAGATATGAGTGAGAGTCCTCACATTTAAGTTGTTGGCACTGGATATGGATGTGAGGGCCTCCCACAATCTCTCATTTTAGGTGATAGATATCTCTCATAAGAGCATCCATATATATATATATATGAACAAGAGAGTTGCTCTAGTGAGAGACATTCTCACCGCTTGTACGAGAGAGCTCAATCTCGGCCCTTCGTTTTTGTTTCAATTTCAACGGCTGGATGCAAAAGTGAAAAAGCACCGTTTTGGAGAGAGAAAGGCATACTCGCTTTTCATTTCAAAACTTCAGCCCAAATTTCATTTCAAAGATCTTGGTTTCAAAACTCATCTCTTAAACTATCTTCTCTCTTCCAGTCTCCCAAAGCCTCTCTTCTCTTCTGTTTTTTTTTTTTTTTTACTTTGATCTGGATGCTGGACGAAAGCACATGAGAGTATATAGCCCTCTTTCTCCATTACATCACTGTCTCCATTTCCAACAGAGGGCAACCAGAGGCGTCTTTCTCCTTTGGTGTCTATTCAAAGGCCAGGTGAGCCCACTACTCTCTCTATCTCTCTCGTCTACACTTTTTTTCTTGGCTCTTGGTATGCACATATAATTTGCAATAAACAGTTTCTATGGATTTGCACTTTTTTTTTTTGGTTGCATCTGCTTCCCTCCTCGAATTTCTATCTAAAAGTCCATATTCGCTGAAAACAATGAGACCCCAGCCCCTAAATCCACGAATCCATAAACTCCCGAATGGCTAGACCCCAAAAACCCCAAATCACTAAATCCCTAAGCCCCCAACTCCTAAATCCCTAACTCCCGAATCCCTAAACCCCCAAACCCCAAAATCTGTCATTTTAGGCATACATTTGTTTTAGTAAATCCATAAAGTTAATGAATCATTATAATTCATCTTCTAACATCTACTTCTCCTGCCATGTATTTTGCAGAAATTTAAATCATAGACATGGAGTGATGGTGAATGTATATTGTGGTGGAAAAGAGTATCCGGTGGAGAAAAAGGATTTTGTGTGATGGGTTGTGGCTAGATGTAGTCATATACATAATACATGGGTGATTTGTACTTGCTGCACATGGGATGTTGTCATTTAAAAAAAGGTGGTTTGTGTTGGAATGTAATGGGATTGAATGCCTTGTAAAGACATGTTGGGATGTTGGTGTTGTAATGTCATGGTTTTATAATGTTTGGATGTTGGAATGCTACATTTGTAATTGAAACTTGTGCTAAAGAAGGGTTTGAATGATATAATCGTTCATTTTCTATGATGGTTGGATGTTATTTGTAATGAATTTGTCATGTTTGGACTTTTCTGGGAATTTATCACAGGCTTGAATGATAAAGTGGTTGATATAGTTGCCATTCAGAAAAAAAGTTGTTGACTGAGTTAGTGCATGTTTGGCATCTCTACCCATTTTATAGAAGCAGAGGCAAATCCTCTTAAAATGAAAAGCCCCAGCGGCTCTGCGAGGTCTAAAAAAAGTTGAGACTGGAAGATTTCTTAAAGACGAAATATATGTTCTCATTTTTGCCCCTTTTTTTCATGGATCTATTTTGGATGGCTTTATCAAAATAAGAGTAGAGATATAGTTGAAATGGGTAAAGTAAGTGCAAATCCAATTCTTTGCCAATGACCATGAGACCAATTTTGGGTGTTTTCAGATTTGGGTCATTGAGTGTACATGTTGAAGCACTTTAGTTTGATCTTTGGTGGGTTATGCATGCTATTAGTAGTGACAACTAGGAAAGGCAGTGAAGAGCTGTGGTACTATGATCTTTTCAATTCCAAAACCATGGACAAGAAGGTAGAGAACAGAAAAATGAATTTAATGGGTCCATAACAGGATAAGTTTACTATCCGAGCCTTCACAAGTTATGGTAAATAATGTTAGTGAACGCCAACCAAAGCATGAAATGCCAGGAGTACAGAACTATCATGAAATGCTTAATTGTCCCGGTCCTCAATGTTGAAAATCTGAGAGCATTAATTGTCCAGGTCCACAGCGTTGACAATATGAGAGTATGCAATATATTAACTAGGGATGTCAAATAGGCCGGGCCGGGCCGAACTAGTCAATGGGCACGGCCCAATCAATGGCACGGCCCGTGATATGGGCCATGTTGGGCCGAGGTGCATGGGCCTGTTGGCCCTGTAAGGCACTGCCCGTCAGGTGTGTGGGCTGGCATCTGTGGCCAGGCTGGATCGGCCCGCCAGCCCACCAGCTTGCCTGCCAGCTCGCCCCCAGCCGGCCCCACCCACTCAGCCCGGCAAGCTCGCCCAACGTCCATAACCTTTTTTTTTTTTTTTTTTGAAAAAAAGTCCATTTTTACAACCCCCCCCCCCTAACAACTATAAAACGGTTATATAAGTTGTATTTTGTGTCATTTTTCATTTTACAAAGTTTATAAATACCCTAATCCTCCCATTCTCATTCCTCACCAATTTACACAACTCTCTCACTCTTTATACAATTTCTAACTCTCTCTCAAAGCATTCAACTCTTTCACTCTCTCTAAGAAGTTTTTGGAGAGCCAAAGATCAAGTCATTAAGAGACAAGATTAAAGGGACATATAAAGATTTAGAAGTATTTATAATATTTAAATTTGAGATTCCATATATATAAGTTTATATATATTATACTAACTCTCATTTTCTCCCCTTTCTTATATTAATTATCACAAAAGAAGGCTATTAGCCTAATATTGTTATTATTTATAATTTTATTTTTTGAAATATGGCTATAAGATTTCCCACAAAATCTTCTTCTGTTAATTTAGGGGTAGAAGAAGAATTTATTGAATTATAAGATGAAGTAAGTGATTTACCACCCCTTTTTCCTCAGAGTTACCGTAAACCAACCAAGAGGAATGAAACTTCAGTAGTTTGGGATGTATTTACAAGGTTTGATGTTATTGAAAATGGAAATAAAGTTGAAAAGGCAAAATGTAAATTTTGTAGTAAGATTCATAGTGCCAAGTTAAAAAAAGGTACCGGCCATTTGACAAAATATAGGTAAAAATGTTTAGCCTTACATAAGCCGGCAGATGCAGGGACGGGGGGGCCTGGTTCGCAGACCCAAATTTCTACTACTGGTGGTGGTAGTAGTAGCATCAGTTTGAGTCTTTTTTCTTTTAATGCACAAAGTGCTAGACAAAATCTTGTTAAAATGATTGTGTTATTCGAATTACCATTTTCTTTTACTAAAAATGAGTTTTTTGAAGAATGGGTCCAGAAATACTGTCAACCACAATTTCACAATATTTCAAGAAATACTGTCAGAAATGATGCTATTAGACTCTGGCAGGAAGAGAAAACAAATATAAAAAATTACCTTGCAGAAATTCCTGGTAAAATAGTCATAACCACAGATATGTGGACTTCTAAGGGGGTGATATATTTCTTTGTATTACTGCACATAACATAGATGCAAAATGGATTATTAATAAACGTATAATTAGTTTTAGCTATCTTGAATGGCCACACAATGGCACTAGAATAAGTATATTTATTTTGGAAAAACTAGATGAATATAATATTAAGGAAAAAAATTTATCTTTGACTTTAGATAATGCCAGTAATAATACAGTGGCTATTGAATTAATGAGAATGCAGATGCTACTTGCAACTTTGATAGATAGCTCTATCTTTCAAAATAGATGTGTTTGTTACATCTCAAATCTCATTGCAAAGGTTGGTTTATAGCATATTGTAAGTTACACAGAAGCTAATAAAGACATTGCTAGATTTATTTTCTCATCTGCACAGAGAAGACAATTGTATGCTCAAATATGTGTGAGGCAAGGCGTAACAGCTATTAAAATGCCTAAAGAGGTAGAACATAGATGGAATTCTATGTATGACTTGTTAAACAAAGCACTTGTCCGGAAAACTGTTTTGAATGAATTTTGTGCTTTTCATGCACAAAATTTGATGATTAGTGATGAACATTGGGAGTTATGCGCCCATATAAGAGATTTATTAGAAGCTTTTTATACTTCAACATTATTTTTTTCTAAAATATATTATTCCACATCTAATGAATCTTTAATGAAGCTTTTTAAAATTACTTTACAATTTAGTAGATTCAGAGATTATTTTTTACTGAGTAGCACTATTAAAACATGGAAGAAAAATTTAATAAATATTGGAAAGAGGTTTCAATGACATTTTCTTTAGCTGTTGTATTTGATCCTAAGTTAAAATAAAGTGGTGTACAGTTTTTTTATTAATGGGATAAATAAAAATATAATTTATATAGATTTAAATATTTTTTCAAATATAAGGGCAAATTTACAAGCACTTTTTCAATTTTATTTGAGCAAATGGGTACAACTGGGCTTAGTATGGACCATTCAGAAGTCCAGCAAACATGTGTTGGTGAGTGAGATGTGTGGTATTTTTTCCTGTCCACGGGCATGGCATCCAGCTCAAGCTGCTCAAGTAACACCGTGACGGAGTTATCATCGTATCTTGACGTCGGTGTAATACGGGTGCAGGATGCATCTAGTTTTGACGTTTTTCGCCTGGTGGAAGCAACAAGAGAGCATTTATCCGATGTTTGCCGCCATGGTTCGTGATCTATTGACTATTCCAATGTCTTTTGTAGCGTCAGAACAGATTTTTAGTGCAGGTAGATGTGTGGTGGATGACATAAGAACAAATCTAACTAAATAAATAAAGGAGTGTTGTGTTTGCCTACGAGACTGGTATTTGACAAATAAGAGGAAGCAATAGTTGACATCAATGGAAGATTATGATCCAGCAGAATACATTAGTGGACTACGCATTTGATTTTTTACTTTTTCCTTCATTGTAATTCTTTTTTTTTTTTTTATTTTTTAAAAAGATTGTAAGGATTTGAAGGTAATCCTATTTAGAATCCTTTAAGAAGTTAAGATTCAAATGGTTCATTCTTCTAAGTGGAGTGGGTCGATTTTGACCGAACCACTTAAATATCTTTGTCATTCTCCATGCTTGTGTTTTAATTTTTTTTTTAATACTGATAAGAAAAAAAAAAAGAAAAAAATGTGAAGGCCCACTTGACCCGCCGGCCCGGCCCGCTCTAGCCTAGCCCGTGGCGGGCCGTGCCAGCAGGCTGTGCCGTGCCTGGGTTTTCCCCTAGTGGGCTCCAAATGGGGCAGGCGGAGCTTGGAGCGGCCCGTTTGATATGCCACATAGTCTATAACAGAAATTGGGGAGAACACAAGTGTCGGTACAACTTCTGATGCTCCTATGTACTAAAACCTTTGCATGCAACAGGTGCAAATAATTGGTATGCTCTCCATACACCACCTAACTGGCAGAGATATGGATCCCCCCGCTTCGTTAAAATTGGAGAGCCCTATTTGGACGAATCAGGAATCAGAGGGTGACACATGCGGGCGCAGAAAAGATAAAACTTTATCTGTTTCCAACTGGCAGGGATTTACAAGAGTTTCGGCGCCGCTATTTGAGCTCAAGAGAATTTGGCTCTCACTTGTTCTTTTCTGTCCCTTTTCTCTCCAAATTATGAAAACAAAATTACAAACATTTCATATGAATGCACATCGTGCAGCAATATGACTTACCATTGACTCGTGGGTTTAAGATAAATGGAGCTCCTGGGACCTACCACTATTAATTTAGGAATTTTTACGCATTATCATCTCTTATATTTGATTTTCACTTGATTGCCTTGACCGTAAAATTTAACAACAGAACACATAAAAATATGAATAGATTGCTTTGGCCATGATACTTTACATTCTTACTTTAACCATCAATATTGTAACTCAAGCCAGTCCTATTTCTTTAGTAGAATTTTTATTAGGAATTTACAATATTCAGGAATTTCTGAACATGATGTGACAAGCTGTCCTGTTTCTTTTCTAATTTTTCTGAATTCCAACTATATGAAAGATCTTTTTTTAACCTTTGCGAATTAAGAAATTCCACTTTCTTTGTATTTTGGTGGAATTTCTGGATGCTCATGCCAGGAATCCCACCTTATATGTGAATTCAGGAATTTCTCTAAGAGGAATTTCTGAAATTTCAACAAAGAAATAGGCCCTTATGTTATTGCTTGTAAGGCCTTTTTAACAAATCCAAAATGGGGGGCTTTAGAGGTTGTTTAAATTTTGTGATCTTTTGAGTGCCTGTCATAGTCGTCTTCTTCATCTCCCACTTCTTCTTCTTTCATTCCAGTTCTGTTTGCCCAGTTTTGCTTGATTCTATCCTTTCATGTGTGTGAGCACTCGTTGTTTGTTGGAAACAAGGAATCGTATGTGATGATGCAAACCAGAAGGGCAAAAGGGAAAGGCCAAACCGGGTTATTGTTTCCTGGTTACTGCACCGAATCCGGGTCTTTTTTTCTTCCTCGCGAGTCAAGATTTCCCACATGGCATCTGAGTTGGCATCCCCGGCCAAACCAACTTTCGCTTCTGCCAGTATCTCAATGGATAAGGAGTTCTAGACTGTCTAACAGAAAACGACTCCACCGGACTCGCCAACACACGCAATAGACACGTACAGTAGGACCAACAAGAAGGTCACAAAACGTCAAAAGACACGTCACCTCTTGCCCACTATACAGAAGTTTCTCAACGAGTGCTGCTTAATAATCCTAAAACTATATATTAGCAAGCACATAAAGTTCATAAACCATGCAATGCAACGGATAAAAAAGGAGACAGTGTGTTATAGAAAGTTAGAAACACAGAAAGAAGGTCCGAAACTCTATACCTTAAAAACGCCTCTTTTACCTCTTGTTTTTATGAGGGCAACCTTTAGAGAGGAAGGAGAGCCGAGCAGAGTCGTTCTCAGCTCTGGCCTCACCAGAGAAGAAGAAAATTATATCATTCTATCCACTTACAAACATGTACTCTTCAATGACATTGTGGATCATAGTAGTCCCAATGTGCAAACACTGCCCTTTCAAGGCTCAGGAGATGTTGCTCCCTCCACCCAAAGTGATGGGTCTCCCATTTTGCTGAATGTGAGCGAAGGCCCGTGCTCGAGTTGCGGTCTGGGAATTGAAAAATGCTTGGGCTGCAACCTCTTCTCCCCACCAAAATATAGGGGTGTCAGACAGAGGTCCGGTAAATGGGTGGCCGAGATCCATGATCCTGAGCGGAGGAGGAGGGTGTGGTTGGGGACCTTCAACACAGCTGAAGAAGCCGCTCGGGCTTATGATGAGAAGGCCATTGAGTTTCGTGGGGCTCGCGCGAGGCTTAATTTTCCTTCTTTTGAGTTTGGCCCACCTCCTGATCACACCTTGTTGGAAGGGCAGCAAGAGCAACAACAGCCCAGTACTTCTCATCCAACAAGCTTGAACTGGGAAGCTCCACCCGAGGCGACATTTGAAGGTAACATGGTTGAAGCACTTGGAGGCGAGGAATTTCGGAACTGGGTGAAAATCGGCAACGACCAATATGCCCTTGCAGCTTTATCCAGTGCTTCTACTGGAGAGAAACATGGCGATCGCATTATTAAAAAGAGGACACGAAAGTCTTCGCTTACGTGAAAAATTGCTACCAAACGAGAGAAGATTTTTTTTTTTTCTTTTTTCGTTGCTGGAGAATTGATTTGACATCTCCGCTCACATGTGACACCTTTTTATTGGTGGATCCCGTTTACAATGAATGATTGTAGGTTGTTTTTTAGTGCTCCCTACATCTCTGCATTCTAAAAGGTTGTGCGTCCATTCACTATACGTGTCGGGAGAAAAAGCTTGCATTGGCTGAAGGAAAGGCTATACAATCGAAAAAGCTACTTGTCCCGGGTTCTGGACAGAACCCGGGACAAATTCCCCCGGGGTTCGTTGGATCTCAGGACTTACAATATGTCCTATTACAGTTGTCATTGCATTCTTCTTACTTTTATTTGTTTTTTTCCTTTTTAGGGTTTTTCTTTTTTTGTGAGAGTTGAGATATTAAAGCTACTCTTCGCCCTTCATTGTGTTAGCTCAAATTCCAAGATGATTCTTTTTTTGTTGAAATTGGAAATGCAATTCTTTTTTGTTGAATTGTTGTTGCTATCTTCTTTTTTCTTTCTTTTTTTTTTGTAGAAATTAAATCCATTCGATGAAAGTCGGCAATTATCCAAACGCCTGAAGTCTCTGATATTTAACCACAAATGGCGTCGTAAGGGTAATCGTTGTGGATGGCATGATGTGATGATTACCAATAAAATATTAGTAAATATACATCTAGGCTGCATGTGAGCTGGGCCAAATTGCTCAAACCAGACATTGAAATTATGACATTCATCCAACAAACGAGTCAAAATTATGTTAATTACATCCCAGGCCAGCAAAAGGGCCAAATAACAAAAGGGCCAAGTAAAAGAATCCAGACGGAAAAGCAATATATAAGGAAACTATCAACAACAATCTCCTAGCGAATCCATCAACTCTGCACTCACTGATGCCTCAGTTTGGCAACAATATTAGAGGAATTATTTTATTCCAAATCAAAACTTAAACTTCAATAGTAGTTCTCTTCAAGCCTTACAATTAAAGCCTCCTAACCCCAATACTTCAACCAAACCTCAAAACAAACGAAACATCAAAAGGGATCCTAAATCCATCATCCAAATTCTCAATGTGATCCTCAAACAAAGTAAAGTAGACGGAGCTAATAAATATGTTTGTTACATGTAGATAGTACCAGACGGTACAATTCATAATCAAAAGTGATAGACAATCCAATATTAAGTACAATGTTAATTTCGAAGCATCATACAACTTATTCAGTCAACGAAAGGGATTAGGGTTCACTATACTCGAACAAACAATCTTCGTACATAGATTTAAAGAAGGGTATCCTGTTGTCCCGTACCGTTCAAGATTAAATTTAGTTAAGTCCCGATACAACTGGATTAACCGTGAAGAATTTCGGTTCAAACATCCTCACAATAAGTCAAATGAGTCAACGAAAAGCGTAACCAAGTTCCACTTAAGTCCATCCAAAAATAGGGTGAAAAATCATTTTAAAAAAGAAATTCACTGTTGGCTCGGGCCGGTCGACCCCATACACAGCGAGCCTAGTCGACTTTAGAAAGTCAGGTCGACCTCCTCCATGTGTACCCGGTCGACCTGGCCTAGGCTCGGTCGACCGACAGTTGTAAGAGAAAAATAGGAACAGTTTCCAGAGAACATGACTCTGTGTGGCTGGTCGACCGCGTGCACTTCGAAAACAGAACTACAGGTTTTGTTTCTGCAAGGAATTGATCCAATTCCATTCATCTCTTCCCTGAACCTAGTATACAACCAAATCAAGCATATAACAAGTTCATTCTAATTCTAACAATCCATCTAATCAAGTTATAAACATCATAATCCATTTCAT
The DNA here is from genome assembly GCA_003546025.1 of Camphora micrantha. Lineage (NCBI taxonomy): Eukaryota > Viridiplantae > Streptophyta > Magnoliopsida > Laurales > Lauraceae > Camphora > Camphora micrantha. Next base: position 3,884,822 of record QPKB01000008.1, read on the forward strand.
TAGGCTAACAACCTAATTATCATGTTTTCAAACCTCTAAAGCATCCATTGAACCATTAACATGTAAATCCTCATCTTTCCATACAAATCAAGGTAGACAAACATTTCAAGAATAAATATAGATATATACTTGCCTTAGATGAAGAGCCTAAGAAAATCCAAGAGAAATTTGGAGAAAAACCCTCTTTGAGCTCAAAGTAGTGAAAATGGCTTCAAAACCTAAAACCTCTCTACAAATGAAATGCAAGGAGAGGGGTGAACTCATTTAATCCATTTCTAAGCCAAAGGAAGAAGATTAGCTAAGTCTACAAGCTTTAAGAGCTTATCTTTGAATGAGTTTTGAATGAAAAGTTTAGAAAAGTAAATGGGTGGAGTCTTAGGAGCTTGATGAAGAAGATGAGAGGCTTGGTCGTCGATGCCAGAGCTCCGGTGGCCGTCGGCAGTGAGGAGGCAGTGAAGAAGGCTGGGGCTTGAGGAGAAGAAGGCTGGGGCTTGAGGAGAATGAATAAGAGATGGGTTGGGGTTGATATTAGGTTAGATTAAATGGGTAATTCAAGTTTAGTCCTTGGTTTTCTAATATGATCATTTGGGCCTCTTCGACGCGTCGAATCGAAACGCGACAGAGGACTAATGTTCGAAAAATGTTGATACCTACCCGATACACCCAAACTCACAAAAACTCATAATCTCATAAAAACCCTTGAATACTTTCCAAATTACAAACCGCCCCCTATTCTACTCAAACGCACTCCAAATCACGCGAGACTTCGTACACGGGATCCATACGTCAAACCCGACTCGCTAGGACTCTAATCGCACTTACTAACTAATCAAGCAATTAATTATAATTAATAGAAGATTAAGATACGAGATGTTACACTCCTTTCTATTTCTCCTTCCATGTGTCATCTTTCTTTCCATTTCTCCCTCATTATCTAATGGAGATGAGCTGGATATGGACTGTCTGTTGATCTCTTCCTATGTCTACTCCATCAATAAGGTGTGTGCATCATTGACTTTAGGAGAGGAACGATCCACCTTCAAATCGTCCAATTTGGATAACCTTTTGCAAATCTGTTGATTGTGCAGTGATGGGTTGGAATGGCCAATCATAGAATCAGCCGATTTGGATGATTTGATACTATTTAGTAGGGCTGGATTCTGACATGCTGGACGCTGATGAGTTGGAATGCCAAAGAAAAATTTCTCTTTAGCCGAGCCTTGATGAGTTGGGGCATTATGAATGGGCCGGATTTGATTGACCTGAGTTGAACTTAAGCTGGACAACTTGCCGTCATTATTACTCCCCCTCAAGCTGGATGTTGGTGGAGGCAACACTCCAAGCTTGGTCCGCAATAATTGATGACTTTGCTTTTGGTAATGGTTTCATGAAAATATAAGCAATTTGATTAGTGGAATCAAGGGGGGAAGAGCCCACAAACTAGATAAGAACAAAGGGATTGTTGGAGAGGAAGAAGAGATGAGAAAAATCGCTCTCAGCTCCGGTCTCACTTTAGAGGAAGAAGATTCAATTATTTCATCCACTTACAACCACTTGCTCCTTATCCTTACAGTGAAGCGATGCTGTACCGGAGCCCCACCCTCAAAATACCACTATTTTGAATAATGCTATATTATTCTGTGAGCAGTCGTGATGGTTGGAATTGCATAAACAAAAACAAAGGCCAGGCCCCACAATGTCTAAAACTTCATATTAAGATCCCTCACGCACGGAGGATTAATTAAGCTTAAGTTTTCGTGATTAATGCATCGAGGAAAAATTGAAAAAGAAATTCGTGCTCTTATGGTTGAAAGTGATTCTTCAAATGCAATCATTAGGGTATTTAACAAAAAAGATTTTTCTTGGAAATCTGAATTCCATTTTAATGAAATTAGAGAGCTTTCGACCACTCTAAATGCCTCTTTTCATCATGATATTAGATTAACTAATTCGATCGTGCTTGCACTAGTCAAGTAAGGAGTTGAGAGGTTGTCTCCATGGGCGGTTGTGATTATATAATTGGGTTGGAGTTGGTATAATAATCTAGTACCTTCTCTTTAACTTTTTTTCATTTTTACTTTTCCAGATTTGTACTTGTTTTTTCTTTTTAATAAAATTTTGTTCATGTTTCCCAAACAAAAAAAAAAATAATAATAATGAAAAAATGCTCAACGAAAATAGGCGCTCTAGGAAGGTCGAAATGAAGACGACACAATTAGACCAATTATCCACATTTGAGTCAACAATGGCCGCAAAATGACCCATCAATTCCTAATGTCCAATTTCCACACAGAAAGAAGAAGTAATCCAACTGTCATCAAATTGGTCTATAAACTAAAAACAAACCGCCCCTATGAGTCTTTGACAACTCCAGCCTCCACTCTATATTTAATTAGTTTGAAAGCTCAAAGAGACTCGCCTAGGACCTACGAGTAACGGGATAAGGAGGGCTAGCTACGAAGACAAACTATTGGTATGGCGTCTTGGTCTGCAAAATGGCTTGGTTCGTCCGCTTCTTAGAAGTCTCGCCTTGGTCCGTTTTACTTCATTGCATGCTTTATATCATTTTATTTGACCACACGTTAGTCGTGATGCCGCATTCAACCTTAACTTTCCCACAAATGTAAAGAAACATACCCGAAGATAAAGGTAGATGTCACATCACCCAATACTAAACTTTGAAGGAACCAAGGGGTTTAGGACTTAGGTAGGACAATTGTTGAATGTTAAAGGTTGGGCCAATTTATTGAATTTTATAAGGCTGAGAGGGTTTGAGGAGTCCATTAAACTATTGGTCAATTGAATGTGTCCAATATGCATTTGGCATCCAAGCCATTTTGAGTTCCATGATCCTTACCTAGGGTGTTAAATGGGACGGTCCTGGGTCGGAACTTTACTAGACTCATATTCGGTTCCATTTTTAAATGATGTGTGACATCCCGGAGTCCCACATCGACTATAGAAAGGAAAGCGAATGTGGTTATATGTAGAGCTGAGTTGAGGCCCATCAGAAGTAAAACCGTGAGGCCCGTGGGCCAAAGAAGACAATATCATACATGTGTGTAGGGGTGCGGTGTTACAAATGGTATCAAAGCCGACTCTTGACTAGTTCGTAGAGCCTACACCTTTACACTATATTAGGCCTTTTGATGGGTACCGTGAGGCCCGTGGGCCAATTTTATAATATACGGTAATATTCACGTGAGAACTAATTCTCACATATTATATGATGACTTTTTTGTGGGGCTCCATTTGGGGATGGGACCGGGGGGGGATGGAAAGATCTCTGTGAAATCACCCAAAGTATCGAGTTTGACCCCAAGCTAATGCCCCTAACATCTTCATCCGTGACCCACAAGGTTAATGACTTTATATTCAAAAGAATATTCAACTCTCAATTCAACGGTTCAGTCCATTTCGTTAATGGCTTTATATTCAAAAAAATATTCAACCCTCAATCCAACGGGTCAGTCCATTTGGATATGTGCCAATCCTTGGGATTAGTGACTATCAGGGGATTCCCTATTAATTGCTAGGTTGGATGAGTTGCTAGTTGGGCCCCGCAAAAAAGTTCTCATAGTTCTCACTTGAATATTTTCCTTTTATAAAAGGAGAAGGTTTTAAGGACTTACTTATGTAACTGTTAAAGTGCTGCACCAAATCCGAAAATGCTTGCAAGTGCGAGAAATCAGAGGATTTAATCCGATGAACCATTGTATTTGGTCTGCACCTTTTGGCAAGTGGGAGATGGTTGTAATTTCTTTTTTAAAGTCCTTAATTTAATTTACTGTAACCAATAAGAAAAGAATGAGTGTAAGCCAATGTAATGATATACGTAATTATTATGCACACGAATCATTTCCATATATATATAAATGAGTGGAAGAAAACACCCCTTAAATCTGATGACAACCTCATGTACGCCCTTGACCTGAGGTAAATCGAATGCGTTCATGTTGTTTTTGGAATCGGTTTATCTCTAACAGAGTTCCCCAGATCTTGCAATTGGTTCGATTATATTCAAGGTGGGCCACACTTTCTCAAAGAGAAATTGATCAATTATAGTAAAGGTGGACCACACTTTAACTTAGAATCTCCTTCGTACTCTCTGCCTGATCTAACTCGGTTTCCTTGTGACCTTGCTTGCCTTCGTTTTGTTCTAGTTATTCAATCGGGTAGCCCAAAAATGGACAACCCAGATAGAGGTAGTCACATGATGATGACAAGATTAATCAGGAAAAAAAATGGGGTTTCTCAAACTAGCGTAATGCCTTCATCACTGACCGAGGACATAGTATGCCACTGGGACATTAGTACTGATCCCCTGAAGTGCCAGCATGTGTTCTCATGTATCATTTCATGAGGTGGGCCAAACATGTAAGAGAAAAGGACCATTAGTTCATGAGATGGGCCAGGCTAAGGCATATGAAGGCCCAGCCCACCTTTAGAAACAGGCCCATACGCGGCTTTCTAATGTCCTTTTCAAAGCTTACTAAATAATTATTTAGGTAAATTGGTCACTAGCAATATGCATTAGCTATTTGGGCCGGGCGGGGCTGTGGGCTTTCTATCTCTTAATCCCAGCTTTACCCATATATCAAACAGATGCAAGTCCACCCCAAAGCAGGCTAGAAACCAGCGCATTTGCCAAAGATAATCCACATGCCCACCTGTTGAAAAGGAAAGAGCAGAGAATAATTGAAAAACTCTGAACTTTAAAGAACTTGTTTCTAATTTTAATGGTTATTTTCAATTTTAGGGTATTTGGTAATCCTTACTACGAACTTTAGAACTTGAGCTTATAGTTCAAATTATTAATGACTAGTTTGTGGAAGGGTAGACTCTAAAAGGCTCATAGTCAATAGTACTAAGAAGCTTTTGCATGTTTATCTGCGGCTGTTGCTTGGTTGGTACTGGTATGCATAACTTTGATGCAAAAATAAAAAAATAAAAAATAAAAAAAAATTGTATTAATGTTGAAACATGTTGGGGCATAGATTTTTAACTGAGCCCCACAATTGATTTTTTTTTTTTTTTTTTTATCGATCTTCCTTATCCAGACTCATTAAACAAATGATGCATGGCTAATGAATTGCAGTCAGTGGCCCTTCTCATTGCAAATCAATTACAGCACTCGACCTGCTTGAGTGGTTTTCATGCCATCATGTTAATTAAGTCATAAGTGCATCGATCCATGACTGGTAGGGCAGGCCCCTGAGAAGCTCGGGTGCCATTTTTTTTTCTGGAATACATCTAAGTGGTTTGTTTCAAAATGAGCATCCCTTTATGTGGGTCAGACAAGGAGAGGATTTTGTTAAAAAGAATTGTATATTCTACTTTTAATTTTATCTCAATTCTGAGAATTATGAACGGCTGAGCCATCACAGTTTCAAATATTTTGTTATTTTGTTTTTATCTACAAAACAGATTTCATATTTGTCGAAATTGGAAGGAAGGGGTGGAAATTCAATTCGAATCCTACCTCTATAATATATAATAATTGATTTAATCGCATATATGGTCCCACTGATTGGACTATACTGCACATAAAAGTTTAATTTGACATTGGCATTTTTTTCTTTTTTACCTTGCATTTAGCTGTGCATTTGTCAAGCGCCAATCCAATAACAAATGGTCATTTAGAATTGTGTTGCTTGGATGATCCATGATTTAAAACAACTTTACTTGAGGTTGGTCCATATGATGAAGGAATTGGTTCATTTTGGCGCATCGCTACTTTTCAGAGCTTGCAGAGATAATGATTCTTATGATTTTCTATGTGTTATAATAGTTTTGGGGGAAAACTTTCCTACTCGAAGTACTTTCATGATTCACTTTTAGAGAACCCAATCCAAAAGAACTCTTTTTCCGCAAATCAATAATAGAAGTTAAGAGGAAATCTCAATGGATTCTGCAAAAGTGGTTTTCACATACTCTCTATACTCGCTCTCATGCATATCAAAGAGTGAAAAAGGTGAAAATAGAAAACCCTATTTAATCAAGGTCATTGATCATAAGGAGAGAATCTAAATGTGAGATCCAAACCGCTCATCATCAAGGTTATTGTGCAAGGTACACTTTTAATAAATTGGTTTAATGCACAACTCTAGCTCCGTAGGTTTGATTTATATTACAAACCATATTATATTAAATATGAATTATGAAAAATTATATGAATTTGATGTTCTCCTCGTATAGAAGCTTTTGTCCCAAATGATGAAAAAACCTTTATGTGAAGAAAATATCCAAGTTTACGCGGAATCTTTCCGTGGAAAGATGTTTTCCTCATCTAGACTCAATTCTCACCGGAGGTAAGACCACTTTCGGTGGATTCCACGTGAAGAAAGGCACTGATGTAGATTGTGCTGGAGAAAATTATTCCAATGAATGATGATTGATTGGTCAATGGATTGTGTCGTTTTGGATATTATCGAGCTGTCTAGGAGTTTTCGTACAACTGATTTATCCCAAGGAAAAGTAATGGATGAATACTAAAGGCAGCTGCAAAACTGTTTAATGTAGATGCACATTTTTCATAAGGACAACTTCACATTTTGACAGTAACAACTCATGAAGGAATGGTGAGAATGGATATAGAATTGAGGATATTTACGGTTTTGCCATTGGAGGTAGAGAATGAGAATGGATAGACAGTTGAGGATATTTACGGTTTTGCCATGGGGGAAGAGAGTGAGAATGGATAGAGAATTGAGGATATTTACGGTTTTGCCATTGGAGGGAAGAGAGTGGAAGGCAGTTGTCCGACACGAGAATTCAAAAACGTGGAGAGATGCAAATATAATGATTAAATTATGGTAATGTTCCGGTGGTATGCGTACCTATTCGAAATAATATTTGTTATTATTAATTTTTGACTTGATATTTAAAAATTTTTTTTGTTACTTTATTTTGTTCGATTATTATTACTTGGAATGACACTTATTTTTTCTATATCATAATTATCTATTGACTAAAAAATTTAATCAATTATTATTTCAGATAAATTATAATTAATAATGACAAAAAAGAAAAATATCCCTCAAAAAGAAATTAAAATAAATACCTAAAAAATAAAAATAATGATAAAACGCTTATTTTGATCCCTAAACGATAGAATTTGGCCAAAAACCAACGTGCATCATCGCACCGTATGCGATGAGTTAAATTTATTTCGACGTTTTCCATCAAACTAGATGATTCGCGAAAATTTCGGAGAGCGTCAGTTCTCTGACATGTGAATAATGATTTATATATTCCTAACACATGTAGGACCATTTTCAAGTTAATAATAATTACTACATTCCTGACATTTGCAAGACAATTTTTCATAAAAATAATTAAGAGATTCCTAACCTTTGAATAGAAGAACGTCAGTTCTCTGTCATGTGAATAATAATTTGTATATTCTGGACACATATAAGACCATTTTCAAGTTAATAATAATTACTATATTCCTGACATTTGTAAGAAAATTTTTCATAGAAATAATTAAGAGATTCTCTTAGATGTGAATAATAATTTGTATATTCCTAACACATGTAAGACCATTTTCAAGTTAATGATAATTACTATATTCCTGACATTTGTCAACATGCAAGGTTGAAAATGTATTTATGTAATTCAATGGGCAATTTTGAGTCTGTATGGTCACATGTTCATAATCTATTGGAGGCGCAATCCACATCCATTAAAACTCGTTGGAACGAAGTGTCAGTTTTGTGCAGCATGATTTTAGGCACTCATTGTACGACGAACTGAGAGGTTTTGCTTCTTGTTCTGCAATGTATCATATTTTAGAAGAAACAAAACGTTCTCATATTGTTGGGGATGATCTTGAAACTTGTGGTTGTCAAATCCGATTGAGTCACGGTTTGCCATATGCACATGAAATCTATACATATATCTCGGAGGGTCGTCCAATTCCACTATTTGCTATTGATTTGTTCTAGAGGAAGTTGGACTTTATGCCTAACACTACAGTAGAGGATGATGATTTAAACTACAATGTTGAGTTAGAATTGTTAGCCGACCAATTCAAAAAAAAAAAAAAGAAAAGCCTCGGTCAGGTAAACTTCGGTGGTTACAAAAATTACGTGAAATTATTAATCCCTTAACCACTTTACTTGCAGAGCTAGAGGTAAAGAAGCAAGGTCGTGGACGACCTACTTCAAAGAAAAAAGATATTACATCGACTCGAAGAGATCCATCAGGATTTGAATATGCTGAGGCTAATGATTCATTTTTTGTACCAGGTAGGCATAGTTTTGCATCATCTTATGTTCCCCCAGCTCCACAACCTCGAAGATTTTCTCATGATATGCAGCTGGAGTTTAGTCAACATAAGAGCAATGACCAGTTTCCTACTATTGTACATCCTAACTTTGGCCAGCATAGTTACATGGACCAGTTGCATACGGATTTGCATCTAAAGTTTGGCTCATGTAGTTACGTTGACGAATTTCCTGTTGAAATGTACCCGAATTTTGGCTCACATAGTTACATTGACCAATTTTCTACTAATTTCTATTTAGAGTATGGCTCACATAGTTACGTCCATCAGTTTCCACCTCATTTGCTTCCGTATATTACATTTGTGACCAATGTCATTATTGATGGGAATTGCGGGTTTCGTACCGTTGCTATGGCTTTACGTATGGATGAAGGTCAAATGCATGGGCTATTGTAAGGTATGGTATGCTAACTGAGCTGAACAACAATGTTGATGAGTATGCATCTTTATATGGAAGTTACAAAAGGCTTTCGCACATAAGAGAAGCGCTGACCTTTTTTGAGACAAATAAGCCTGTACCATTGCTTCATTGGATGAATTTGCCGGATATGGGTTACTTGATTGCGTCGTGGTATAATGTGGTTTTCATTTTAATTAGTGAATCACGGAGCATGACGTTTCTTCCTCTACGGTCTACACCACCACTTCCACACGAACAACATGTAATTTGCATTGGACATGTCAATCAGAACCACTTTGTGGAAGTATCCTTGGTTCCCAATACTCCAATTCCCCCTATCATAATCCAATGGGGTGTATACAGACACCAATGTGCGGCATAATGGGCTTTAATTTATGAACAAAACTTTGAAGATTACAAGTGGATATGGAATCCATCTACTGTATCCCAACAAACTGTATATTTGGATTCTGATTATTATTGTTTGAAGACTATTTTGTTGTTGATTCTAATTAATATTGTTCAAAGCCAATCTAGACCATCCATTCTATGTTTTTCTGTTCTCTGTTTTTCATTTTTTTTTTTTTTACTTAGTAATTTGACTATGTTTGATTTAGTAATTTTTTATTTTTCATTATAATTTATTGTTATTTTAACATTATCTATTTAATAATTTTTTAAATCTTTCTTAATCAAAAGATAACCACAAATTATAAGATATAATCCTAAAACAAGTAATGATAATTAAAAAAAGAAACAAAATACAATTTAGACAAAAAAATAAAAGTAATAATAATAAAACAGAAAAAAAGAAAAAAAATATGATTTAAACAAAAAAAATAAAAATATATAAGTAATAATAAAAAAAATTGATATATATAAAAATATATATATATATATATATATATATATTAGATGAGTGGGAATTTGGGCTAATGGAAATATTTGGGGGTGTCATGTAGGACGTGTTAACTTGGTTAATCGATCCCCCTAGTTAATTGCACCTTTTCTTGCATGTTAAGTTCACCGCACCGGATCATTACTATCGGTCTATATCTAATCATTTTGTAGAGAACTTGGCTTGGACACTTGGACTAGAACATTTTAAAGAGAGAAAAAGGCGTTGGCATGGACAAATTTGGATTTACTAGGACGTGTGTAAAACACGACCAGCAAACTTTCCTAGCCTATTAAATAAAAGTATGGGTCAACGGTCAACTTCTGATAAAATAAGGGCTTTATTCCTTTTGAACTGGAACAGCTTACATCACCATCGAATAAAGGAGTTTGAATCCCCTTTTAGCAGCTAATACAAGTGGGAACTCCAGTGTGGGGCCCACATAAGAGACTCTGTAGACTCTTGAAGATAAATCTCATCCCCTCCAATGATATATATATATATATATATATATATATTATATATCCTCTTATTTCACTTTAATAGGAATAAGCCCCACCATGAGATTGAACACTTAATTGAAAATGCGATTGGAGAATGACAATTAGGGATATCAAATGGGGCGCCCGGCCCGGCCGGTCAACGTTTGGCCCGGGCCCGCCATGCCCGCCTGGCACGTGTGCTGCCCTTGGCAGCCCGCTAGGATGGGCCCGCCAGGCCTGGCCCTCCCAAAAGTGGCTTTTTTTTTTTTTTTAATTATCCATTTTACCCGCTCACACACTCCCCCCACCCCAAAACGGCTATCAAACGGTCATATAAGGGGTATTTTGTGTCATTTTTAATTTTACAAAGTCTATAATACTCTAACCCTCCTATTCTTTTTCTAAATTTATTAGTATTATTTATAATACTCTAACCCTCGAATATTTCAAGCCCTTAATCTGATTATCATATTCTCACTTTAGCTTCTTAGTGATCTAGGTATTTGATTATGTAAATTTGGATAATAATTCAAGCAGATCTAGGTTTTGAGAAATAGAATCATAGAATTTGTTTGATATTGATCATTGTGGTTATTTGACTGGTGTATAACAATCTTGGTAACTCAGACTTTTCTCAATATCTCATAAAAAAATGATGCTTTTAGACAATGAATTACCTATTAGACAAAAACTAATGCTTTTAGACAATGAATTACCTATCAGACAACAACTAACTTAATCGGTAAACATTTATCTGATAAAAACTTTTAAAGAAACTTTATGCTTAGTTGCATGTGTAAAAGGCAATCGTCCAATGGGATGATAGTTCAAAATTGCTTATCAACTACACCGAAAGGTGTAAGTCAAACATGACATGTGTGTTTGGATGTATAGTAAATTGAAGTAAATTGAATTAAAGGAATGAGAATTGACAAAGGAGAGATAATTAGAAGCCTTAAAGAGACCTCTTTGGAATTGACACTCTAATATAGTTAAGTATCTAACAATTTTGCTAAAATGTCATAGTTTCCTAGAACTAGTGTTGATTGGGACACGAGTAAGTCGCGTAGTTGTTTTCTCTTTGGTGTATTTGTTTGATCTTTGTGTCGAATGAAATTATCCTTTTATATCTATAGAAAAAAAAAAAAAAACCTACACTGAAAGGTGGTCCTTTGGATGAGTGATTTTGATCCATGTCCCCCAAACTACACAAGTGGTGGCCAGTTGATATTAAACACATGCTAATGGGATCACATCACTAGATAGGTCTACGCCTGGCCCATCCATTTAGTCAATAGGATGGATATGATTGTAGGAATCTCACTCCCATTTTCTACAAACTCATGACCACCCAAAACGTCAATAAATTAAGAATCTATATCTAAAGAGGTTCAGAAAATCAATGATAAAAATAAAAATAAAACAAATAAAAATAATTATATAAACGCAAACAAATCATTCTTAGAAGCTGGGGCTTTTATAAACTAAAATAACTCTAACTTGATGGCCCCAATTGGACATTGTCGCTTCAGTCAAGGGTTAGGACCAAGCCTAGGTGATCATTTTTGGCTCACCATAGTTCAAACTAATTAAAAACATCCATCCTCTATCCTCTATGATTAGTATATTTTTATGTGGGCCCTCATAAGTTAGACAGCTTTGAAATCAAAAGTTTCACTCCTCATTTTGTTTAGTAGTATTCGTTGGATTTTTAATACTATTCCTTTTTTTATTCACTTAAAATAAGTAGATTAAGACTAACTCAAGAAGCCTCTCTATGTTCTTTATCATCATATCATTGGTTGAAGCAGACAATCGACTAATTTCAATTTTTTGTTTTTTTTCTTCTTATTTTTCAATCTTCTGCTATTTTACTTTATTACACAAATTAAAATGCATGTAGTTATTTTTTTCTTTTTTTAATATATTTTTAATATTGATAAGAAAAAAAATAAAAAAAGGAAAAAAATTTGATAGAGGCCCGCTCCAGCCCGGCCCATGGCGGGCCGTCCCAGGGTATTTCCCTGGTGGGCCGGGCCGGCTGGGCCTGCTAGCTGGGGCCCGTTTGACATGCCTAATGACAATATTATGGGATTCTTTTTTCTACGTGATTTGAACTCATACGGAGGGTGATGTCAAATCTTTATAAAGACGTAATCTTTGTCGTGTGAGAAATGATAGAATGTGGGAAGAGAAGGTTGGGGTTTATGGTTTACGGGCTGTTGATCACAAACCTATGACCCCATCACCGTCCACTAAGGTGGGCGTTCCTCCTCAGTCAGCGTAAAGAGTTGGGATTGAATTATCATGGTTTGAATGCCAAACAAACAACAAAGAAAGATGGTAGAAGATTGTCCCATAATTTTAAGAAGGGCCATTGGAATTGAATTTGAATATGAGGATAATCCATTGGTGGACCTGCTTTGATTGATGGAAAAATGGCCCAATATGTTTAGTACGGTCACGATCATAGAAGTTTGTGATTTTGAATCGTTTGGATTTCAAAAACCACTCGTTGCTTGCTGCTCTTTGATCCAAATTCTACTGTCAACCTCGATGTTGCCTGTGTCACACAAGCTAAGCATGAGCTACATTGTCAATAATATCTGATACGGCCCAATTTGGGTGAATGGTGGGGATGTACTTTCAGATGCAACCTTATAATGTCATCGGTCTGCGATCAAGAGAGTTTGTGTGGCCCAACTTGTAACGGGCCAGGCTAGAAGGTTCCTGTTTTTTGGACTGCTATATTTGTACAAGTCATTATTGTTGAGGTCAACGTCCACCCTCACTCCTAAGTGGTCATAACTATGGTCGAGCCCTCGCCCCCACCATAAAACTATTGTTGTGCCATTTCTTATTACCAATTGGTTTTGGGATAAGTGATAGTTAAATGAGGTGTAAGATCCTACAAGTGATATTAGAATCTGGTAGGTCAAGAGTCACGATCTGAATATATATATATATATATATATATGATTGTTTTGGAGGATGATCAAATTGTTCTTAAGGTTGGATAATCTAGTCTGAGGAGCACACTTAGAAGCATGCAAATAATGGTAAGATCACGGGGTTTGAAAGGTTTCCTTGCATCCTACTTATACTTATAATGGTAAAATCACATTTTTCATCAAATTCCAGTCATTCCAGCTGTACGATAGAATCAGAGTAATGTATAGTTTGAGGATACCGCATATATTTACGTAGATGGTGGTTATTTTTGACGATTTAAATTTCAATAAATGGGCTCCACTATAGATCTTTACTTATGTGTACGTTTAAAGCCTTAGGAGGATCCCTTTTTTTTTTTTTTTTGAAAGTTTCACATGATAGGTGTTGTTGACCACTACTTAAAACTTTAAAAGAGAGGTGAGATGCCTACCAAATCCAGGCTGCTGACAATGCCATCTTGTTCTGTGGGCGCCCGTGGATTGTTGGACTGTTAGAAACCAAATGGAAAGTGAGAAGGCCAGGTCGTACAATGTGCAAGTTGTTGAGTCTAAACTTCATTACATTCCCTCTCATGTGTAAACCGGGATAATCTTTTCGCGTTAGTACACCGAATCCGAGTAATGTGCAGTTAAAATTACTGCCGTGGAATGTGAAAAGTGGCGTCTTAACCTAATACTTGGATTGTATTCTTTGAGGTTTGAACCTATATAAATTCTGAGTTGAAGGAGTAGAAGTTTACAATGGAGGCCACGTATTAAAACATGAATCCTTCAAAATAAATGTCCCCTCTACTTATTTAGGATATCCTCAAATGTTACGGAGGTCTTAGTTCGTTCCGCCAATTGCCTATTTGATAAAAGACGTGAAGAAGAATATGCATAAGATTGTGTTAATTGAGCTTTCTATCACACAATCGATAGGGGTGTTTATGCGCTGGGCTAAGGCATATTCAGACCCGGCCCGACTTTAGAAACACTAGGGCAAGCCCCAACACAGGCCATAAAAATCAGGCCCAAGCCAGCCTATTTAATCAATTGGGCCGGGCTGAACTGGAAATTTTTTTATCACTTTTGTTGGTATTTAAATTAAATTAAATCACACACTTTCCTTAGATTGGCCGGCCGGGCTTCAGGCTTTCTTATCACTTTCGAACTAATTAAATTAAATCACACGCATTCCTTTGACTGGTCGGGCCGGGCTTCAGGCTTTCTACTACTTAATTCAAGCCCGGACCAATTATTAAACGGGCTCCAATTACATATCCAAGCCCGGCTCAAAGAGGACTGGCCCGGCCCATGAGCACCCCTAACAACAGATCCAACAATGGAACAAACTTGGATTGATAGAAAATTTGAGCATCTGTTTTGAACACTTCAGATTATAATACGTGGGCTCAACCTTACATTTCCATATTTTTAACTCGGCATTCCTCCAAGTTAGAGCCTAATTATAGGAGGATCCGGATTACTGGCAAAAAAAAAAAAAAAAACCGGATTCACCAACCATGTGCTTTTGCTAGAGCTCTAGAATGTCAATACTGATAGGTAGGGGTGTAACGGTTCGGTTAACCGGTTATTTTGGGAAAACCGTTAACCGAACCGTAACCGTGGTTTTCTGTATTTGAAAACCGTAACCGTAACCGTGCAGACAAAAATCGTAGAAAACCGAACCGCGGTTAACCGTACAAGACGGTTCGGTTACGGTTAATAACCGTGGAAAAATTTGAATATTAATTTCTCAATTTGCATCTTCTTTTTTGGTTTAATATACAATAACTTCTTAAGTTTAGTCAATTTTGCGAAAATTTTTACTTATGTATTGCGAAAATTTTCATTCAACCCCCCTTTTTTTTTCCTTTATTTTATAAAGGTACGGTTAACCGTGTGCGGTTAACCAAACCGCATTTTACAGTTCGGTTCGGTTCACCGCAGTGATTTTTTATGGAAACCGTAACCGAACCGAACCATGCGGTTTTTGGATTTCATTAACCGTAACCGTAACCGAACCGTGGAATACGGTTATTAACCGCGGTTCGGTTCGGTCCGGTTCGGTTAGACGGTTTCTCGGTTTTTTTTTACACCCCTACTGATAGGATCCTAAAAGTTCACAAAATGACAAATACACCGACCATATAGAGGATTGTAATTTATAGAAGTAGGAAAACAACAAATACAATAACCACTTACAGTACTTCTTCTACTTAGTTCCTACTTCATAGAAGGAAAGGAGCATCCGCGTAACGCGGAAGTCCTGAATAGACCAACCAAACCCAAGGCTATAAGAACGGAGAACCAAGGGATCGGAGAACTTCAAAACTAGCCATGAACAAAAGGATTTCTAGAGTGGAATTAGGAGAGACGAGCAGAGTCGGTCTCAGGACCGGCCTCACCCAAGAAGGAGAGAACTCTACCATTCTATCTACTTACAAATGTGTGCTCTTCAATGAGGCAGTGGACGGCAGTATCGACCATGATCTTACAATGCCCTTGCATGGCATTGGAGATACTCTTCCCAGTAGCGAGTCTCTCATTTTACTGAATGTGAGGGAGGACCCGTGTTCGACTTGCGGGCTGGGGATTGAAGAATGCTTGGGCTGCAACCTCTTCTCCCCACCTTATGAGAATAAGGAAGAGGAGAAGAAGAAGAAGAGAAGCAACTATAGAGGTGTTCGACAACGGCAATCTGGTAGATGGGCGGCCGAGATCCAAGATCCTGTGAAGAAAGCTAGGGTGTGGCTGGGGACCTTCGATACAGCTGAGGAAGCTGCTCGAGCTTTTGACAAGAAGGCCTTCGAGTTCCATGGGATCCGTGCAAAACTTAATTTTCCTTATACTGAGTATAGGGCACCTGCTGATCACTCCTTGTTGGAATGGCAACAACAGCATCATGTGTTGCCCGGTACTTCACCTCTAATGGGCTCCAACTGGGAATCTCCAGTCGAGATGGCATCTGGGGTCAACATGTGGGAAGTACTTGGAGGGGAAGAATATCAGGATTGGGTGAGAATCGACAAAAGTAAATATGCCATTGCAGCTTTATCTAGTGATCCAATTTCTGCCACCACCACCAGAGAGATACATGGAGACAAGTGACAACCTTGTAAAGGAGGACGTATAACAATCGGTGGTGGATCCAGAATTTTCGTTTGATGGGAGCTTGAAAAAAGAAATTTATTTATTCAAAATGATAACATAAAAGATGAGTTTTAGTAATAGCCAAAATGATACATGTTAAATGAGTTTTAAGAGCTATTAAAATAATTATACTAGTTTTTTATAACACCATACGATATAAAGGGCCAATACTATGTTAAGTTCTATATTCTCGTTCTTCTCTTTATCTAAAACGAAGCTCTCCTTGTGAAATGAATGAATCCAAGACAACCATTTCCCCACTCTTCTTAACCACTGTATATAACTAGAAGAAAAAAAGAAAAATAGCCAAAAGAAAGGTGTTAATTAGTTGAGAGATTTTTTAGAGGGAGAGAGAGTTTGGGGAAATAGATGGGGCTGGACAATTTTTTAAGTGGGGAGTTAGACTAGTTGGGCTTTAGGAGCCTCATGGACATTTTGCTAATTGGGTGGGGGCTTCAATTCCCACACAACTATATGTGTGTCCGGCCATGCGTACTACGTGGTGCTCCAATATGATGAGGACCTCTAAGCCAAATTACTGTTCAGGTATTTTTTTTATACACTTTCTCTGGGTATAAAGTGACGTTTGGCTGGAAAACAATTTAAGATCACCAAAACAAGCACAAAAAGTAACGTTTCAACCGATCAGATTCAGACCCTCTTTGCGGTGAAATCCATCAGTTGAGTTTTTTTTTGGTAAACAGCAAATTGTCATGTGAGTATGTACTCTTTCACACTTGTTGTGACCAACTTAGCTGCAGTTGAGTTGGAAACAACAATATTGTCATGTTTTTTGTTTGAATTGCTACTACAGTAGTCTTCCATGGGTAAGAAAAAAAGCTTAAAGTTAGCCCAGATGTAACATATTCTCACGTCACCACGTTTGTATGAAAAAATAGGGTGATAAAATAAAGTCCAAATGTGATATATTTGAATGACATTGGAAAAGTGGATTGTAAAAGCGGTTTAATCCCTGGCAAGGTTACACTTCCAGCAGAATTAAGCTTCTTTCCTAATGGCTGAAGTCTCATGGGGTCTTAGCTCCCTTGGTTGAGCATCATGGGTGTTACACCCCGTCCCAAGTTAATTAAGATTGATGCTGATTAATTGAGATTAGTGTTAATTAATCATGTTTAATTGAGTGAAATGTAGTTAATTATCAAATTGAGTTGAATTGGTTTCAAGTGAATGAATTAAGCATAGTTGAATGAGTTTTGATGAGGTTAAGTTAATTGAGTTGGTTTAGACTCAATGTAATGAGAATGAGGATTTTTCCGTAAGTACGGATTTTCACGTATTTTGTCGAATACAATTTCTCTTGATACCATCATGTATATCACAAAGAGTACATCAACTTTCATAATATACTTGATTACAATTGACTTGAAATGGATCAAATGAGTCTTCATTTGACTCAAATTGAAAATAAGATAAGAGAAGGAGGTTTAATGCAAAAATTGGGCTTATAAGGTTCTAAATGACCCAAATGATCATTCATTTGATCATTCCATCTCAAGAGACTTAGAGAGCTCAGCCCTAGTTCTTTTCTTTCTACTTCTTCATCAAATTGTCTAGGCAAGAAGGGTTTACAAGTGATTTAGGAAGGGGAAATTGATTACTTCATCTTCTTCATCATTTTATTTGGTTTTCTTTGGAGTTGAAGCTAAGGAGAAGCTCTAGTTTCTCTTCATAAGCTACAAAGTAAGTATCAATAGTAGTTTCAGTTGTAATTAGGTTCTTTAGACCATTTTTCATCTCAACAGCTCATTAAATTCGTATTTGGTTGATTCGTTGATGTTAGGGTTTCAATTGGAAAAGATTGGGTTGAATTGAACAAGTAGAATAGAGGGGTTTTGTGTTAAATTTGAATTAAGGCAAATATAGACAGTACTTGTGATCAAATGCTAGTTAATATGAGTTTTCTTTTGATTTTGTTATTGAGCGTGATTTCACTCTAATTATAGAATTGATTTGTATATATGGTTGATTGATTGAAGAAGAAGATTGGGTATGGAAGTGTGCTTGAGGAGGGGATAGGAGGTCATATAATGTGTATTGTGCATGTTATGAATGAATTGGAGTAGTTTCAAGTACAAACAGTTCATAGGAGTGTTGTAAGAACTCATTGAATTCAAATTAGAAAACTCGTTTCTGAATTTTCTGTGAAACTGGGCACAGTTCGGTTAACCGATAGGTGACCGAACTTGTTGAGAAATTTGAGTGAAAATGAGCCTTCTGGTTTAGTAACCAAAGGTAACCGAACTTATATTCGATTAACCTAGTGGTGGGATTCGGTTGACAGAATAGTCGACTGAGTGCACCTGTAAGTTTCCAGAAATTTTAGCTTTCTAGATTGTTGACCGAAACTAGTTGAGAGTTAACCGAGTGAATTCGGTTAACCAAGAGGTTAACCGAGTTGAAAAGACAGAGTATGAGGTTAACCGAGTTGAAAAGACAGAGTATGAGGGAAAATGGTGAGCTTTTGGAAAGCTGACTGTAGGTTAACCGAGATGAAGCCGACTAACCGAGTGTCACTGTTCGATTAACCGACAAGTAACCAAACAGGCAATTGAATATGGAAATGTTCATAATTGAAATTCTGACTCTTCTTAATTTAATTGGAATGTTTGTCTTGAGGCTTTTAATGATGTTTACGCCGTTTAATCCGTTTCAATTTCAATTCAACGGATTCAATTCAATATACAATTCATTTTGGATTCAATTGAATTCATAATTCTATTCAAGACAATTGAAGGAATAAACCTTAACAATTCTAACCATTTCTTTCCCAGTTCTAACCTGGAGGTGCATTGTTTGATTCTAATAATTCAATCGTGTGGACCACTAATGGACAATCATCACATGTAGCATTAGCCACGTGATGAGATGAGTTATCTGCAAAGTGGGCTTCTCAAGTCTACACTTTAGTTAAGGAATAAGCATGCCATCGGCCCTTTGAGACCAATAAGGTTTTTAGAATGGAGATGGACGAGTGTTTACGACCACAATTCCTCCATTCTTCGGAGTTAGAGGTTCTAGTATTGGCCCCAGAAACACTCCAATAGCAAAAAAAAAAAAAAAAAAAAAAAAAAGAAAAGAAAAGAAAAAAGGAGTGAAACTCCAATATATATAGTATAGGCTTTTACTTGTTAAAAGTTCAAAATATCCAGCCCACTTAGAGTGCTTGGGATGTTTTAAGTTTTTTTTTTTCTGTTATAGGAGCTAACTTGACTGTAAAAATAAGATTGACTTACAATAATCAATCTTATTATTAAAAAAAATATGAATAGTACATAAAATTGTGTTTATTTTGAGTTCACTCCGATGGCTAGGATTTTGAATATATACAGAGGACATGGAATCAGTAACGTGGAATGACATATCATATCACATGCGTACAAGATGAGTCCGGATGCCCCGTGGTCCCCACACACATTCCTGTGATTGTGATGGGTGAACGTCCTCTGAGATATCCCAAACCATTCAAAATGAAATGACATCTCCTCCTTCGAAATTGGGACATTTAATTATAACCAAGTATAAATATAGGTGATCGTTGTTATTACGGTTGATATGATTTAATAAAGTAGGTCATATATTCTCGCCCATTAAATCAACTTATAGAAACTCCCAATGTTATAAGATTTAGGGAAAAAATAAGTCTAAACTTTTAAAATTATGCATACAAAAGATGGATAAAAATAGTATTTGATTTTAATAACCTACGGTGGTTATAAGACTATTTGATTTTAGAACATATAATGTGTTAAAATGAAAATACAAAAAAATATTAAGAAATACTAAAATCATAAAAGCCTATTTACAAATCTTAACAACCTTATGGGTGTATATAAAAAAACTTTATTTCTATCTTTTAAGTATTACTAGAATTCATGACATAATAAATAACTTCAATACTCCTAGCAGCCCACTCCATTTAAGAACCCAAAGAGATTGGAATCCTAGAAGTCTTGAATATGCCCCATTAAAATATATTAAAGCCAATGGTTTAGGCTTTAATTTTGAATGCCAATTACAATTTTGACAAGAAGTTATTCATTTTTTGTCATATACTCCACAATCTCTCCCCACTACTTATCTTTATGTGACTACCTATTCTTTATCTCATGAAACTACTCTTGTCCACTCTCCACTTTTGAAGTTCCACCTTTTTTTTTTTTTATTTATAAAAAACTCTCAAACGCCCCACCTCTTCTATTATCTTTATACCCCAATTCTTCTAATTCCATTTTATACCTCTCAACTCTCATAGTATGCAACCATTTACCTTTCCTTTTCATTCTAAAATGTAGACATAAGATTGATAGGTGATGATGACTTGGAGGTTTTCATTAGAAGGTAATGAATTTATGAGTTAGTTTTATTTTATTTTTATGTCCATTTGATTTTTATTGCAATTGTTTATCCTTTTTATATATGAATATATATTTAGTTTTCAAAGTTTGAAACTACATGTGCCCAGCACGGATTATTGTGCTAGGATTATTTTACTAACAATATAATATATGTTTGAGATTAGATTGAGCTTGTTAGAAATCTTAGGATAGATTAATTAAGAATTTGAATTTTAACTTATTATCTTATCTGTGTATCTCTCTTGTATAAATAGAAGAGTCTAGATTTCAATGAATTATACGGTAAATTTTATGGAAAGCATGAGTTATCTAAAAGTCTTTAACATATAGAGACAACATGAGATGCTTTCACTTACATTAACTAGCTGATGCTCTGCTACTGGGGTTTCAATGCAATGGACAGCACATATACTACGCTAGTCTCTTGTCACCATAATCGGGCATCCATATCTAATTGTATCTATGGCAATTGAGATGCCAATCAGTAAGCTATAGATTGAGTAAAACCATAAAAAAAAAAAAAAAAAAAAAAAAGAACCAGAATAAAGAAAAGACAAGAAAAGGAACTCACATGGTAACCGAAACACGGTTTCGGAGAAATCGCCGAATTGCCCACATGGCATGTGAAAGGAACCAACGATGTACTTTCGCGAGTAATGTTTGAGCCGTACAAGGCCAAAACGAAAACGATACTATCGGACAAGTGTCACAACTTTGGCCCGAGTGCCATTCCACGTATCGCCTGGAACCCAACACCATACACACTGTACAAGCACATAAATTCAAAACCCATGCAACGAGAGTGGGAATATATGAATCTACGAGAGGATTTTAGACACTAGAATTAGAATGGGGAGCCAGGGGAGAAAATCCGTACTGGCCGAGAACAAAACGAACATTAGATCAGAGGAAAGAGAGATGAGGAGAGTCGCTCTCGGCTCCGGCCTCACCCAAGAAGAAGAGAATTCTATCATTATATCCGCTTACGAACATGTTCTCTTCAATGAAATTGTTGATGGCAGCATCGTCCGAGATCTGGCAACGCCCTTGCATACCCTGGGAGATGTTCCTCCTACTGGTGGGTCTTTGATTGTGGTGAAAGCTAGCGAGGACCCGTGTTCAACGTGTGGGCAAGGCATTGAAGGTTGCTTGGGTTGCAACTTGTTCACCTCACCTGCAGATGAGAATAAGGAGGGGGAGGGGGAGGAGGAGGAGAGAAAGAGGAGCAACTATAGAGGTGTCCGACAGCGGCCATCAGGTAGATGGGCGGCCGAGATCCATCATCCTAAGAAGAGAGCGAGGGTGTGGTTGGGGACCTTCGATACAGCTGAGGAAGCTGCCCGAGCTTATGATAAGAAGGCCTTCGAGTTCCGTGGGAACCACGCAAAGCTTAATTTCCCAAATTAGGTGAGCGTTGCCCGCCTACCCCCTTATCAAATCCAATTGGAAGGTCAAGTCATCGGCACACGCAGCGGATGAGTTAGGCCGATGACGTTATACAATGTAGGATATTAGGAATATTCTTCCTCTTAGTATGGTTGTGATCTCTAATTTGGTTAGAACTTTATTTAGCCGGTGTGATTCAGGCTTTTCTATTTATATTGGTTGTCATTTCGAAGAAAGGAACTCCAACACAGGGTGAAGAGACCCTGGTGAACAGCTATTGCAGTTTGTTTAATGTGTGGACCAGTATAAATAATGTGGCAATTAATTAACGGAAATATTCAGGTGAGAGGAACTAGTTCTCAAATGTCAAATGAAAACTTTTCTGTGGAGCTCAAATGTGAGTCCTATTTAGGGATGGAATTAGGGGGATGAAAAGATCTATGTAAGACCACCTCAAATATTTAGTTTGGTCTGAAACCAATGCCCCTAACCCCTTCATCCATGGCCCACAAGTTTAATGACTTCATATTCAAAAAAAGATTTAACCCTTAATCCAACGGTTCAGTTTATTTAGATGTGTGCCAATCCTTGGAATAAGTGACTATCAAGGGGAATCCCTATTTGTGCATGGTTTGGATGGATTACTAAGTGAACCCCACAAAAAAATTCTCATATAATGATTCTCACCTGAATATTTCTGATTAACTAATATCTAATGTAAAAATAAATAGGATTCAAGTAAAAAAGCACTTTTCCCTTATAGTTTACTTCTCTCTAACTTATTACACGGAGGAGTAGAGGGGCTCGTAATGTCACATTGAACTTTACTTTCTCCATCCCAACAATTAAAAATTAAATCTATGACAACTTAATATCTTAAGTCACTTTTTCCACCTAAACAGCAATGAAATAATAAATGCTACATAATGACCTACTTTTACTCCTCGCTGCTCCTTTTGGTAAACAAACAGGTAGCAAAAACAAATGATTGGATCTAATAAAAAAGACCGGCCAGCTACACGTGGCCTTTCATTCATTCCCTTAAATTAATCGTCTGCAATATATCTCAATTTAAGGATCTCTCAGTTGCATAGTTGGTTGGCAATCCTACCTTTCACCTGAGATGACAGAGGGTTGATCCCTCGTTTCCCCCTACTCCTCACACATGCGAGTTCGAACTCCTAGCATATGCAAATTCTTTCTTTTTGCATGTACAAGTACTCACTCTAGATGTGGTGTTTGGGGTGGACCCCTTTAGCTGGGCTACCTAAAAGGGAAAAGAAAAAATAAATAAATTAAGGCCCTCTTATTAAAAACAACGAAACTGCGAAGTACTTGCAGTTGGAAACATTTTTCATCCTGATACTTGCAGTAGGAAACATTTTGTGAGGAATGACTTATTCATCACTGGAAGTTATCAATGGCCCTTGGGGTTGGTAAACAGCCAACTCTGACGAGCCCGGCCAATTTATCGTTATGTTTGGGACTGCCATATTCAAATAGGTCAATTACGATTTATGAAGATGGGACAAAATCATTTTAGTAACGTAGAAGAGAGATTATGAACCCATCTGAATACACTCAAAAGCCTAGGTAATTTTTAGGTGCCCAGTGGAGCCTCTTAAACCAACAACAAACACACACTGCCCACCGATGTGGGACTTGCTTTTTTGTTTTAGTGACCCAAATGAGAGACTATGTACCCATTTGAATACACTCAAAAGCCTAGGTAACGTCTAGGTGCTCAGTGGAGCCTCTTAAACCACCAACACACACACTGCCCACTTATGTGGGACTTATTCTTTTGTTTTAGTGACCTAGAGGAGAGACTATGAATCCATATGTATACACCTAAAAGCCTAGGTAACCTTTAGGTTCCAACAATGAAGTTCTCCATTTTCACTTGAAAACCATTATGGAAAAAAATCTGACTCGGAAAGAAGGGGAGAGAGTATGCACGGTGGGAGTACGCGCGCTAGCGGCGGGGTAAAGTTAAGGCGTGCTATTTTAAGTTGGCTTAAATGAAATAAGTAGCGCGCGTACTCTTGTGGAGGTCTCATGTGGCTAGACGTGGGGAAGGCGGGTCGAACACTTCTGACTGGCATTAAAGAGCGGATAGAATCTCTTATCTTTTGCTTTCAAGGCTGGTGGGGCATTTGAAGCAATGACAGGTCTTGTATGAACGAAATAACCTTTTGATGGGAGAAGGAAACCATTAGTGGAAAGATCTGTTGCTCGATCTGCTTTAAGAGGGGGCGATGAAACCAATATATAGTCTCGTTAATCCTCCTGACCTATGGAATGAAATACTTGTTATGAAATATCCGGGCCGGGTCATCCATCTTAGCATCTATCATGCCCAACCATCCATTCACCTGATGATAGTTTATAAATACATTTATACTGTATGAGCTACTTTTACTGATGATAGGTGGGGCCCACGTGCCATGCACAGCTTCTGCTGCCATTCCCACTTATATGGCAGACAAACATAAATATGGTCCTCTATTAGTTTGAAGATTGAATCAGGTGGGATAGTGGTTTAGTTTTGAAGGGTGGGCCCCACTGATGGGTTTCGGTCGGGTACATAAGAATTCTTTGAGTCTGCCTTCATAGGATCCGGGTTCTCTCTTTGTACAAAAAATTCTATCAAGTCAGAGCCCCGCCTCCTCAATACCCAACATACTCATAGTTGAGTGGTGTTGATATGATACTTTCACACACATGTGAGAGGATCAATCCCACGCTTCCCACGGTAAAAATATCACTTTGTTCCAGTCGTCCAATCCTATTTTTAAGCTTTGCTCACTGAAGTTCATATTCTCTTTTAGGTGCGGCGAAATCCTTAGCTGAAGGGGTAGAACTCTAAGGCTGGGACCAATTCACGTTGCTTGTATAAGATTGACCATTTGATAAATTAATAATTAATATAATCTTATTCAAATTCATTATCACTTTTTTTTTTTTTATCAAAAATGGTCAATCATATTGTAGGATGAACTCTTATTTAGAAAACTTAAGTAATAAGGTTGCCCCCAGCATTGAATTCTATTAAACATAGAAATTCTCTACAATCAAAGTATCCGAAAACTCTCTCTCTCTCTCTCTCTCTCTATATATATATATATATATATATATATACATATATATGTATGAGTTACGCTACAAAATTCTCCGGGCATCTTTTCTCTTTTAGCCAATCAAAATTGCAACATGTGTCATGAATGATATATATATCCAATTCTCTCTCCTAAACATTCTCCTATAAAGGTGAATTTTTTTATAGATTCTTTTAAAATATTAACAAATTATTATCTATTAGATTGGGACAGAAGCTACCATTTTGAGATCGGGGAGTTTTTTAGAAATTTCTTATATATATATATATATATATGAGTAAGGCTCTCATAAGCTCAAGTTTAGGAGAAAATTTCGTAAGTTCAAGCTTGTGGGGCCCACCTTTCGTCCATCCAAAATGAACAAACAAGTGAACCCTCTAAATTGCACATGTCCACTAACTTTTGGTTATATATGAATTTACTAGACCGTTTGATTGACTATATATCGATCCAAATGGACTATTGACCATTAAACTTTTGGGCCCATATGGAGATGATAGAAATCACAGTTGTGGCTGATTTTTTTGCGAAGAGGAAGATCCTAGAGAGGCCTTCAAATCCACCCCCCCTTCCCCCCAATCCCCATGTGGGTCCCTCCACACAGTTGAGCTTACATTATCCTAAGTTTAAGCTTAGTAGAGCCGGCCCTTATATATATATATATATATATATATATGTATATGGGGGATATGCTCCTAAAAGTGAGGGTCCCAATCCTATCTCTCATATAAGGTGAGAGATATTTCTCATAAGATATCTCTCACCTTATATAAGATATAGGGGTATGAGCCTTCACATTTAAGTTGTTAGCATTGATATGGATGTGAGCCCCCCCACCCCCCAACTCAATCTCTCATTTAAGGTGAGACATATCTCTTATATTAGCATATATATATATATATATATATATGAAAATGTTCATGTGCATCTATCTCTCACCATAGGGTGATGGACACTTCCATAAATGAGAATTTTCAAGTACAAAAATGAGTTTTCAAGTACATAGGGTGAGGTACACTCCCTTGTCTTCATGTGTAAAAAGGAAAAGTGCCCCTCACCTTATGGTGAGGGATAGAAGCACATGAACATTCCCCATATATATATATGAAATAAAGATGACGGACTCATGCAAGTCTTGAACATAGCACACATTAATTTACTCACATTGTAATTGATAGACAGCAACGTGCTTCCACCACACACCGAAAAACCAACACATTTAGCAGATCCACATGGTTCTACAAAGAACAGGTCTGAAAACTTCATAGATTTGTAGCAAAGCCAACAGGTTGACGGCACACTGACCTATCCGCACGAACACGTTAGTTCATACGCTGGATGATTTGGGAGCAAAGAATATCGAGAGCTAGTGGGATCAAAAGCTCTGATACCATGACAAGATTCTATGACCCAACATATATAGGAATCTTGTATTGATGGTATATTTATAGTATAATATTGAAGGCTGATGAGATCTTGAGATCGTACCTAATCAGGGATTGTATAGAGAGACCTCATCAAGATCCTACAAGAAAGAGATCTAATTACATGACGGAGATAGATACAGAGGAAAGATGATTATCTATCATGATTGGAGGTTTGATAGGTTAAGTGGGCCATGTGGTTGGTTTGGCTAACACCACTTATACATTACACAATAAACAGATGCTCTGCTAGTGCTGCTTCCATGAACTTGATAGATCTACAAACCTGCAACTCCGAACGCCTTCTGAATTGCTTCAATGACTCTCCCCGCAACATCAGGACCAAACATTCTCGGCAAATTAGCAGACAGATCCACCTCTATCGTCTTCGTCTTTATCAGATAATCTCTCTTCATCAATACATCCCTCTCCATCTCCCCACCACCCTCAAACTCTCTACCACCGCACCCACATTCCTTCACCCACAACCCCACCACCTCCTTCACAACATCCCCCACTTCCCCAGCCAGCATCCCATCCAACTCCTCGCTCTCAATGCTGACCGAAATCGCAGTGGGCGACAAAACACTCCTGATATAGAGAGACGACGACACGAAAGGCCGAAGCTTGGGTCCTAAGGCCTTGTGCAATCTCTGTCTCTGTTTGTCCAAGTGGGTGTTGTCGTAGAAGGCTTGGAGATAGTCGGGGTAGAGGACGAGGTCCCTGCGAGGGAGGAAGTCGAGGAGGAGGACGAGGGAGGTGGGGCTGCTGCGGATGAACTCTAGAGAGAGATGAGGGGCGTCAGTTGTGGAGTTGAGGAAGGCAAATATGGTTGCGATATCGAGAGAGGCGCCTGTTGGGAGGGTGGAGTGGAGCCAGGAAGCAAGGATGAAATCAACCTGGACAAGTAGAACAGTAGAAATTCAATTGAGATTGCCTTATTGGGCCTGTTTGTTTGTATTAAAATACATAAAATCGAATACATAGGGTGATTTGATCAGAAGAAGAAGCTATTTGATACTGTTTTTTGGAAAATCACCTTTGATCTTCATTTTTTTTAACCACCCTATGTATATAAATGCAAACAAACAGGGCTATATAGAGAAAGAAACGCAGGGTTTTATGCTTTGCACCTTGGAGTGGCTAGGGCTGGAGAATCTGATGTCGAGGCTGCCTTCAGCGGTGCATGTTGGGCTGTGGAAGGAAGCGACGTCGGGAGAGAGGGAGGAGGGAAGGAGCTCGGAGCCGAGACGTGAATCAACGGCTGAGATGATTTCTTGTCACGACCCTGGCCCGAGCCGAGCCGTGAAACCCATACTTACTCCCGAAAACCCCGAATTTACCGAAGTTAATACGAGATCCACAAGGGATATCAATCACAAGAACCTGCCAAATATAAAACTTTTGCGGAAAACAATATATATTTGACATCAACAATTCATCAATTACATGTATACAAAATACAGTCCTTATACATGTATTGCTTTCAATATACATTTGCCAAATTGCTGCATATACAAAATTATTATGCAGACAACCATTAATTACAGTCCAACTGTTAATTACATTTCCAAAACGAATTTACAAACAGTTATCAAAACCTTTCTCAAAATATTCATCAAAATATTCCAATCGCACTCGAATACCAAGTCAAATGGTATCCCGCCGATTCCACTCTATCAGTCCTCCTGGAGGAACCGGAGCGGTCTCCTCCGCTGGCGCCGGGGGCGCTGCAGTGCCGGTAGGGGCAACCTGGCCTGTAATGCCACCAATAACACTAATGAACACGACGGTTCAACAATGTATAAACAATTCTTGCAATAAAGTATATCAATACATCCATATTGCAATAATGACAATTTCAACGCTAGAGTAATCTAGACAATTCTACAATGACAATAATAGACTATGACAGTAATAGACAGTGACAGTCAGTATACGTGTACCAATTGGCAACTACCATAGCATTCTTAAATTGTATTTCATTCAATTCATTACCATCTTCCCTAAAAGAAAGGCTTCAATCAATATCCTAAGATATGATCGGGATTTATTCATTTACCATCTCCCCTCAAAGGGAGGCTTCAATCACTACCCGAAGGTATGATCGGATATATAAGTGGGACTTACCAGTGCCCGGGCCAGGGACACTAGCATCACCACGGAGCTCCGGAACACCCCCAATACCATCTGCTGCAGCAGGATTAGTCATTCATTATTCATTGAACTCACTTGGAGTTCTAAT
The DNA here is from genome assembly GCA_003546025.1 of Camphora micrantha. Lineage (NCBI taxonomy): Eukaryota > Viridiplantae > Streptophyta > Magnoliopsida > Laurales > Lauraceae > Camphora > Camphora micrantha. The sequence continues at coordinate 3,913,528 of QPKB01000008.1, forward strand.
ACAATCGCTAGGTAGTGCCAGACTCAATGACCAATAACATTCAGTGCGAAATCCTTTTCATGGATCCAATTCAACTCAATGCTTCCTTTCACGACAAAGGAAAGGAATGACAATGATATCAATCTCATTAGATTGCTCACAATGACATAATGAGAGTAACATTAACCATACGTGGTTTTACTCAACCCCATTTCAATTCTATCTCAATCCTAAACAACCATTCGGGTGTAACCGTTGGTTTCCAAATGCACGTGTTATTTACGATGGACATCACGTTTACATTTAATATGTGCATTTCAAGGCCCCTTAATTAACACCCATGGAGCTTAGGCAATGTCCAATTATGGTTCGCTCAATGAACCCCTTTGAAACCTTACTAATTCTCAATAATCTAGTTTAACCACGATTAGTCTTTGAAATTAATCGGAACGCATTCTTCCTTAAGAGTCGCACTCCAAATTCTCGTAAAAATCCAAAACTCGAAATCCAAAACATTCTTCCTTAATGTACCTGGGCCAGCAACAGGTTGGCTCGAGCGGACCCCACTGTTCGCTCGAGCGGACCCCAGGCAGAACGCTGTTCGCTCGAGCCAACTTATTGTTCGCTCGAGCGAACTCCCACAGAAACCTGTTCGCTCGAGCGAACAAAATGTTCGCTCGAGCGAACTGCGCAAAAACCCATTTCGCCCCAAACAGAGCCTTGATCGCTCGAGCGAACCTCCAGTTCGCTCGAGCCAACCGTGCAGAATTTCACTCCGAAATTCTGTGCAGTTCACTCTTCTTCTACTCTCCTTTCTTAACCACATTTCTACAACCTGCAATACAAATGGAACCTCCTGTTCCTCCCCTCATACATCATTCATTCACAATAATACTTCTTAATACTTCTAAACATCCATTAATCACATCATTAAGCATTCTTAATAAACCCAAAATCCATGTAAAAACGCATATACTCCATGGTAAATCTATCATACATTTCTATAAACAATTACAATGGTCAATATGGATTACAAGCAAGGTTTATACTTGCCTTTGGAAGCTAATTGCCAATACCCTCTTTTGCCTAGCTTGGCTTGAGATTAAACCCCAAAACTTCAAACCCTAATCAACAATAACACCCAAATGAACTCCCATGAGTCATTGGTGCTAAAAACAACTACTCAATCACTAATAGAGCTTGGAAATCACAAAGAGGAATCCATTACTTACTTGTAGCTCAAAGGGAATGGTTCTCAAGCTTTTTCTCAAGCTTTTCTCTTCAACAATGGTGGAAACTCTTGAGGAAGAAGATGAAGTTGATGCTCCCTTCTTTAAAGACCACTCAATCACTCACTAGCTCACTCTCAACAAGAGGAATGGAAGAGGAAGAAAAATGGAGAGCTCTAGGGTTCTCTTGGAATGGAAAATGGGAAATGAACCATCCCTCTCCCATTTCATTCTAATATAAGCAACTTCACACTAAAACCCCCTTTCATTTAGCTTATTTACATTTTGAGTCAAATAACTCCTCACTTGGCCCATTTAATGTCAAATGGAATCGCGTTTATTATGAAAGTTGACGTACTCTTCGAGATACACACGTTGGTATCAAGAATTTCCGTATTTGACGAAATACGTATAAATCCGTATTTACGAAAAAGTCCTCAACTCACCTTGTTTGAGTCAAAACTCATTTCAATCAATTCAATTCCATTCCATTAGGCTTAATGTGCCATTAGAGACTGATTTGTCCCTCTTTGGTCATTAACCTTAGTTAATCCAATTATCCATGCTTAATTAGCATTAATCACAATTAATTAAGCTTAATCACGATTAATTCGGGTCGGGGTGTAACATTTCTAGCATGAGATTGCGGTGGGATGGAGAGAGATGAGGGAACTCGAGGAGGGGTCTTTGCCAGTCACTATGTAGTAGAGGTAGAATGGGATCCGATGAAGAAGAAGAAGAAGAATAATTCATGGAGCAGAAAAATACTGTGCTTGGAAACTTCACTGTCGTTCGAAGGTGAAAATGTCTTGGCGTAGAAGAAGCACACAGGAGACCTGTGTGGAGGAGAACAACCATGGTACTGTATTGGGTGGGATAGTTTTTTCCTTTCTTTCTTTCTTGGTACTTGGTAGAAGACTAGATGTATTGGATGGGATTGGTGTTAACAGTTCTACAGAACCAAACAGTTACAAAAGAATCCGAGCCTTCAAAATTTTCAAAATCTTCAAATTAAAAAGCATAGATCTCTTCCTCAGCTGTTATGCATCAATAAACACTTTGAAGTTTATATCACTATATACAGGCATGAGTATATTTATACGTAACAGATTTGTATGAAACGAAACCATAAAAAAGATAATCTTTTACCCAAAACTTGCTTGATTACACGGTATCAGAGCAGCTCGGCTGTTCGATTTCTCTGGTTCTCTTATCCGATCTCTCGATTGCACTACCTCTAATATGCTGATTCGGATCCTGACCTCGATCTCTACAGCCCTTCTCACTTCAACTAGCTGCACACAGTTGTTACTTATCACTGCTGTTCATGGGAGTAGGATCGGAGCGATCGTGTTGATCCCAGTTCCGTTGCCAATCCCTGTTAGCAACAGCACACCTACAAGAGAAGAAGAATGAAACATTTGAGAAGGGAAGAGGGGAAAGTTCAAGGATGTATGTCTGCGTGTGCGTGGTTTCACACCAACTTTTGACTTTGAGATCATGGAGACTATCGTATGCGTCGTTTACAAGGGCTTAAGGTGTTGGTCTTCCACCGTTTGACCATAGCATTTTGAAAAGAAAAGGAGCAGAGAGAAGAATTTTCAAAAAAGTAAAAGACGTTTGGTTTATTTTCAAAATAGTACATGTAGATTTGAAAAAGTATAAAAATTTTTCTACAAGTTTTTTCAATCAAGTCCTCTCCATTAATCTTTTTGAGAAATGATTAAAAGACCTTTTCCTTTTAAAATATTCAAATCAGTGTTCTGAAAATTGGCTAAATGTTTCATATATACATTTTTTAAGTTTTCCAAAAAAAAAAAAAAATTCTTAGAAAGCTCCAAAAGGAAAAGTTGAGCTCAATTTGGATTCTGGTCACGTTTATTCATATCTAACTCTGTTGCTTTTCGTTTGATCAAGCTTGAGTGAGTCGAGATGGGTCCCTCTTTTTCAATGAACTCTCATTACAATCTTTGCCTTATCCCACTCCGTTTTCTTTCCGACCTTGAGGCCAATTGTTTGATTATTGTTATCTAATCAGGTAGCTCACGAATGGATCACCATCATCACAGATGGTGGCCTCTCAACTCTCAAGCATGAGTAATATTTCACTCTCTGATTTGTCTAACTCAGGAGAATTCTTTAGTTGAATGAGTCCAGCTCCACAGTGGGACTTATTTATAGAAAATTCAAACCGATCAAAATAAAAGCCTCACTGAGCATGGAATGTTTCCAAATTCTTCTTCCAAAGAAGTTTGCCTCGCCGTAAAGTTGACAATGGGATGAATAATGTGATTGGTAAATATGCATAATACCTAAGATTGTGTTTATTTTGTGAAGTTCCATGTAATATCACATAGGTACAATGTACAAGACCTCCTCTATTTATCTGCTGTCGTGAATAAAAAACCACACAGATGTGCCAATTCTGGAGCCATTTTAGATGGGTCCTTAAAAATCCTAACTGAAGGTTGGAATATAGTCAACCAAGAGGCCATATCAAAACAATGATCTATGTGGTTCCCCGGAACAAGGTTTTAAGATTTATGAGACTCGTTTCATCTAGACTTGGGCTCATGACTTTTCATCAATGTAGCCCTTTTTGACACTCTTTTCATCACATGGCCTGGCAGTGGGGGCTCAATTTTAGGTTCAAATCACCATTCCAGTGATCTCAAGAGAATCTACTGTTAAGATATCATTAAATTTTATGGTTGGTAAATTAAGGGCAAGGATAATATGGTGAGACTCATTTTTTGGATCCCCCTTATCCATTAGGAGATCTTTCCATGTCATTTTTCATTGATAAGCATCAAAGTGGGTCCCATGAGCTGGACTTTATATAAGCTATATGCAATCTTCTTGTAGGAGAACATGTCACTTGAATTAGTAGGATGATGGCTTGGTATTCATTATCCATCTTCCTTGATTCAGTTTCCATTAAAAAAAAAAAAGGTTATTTCATGGTTGTTTTTAGATATTAACCTTTGTTACACTTTTAGCCACTCATAAAAACATAATCATAGTCATCACAATTAAATGGATAGATTTTGTGGACATACTCATGGTTAAGTGTTGTTGGCACCTTAATTAGTTTCTCACATATGCCTAGGAATTGATCATTGGATCCTCAATTGAAATGTATCAATCCTGACCAATAAAACAAGGAATAAAAAAAAAGAAAAAAAAAAGAAGAATTTTTTTTTTTTATATAAACAACCTAGGGTTTTCCTAAGATTATAAACTGGCCCCTTTAGTTTTAGTATTTAGTCATACTTTTTTTTATAAAATCTATATTACAAAGGAGGAGAGCAATGGCTAAAAATCACAGGTCCCAAAATTACAGAGGCAGCTATATAAAGCAAAAAGAGATTAAAAAAATAACTGAGCCTATAAAGGTCAAAGTTGATTAGATTATGTGTATTATCGGAGTAGGAACTCTAAAAAAATTGAAGATAGATCACAAAGAATGGCCTTGAATTTTTTGACATTTGGCCACGAACAAAAGGAGAGCTGCTCCAAAGTAAATCTTCTTGCTATGCCTTGGGATGGAAAGATTCCTGTAAAGATGAAGTCATTCCTGCATTATCGTAAGCACGGTTTGAAACTTTGTGGAAAGGAAGATTAATAATTCCAACATCTGCAACCTTATTTCTTCTAATAATAATGACAACAGTACGTCTATGCCACTAGGGGTAAGATCTGCAACCTTGCTTCCCCATGTTACTCTGATGACCCTTACAAGCAGGGGTGAAGATAGTGGGGATTAACTCCATTCTAGTTTTCCAATATTATTAATCAGTAATGAACCCTAATATCTTTGTGACCCATCAGTTATAACTAAATTCGGTAACTTTCCCAAGGACATATTTGTATAGCGTTCGTAAAAAGGGAGGTTCAACTTTTCCACAGAATGCACCACCTTTTGTCAATGGAAATGCTTTTTCATGTGGTAAAAACGATATTTTTCCTTGAAAAAAAAAAAATGTCTATATCAAATGATGGAAAAGCAAGTACACGCAAGAACATTTTTCCCATTCCACTTCAACGAAAACTGTGCTACACAAGCATGTCTCCACACTTTGTTTGAGGGATGGTAATTCAAAATACATGTATTTTGGTCGTTTTTCCTTAAAATGCCAGCTCTGGTGGGATCTACTCTGGCGCATGAAAATTCAATAAATTTAATGACTTTTGCTTTGGGATATATACCGCTTAAGACGAATGATCGGGACCTGATGGATGAGTGTGTGAAAAACATAAAACAAACTACACTTTTCATGAACCTATCACTAAAACCACATTTCATAGCACAACATCTTTGGATTGGAAAAAAAAAAAAAAAAAAAAAAAAAACTAAAATTGCTAAGCTCCCAACAATATCTTGATTGGAGTTTAACAGAATTACATCAGTTTGTCAGTAATCAGTAACAGAAACCATACGGATATATTTTTATCCGAGATGATACATGGCCAGTACATCTTCTCTCCAATGTTTCCTCTGTTTTCTGTTTTATGTTTTTATTTACTCTGTTGGTGATACAAAACCCATATTGGTTATTTCCTTTGTTCTCCTAATAGTAGAAAACAGACACACTTTGTGCTATGCCTCAAATCATTTATACTTGTGGGCCTACTGTATTCCATATTTCCATTCTCTTGGTTTTACAGGAACTTGCAATATAATCTTCAGTAATCTTCTCTCTGTTAAGGAGAATCTGTCCTCAATCTTCTCTACAAAATAGCTATTGGTTATTATATGTTCTTATCTGTTCTTATCTGTTCAACAAGTTGTTTATCATCCTTATCTCTTGTAACAGCTCCTTCCTTATTTTATATATATATCAATACTGTCCAACAGTTGAATGCTGTGTGAGAAAGACATTTAATAGAATTTCCATATTTTAACTTGGTATCAGAGCTCACAAGATCCATCAATTCAACATTGGCCGACTCTACCTCTGCATCCTCATCAACCACTATCCCAACCTCTTCATTCCCAACACCCACTGCATTCACCACTTTCGCTCCTAACATCTCCCATGCACTCCCAGTTAAACTGGACTGCACAAATTATTTGCTCTTGCGTTCGCAGTTCCTTCCGATTCTGTGCCTTCACAACGCCATGGGCTATGTTGATGGATCATTTCCTTGCCCATCTCAGTTTGTCCTTGATAGACAGGGCAATCACACAGAAACAATCAATCCAGCCTTTCTAAAATGGCAAAAACACAGGATCAAACTTTACTCAATTGGTTCATTTCTTCCCTTACTGAGCCTGTTCTTGCTCAGGTAGTTGGTCTATATACAGCTGGAGACATTTGGCAGTCCCTTGAGAAGACCTACTCAGCTTCAATCACGAGCAAAAATCATGACACTAAAGTATGTTGGTTACAGTACAAAACGCTGTCAAATAGCATTTAAATTGCAGAAATTGTAGTCTATTGTGCCGAAGACTGCAATTGTGTTTGCGGAAGAGAAAGAGCAGCCACTGTGGTAGATCTCAGCGGTCGAGGCTTCAGAATACGAAACTCTTTAGGTCGATTCCGCCCCTATGGATGAAATCCAGGTGATGATTTAACTGGGTATTTCAACAGAACTGCCTCGTCTAGACAACGGCCAACTCAGTTCAGGTCCGATCGCACGAGCAGCCTGAAGCGTAAACTCCCTTTTCATTTGTATGCTCAGAGGAAACATTATTACCCCTAAAGGCCACCTGGACTACAACAGTAACTCCAGCCCAGAAAGCCTTGTATGGTCTCAAACAGGCCCCCCGCGCCTGGTACCATCGTCTAAGCTCATTTCTTGTCTCCATTGGCTTCCTCGATTCTCAATCTGATACTTCTCTATTCTACAAAAGGACAGGGAGCTCTATTATACTTATTTCAATTTATGTTGATGACATAATTGTCATAGGAAACAATGCTCCTCACATTTCACTACTGCTCCATTCACTGGGTGCTGAGTTTTCCATTAAAGACCTGGGCTCTCTTCATTTTTTCCTTGGTATTGAAATTATACCACATGCAACTGGACTCTTGCTGTCTCAATGTAAATAAATTCATGATTTGCTGGTTAAGACAAAAATGGATGGCACAAAGCCCGTCAGCACACCAATGGCAGCCAACTGCCATCTCAGTCGCTTCTCTGGCTCTGTCTTCTCTTATCCCTATCTTTATCGCAGTACGGTGGGTGCACTCCAATATCTCACCATCACTAGACTTGACATTGCTTATGCTGTCAACAAGGTTTCTCAATTTATGCAGTCCCCAACTGATGACCATTGGGCTGCTATGAAACGCATCTTGCGTTATCTTAAGCATACTATTGTCTATGGTTTATTTCTTCAACCCACTCGGCGACTACAACTGCATTGTTACACTGATGTTGAATTGGCTGGTTGCCCAAATGATCGCAAATCTACTAGTGGGTATGGCATTTTTCTATGGCCAAATCTTCTCAGTTGGAGCTCCAAGAAGCAGGCTACCGTGGCACGGTCCAGTACAAAAGCTGAATATCGTGGTGTAGCTCTTGGTTCCTGCGAGTAACTTTGGGTTCAATCTCTTCTTCATGAGCTTGGTTTTATGTTGCATGTCCCATCTATAGTTTGGTGTGACAACATTGGCGCCATTCATCTTTCAGCCAATCCTGTCTTCCATGGGAGAACCAAACATGTGGAGGTAGATGTCCATTTTGTAAGAGATCTTGTTAAAAAGGATCGGATTACAGTTCGGTACCTGTCTACTAGACATCTTTACAAAACCTCTCAGCTCTGCTCTCTTTTCTACACTACGCAACAAGCTCACTGTTCATCCTGATCAGTCTCGCTTGAGAGGGCGTGTTAAGGAGAATCTGTCCACAATCTTCTCTACAAAATAGCTATTGGTTATTATCTGTTCTTATCTGTTCAACAAGTTGTTTCTCATCCTCATCTCTTGTAACTGCTCCTTCCTTATTATATATATATATATGTGTGTGTGTGTGTGTGTATATATATATATCAATACTGTCCCACAGCTGAATGCTGTGTGAGAAAGACATTTAATAGAACTTCTATATTTTAACTCTCTCTACCTCATGAATACAAAGAGAATGGATTCGAGTAATTCTTGAATATAACACTTTAATCTACCCAGATAGTAATATAGACAGCAACAGGAAGTTTTTACTTACATTGAACAACAAACAGAAGTCCTGCTACTGCTGCTTCAATACAATTGATAGCTAGCTATTCCGACCTGTAACCCCAAATGCCTTTTGAATTTCTTCCACGACAATCTTCGCAACATCAGGACCAAACATTCTCGGCAAATTAGCAGACAGATCCACCTCTATCGCCTTCGTCTTTATCAGATAATCTCTCCTCATCAACACATCCCTCTCCATCTCCCCACCATCCTCAAACTCTCTACCACCGCACCCACATTCCTTCACCCACAACCCCACCACCTCCTTCACAACATCCCCCACTTCCCCAGCCAGCATCCCGTCCAACTCCTCGCTCTCAATGCTGACCGAAATCGCAGTGGGCGACAAAACACTCCTGATATAGAGAGACGACGACACGAAAGGCCGAAGCTTGGGTCCTAAGGCCTTGTGCAATCTCTGTCTCTGTTTGTCCAAGTGGGTGTTGTCGTAGAAGGCTTGGAGATAGTCGGGGTAGAGGACGAGGTCCCTGCGAGGGAGGAAGTCGAGGAGGAGGACGAGGGAGGTGGGGCTGCTGCGGATGAACTCTAGAGAGAGATGAGGGGCGTCAGTTGTGGAGTTGAGGAAGGCAAATATGGTTGCGATATCGAGAGAGGCGCCTGTTGGGAGGGTGGAGTGGAGCCAGGAAGCAAGGATGAAATCAACCTGGACAAGTAGAACAGTAGAAATTCAATTGAGATTGCCTTTAATTTCTAGGTTATTTATGATTGGCAACCACAGCATCAACCAGTCAACCCCAAGATTTTTATTAAAAAAACCAACTCTTGACAATTGTAAATCCTCCAAGAATTGGTCCTATAATTGAGGATTCTCAAGTCCAACTTCTCCACTGTAGGATTGGAAAATCATCAGTTTTGAGAATTCATACAGGGACATCAATCTTAGCCACACACACCAATAAGCACACCTAGAAAAATCCTTAGGGCGCCTTTGTATTCGCTCATCCCATCCAAAATTAGTTATGGGGAATTTTTCCACCTCCATGGAAATACGATTCTGTCACGGAAAAGACTTTTTCAAGAATCATAAAATGGTTTAGTTCATTCTATTCAATCCACCGCGGAATAGCAAAGTCCTCTCAAATATGCATAGACAAGTAAGGAATCCTCCGTTGACATATGGGCGTGCCCTGTAGGAAGATTATGAAGAGAAAGAGAGGCTTTTTTTTTACCTTGGAGTGGTTGGGGAGTGCGGATCTGATGTCGAGGGTGCCTTGGGAGGTGGATGTGGGGTTGTGGAAGAAAGCGACGTCGTGAGACAGGGTGGAAGGGAGGAGCTGGGAGCCGAGGCCTGAATCAACGGCTGAGATGATTTCTAGCATGAGATGGCGGTGGGATGGGGAGAGATGAGGGAATTCAAGGAGGGGTCTTTGCCAATGGTTCTGTAGCAGAGGTGACGATGATGATGATGATGGTAATATAGGACTGGGATCTGATGAAGAAGTCATTGAGCAGGAAAATGGGGGGACTGGTTGCTTTGCTCTCGTTGGAAGGTGAAGACGAACAGAGGGTGTGGAACAGGCAGACAGCAGGATGTTTGTGTGGACGAGAAGGGCCATGGCCACTGACTTATCTGTGTCCAAAGATGTGGAACTATTTAATAATATTGAATACAAACTACTCATTTCTCCGGGGCGGAAGACTGTTGGACCCATACCACTGTTGAGGTACCAAACACGTTGTATTTATCGATAAGGCCCTCAATATAAATTTATATATATATATTTTTATCATTTAGCAAATTTATAGTTGATATCGACTATTCTACGGGAACCCAAATAGAAATTGGATTTTTTTAGGAGAGAAAAGAGGGGAGGGGAGAATAAGGGAGAAGAGGGGAATGGTCGATAAATTTTTACATTTTTTTTTTTTTTTTGTCGTTTAGCAAATTTATAATTGATATCGACTATTCTACGGGAACCCAAATAGAAATTGGGTTTTTTAGGAGAGAGAAGAGGGGAGGGGAGAAGGAGAGAGAAGAGGGGAGGGGAGAAGGAGGGAGAAGAGGGGAATGGTCGATATCGACCATTCTGCGAGAACTCAAATAGAAATTAGATTTTTCAGAAGGGAGAAGAGGAGAGGGGATAGGGGTTGAAACTGATCCAAGAAGATAATGATGAGCTTAAACTGAAACAAAATCAATGATTTTACAGTTTGTAGACGAGAAAGTTTAGTGGCTTCACATCGATATGGCAAGCCCTATTTAGAACGACAACAAAAAGAATGCAACAGGATTTAGGGTATCTACTTTGGTTGAGTGGGTTTTGAAAAATTCATCTTAGTTGAGGGCCTGAAATCGCCAGATTCTCATGAAATTGACATTTAAGTATCTGTAGAAAGCTCAATGGAGCCGCATTGAACTACGAAAACTGATTGGGTTTTAATGAAGATTCGACGTGATATGGAAAAAAAAAGGGCAGAGAGTGTTGTTGTTGCTCTTTTAATTTTTGCAATGATTGGCAGAGTACTGAAAAACCCCTATGCAACACTACCCCTCCCCTCTTCTCCCTTCTAAAAAACTCAATTCCTATTTGAGTTCCCGCAGAATAGTCGATATCGATCATTCGCTAAATGACAAAAAAATAAAAAAAATAAAAAATAAAAAAATACAAAAACACACTTTCAAGACCTTATCCATAAATACGGTGTGTCTGGGACTTCAAAAGTGGTATGAGGTCCTACGGGGACTGCGCCGTAAATTTCTCCGTTTCTCCTTCAACGGCAAACTTAGGATTTTTATTTGAGTGGTGCGGGGAAGGTCAAGCTTTAAAATTAAATGAAAAAAAAAAGGGTATTATTTAAATTTTTCTTCGAATATCGTGGATCTGCATCGAAACACATATGTCCGCCCCTGCTACTTCGTGCCAGGGATGGCCTATCAATTGTATGCACAGGTTGCATCTATTTTTTGAAACTTCAAAATTTTAGTATACATAAGCATTTGAAAATGAGAGTGGAAGGCATCAAACACACCATCTCCCTCTTTGCATATGGTCTAAATCAATTAATTGGAACACCTACATTAGGTCATTCTTGTGTATAACAATGGTAATATATATATATATATATATAGGTGTGCGTGGGTTGGAGGAACAAAAACGCAAACCCAAATCTTGTATTAATAAAAGAAATTCCAATCTTACCCTGAATGCAAGAACACCACTACTAAACCTACCACTAATAGGAGTAGGTTGGAGTGGGTCTATATTTGATCTAGAGATGGCAATGGGGAAGGCCGGGTTTTGGTTGAGGATGAGCCAGCCCGACCCAATTGGTATTTCCATTGGCCCATATCTATCCAACCTACCGCGGGTTTTATAGTTGTCATACTAAACCCGCCCCATGACAGTCATGGGTCGGATTTGTTAGTGATAGATTTATATTTTTTAATATAAGAAAAGTATGTATTAGTGAAGATTTAAACCCATGAAATCTAGGAAAATGTCACTCATTATTACCACCCACACTAACAAAACTTCAAATACATATATATATTTTTTTATATAGCAGGGTATCTACCACCATTCCAATATAGGAGACTTTGGCCCTGAACCCAAAGGACACTCGAATCTGGACAACCAATAACTAATCCCTAGGGCACATACTTCATATACATATTCTTATTTAGCAATAAATAAAACAAATACACACCAGAAAACTATACCAAATCTAAACCTTACCAACACACTACCAAACTCATGCCCCTCTTAGGAGCGGTCCCCATTTAACTCCAACCCACTGTCATCCTAATTTAAACCCAATCCATTATCATCCCCACTTCCGACTTCCGTTGTACATGATACCCCCAAGTCGGTTTTACCGTAAGATTATTAATAATATAGTTAATCTAATTTCTTGCATTAACCACATTATTGTCCTATGATCGATTTTAAAGTGGGACTTTAGTAGAACTTGGGACATCATATAAATACAGGGCATTCAATTTGAGTGATTTAAATCTCCAATGGGTATGTGCGATTATAGAGTTTTACTTCTCTCACCTTCAACAAAACCTAGGCCACAGTGAAAAGAAGACAGTCCCTGAGCTCGCTTCTTCCCGTAGGATAAGCTCACTTCTTCCCGTAGGATAAAAGCAGTGTTCGATAGGATTCTCCAACCAAAGACTTTGGTGTAGTGCCCCATCGCTAGCAAAGCCTCAGATACTATTTTACCATTCAACAAGAAAAGAAAATGAAAAAAATGGCTAAAAAAAGCCTTTGGAGGCGGTTATTTCCCGGCCGCTAAAACATTCATATAAAATTTTCACCGCTAAAATGGGCGGAAACTCTTAGATGGAGGGAGGTCGAAAATGGCATTTTTAGCAGTGGAAATTGACATATAGTAGGCCTTCTTTTCCGCCGCTAAAAATCACTTTTTATTTTTTATTTTTATAGTGACTCAAATCAGAGTGCCTCGGATGCCTAGTTTACCACTCTTAATTTTTGTTTCTGCGAGGTTGACGACAAAAAATGTAAAAATGTTCCCAGCACCTTACCCCTTCACCCATGATATCTTGGATTAGGAATACTCCTATGATCTGTAACCTCTCTTTTTCATGCATGATCCAATGTACTTTCCCCATCCCCCGAGTATCATAATTCAAGCATCCTCTTTGATCAATAAGAGGAGGAGCCTTCTTTTTTCCGATACTTGATTGTCGATCTTGATAGCAAGAAAGAGTAGTTCAAGGACAGAAAAACTCAGGCCAATGTTGATTCTGAAAAACAAAGGCATTGGTACTTTCTCACTCTACTGAAACAAAAGCATAGATGTGGAAAAAGGCTCAGTCGTGTAACCATATACAATTGAGAAAAAAAGAGGCTAGAATAACAAAGTTTGAGGGAGAATCTGATGCTCGCCAGAGCCAGACCCGTGGTTTCAATTGGCCAATCGGTGGACCAGCCCACGGGTACAATTGGCTAAGGCCCAGCAGTCCAAGACCAACATGTAATCAGGAGGCCCAAGTGGGGTAGGCCTTTTGGCCCTTTTCTAATCCCAATTCGGCTGTGAACCTGCGCGATAGACAACTGAAATTTTATACGTCTTTCAAGTATGTGGATGCCCACACGATAGCAGAAGCATAAGTTTCTTTCTAATGGTTAAATAGGTGTCTCAAGGCAGAGAAATAATTCACCTACGAGCACCTGCAAAAGAGCCTATATACCACAAAATGTATTCACAAAGTATGACGGTTTTGTCCCATCTTCGTAATTGATCCAAGTGAATATGGTAGTCCCAGACATAGCGATGTAAAATCTTGTATGGTTTGCAAAATAAATCAAATACATGGATCTTGATCTATGCATTAACAATGAATGATATTAATTAATACAAAAGCGTACCTTGCGCCATGATCCTGATGATGAGCAAAACTCTTTTCTCAAATAGGGTTTTCTCTTTTCTCTCTTATCACCCACTCCAATATGGAGTGAAGTTGATGGTTACTTTTCAGATCTTATGGGTTAAGAAAGTGAACCAAAAAACCATATATATATATATAGTTAAGCCCTAGAGAGATTTCTTACCATCAAAAAAATCTAATAAAAATAAGTTTTCTTAATTCCCTCAAATTAGCCAACAGGAGTCCTATTTGATCTGGGCTTACTAAAATTGAATCCAATATAAACTTAGAAAGAAACCAAAAAACCAAAAGGGAAAAGTAATTTAAATTAGTGGAATCAAACTGTGAATTCCAGCAATGTTGCACATGTGGTTATGAGTACCACTCATGTCTAACACAGACAACAGGGAGCTAGGGAACAAAACACCTCCACAGTCCACACAGAATCCGGGTACTCAGTGCCATACTGCTATAGAAGTGGTCCACTCCAAAACTGAAATATTAGGATATATATGTTACCATATGAAAGGGACGAGATTCGAGATGAATGGTCCGGATTATCATCATATGAGCGTAGGGAGAATGGCTATCGCAGATGCGACATAGGATCCCCGACTCCTCCACAAAAGATCTCATTGGGGTTCCTTTCATAGGGGACCGCCCTGTTTTCTCATCCTTTCAAGAATGCCTTGTTTGTCACTGGTGGTAGCAGAAGAAGCATTGGATGAAGCTGCTGCAATGGCATATTGGTTGGGATCTATCTTCACCCAGTTCTGGAATTCTTCCCCTCCAAGTGCTTCTGACATGTTGCGAGCTCCATACTCCATCTCGGTAGGAGCTTCCCAGTTCCAAATATGCTGTAGCTGTTGCTTATGTTGGCCTTCCAATAAGGTGTTATCAGGAGGTTTTGGTCCATATTCAGTAGAAGGAAAATTAAGCTTGGCTCGAGTCCCACGGAACTCGAGTGCCTTCTTATCAAAAGCCCGAGCTGCTTCCTCAGCTGTATCAAAGGTCCCCAGCCACACCCTCGCTCTCTTCTTAGGATCATGGATCTCTGCCGCCCATCTACCCGATGGCCGCTGTCGAACGCCCCTATAGTAGCTCCTTTTCTTCTCTTGTTGCTCCTCCTCCGCCGCCGCCTCCTCCTCCTCCTCCTCCTCCTCCTTATTCTCATAAGGTGGGGAGAAGAGGTTGCAACCTAAGCAGTAATCAATCCCTAGCCCGCAAATCGAACAAGAGTCTTCACTCACATTGAGCAAAATCAAAGAAGCACTAGTGGGAGGAGCATCTCGTCCTAGGCCTTGGAAGGGCATTTTCAGGTCATGGACAATGGTGCCATCCATAATCCCATTAGAGAGTATGTGTTTGTAAGTGGATAGAATTATAGAATTCTCTTCTTCTCGGGTGAGGACTGAACTAAGAGTGACTCTGCTCGTCTCTCCTCTCTCTCTGATGATTCTTTCTTTATTGGGAACGAGTATGGAGATCGTCCCTTGGCTTTCCATTCTTCTTATGTCGTCAGCTCCAGTTGTTGGTCTATATATAGTAACGTTTTATGATTTCTTCCCAGTTGCATGAGTTCATGCATAGGTTTAAATCTCACCATCCATGTTGGCTTCTGGATGTACGCGAACAGTACTCGGTTCCAGGTTCCATCTGTTGTAGCTGGCATTTGCTATTGTGGCTCCTTTGTCTCTTAACTGTGACATTCCGAGGGTGTGACTTGTGGTGACCGGGTCCAAGTAGCTTCAGAGCTGACATCACTAGAACAAGACAATGGCTTGGCAGGTTGACAAATTCTTATTATGGTAAGATTTGAGAACATCCGGTGGAAGGGGATAATCAAGTTCATTTTTGAGTGAATAGAATTTGGGAAATTCTAAACTCACCCACATGGTTTGCTGAGCACACCCACCTTTATTTTAAAAAAATTATACATGACGAAAATACCCCTCTCCCTCTCCTTCCTTCTCTCTCCCGTCCTTCTCTAGCGACCTCCGGCAACCTCCGCCTGCCATCCCCTCAATGCTGCTGAAGGGGAGGGAGCACCAGAGAGAAAGGGAGGGAGGGAGGGAAAGAGTCAGGAGGAGGAGAGGGAGAGGGAGAGGGAGGCAAAGGGAGTAAGGGAGAAAGAGGTAGAGGGCGGAGGGGGAGGCAGAGGGAGAAAGAGGGAGAGGGCGGAGGGCAGGTGGGGAGAGGAAAAAAGAAGGAGGGCGGGCGGGGGACTACGGCGGCGAGCGACGGCCGGCGGTGGGTGAGAGGGAGAGGAAGAGAGAGGGAAGGGAGAGGAGAGGAGATGAGGGTATTTTGGGTATTTTTAGGAATGTGGGTGGGCTTCGCAAAAATGGTGGGTGCATATAGAATTTCCCTTAGAATTTTCAACACGTAGGCCTTGCTGTGGATATGGGTGAGAGTGAGACAATCATATGATCCAGACTAAGGGCTTGTTTGGTATCTCTACTCTTTCTTTTATAGATCCATCTAAAATAGAGCCATTAAAAAAAGAGCCATAAAAAAAAGATGCTAGAATAAAAAAAAACGCGTTTGGTAATGCATGAATCAATTTTAAAGACCTCGCCTCTATATTTTAAGACTCAAAAGCTCTATTTCTCATCTGCCCACTTTTGGAGCATTTGAATTTTAGAGGATTTGCCTCTAAATGTCTAAACTGCACAGAGTTTAAAATCTTGTGCCAAACGCTCTAATTGTTCAAACCTCTGTTTAATTTAGACATTCAGAGAAATAGAGGCTTGAAATAGAGATGCCAAACATGCACTAAAAGGGCTTGAATTCAAAGCTAAAGCCCAAATCAACAGCTTCCCTTGGCATTCCACATCAAAGGACATGGGCTGAAGTTTATTCATTAGTGTCTTCCTCGTCTATGGGCTGTGTGGAAGCCCACCATGGGCCTTTCTATTAAAAATATGAACCACTCAAAATTAATGCCATATTCTATTGTGTTGTGTCGTCAATTTATATTTTATACTTCAATATCTCAATTATTAATGTGGTTAATATAATCAATAATGTATAAAATTATGCTTGCTAGTCACATTATTGATCATATGCTCAATTTTATAATGGGAGCAACTCTATATTCATTTAGATGCATGGCCCCACACCGTAGAGTTCTCCGCATTTCACTCATAATTGCCTTCAGCTATCTTTTTAGCGCTTTTTTTTTTTTTTTTTAATACTATTCCAACAATCAATGAGTGCTTATAAAACAAGAAATATAGCATTATCGTAGTGTTGACCCAATGCCTCATCTATTTCTCCCATTGGGATAACCTAGAGTAATTTAAGGCCCCATTCATATTCATATGAATGGATGAGAATCTGAAATATTATTCTAGGGCAGAATTCAAGAAATAAGCTGGGGCTGAAGTATGAAACCCAAACCGTTAAAATCCTCAGTTCCATTATTTTAATCTTCTATTCAACTTGAACCAGAGTTATGCCCAACCTCATATTATTTACATGGGAAGCATGTGATTAAAATAAAAAAAGGTTGTCAAATTATATTTCTTCCACAATCAACCTCAAAGATAGCATTATGATGATGACACTAAATTTATTTCAGAGAAAAAGTAGTTTGATTTGACTTAAAAGAGGTGTGCTGGTAAATCCTGGGGAGGAACTTTTCTTTCAAGGAAAAGGACCCCCTGTTTGGTCCAAACAGGGAAACCCTCTTTGGACCAATCAGGGGGTGCCACATGGGAAATTTTTTTTTTTTTTTTTTATTGTGTAGAGGAGATGAGATGTCATTGATTTGACATTTCTCCCCCATATGGCACCCCTTAAGTGGTCCAAACAGGATTTCCATACTTGGTCCAAATAGGGGATCCGTTTCCTCCTTTCATATAAAGAATTAAGGGTCAATAATTGATTGTAGTGCTAATGATGAGAGACTTATGTGAGTGTGTGTGGGGGGCAGAGCTACAATGCAGCGTGCTTCTCCTTACTATAGTGCAGCGACAAGCTCCATCCAATAGATACATTCCACGTCATCAAAACTCTAAAACAAGTTCCCATTTTTGGAGATGACTTTAGAGCCAACATATTTTTGATTGATTTTCAATAATGCCCCAGCAAGATCTGCCTTTTAACTCTTTTTGAATGAGTTGTGAACATTGCCCTACCTTTTGAGGACCCGCCTTCTGTAATTGTAAAAATGAGGCCTACTAATTAAGAATTATAACATGGGCCCACCTTTATGGCTAGTTACACATGGACCACGCCTTTAGAAGAATTACAACATGACTCGCATTTATGAATTATAACATGGAGCCCACCTTTATAGGAATTAGAACGTTAGCCTACCTTTAGAAATTACATGGGCCCACCGTAAGAATTACAATAAGGGTCCACATAGGGATTGTTGTGCAAGGGACCTATCTTTAGAAATTACAATATGGACCACTTTTTTGTGATTGTGAATGTGGATACACACTTCTAGAAATTACTAAGTGGAGCCATATTGTTGGGCACCATAATTGTAATAGACACTTGGGGGCCCCGTTCTTTTACTAGAATTTATAGAATTTATGTCTGGTGGTTGTCTGGGAATTTAAAATGCTAGTATTTGAAATGCTGTCAAATTTTGGAATTCTTAATTCATTGTTTCATTCATGACCTGAATTCTTGCTTGAGCTTCCGGAATGCCGTTATCCCTCTCCCGGAATTTCAGTGCCAAGTGAGATTTTCAAATCCTCCTTGTTAAAGTTGTTTTTCAAATGCTGAGTTTTTTGGGATTTCAAATGCATGGAATTTCAAATACCTAAGAATTCTGATAGTGAAACACATAATTTCTGACAGAAATTCTGAATTCCCAGATAGCCTGAATTCCTTTTAGGAATTCTAATAAAAGAACAGGGCCTTGGGCTCTTGGAAAACTCTAAAAAGAAGTTCTTATTTTATAATTTAAAGCTTATCTATATTAGAGCATTTAATAAACTTGTAATTGTATTTTATATTTTAAGGATTATAACCATATTAGAGTTTTGGCTTGTAAAAATATGTGTACTTTTTTAATACAGTTTTTTTAGCTAAAGAGGATGGATGTGGATAATGCAATATTTATAAATTTTATTTTACAAAAATGAACTCATAAAATTTTTAAAAATAATGCAAATTGTGGGTTATATACTTTTATTGTAATTTCTGAAAGGGTGAACCCCAATAACCATAATTTCAAAAGGAGGATGGGCTCACATTCACAAAACACAATAACCGTGTGTTGGTGTGAGTGAGTATTTATTTGAACAAAAACAAAAAAAGAAAAACATAAAGAATAAAGAAGAGAGACTTTTGACCATGTAGCTTTTAGAGGTAAATGGCACCCATTAATAATTATGATTAACAATGGAAGTTGTATTCACAAAATTCAGGGAAAATGTAGGGATTATTAAAAAAAAAAAAAAAACTATTTATAACAAGCAAAAAAAAAAAAAAAAAAAACTTAACAACACATCTGTTATTTTCTATAGTGGGAGCCACTTATGAACAATCCAATTTGTACACTCATTCCCTTCAATCCGTACCAATGACACCACTCCAGGTATTGTTGTCCCTGGGATTTTATCTCAATAAGTTTGTATGCAATTACAGCCATTAAAATTTGATAAATAAAAATCCAATAATAAGATCAACAGTTCAAGTAGATCGGCATACTCATGTTTAAATTAATGAATTACTCATCACTACATGGTTTTCTTTCTCTGTTTTTAAGTACAAAACCTTTTGCATTATTATTGGGGTCATTAGGACTTAAGATGCTTTCCTTTCTCCATCTCCATCTTTTTATGCAAAACCGAACACACTTATAATTGGACAATGCCAATAGAAAATTAAGATTTTCCAAGTCCCACGTTAATTCGGTTACTCTAAGTATTTTTTTTTTTTATCGTAACGGTAAAATATATTAAAGATTTAAGAAATTAAAAAAAAAACATACGTAGGTATTAGAACTAAATACCTACACAAAAATAACAAATTACAAAAGAACAAGCAAAGCTCCATCTTTTTCAACTCCTAACTTAGTCAAAGCATCTGTCGTGCCATTCCCCAACCGAAGCACATAAAGAAACTCAACATTCAAATATAAGGACCAAGTCTTGATTTTATTGAAAAGAAATATGAGTGTTTCACTCATGCTTCTAGCTGAGAAAAAGGAAAAGCCCCATAATGAGGCCCACCTATTGAAGCTCTCACATCCTTAAAATGAACGCCCTACCCACCGGTGGAATGTCCCCAAATTTACTCTCATTGGAGCTGGCCGGTCTCAAAGTTTGAGCATGGAATTGATTAGTGATGCATATGATTATGTTAATTAAATATATGTGATTATGTTAATTATATTATATATTAATTATATCCTCAATCTCACGGTGGGACCGACTTGTATCGGATTAAAATTTGAGGGAATCCCAGTGGAGGAGGGAGTTCGATTTTGAGTGGGTCAGACATATATATAACTCACCTCATTTAGCAACTTGGAGTGCAGTGGTCATGTTTAGCAAATTTTCCCTTCCAAATTCCTACACGTCCACAAACAGGTGAGGTTTAGCTTAACCTCCACAAACAAAAACCCAGATCCGACTTGAGATGCTCCTTTGATACCGGTTAAGACAAAGTGTTATAAACTTATAACATACAGATCTGCTGGGCCTTGGGCCATGACCAGCACTACTCATTTTAAAAGAAGCAGATTTAGAGGACCTGTATGAGCAAAACATAAGATACCCACATGTTTTGTGAGGGATAAATCCTTGGCAAAGTTTGTCCTTCTCTCCTTGGTATTATTAGTCAATCTCAGCCTCAATCGCTACGATTACAATTTAATCCCAACATATCATGCCAAGATTTGAGTCAACGGGATTACAAATATGTAATCAAGAACGGCTCCTTACCCCAGCAATAAAGAGCGGCAGATCTTAATAGTGGTTCAGGCCGAACCTGGCCTCCCCACCCTTGCATATGTGAGCTGCTTTTACCTCACATGTATGAGTTGTGTCACCTCATATCTATGAGTTGTGTCTCGTTGCATATATGATTTCCCATCACCTTGTATGTGCGAGTCTCATAGGATACCCGCCCCTTAGCAACGATACCCAACAAAAAAGGGATTAGAAACTAATCCTAATAATCATGCCGCGGCTGGGTTCCAAGCTTTGAGCGTGTATTTTGTATCAAATTACCATATTAACTGATAATAATGTATGAATCGAGAAAACGTTTGCTCGTATTCTACAGAGAGTACCTCAGTTGTGTGTATGTGTATATGGGAGATGCTCATATTAGAGATGCTCTCACCTTACTATGAGAGATAAGGTGGGGGCCCTCACAAATCATAGTAGGATGGGAGATGCACTTATAGGAGCATATATATATATATATATATATCCTGGATGCCCGTTTGTAAATCGGTGGGAGTGAAATCCTTGCATGTTTCATTACAATTGAGAGGGGCCGGTTATCGACGATATTCATCACAACCGACATCCTTTCATCCTCATTACAACCGACATTTGTTCATACATGTTCTTGTATGTTTCAGCCCTTTTGGTATCGCTCCGTAACCTTTTGAGTTCTCGCTAGGACCCCGAGAGGGTTTCCTTCCCAGCCAAAGTGAATATTAAAAAATGAGCATCAAAATCAACTTAATTTCCTTTTAATTGGTGTAATCTGCTCTTGTTGTTGGACTAAGCTATTCTGGTTTCTTTCCCTTTTGCATGTACGAGTTTTGAATTTCATGTGTGTCATATAGTCACAGGTCTTAGCTGGATATCCTCGTTGGATGAGGTTCTTCATACCTGTACGTAATATCGTTGGATAGCAAAATGTGCACCGTTTGAAGATTAGAATAGAGGCAGTGGACAATTTGGTCTACGCGAACGACTACCAGGAAGAGCCGAATAGGAGACTTAGATTCAGAACTGTAATAAGCTGATTCACGTGTATGCAGTCTCATGTTTATAGACATTGTGGATGTGGTGGATGCCTGTTGGCCTTGTTTGAAAATTTTCTTTTTGCTGAGTTCGTCCAATGGCCTGGAGAGGAAACTGAAAACCACCCTGCACAGGATCGATCCTTGGCGGGGTGTACGGGAGGGGTGTAAATCCCCGGCCTCATATGATTTTGGTTTTTTATAAATATATGTGACTTGTCACCAAGTAGAACTTTGACTGCATTTTATTTAATATCCAGTACCGTTATTAAACTCATGAATGGCAGGGGGTTGATTCGGGAAAGCCCAAAGTCAGCTTTTTGGGCTTTTCTTCAGCCACTCGCACTCTTAATTTTCTCCATGTATGCACCATGCAGGGAGGGTTCATCCCATGAGAAAATAAATACAAGCACAAGCCTGGAAGATTAAAAAGGAAGAGTATGAGAAAGCCCATTGGGAAAGTCTAGACTAGATGAGGAAGGATTTAATTTACATTTTGTGCGTCAGCGTTTCTGCAGAAAAGGTGTAGAAAATCTGGCTGCTTTTACACTGTAAATTTTTCTTGTTCCGTGCGGCTTCTTTTTTGAGAGGAGAAATGCATAATTTGGCTAAATTTTCTATGATTAATTGTGTGAAAAATTTTGTGAAAGAAAAAAAAATTCACAAAATCAATTTTCCACATGCACACACAAACGTGCACTTTAAGAGTCAAAGAAAAACACAATGGCACATGCATATGACAATCCCATAGGCCTTTAGAACACCCATTTGCGTTGCCTTGACCCTTATTGTAAAGGGATTTTTTTTTTTCATGTACGGCTCTACCTTTTGTGTCGAATATCTCTACACTTAGGGATCATTTTCGTTTTATATATAAGATAGAAAAAAGGGTTTTACATGTGTAAATGTTGAATATATAAATATTTCACATGTAAAATATATTATTAATTTTCACATGAGAAAATGAGTACATCCAATGGTTTTAGATATGTTTCGATGTTATGAATGAAAGTAAGTGATTGATGGGATTTGATGTCTGGCCAACTGCATCACCAAATGCAATCACCATATGAAATATGAGTATGAAGTGTGCATTGACACCTTGTTGCAAGTGGGAAAGGTGAAAGAGTTATTTAGAGCAACGTTGGAAACCTCGTGATTCAGACTTTGCTTATCCAGCTCTAAAATATTGATTCGGAGAGTCAACTCAATGACTCATGAAAGTCATTTTTTTAAAATATCTAAAAGTAGATGAAATATTTATAAAATCTAAATATAATTATATATTACATGTATTAATAATAATAATAATGATATAAATTAGTAAATTTATTACATTTTAGTAATTTAATTTTAAATTGATAAATAACTCAAAACTTCAACCATTAATTACTTATATTTGACTTGACTAGGTTTATTCTATATTTGACTTAGTCTTTAGTCAGAACAAGGTGACTCAGCAATGTCAAGAATCAACTTGCCAAGTTTTTCAACTTTAATTTAAAGATTTCATGTGGAGATAGCCTTATACGCATGCCATTTTCACACTTGATTTACACATCACTCAAATAAACGCAATCATGCATACCCATTACGCATGTAAATCCTTAATGGCCCGTTTGTATTTTTGTGTACGTAATTCACTTTACTTAAAGTGAGATTTCACTTTAAAAAAATACAAGGAAATGAAATAAATCATATCAAAATGTACCAAATTTCAAAAATCACCATTGTACTCGGAAACTCATGTATGCCTCGAACTGTTAAGACTAATTTTTAAAGTGAGCCACACTTGTTGACAAAAAACAGATATTTTTCAAAGATATATAGTTGCGCATGTTTGGCCTTAATTGCAGATTGTTCCGCAGCTGCACCAACTGAGATGGTCTGCTCAACTTTATATCCATTCAAAACGAAATTTAAAATAAGAAAAAGGCGCTTGTAGTAGTAGTAGTAGTAGTTCAATGAAAATGCATGACATTAACATCCCCAGGTCAACTATAGTGTTCAAGTTCACCATCCATGAAGAAGAAGAAGAAGAAAAAGAAGAAGAAAAAAAAAAAAGGGCTAATCATGAAAGCTAGAAAACATAGAGGATGAAAGCACGTAATCAATAATTCTTCTTCTCTTGTCCTTATCATGTAGGACCGCCATGTTCTATGTCGTCCTTTTAAGGTTGCGGCCATGTTTCTGACTAGTAGTAGCAGAAATAGAAGCACTCGATGAAGCTGCAATGGCATAATCATTGTAGTCAGATTTTACCCAGTTCTGAAATTCTTCTCCACCAAATGCTTCCCACATGTTGCTCCCAAGCGTCATCTGGACCAGAGCTTTCGAGCTCGAGCCCATAAGAGGTGAAGTTATACTGGGCAGCACCTGATGCTGCTGTGGCTGTTGCTGTTGTTGCCCTTCCAACAAGGTGTGATAAGGTGATGGACCCAACTCAGGACGAGGAAAGTTAACCTTGGCTTGGCCCCACGGAACTCGATGGCCTTCTTATCAAAAGCTCGAGCGGCTTCCTCAGCTGTGTCAAAGGTCCCCAGCCATACCCTCACTCTCTTCTCTGGATCATGGATCTCGGCCGCCCATCTACCTGATGGCCGCCGTCGGACACCCCTATAGCTGCTCCTCTCCTCCTCTTCCTCCTCTTCTTCTCTATTCTCATATGGTGGGGAGAATAGGTTGCAACCCAAGCAGTTTTCAACCCCATGCCCACAAGTCGAACACGGGTCTTCATTTACATTAAGCAAAATCGAAGACCCACTACTGGGAGGAGCATCTCCCAGGCCATGCAAGGGCATTTTCAAATCATGCACGAACAATGCTGCCCTCCACAACCTCATTCAAGAGCACATGCTCTTATAATTTAGAGGTTCTCCCTTGCTTCACAATTCTTATTGTGTTATCTAGACCTCCATCATGTTTTTCCCCCCTCCGTTGTATATGTAATATGTATATATAGTCTTGGAGTCTATGCGGGACGATCGGATTATGCCAAATGACACTTGGGTTGGTTGGCTCCTTTCCTTCTATATAGCAGGAGACAGGTGTTGTTGAAGGGGACGGTGTCTGTGTTTTGTGCCATTTTTTCATTTCTAATGCAGGGCTCCTACATTCATTGCAAATTAAAAAGCAAGTTTGACTTGCGAGGAGACTTGGATTCGGTGCAGTGACCCAGAGAGCATAACCCGATTCACGTGAGACAGGACATAATTGATAACGCGGTTTGACCTAATCCCTCTTTTTTTTGTGTTTGGGTTATACTTTTGAGTTTTGACAACCATAAGGGTCCGTATGGTAATTTTATTAATATAGTCAAGTGCAGTCAAATTAAGTTAAATATTTTATCAAAAGTATTTTTTATTAAAATTCTCTCCGTTTTTTTCAAAAAAAGTTAAAAAGCAACTACATTTACTCACTAAAAGATAAAAAAACTCCATTTTCCAATATAAAAAGGAAAACATATTTCATTTCAAACAACTACAAATAAAATACTATCATAACTCACTTATATTTTATTCATTCCTTTTATTTCACTTCACTCCACTTAATTTTAAAAATAAATTACCAAATGAGCCCTAAGTGAATGCTCGCAAAATAAAATAGCATTATATATCCAGCCAACACAGCTCACTCATCATTGACTGGTATTGGGCACCTTAGCTCACATATATAGAAGGATTTATCTCTCGTATTCAAGTTAAAAATATCACTCCTTAGTCCTTACCCATAATCAGCATACGAGCGAGGAAAAAAATAAAAGGGATATATAGCATTGTCCTCCAAGAGTGCTTTTTTTTATAATTCCACAGCAGAGCATCTGTTTGTTCATGTGAGTCAAGGCATCTCAATGTTTTTCTTTGTATATTACAATGTGAGTCAATGCAGAGCATATGCAAGAGTGTGGCTCTTTTTGGGACCGATCGTTCTATATAATTTTCTTTGCTTTTAAGCCCCGACAGAAGCTCCTTTTTAGAGTGAAACAGCTGGATATGTTAAGTATGGTACAAATCATTCTCTTCGGTTTGGTGACGTGATTGGGATTACCAGATATGAGTTAGGACAATCATTGCTTGGTTTGTATTATTTTCAATCAAATGTGGATCCTCTGTCATAGCTAGGCGTTTTTCATTTTTTTTTTTTATTTTTTTTTTTTTAAGTGACAGTAAAACAGATATTAAATCTGGTAATCATTCCACAACTGTCGGAAAAAATATAATTACCTTAGAATTGTTCACCCGTAGGATATCTAATATTACGATATCCTAGGAATATCACATCTTGCACTTGACTCTAAATCTATATATATATATATATATATATGAGTAATATTCAGGTGCGAACTGTTCTTACATATTATGTGAGAACTTTTTTGTAGGGCCCAATTGCAGACCCCGTTTGGGGATGGGACCAGGGGAGATAGAAAGATCTATGTGAGACTACCTGAAGTATCAAGTTTGACCCCAAACTCATGCCCCTAACCCCTTCATCCGTAACCCACAAGTTTAATGGCTTCATATTCAAAAAAATATACAACTCAATCCAACGGTTCAGTCCATTCGAATGTGTGCCAATTTTTGGGATTAGTGACTATCATGGGGTTTCCTATTGGTTGCTAGGTTTGGATGGGTTGCTAGTTGGGCTCCGCAAAAAAGTTCTCACATAATATATGAGTACTAGTTCTCACTTGAATATTTCCCTATATATATAGGATAATATTTAGGTGGGAACTGTTCTTACATATTATATGAGAACTTTTTTGTGGAGCCCACATTTGGGGATGGGACCAAGGGGATAGAAAGAACTATGTGAGACCACCTCAAGTATCAAGTTTGACTCCAAACTCATACCACTAACCCCTTCATCTGTGGCTCATAAGTTTAATAGCTTCATATTTAAAAAAATATTCAACTCTCGATCCAACAGTTCAGTCCAGTCGGATGTGTGCCAATTCTTAGGATTAGTGACTATCAAGGGATTCCCTATTGGTTGCTAGGTTTGAATGGGTAGCTAGTCGGACCCCGCAAAAAAGTTCTCATATAATAGGTGAGAACTAATTCTCGCTTGAATATTTATCATATATGTGTGTATATATATATATATATATTAGGAGGGAGAGAGAGAGAGTTAGTTTTCAAATACTGTTATTGTAGAGGATTTCTATGTTTAACGGAATTCAATGTAGGGGCCCAACTAATTGGAAAATCCAAATGGTTTAAAACAAAAATTCTACCATTTGACACTTAACTAGAATAGTAAAAGTCAAGTAAAACTTCTATTTTTCAGACAAAAAGTCACATCAAAAGTACTTTAATTCAAAATTCCCTCATTCTTTTTCAAAAAAATGTTAAAAAAACAACTTCCTTTCTCCTCCAAAAGACAAAAAATCTCCACTTTTCTATACAAAAATTCAAAAAATATTTCATACCAAACAATTAAAAATAAAATAACATCATAACTCACTTATATTTTATTTCCTCTTGATTTGATGCTTTACTTTACTTCATTTCACTTCAGTTTAAAAGTAAAATTACCAAACGGGCCCTAAAGTTTCCCAAATAAGAGTTCATCCCACAGTATGATTGACCATTTTATTAAAAAAAGTGAGAATGAATTTGCATAAGATTGTATTAATTATTATTTTATCAAATGGTCAATTTTATACAAGCAAAGGGTGAATTGGTCCTTGCCTTCAACGAAGGATTTCACTGCGCCTAAAAGAGAATCTGAACTTGGGTAAGCAAAGCTTAAAAATAGGGTTGGGTGACTGGATCAAAGCAATATTTTTACCTTGGGGAAAGCGGGATCGATCCCTCCATGTGTGTGAAACTATCCTACCAACACCACTCAACTATGAGTATGTTGTGTGTATTGAGGGGGAGGGGCTTTGACTTTATAGAATTCTTTGTACAAAGAGAGAACCCGGATCCTTTTAAGGCAGACTCATAGAATTCTTGTGTGCCCGACTGAAACCCAGCAGTGGGGTCCACCTTCAAAATTAAACCACTATCCCACCTGATTCTATCGTCAAACTAATAGATGACCATATTCATGATTGCCTGCCATATAAGTGGGAATGGCAGCAGAAGCTGTCACGCACCCAAAACTGAAACTGGGGATTATGCATAAGATTAGGGCTAATTAAAAATTTTCTGACGTTAATCAAATACAACATGGCCCCAATCATGTCCTATAGGATCGAAGTTCGCGGTGAGGTATAAATATTTCCTCGGTAAAACACAGCGGAACATCATAATAAACAAATGGTACAATATAACATATGAGAGTATACACATCTTTCTATTCTATGGGTTAAGTTTAGCAAAGGATAACAAAAGTATATTAATTAATTGCTTCTAATAAAACCTAAGCAAAAAAGAATAAATGCAAACTAACCAAAGTATGAAGGAACTTGTGTGCTGGTCATGACGACAATACCATCGACACACAACTCATACTCACCATCATGCTAAATTGCCTGAAGCGATGCCTCCACTTTTCCAAAGGTAGATGTACCCAGTACCTATGTACCAAGTGCAGTATCAGACACGACGGTTGGGAGGCAAATACAAATATAAAACATCAACAGATATGCAGAACGAATCAGATTAACCAAGTAGACAAAATCATATAAAATGCATAGTGTTCTGATCATAAGAAATACGTAGCATTCAAATCATAAACAGACTATCAAAGTAGGTAGTCTACATATGCTAATTACGACGGGATAGTGTCATTGCCCTCGCTTACTCACATTGAGTCGTGGTGAAGATATCAATAAATTGGGATCAAAACCCGGTGTTCAGAGTGATGCACAGCTGTGGCATCAATTGGTGTCCATTACACCAACCCGTACTGCAGACGGTCCTTTCTTGGCTCATGCGGCTCGGTCCCCAAGGGCTCTGGCCCAATCTTGCCTCAAGGTTCTAAATTCAAAGTCCTCACACAGGAAGTGCCCCACCAGTGTTGAACGTTAATAGCTGAGTGGTGCCTGACACAAAGAATCCTAAACAAACTTCGGTGAGGAGTTAGGTTTTCTTGTGCGAACAAAATCCATCAAACAATAGAGAAACTA
The DNA here is from genome assembly GCA_003546025.1 of Camphora micrantha. Taxonomy (NCBI): domain Eukaryota; kingdom Viridiplantae; phylum Streptophyta; class Magnoliopsida; order Laurales; family Lauraceae; genus Camphora; species Camphora micrantha. The sequence goes on from QPKB01000008.1 coordinate 3,942,302, forward strand.
CTTTGCCTCAGATCAAATCAGACTTTAAACAAATTTCAATAGTAGTCATCTTCAAGCCTTACATTCAAAGCCACCTAACCTCAACACCTCAAACAAACCTCAGAATGAACGAAACATCAAAAGGGATCCTAAGTCCATCATCTAAGTTCTCAATGTAATCCCAAACAAATCAAAGTAAACAGAACTAAAGAATATGTTCGTTACATGTAGACAGTACAGGACGGTACAATTCGGAATCAGAAGAGATAAACAATCCAATCTTAAGTCAATTGTCATCCCCGGAGTCTCGTACAACCCTACTCAGTCAATGAAAGGAATTAGGGTTCGCGATACCCAGACGGAACCTCTTTGTGCATAGATATAAAAATGGTATCTCGTTGTCCCATTCTGTTCAAGATTGAGATGCATTGAAACCCGAGAAAACGGAAATAACTACGAGGAATCATCAGCTCAAAACGCTCCTCGTACAAATTAAGTCAAATAAGTCCAAAAAGGTAGCTAAGGTTCCACCTAAGCCCATCCAGTTCTAAGTCAAAGGGGCCCTTAAGAAAGAACCCCAGTTCATCCGGTCGACCTCAAACAGGGTCAGTTGATCTCCTTCATAGCTGGTCGACATCCGGTCGAGGCGGGTGCAGGTGTTGGGTTTTGACCTAGTATTGGATAAGGGGGAAAAGGGAGAAATGGGAAATGGGTGGGGGCCTGCACGTGGGATAAAGATTAGGGGGGTGGTGTTTCACATGGGATTAGGTTAGGTGGGTTCATTGGATAAAAGTGGGGGAGAGGTTTGACTTTGGGAAATAATAAAATAAGTTTAGGTGGGTTCGGGTCAGGTCGGGTTTTGGGTTGGGTTCGAGGGTCCGGATCGAGATGCAACAGAAAGACAAAATCTGGGAAATTAGGTAATCTACTTGATGGTGTCAAAATCTCGAAAAGCGAAAAATACTAAAAAAAACCCTCAGAAGCTTCCGAAAATGGCGACACACACTCCTATTGTACCCAAACGGGCTCAGATCTCAACCCCACTTCGCACGCACGATCTTAAAGATTAATTGGACATGTTTGGCTTATAAACGAGCTTAATTATCTAAAAGCATAATTAATTAAGCTAATTATAACCTTGGAATCCCGGGATGTAGCTAATTATAACCTTGGAATCCCGGGATATAACAGAAGCTGTGCATGGCATGTGGGCCCCACCTGCGAGACCATTCCAACCATAAACTATCATGAGTAAAAGTAGCTCATACAGTATAAATGTATTTAAACACTATCATCAGGTGAATGGATGCTGGGGCATGCTAGATGCTAAGATGGATAAACGGTTTTGTCCCATCTTCGTAATTGACCTATTTGAATATGGCAGTCCCAAACATAACGATACATTGGCCCGGGCTTGCAAGAGTTGGCTGTTTACCAACCCCAAGGGCCTTTGATAGGATCAGGTTATTTTGATGTTTCTGCCACTTCCAGTGATGAATAAGTCATTCCTCAAAAAATGTTTCCAACTGCAAGTACTTGCAGTTTTGTTGTTTTCAAACGGGGCTCAAGTATTTGCTAGCCCCGTCAATGGGACGCTTTGAAACAGGTAAAAAGCCCGGCCTTGCCCGTCCCAAGCCCTAAAATATAGGACTTTAAAAAAAAATTTGAGCCCAACTGGGCTTGGATAATACATTTTAAAGCCTAGCCAAAATGGGATTGGGACTGGGCAGAAACAACTCAGCCCTTTCAAGCCCGGCCCGGCCCAGTGCAAAGTTATTTAATGCTAAAAAGATTTATCAGGAATATTGTGTGAGATTCGGTGCCAAAGAAAGTGATCAGATAGCAGATAATAATGATGCAACTAGTAGGTAATTTAAAAGACAGACTGGTGATGATAAACATGGAAAGGCTCGTTCTCTTTTTTTTAAAGTATGAAAATGAAATCACCAATAAGGCAATTATAGAAGAAAAAACAGAATGCAGAAAAATCTAAGTATGCAGAAAAAGATGACACGATAGATATATTATACTGGTGGAAATTAAATTCAACTAAGTATCTTATTTTATCTCGAATGACTCATGATATTTTAGCTATTCCAGTTTCTACCATTGCTTCAGAGTCAGCATTCAGCACAGGAGAGAGGGTACTTGACCCACATAGGACTTCTTTGAAACCAAATACGGTAAAAGCATTAGTTTGTGCCCAAGATTGGTTTAGTCATGACCCAACTAGTGATGGTGATTTAGACAATAATAAGAATGCACTAACTGATGTTTTAGACATATTAAAAGAAAAATAATTTCTGTTGATTTCTTTTTTATATTGTTTGACCCATATAAGATACTCATTCTCATTCATTTTATTGATTTTCTGATTTTCTATTTTCATGGCAAAAAAAAAAAAAAAGAAGTTTTTAACCGATCCTACATTACTTTAACTTGACTCATATAGGATACTCATTCTCATTTATTTCTATTGATTTTCTGATTTTCTACTTTCACCGGTAAAAAATAAAAAAGTTTTTAACCATTCCTACATTACTTGACCCATATAGCCTGTTGGATACTCATTCATTTCTATTGATTTTCTGATTTTTTACTTTTACCGGCAAAAAAAAAAAAAGTTTTTAACTCCCTCATGTTGCTGGTTGCATTGCATTGCCGATCCCAAGCCTGGAAAAAAGGAGGAGTGCTTAAAGTCCGGTTCACATAGGGTGTCTAGTGACAGTAGGAATAATTAGAGAATGTTTTGTTTTTATCTAGGAATCGGGCTAAGCCCAGGCCCGGCCCTGTTCCAGCCCGGGCCAGTACGAGACGGGATTTGATGTAAGTCCGTTCAATTTAGGACCGGGATTGGATAACATTTGGCAGGCCCATCCTATTTTAAGGACCAGATTGGACAACCTTAGCCAGCCGGGCCCGGCCCGGCCCATTCACAGGCGTAGTATTTACCAGATTTCAAATAAGGAAAAAAAAAAAAAAAAGTCTTCCTCCAATTATGCCTTTGGACGACTCTGGGTTGTTTCCAATTATGCCTTTGGACGACTTATGGCACCTGGAGTGGTGCAGCAGCTAGGCGTAGGCCTCGTTGGTCCGGTCCTGAAAGTGTCGGGCATGTCTTCTCCTCGAAGGGCCAGGCAGTCGGGTGCTCTGATGGGATGGGGCAGGTCCCTGAACTGGCAGGAGGAGTATCTAATTTCAAACCCAATTGTTGAAGGGTCCAAAAATGGGGGACCATACCCAACATTTTCTGGGTTAATGGTACATGTTTAAACAGGGTCTTCAGATCATTTTCCTGTTCATATTCCTAAATCTATGTTGCATATGGCCAGGAGAACAAGGATACAGCTACTACCCATCAATCTACCTACTGGGCCCATGTTGAAAACATGTGAGAAATATCCAGAAACTAGGGGTGGTTTGAAGCAGGTGGAAGCAGTGGGCGAGGAGATGAAAGGTGGAGATCATGAACACGAAAGTGGGAACGCCGAACTTTGCCGCCAGGTCATACGCATGGCTTCCGAACAACTCCACCACGAGGGCGGAGATAAGTTTGCTACCCGCGGATAGCATCTCGAGGAAGCGGTGGAGGAAGAGGAAAGGGATAAGGGCATTCTGGGTATTTTGATAAAATGGAGGAAAAAGTCATTAGAAAACTCACATTTTCACCGGATGTCCTAATTTGAAATGTAAATGTAAAAATTAGGCCCTGACTTGAAGTCTAAGGTATTTTTTATTGATCTTGATTTGCAATCTGAGAAATACTTGAGTCATGTTTTGAAGTTCTCCCTTTTAATAAGAGAGCCTTAATTTTTTTTTTTTTTTTTTTTTTTTCTTTTCCTTCTTAGGTAGCCCAGCTAATGGGGCTCACCCGAGAGTACCATGTCTAGAGTGAGTGCTTGCACATGTAAAAAGAAAGAATCTACATATGCTAGGAGTAATCAACCCTTGGTCACCCTGGTGAGAAGCGGAGTGTTGCCAACCAACTACGCAAACAGGAGGTCCTTAAGTTGAGACATATTGCAGACGGTTAAGGGAATGAATGAAAGACCACGTGTAGCCGACTGGTCTTTTTTATCAGACCCCCAATCATTTGTTTTTGCTACCTGTTTGTTTACCAAAAGGAGCAGTAGGACTAAAAAGTAGGTCATGATGTAACATTTATTATTACATTGCTGTTGAGTGGGAACAAGTGACTTAAGATATTAAGTTATCATAGGTTTTTTTTTTTTTTTTTTTTTTTTTTTTTTTTTTTTTTTATTATTTGGATGGAGAAAGTGTAGGAAATAAGTAGTGTTCAATGTGACACTACTAGCCCCTCTACTCCGTGTGATAAGTTAGAGTGAAGAAAACTAAGGGGAAAAAGTGCTTTTTTACTTGAATCCTTTATTTTACATTAGATATTAATCAATTGCCACTTTATTCTTACTACTCCACACATTAAACAAACTGCAATAGCTATTCGTCAGGGTCAATCTTAACCCAGTGTTGGAGTTCCTTTCCTCCAAATGCCATACTAAGAAAGAATATTCCAAATATTTGACACTGTATAACGTCACCGGCGTAATTCTGCATGTGTTGAGTCAGCGATGTTTTCATTATGTTGCTGCTGTTGACCTTCCAATAAGATGTGATAAGGAGGTGGGCAACACTCGCCCAAATGGGAAGTTAAGCTTTGGGCGGCTCCTACGGAACTCGAAGGCCTTCTTATCATAAGCTCGAGCAGCTTCCTCAGCTGTATCGGAGGTCCCCAGCCACACCCTTGCTCTCTTCGTAGGAACATGGATCTCGGCCGCCCATCTACCCGATGTCCGCTGTCGGACACCTCTATAGTTGCTCCTCTTTTTCTTGCTCCTCCCCCTCCTTATTCTCATCTGCAGGTGGGGCGAACAAGTTGCAACCCAAGCAATCTTCAATGCCTTGTCCACACGTTGAACACGGGTCTTCACTAGCGTTCACCACAATCAAAGACCCACCAGTGGGAAGAACATCTCCCAGGCCATGCAAGGGCGTTGCCAGATGATGGACGATGCTGCCATTAACAATTCCATTGAAGAGAACATGTTTGTAAGAGGATATAATGATAGAATTCTCTTCTTCTTCGGTGAGGCTGGAGCTGACTGCGAGTCTCCTTGTCTCTGCCTCTTCTGATTCAATGTCCTTCACTTCACATGCCATGTAGCTAAGTTTTTGTCGTTAAAAATATCAGCTTTAGCAAGATCAACCAACACTGATTTGAAAAACATAGCTTCTGATTTAAAAAAGAAGTTCAGATACCACTAATAATTAAAGGTAAAAAATTATCATTTTTTCTGAACCGCTAAATTGTCTCTCTCTTACAGCTAATGCATAAACCTGCTCGCAAGGATTTTACATGCAAAAAGTCTATAGAGCCCGAGATTTTTGTCCCAGGCTCTGGCACGGCTCCCAGAGCCCAGGATAAAATCCAGGCTATGTAGCACGGCTCGTGTATATGACCAAACTGTTCGTCTATTGGAGTCCGTGCTCTAAATATATCCGTGCGAAATTTTGACGAAAATCACCCTGCACAGTATGATCTGGTCCAACCTGTACTGGAGGGAGATGATTTCCTCTCCTTTTCTGAACGCGTCCAGAGGAGGAAAAAATTCAGCAATCACATGCTTGCTGCTCTCTTCCGCTGGATGAAGGTAAGTGGAAGGTGTTCTATGGAAGGTACAAACCCCGAGGAAGATAATGCCCTAACATCACCTTGTATAATGGGACAACAGATCCTTTTGTTGACCTTAATAATAGATCCAGAGGAAGGCTTGGCTTGGCTCCTTGTATAAAAGGAAAAAAGGAAGCAAAATAAAGAGCAAATGCCCTTTTGCGTCTCGGTTTCAGGCACCACAATGGAAGACTCGGGCGCCTTCTTCCTCGTTGCAGAAAGAAATCAGAACGATTTGGGGCGCTTTGGGAAGAAACCTTAGATTCATGCGATCTTGAACCTGAGCGGTCATATTTATAGTCGAGTCCTTGTTCTCACAATAAAATTACTTTTACGCCGTTTCCTATCATCAGTTGATTTTGGAATAAATGGTAGCTCAGTGGGGTGTAAAATCCTGTAGTCTATCTTTACGGAGTTCTAGAATTCTTCCCCTCAAAGCTCTTCGGTCTTGTTGCCTCCACACTCCATCTCGTTAGGAGCTTTCAATTCAACTTTTCCTGTGGCTGCTGCTACTGTTGGGCTTCTAATAAGGTGTGATCAGTAGGTATTGGTTCATACTCAGTAAAAGGAAAATTGAGCATGGCACGGGCCTCATGGAACTCGAGAGCCTTCTTATCATAAGCTCGAGCGGCTTCCTCAGCTGTATCGAAGGTCTCAAGCCACACCCTCATTCTCTTGTTAGGATGATGGATCTCAAGCCGCCCATCTACCAGATGGTCATTGTCGAATGCCTCTATAGTGGTTTTCTCTTCCTCCTCCTCCGCCTCGTTATTCACATATGGCGGGGACAACAGGCTGCAACCCAAGCAATCATCAACCCCAGCCCGCAAATTGTTAGATCCCGTCCCGAGTTAATTGAGATTAACTCTAATTAACTGAAAATTAAAGCTAATTAACTATGCTTAATTAAGCTATTGATGATTTATGGCCAAATGGAATTGAATTAGTCTAAAATTAATGAGTTAGGATTAATGAAATAATAATGAAGGAAACTGAATTAATTGAATAGGTTTTAGGTTCAAACTAAGAGAACAAGGACTTTTTTGTAAATACGAATTTCTGCGTATTTTGTCGAATACGGAAACTCATGATACCAACGCTCGTATCTCGACGAGTACGTTAACTCTTGTAATAGACTCGCAGTCGTTTGACGAAAATTTGATCAAATGACCCTTCATTTGACTTGAATTGAGAATATAAGAGAAGTTGAGGGTTTAAATGCAAAAATAGGGCTTATATGAAGGAGATGAGTTTCCTTTGAATTCATTCAACTCAATTTCATGGAGGAGTAAACCCTAAACACCCATTTTCTTCTTTCTTCTTCCATTATTCTTCATCAAGAGTGAGGTTTGAAGTGATTCAAGTGGTTTTTTAAGAGGTTTCATCTTCTTTCCCGAGTGATAAAGCTCGGGAAAGAACTCAAGAATTGTTTTTCTTGGAGCTACAAGTGAGTACTTAGATCATTTTAAGAACTTTGATGTTCTATTAAGTGGTTTGGAGTAATAGCTAGCACAAATAACTTGTAGAAATATATTTTTCATGTTTTCATGGAATTTAGGGTTTGAATTGGAGATTTTAATCTCAAGACAAGCTAAGTAAAGAAGGGCTCTTGTTAATTGTCTCCAATAAGGCGAGTATAAACAGTATTTATGACTAGATGCTAGTCACCATGAGTTTTGTTTTAGTTGTTGTTATTGAGGATGATTTTAACCGCTTCTTAGAATTGATTTGTATGTGTGTGGTTGATTGATTGAAGAAGAAAATTGGGTATGAGTTTATGGAGTATTGAAGGCTCAAATTATGTTTAAATGGCCTTTGGAGAGACTTAGAAGTGAGTAGAAAAGGTGGAAAATAATAAGTGCAGAAACAAGATAGAAATCCAAAGTTAAAAGTGAGGGAAACTCCACAATGGGCCTCCATGTGGAAATATGAACCTTTCAAAATAAATGCTCCCCAGTATATGAGCTTTCATTAAATTTTGCGTCAATCAGAATTCAATCCATCATAGGATTAACTGTTTATGAAAAACGTGATTATGATCCTTTTGCATACGTATTCCCCTTCCCGCCCAAAACAGAAACATACATATTCAACTTTTTCCTCAAATTTGGAAACTCCGTATTCTCTACTTGCTATGGAGATCTACAACATTTTACGATTCACGAAAAAAGAAAGGAAAAAAAAAAAAGGAGAAACGAAAACGATGACCCGCGGTGAAATCTTTTTTTGCAGTAGAATTTTTTGTTCTTTGGTAGAAAGGAATAGGGTTACACACTATAAAAAAGAATGAATTTGCGCGATATTCTATGATCCTAGGATACTGCACATTTTAAGGGCAATAACATAATTTTTGCAGCATCTTTCGCTGTACGAACTACTATGTTGGCATTTTTTAAACTCCAATCGTTCACCAGCAAAAGTCAAGTCTTAAGTAAATCTTACTGTCAAAATCCAAAAAGTTAAAAAACGATATTGGCTATGTGTTTCATACTGCCTGTGGTGGGCACTTTCATTTAAATAATGATCAATAATGCTTTATTGGTTGAGCTATCCACCTTGTATTAGTTTTAGGGCATGTTTGGATAACAAAGAGGAATCTTCTATTGAGAGAATTCTCTCCATCGCCCTAGAATCAATACATCCTCATATAGGATTTCCAATGAGAATTATATGTTTGGTATAGACAGAGGGTTCCTATCATTTGTAAGATGTATGATCTAATGGTTGTAAGCTTTTTTGAAAAATTCTCAAAATCTATGTAAAATCAAGACCGCAACTTTTTCTTCAAAGATGTTCTTGGCCATTTAGAGAATCTAAACGGTTCGTATCGTGCAAAGGGGGCCCACAGGAATAAAATATAAATTTTTTACAATATGAACTTTTCTGAAAATATCTCAAGATATAGAATGGATCAACAGCTGAAATCTAATCTAGCAGTTGTGCTTAACCTTTCGAAAATAAATCACAGTCCAGATCATGGTTTTGGGGCCCATAGGAACCAAAAAATGAAAAACAACAAACTGTTTTTTTATCTCGTTTTTATACAGTATATGTGAAATAAACGGCCACTGGTTTTTGGCCTATTTCTCATAATCTATGATGAATCAAAGGCTGAAATTTGATCTAGTAGTTGTGCTTGACCTTCCGGAAATAATTCACGATCAGGGTTTTTGGGAGCCCACAGGAGCCAAAAACTGGAAAACAACGGACTGTTTTTTCATCCCGTTTTTATACAGTATATGTGAAATAAACGTTCATTGGTTTTTTGCCAATTTATCATGATCTATGATGAATCAACGGCTGATTTTTTGTCATATATCCATTTTGGAGGGTTTCAACATGATTAATGGTTTGGATCTTGATTGTGGGACCCAAAAGGTAGGTTTTCAAAGCAAAATCCTCTAACGTTCCTCATCCAGTTTTTTCACTGTAGCATGTGTTGTAGCTCCGCCTGTCCTTGCAATGAAGGATTTCTGGCATCCGAAGGGGGGAGGTCTGATGTGAGAAAAAATCGGAAGAATGCATTTTCAGTGACTTTCCTCTCAAAATCTTCTACTGTGAACAAAACATCAGAAATCTACGCATGCACAGAAAAGGTCCAAGGATTTCCCAGCGAACTGTTGCCAAAGTGCACTTAGTGATTTAAGAACTTCCAGCAAAATTTAAAAACAATGAATAACTCAACTTTCAATATTCTTTAAAAAAAAAAAAAATTTACCCCAGCCAAGGGGATTATATTTAGGACTCAAAATAGACCCGCACATACAGGAAGAAAGCACACACAAGTAGAAAGGGAAACAACGGTGAACTGAGGCGTATTACCTTATCTTTCAAAAATTACCTTTCAAAAAAAAAAAAAAAAAAAATCTTGACGGCGAACTGAGGAGTCATTGGTCATATCTATTCATTGGAATGCAGAAATGACAAGAAGGAAAAATAAACAAATTATAGAAGAAAAAAGTTACAAAAAATCTTAAATTGACTGAATTTGATCGACCTTTACTTATCAATGGTATTGATGCTTGATCCTACGTATGCATTCCCATATACCCATTCAGATTATAGTAGGTTCCATAATTCACTTATAGTTCTGATCTGATTCAAAACTATAAAAGACTCTATGCTTGGTAACCATCGTATTCAGTTATAGCTCACAATTAAATTAATCTCAAATATATATTTCCTATTCTCCCTGCTGCATGAGTTCTAATGGAGGTGCCACGTGCAGATCTAAATGGTGCACTGCGTGAACGTACAGCTCCTTATCATTTCTTTGCGTGAGTGCGGGCTCTCATCTCATTTATGTGGGCTTTTTCTCCTACGGTAAGGGCTTCTTTTTCATGTGAATGGACTGTCTTTCTGTATGTCCGGGCTCTCTCGTGGGTCCTACCTCCCTTTGCTGGGTTACCCAAAAGAAATGGTCCACCACAGTCAAGGATGAAAATTATTTCTGAAGCAAACAGTACACTGAATTGCACATAAATTATTTCCTATGTGTTTATTATTATTTTTATGATTTTATTTTTTTGGTAAAAGAATGTGTTTGATTTATGACTTGATGGAAATTAACAACCTATATTTGATTATCATGAATTCGAGTGGGCCCCACTAAAACATCTATTTTGAAGGAATAGAAAAATAGAAAAGGGAAAGTTGGATTAATATGTATTTCATCCATCTTTTTCCTTCCTTTTCTTTTCTTCTCCACAGAACCCATTTGTTTGTTTCGTATTCAACCCATGTGGGACCCATGTTCACAAAAAAAAAAAAAATGATAACAGGTGGGACCCACTTTTACTGGTTGAAACCATCCTTCAAGCAAAAAAACAAAAAAACATCTTTCAATGGGGTTGAAAATTGAAATCCCTAACAAGTAAAAGTGACCGCCGCCACCTCAATTTTTTAATTTTCCTAATTCAACTTCTTACTTTAATGGAGATTATGCCCATCCCCATCATATTTTCATAAGACACGCTAATCACATTAAGAATTCATCAAACCCAGGGCAAGGGTGTGCATGGCAGGGCGGGCTGACGCATTTTCATGTTCATAATTTCAAAGAAGGTGGCTCCACTTTCTACTTTTAAAGGTTATTATATGGTAACAAGGCCCATAATATAATTCCTATAAAGGTGGAAATGCATCATAAGTCCTACGAATCTGGCCCCCAAGTTCTAACATTTAAAGGTGGGCAACATGTCATAATTTTTAAAGTGAGTCCTTTGTCCATAATTACAGAAAAGGTAGTCCGACTTTGTAATTCCCGAAGGTGGGCAACATGGTCTCAATAACAAAAGGTTGGCCCACATTTCAAATCCTGTGAATATGGGCTCCATGTTCTAATTTTTAAAGGTGTGTACCATATTATAGTTTCTAAATCTGGAACCATGTTTGCAAGTATAAAAAAGTTGCCCCACATTATAATTCCTATAATGGTAGGCCTATATTGTAATTCTATGAATGTGGGTCCCATGTTCGGTGGGTTATGTGTATACAATCATATAAAAAGGTAACTCAGCTTCAAATTTAATAAATGTGGGTCACATGGTCATTATCACAAAAGGTGAAGCCATATTTTAATCTTATGAATGTGGCTTATGTATCCTAATTTTTAAAGGTAAGTACCACGTTGCAATTTCTAAAGATGGATTTCATATTCACTATCATTAAAAAATAAAAATAAAAAAAGTAGGTCCCACATTGTAAATTCTATTATTCTATTGCTTTTATTCCTTCGCACAAAACTTATATAACGTAAATAAGTTTTGTACACTATATAGGTGTGAAAATGGTGTATAGATAAGGCCATTTACACACTTGATGGGTATGGAAGTATGGAACTCTTTCACAACTTCCACTTGCAAAAAGATGCCCATATATGGTTCACACAGTAATTGCATTTGATTATGCAATGGGTCACTGGATTTAAATCCACTAATTTTTCGCATTGGTAAATAATTTCCCATTTGGTACCATGCTTTCGCATTTATATATTGAAGTCTTTAAAACTTTCCCTCTTATGTAAACTTGTTGGGCCTATTTGAGAAGATTTGATGGGATTTTGGCAATTTGCAAGAAGGCTAACTAATTAAGCATGATGGCAAATCAAGATTAATGCTGCCAGCTCAAGGCTACTCGTGATTTTAGGAATTTTCAACTTTTGGGCATAATGATGCCAAATCAAGGTTAATTATCATGGACGGTCATGGATGGGCTAGTGGTTCCTGTTTGGAAGGAAATCAAGGATCAAGTGCGTCCCATTTGGTAGAAAATGAAGTGCCTGGTTGATGTGGATGGAGTTCGTCAAGGAAAGTGAAAAAAAAAAAAAAAGGATGGGGTTTCACTTTTCTGTGTATAGAGAAAGAATTCACTTGATAAGATGATCAATGATGCTCCTTAAGTCAATTCATGGCCGATCCAAAGGTTGGATACGGTGATTTCAGGTCAACCAAAAAAAAACAAAAAAAATAAAAAAAACAAACCTCCTTGACAAGTGACAACCAAAAGAATTTCAGGTCACATTTGGCAACCAAATCTTTAGGGAAAGATTTTTGGTTTTCCCTAAAATATTATAAATCTATGTTTAGCAATTGTAAATTTTTGAGAATTTGAACAAATTAAAATCTTCATTTGTTAGGATTTTCATATCCGACCATCCCCATAAAATTTTAAAAATTATCACTTAAGTAGATTTGCATACTGAACCCTATTTTTCTCAGTTATATGCATCGATACATACCAATATCAATATGAAATCCTCAACTAAACAAATCCCCAGCGAGGAATCCTTGTTCCAATGATAGTGAAGAATCATCAAATCTATGGATTCCTTGACTGTTACCAAAGATGCTCTAAAAGAAAAAAAAGTCTCAGTTAGAGGTGAATTCAAGCTTACTGAGCCCACTGTTGTAAGTATTCAATGCCTTTGGGTCAATTCATAAGCCTTATAAAGCCAAGGGCAAATGGAGAAAAGTAAAAAACTTTCTTTTGAAGTGTCATTTAAGAGAAAAAAAAAAAGGCACACTAAAAAATTTCTTAAGGACCCTAATTTTAACAACTGTTATCTTTGAATTTAGAGCCAGCAAAAGCCAACTCAACCCCGCCAATCTTATCCATATCTTGCAAATAACATGTATAATACACGTGTCGGTCATGGATCCATCTTTTCTGACCTACATTTAAAGTGTCCGATCAGGGTCATAATCATTTTTTTTTTTTTTTTACCCTAGCTATGGTGGCCGGGATCCTTTTTTTTTTTTTTTTTTTTTTTTTTTTTTTTTTTTTTTTTTATTTTTTACAGTACACCCGGGAAGGAAGCCCACATATAAACATGTGGGAATATAGGGAGAGATGGGGGCTAAACCCTGACTTCCCCAATAAGATTCCAACTCCTTATCACTATGGTAAGGAGCGGTTCTTCATAATCATTTTGTTACCAATAGTTACAGCTAGGGTCACACATAGGATTGCAAACGAAACGGTTCCGGATCATAATCATAGTGGACTCGGACCCGGACCCATTTCTAAATAACGGTTCCAGATCCAGTTTTGACTCGGAACTTGTTTTGTTGGTTCCAGACCCGGTTCCGGATCTGTGTCCACCTAGAAGACTGGAATCTAGTTCCAAAATCGATTCGAATTTTTCTTTATTCTTTATTTTTCTTAAAATAAGCATATCATTAAGCTTATAACATTGCATCAAGTATACTACCTCTAATATTATACATAAAAATGTCAAAAAAAAAAAAGATTTGATTTTGAGGTACAATTTGCAATATAAATGGCTCATATGCCAGGTCCCGGGTCCATGGATCTGAATCTATATGGATTTAGAACCAGACCCGTTTATCAATCAGTACCTAAATTAAGTTCCAGACTCCGACCACTGATGAATCGGAACCTAAAATAGGTTCTAAACCCGGTTTTTTACGGGTCGAGACTTCCGTGTAATCGGAGAATAGGATACCCGTTTGCAATCCTAGTCACACACGTACTAAAAGAGGAGGGTTTCAATGCAGCGAGGTTACACCATAATAAGGTGCAGCAACCCCACATATCAAGCCCATGAAGGATGGGAACGAGTTCCCAAAATTTCTTTCCAACCGTAGCTATGTAAACAAGTTTATTAGATTTCAAGGATTACCCTTCTACAAATATAATTTAAAAATATCCTTATAACTTTATATTTTAAGAAATATCTTTTATTATTTATGAGAGGATTTTCACTCCACTTAGAGGTGAGACCCATGATCAAATTGGCATATTTTATTTTTTTATTATATATATAATCATGGACTAAGTTATAAAAGCTAATAAAGTGAGAAAAAAATTTAGATGCGGCCACCTTAATGTCATTGTTCAGTATAATTTAAAAAGGAGCATGAAATCCTTAGCATTAAAATTGTCTTAGATCCGATCAATACAAATGCCTAGTGGGTCACTTCTTCATAGTGCCATTTAAGTTTTAGAAAATCATAACATAAAAAATTGTCTTACAAAATGTTTTTCTTCTCAACAATAACAAAATGATCTTTTAAAAAAGTCATTTTTCAATATTCATAACATGGATTAGAGCTTGCCTAAAAAAAGCTTAAAAAAATAAAAAAAAAAAAAAAAAACCTAATTGATAAATTTGTGATGTTGGTCCAAGATTGTTTTGTCTTTTCTTGTTTTTTTTTTTTTTTTTTTTTTCTTTCTATCACTCATAAGGCCCAAAAGATTTCAACCCAAAGAAAATGAAGAGCCATGCATACGCAAATAAGACCCTCAACAAGTGGGCCACCTCTCTACCAAAAAGCTAGTGGACCACCTAATGGATGTATTAATGGTCAACAAATAATTGATTTTGACCATCCAATTTATAGATATAATGTTTTGTAATTACTACTATTTATTTTCGATCATCTAAACTGCGTGGTGAATGTAAAAAATAATTGTTACCTTTTATTCATTTTATGTTACGACTCGTCAAAGGGGCCAACACCAAAATGGACATTTTAAGTCCATCACTAAGGGGAATTCTTTTTATCCATACATAAATTAAATAGGTGATGCTCAACCTGTATATATTTTTTATTTTATTTGTTTAGACTTTATAATGAAATGAATTCTCATTTTTTATCTTCAAAAAAAAAAATTATCTTCAAAAAAAAAAAACTTATCTTCAAAAAAATTATTTATTTTCAAAAAAAAATTATCTTCAAAAAACAAATTTCTTCCAAAAAAAATTTTTATCTTCAAAAAAAAAATTTTATCTTCAAAAAAAAAATTATCTCCAAAAAAAATAATTCTCATTGTTTCTTACAATTTGCACAATTCTACAATATTAGAAGAGAATAAGAGATCCAAAATATAATTTGATAGATCTTATCTTATGTCAAATGGGTAGCACGACAAAAAGTGCACATGTCATTTTTTTAATTTTTAATGGTAACAATAGATTATTAAAAAATTGAAAAGTGAAGATGTCATTCTGAATACAAATAAACGTTTTTAGGCTGGTATATATCACTAGTTTTACAAGTTTATTTTTTATTTTTTTAGCCAAGCTTTAAAAACATTAAAAAATGATTTACCATTGTAGGATCAATCATCATTGCCTTTATTTGAAAAAAAACATTTTATTAAGAAGAAAATCTTTTTTTTATTGTAGTTGTCTTTCATACTACGGTTTTTGTAAAATTATATTCGTGATGTTGAGCGTCATGATATATCCACTTATTAGACATTTGTATTGATTGGAGCCTATAAAGATTTTACAGTAATGATTTTATGCTGTTTTTAAAATTAGATTGTACACATCTAAATTACTCTCTTTTTTTTATATATTACAGAGCTTGATCAATTATTAGACAAGGGAGATGCTCCTATGAGAGATGCTCTCGCCTTACGATGAGTGATAAGGAGAAGGCCCTCGCATTCATATCCAATGCTAATAATTTTAATGTGAGGGCCCACGTTTCTATCTCTCATATAAAATAAAAGATATTTCTCATAGAAGCATCTCCCATTAGTTAAATAACAAAAAAAATAAAATAAAGTAGGACAATTTGAGGGTAGGTTCCACCTCATCCTACTCATTGGTGATAAGGAATTTTCTGGAAATATAATAAACATGTTTGTAAAAAAGTCATCATGTTGAAAATCAGGGACTTTGTTAGAATACACTGTCAGCAGGGAGTTTCGGGACATGTTCCTATTCTTTCGACGTGGAGGAACGAGATTGGAGTAATCCATTCCAGTCCTGCACGCACTGAAGCCTCACCTCGTACTGAAATGTAGGAGAAGGAGCTGGTCTACATGTACAGACTTTTGGGGCCGGTCTTTGGATCGATCCCAAAGTTCTCATCCTCGATCCAAAGACCGGTTCCAAAAGTTCTATTCATTTAGACTTTTATGTAGGAGAAGGGTAATAAGTACCAACGACCGAGAAAAAAAGGAGGTCTGTCTGGGGAAAAAGTAATTAATTGCGTGAGTACCAAAACCAGTAATGGAATTATTAATTTAAGTGCTTTTTGTATATATCCTCCTAAAATTTATAGAATTTATATATAGGTTTATGAGTTTTTAGTATTTGCAAATAAGTGTTTATAGTTTCATTTTAATGCTTTACGTGTCCCTAAAATCAATAGTCTTCCAACCACCATAGATTTTTAAAGCAAAATGACACTTTTGTCCATCTCTTTTATCCTTACATGCATAATTTCAAAAGTTTGGACCTAATTTTTTTTTATATAGCATGTAACATTAACGATTACACTTTGTGGGAAAGAATAATCCTACATAATTTTTTCTTTTATCAATATAGGACTCATTTCATTAAATTCAAAATTGATCATGAAGACAATCAACACATGTACTTATAACTGGTTAAGATTCATCAAATCCATACATGACGACCCACCGTTAGATAGAGGAAAGTTTCAAAATACATGATTATGCTTTATGTGTATTGGGTGCAAAATAATATATTGGGGGAATGAGCAAATATAAAAAAAATATTATTTTTTTACAATTTGCTCGGGGAAGGGGGGCGGGGGTGGTGATATTTGGCTCTATGTTAAAGAAACATTGGAGGAAGGGGCAAATGTTAAAAAAGAAAAAGAAAAAAAAAACATTAATTTTTAGAATTTGCGAGGGCGGGGGGTATATTTTAAAATTTTCTCAGCTATGGGTGGAGGCATCAGTCCCCAGGCCCTTATACCTTGTCCCACCCCTGGTCATGTATATGAGAGAGTTATTGAGAAAAACAATTGGGATTTGAAATAAAATAATGATAATTTTATAAATAATAATATACTTATTTTTGTTTAATGAATGTAAGGGCAAAGCTGCTATTTATATAAAAATCCAAAGCAAAGCCGTAATTTATATAAATATCTAACACAAATATCATGGTGGCTACCCATTCTTGTTAGGAGTATTGATTTTGGGGCACAAAAGGTAATAAAAAGAAAATGTAGGGGCCTATTTACAAATCCTACAAACTTTAGAGAGGTATATACAAATAGCTCTTAAATTAATAAGCGTTTACGTCGCCAATATACCAAGAGCTCAATGCCTCAGTGGCTTAGGCAACCAAGGGTTGATCATCCTCCAGTCCACTCTTTTGGTTGAAGTTATAAAAAACATAGAGTTGCATATGTAGTCAAGGGGACATGAAAATATGACGGTGTAGACAACCTAATTGATCGTATATAACGGTGGATCTGATGAAGGTGTAAAAACGGAACTAGAGGATCGATTTGTAGTTTTCCATGTGATCTCAATGATGAAAATTGAATTTTTAAATTTATTAAAATAAAATCCAAAAAGTGTAAGCATCTATAAATGTGGAACAAATTTTGTTATGTGTTTCAAAAATGACATGAGTCTTAATTACTTTTAATTACTTTTGACTCTTAAAATCCAATCTATTAAATTTTTGGGATGCTTTATTAATTATAATTATGCGATGAGTAAATTCGTGACTCAACTGGTAATGGAATAAGTCTCTTAATGCATTTCACGGTCCAAATCTTGTTTCACGGTCCAAATCTTGCAATAAGTCTCTCTTAATGCATTTCACGATTCAAATCTTGAAATAAGGCTGTGGATAGCCGATATCTAAGGATCTCTTCATCGTGGTTTTTCCTTTTTTCCCGTTTTCATTCCTTTTCTCAACAGAATGGGGTGGACGAGGACGACTTTTTCTACACTTTAAGTGCACGAAAATCGAGGAAGATAAGCTGTCCATGTGAATCGGTTTCTGGCCTCGTAGCTCGTGTAGAAAAGGAGAAATGTCAAATGTTGGTTCCTCGCGTCGGAAACTGCGCAGCATGTAGGACTCTTTCCTTCTGAATCCAGCGCCAAGAAACACAGTGTCATCTGCGTTGCGCTGGAAGGCAGGCTGACGTCATCTCAGGCAAGTCTCCTTCCTTTGTCCTTCCCGGCACGGAAATCGGAGCCAAGAGAACAGGGAGAAAAACACCGAAAAGTTACTCACTTCTGGCGTGTTTCCTGAGACAGAAACACAACGGCACGCTGCTTCCTGCCTCGAGAAGGGAAGACTCCATCGCACACGTAGCCGCTTCCGGCGCGAATCCCGAGGCTGATAAAAAAGCACGAGCCGTGCTACTTGTCCCGGGTTTTCTCCCGGGACATTGGCCGACTCCCGCCGGGAGCCGTTGGATCCCAGGCCGGTCGGGCCATGTCCCGGGACAAAATCCGGGACAAGTAGCATTTTTGAAAAAGCACAATATCCAGAACCGCTCCTAGGCGTACGCGGGTACTGTACGGGCGGCTGATGCAGATGCACGGTGTGGCTGATACAAGGCGGGCTCGGTCATGAGAAACATTGACCGGCCTTATCATGTTCATCCAGTTGAGAGATCTGGTATCCAGCTGTTAGAAATTTTTTTGGACCTGTTGCAGTCATTTCTGACTTTTGAACTTTGTCACGTGATATTTAGGTCGTTTGAGCTCCGATGGATGATCCGTTTGTGCTTACGGACTCCTGATAATGAGATCTATATAGAGGTAGTGAGAGATTGACGATCCAATAGTTTAAAAAGTTCTTAATCAGTGATCACGGTTAGTGGCATCTTGACTTTTCCTTTTATTTATGTGGTTCATATGTATTATAAAATCTACATTGCGTGATCTCACCAATAGCGATATCTTCAGCGAGAAGAACCCACTCGCGTGGAAATGTTGGATGGGTGCCTTATTTAGGAATTGCGCGTTAATTTGTTGTCACAAGATCTAACTCGTATTTTCTTTTGATGAATCTTGACTACCACTGCAGTATTATTTAATGGTAATTTGGACATTACCTTCTGCAGTGAGGTATAATAATTGATCCGTTAAATATTTAATCTGTAGATCAAGGGGTCGAGGATTTGATCAAAAGAATATATGCACAATCCCCACAATAGAGACATGATCTCTGGTTAGTGGTTTAAAATTTGATAAACTACTAGGTCTCAGATGAAAATAATCTGTGATGCATGCATGTACTATTGATTGCCTAATGGATCCAAGATTAACAACTACGTTGATCGGATCGATTATATAAGTGTTGACCACGGAGGGAAAAACTAATTGATCAATGTGTTCGAATTCTATGTCTATTGTCATGGTCTTCCACTTTAGTGGGGGTGTATTTCTTAAGTCTCAAGTCTTTCAAATATTTAAATTTCAATGAAATTTGAGGCAAGAAAAAACAATAGTTTATTTAAGTCAAGGGAACATGAGAATATGAAGGGATAGACAATCTAATGGATCAGATACAAAGGTTATAGTCATATAGCGGTGGATCGATTTGTGGTTGTCCATGTGATCTCAATGATGGAAATTGAATTTTTGAATTTATAAAAATAAAATCCGAAGATTGTAAGCATCTATAAATATGGAACAAATTTTTTTTATGTGTTTAAAAAATGATATGAGTTTAAATTACTTTTGACTCTAAAAATCCAATTTATTATATTTTGGGGATACTTTACTAATTACTACTCTGTGATAAGTAAATTTGTTGCTCAACTGGTGATGGAATAGATAAAGGATATCTGTTCTGAGGCAGTATAGTTGTAGTTTGCATGCATGGGAGATTGTTGTAATTATTTTTTTTAAATTTCTGAGATGATATTTGCTTGCTTGATAGAGCTTGTAATATATAAAATTTTCAGTTTCAATTATTTTGTGTGTGTTGGATGTATGGTTTGGCACACTTATAGCATTGAAAATATGACACATCAACAAAAAAGGATAAATAGACTGATTGGGATGATACCATTACCTAACAGCAGATTATTTTCTCTCAAGTTTTATCACTACAAGGTTACATGATATAATTAATAGTTAATAAAATTTAATAAATAAAAAAATTATGGTAACATCGATCACATGTTCGTTCCCTTGTCATGCATCTTGGAGGGAAAAAACCTTTAAAGCCGCCTGGGATAATCCTGAATTAGACCAATAGAGTTTTGTCTGTCATAATAAAAGGCACTTCTGAAGTGATCGATGTCATCCTTTATCTGCTTGCTAGAACTAGAATTCTCTTAGTAACTTAATCTTAAAACAGTAAATGACAAATGTATACAGAGCATGGTTTCTTACCCATGGAAGACTACTGTAGTAGCAATTCAAACAAATTATAGACATGACACTGTTGTTTTCAACTCAACTCTAGCTAAGTTGGTCACAACATGTGTGAAAGAGTATATGAGTTGGAGTCACAAAGGGAAAAACAAAAATTAAACAATTAAATGAAATGACGCTTGCTTTCTTCTTCTTCTTCTTCTTCTTCTTCTTCTTCTTCTTCTTTTTCCAAGAAGAAAATACATATGTATAGGATTCCAAAAAAAAAACCATTCAAAAACTCAAACATTAGCCTCTCCCCACGTTCCAATGGATTTCACCATGTGGGATCTGAATCTGATCGGTTGAAACGTTACTTTTTGTGCTTGTTTTGGTGATCTTGAATTAAATGGTTTTCCAGCTAAACCACTGCAGAAGACTACCACTACAGAGAATATGACACATCTAAAGAAGAGGGCCAACAACCAGCCCTTGCAAACAAAAAGGAAGCACCTCCAAAGAGGGTGGATCCAAGAAGATAGGGTAGGATCCCTACTTCAACAAAATCAAAAAGAAAAATAAAAATAGAAAGAGAGCCCGACAGAACTCTAACAGCAGCACTAAAAGGAGTGCCCTGCTTCCGAAACAAAACTTCAACTTCAGCATGAACTCCACTTACAACAAGATATGCTGAAACTACAAAAAACCAGAATTGCCACTTCTGAGCCAAACTACTGGGAGTAGGATAAAAAAAATAAATTTAGGCATGTATTTTTAATGGTAACTATAAGTGCCTAAAAATTACGGACTTAGTTAAATGAGATTTGTTATAAAGCTTTTGGGAAAGAAAGTAGCTCCTGAAGCCTGAAAAGAAAAGAAGAAGGTTAGGTGGCTGCAGCCAGCCGAAGGCACTCCGACGCATAAATTAATTTAACAACTTAACAAACGATGAGTGAGTGGAGAAGAAGAGAGGGCTAAGGGTGTGTTGTGTTTGCATACCTTTACTGGTTTTACCTCATGCATATATATAGGCACTGGTCACCTCAGATCCTTCCTTAGTGGGGGTAGGTGGAGATATTGTCCCATCGAACCATACATTTTCTCCTCAGCGGAGGTAGGTGGAGGTACTGTCCCATCGGACCATACCTTGACCTTTTGAATGATTACTGATGTGATCGTCGGATAAAGACTACCCCTTATTTATATCCGACGCCCATCTTATCAGTCAGCACGTAGCCGTAATTCATTAATGCTGATTGACATCTAGTATCCACTTCGGTCAACCGAGCTGATGGAGGTACCGAAGTCAAGTACAGCCTTATTGTAAATGCACCCTGACACTGTTGCCGAACTGTGTAGGGTCGGTACCATTATCGAACTGCATAAGATCAGACGAGGTCAACTGGTACTTTCACCGAAATTAGCCAAGTCTGGTATGCAGTGGTACCGCTATCGAGCTCTAGGAGACCGAGATCATGACAAGCCTAATTGGTACTTTTACCGAGATCAGGGTTTATCTCTGTATTACGGAAATGCCCCCACACTGTAACAATAGATTAGTTGATAATTTAGAAGTGAAGATGTCGTTCTGAATACAAATAAAATTTTTAGGCTGGTATATATCACTAGTTTTAAAAGTTTATTTTATTTTGTAGCAAAGATTTAAAAATATTAAAAAACGATTTACCATTGTAGGATCAATCATCATTGCCTTTATTTAAAAGATCATTTTATTAAGAATAAAATCTTTTTTTTATTGAAGTTGTCTTTCAGACTATGGTTTTTGTAAAATTATATTCGTGATGTTGAGCACCATGATATATCCACTCATTAGACATTTTTATTGATTGGAGCATATAAAGATTTTACACTAATGATTTTATGCTGTTTTTAAAATTAAATTGTACACATCTAAAATTACACTCTTTTTTTTTTTTACTTTATTATATGTTACAGAGCTTGATCGATTAGTAGACAAATAACAAAAAAAAATAACATAAGGTAGGACAATTTGAGGGTAGGTCCCACCTCATCCTTTGACTCATTGGTGATAAGGAATTTTCTGGAAATATGATAAACATGTTTCTACAAAAGTCATGTTGAAATCGGAGAATTTGTTAGAATGCACCGTCACAGGGAGTTTCGGGACATGTTCCTATTCTTTCGACGTGGTGGAACGAGATTGGAGTAATCCATTCCAGACGCTGCACGCACTGAAGCGTGAAGCCTCACCCCGTACTGAAATGTAGGAAGATCCCAGAAGGGTAATAAGTCCAACGCACCAGACAAACCAGACAGACAAAAGTAATTTATTGCGTGCGTACCAAAATTCAGTCAAAAAGATTATTTGGACCAATTTTTTTTTGGCCAAATCCAATGATATGCCTTGAGTATGTCCTGTGATATTCAAGGCATACCATAAAATTTATCTAAAATTCTATCAAAAAAGTTTGTCCAAATAGTACTACTCAAATTCAATCATGGAATTGTGAAATTAGCAATCGTTTACGTCGACAATATACCAAGAGCTCATGCATGTTTGGGTGTTTTACTTTTTAGAGTTAATTAAGTGAAGTAAAGATTATTTTAAAGAAATAATAAAATATAATTGAGTTATGATGATATTTTTTTTTAGTTGTTTGTGATGGAATTTTTTTGACTTTTTTTATTATTGAAAATGAAGGTTTTTTTTTTTTTTTTTATTTTTAGTGGAAAAATGATGTTATTTTTTACTTTTGTAAAATAAATATGGTGGGAATTTTAAATTAAAGTGTTTTTGGTGGGATATTTTTTATTAGAGATGGAACCCTGCCTTACTTGACTCTAATAGTAGAATTGCCAAACAAGCCCAAATTTTTTATCAACCTCTAGTCCACTCTTATGGTTGAAGTTACAGAAACCTACATATGTTAGGGAGTTGCAGATTCTTTTCTCTCGAGTTCTGTCACTACAGGGTTACATGATATAATTAATAGTTAGTTAAATTTAATAAATAAAAAAAAAATTATGGTAATATCGATCACATGTTCGTTCCCTTTTCATGCATCTTGGAGGGAAAAATCTTTTAAAGCCGCCTAGGAGAATCCTGAATTAGACCAATCGAGTTTTGTCTGTCATAACAAAAGGCACTTCTGAAGTGATCGATGTCATCCTTAATCTCAAACAGTAAATGACAAATGTATACAGAGCACGGTTTCTTACCCATGGAAGACTACTGTAGTAGCAATTCAAACAAATTCAAAACACGACATTGTTGTTTTCAACTCAACTGTTGCTAAGTTGGTCACAACATGTGTGAAAGAGTATATGAGTTAAGAGTCACAAAGGGAAAAACAAAAATTAAACAATTAAATGAAATGACCCTTGTTTTCTTCTTCTTCTTCTTCTTTTTTTTTTTTTTTCCAAGAAGAAGATACATATGTATAGGCCATTTCAAAAAAAAAAAAAACATTCAAAAACTCAAACATTAGCCTCTCCCCCCGTTCCAATGGATTTCACCACATGTGGGGTCTGAATCTGATTGGTTGAAACGTTACTTTTTGTGCTTGTTTTGGTGATCTTAATTAAATGGTTTTCCAGCTAAACGTTACTTAAAACCTAGAAAAGGTGTATAAAAAACCACCTGAACAGTAATTTGGCTTGTAGAGGTCCTCATCATATTGGAGCACCACGTTCCAGGTCCTCCTTGACAAGGTTGTCTCCATGTATCTCTCTAGTGGTGGCAGAAATCGGACTACTGGATAAAGCTGCAAGGGCATATTCACTCTCGTCGATTCCCACCCAATCCTGATTTTCTTCCCCTCCAAGTACTTCCCACGTGCTGGCCCCAGATGCCATCTCGACTGGAGATTCCCAGTTGGATCCTATTAGAGGTGAAGTACCGGGCAACATATGATGCTGTTGTTGCCATTCCAACAAGGAGTGATCAGCAGGTGTCCTATGAGGAAAATTAAGTCTTGCACGGGTCCCACGGAACTCGAGGGCCTTCTTATCATAAGCTCGAGCAGCTTCCTCAGCTGTATCGAAGGTCCCCAGCCACACCCTAGCTTTCTTCGTAGGATCTTGGATCTCAGCCGCCCATCTACCAGATTGCCGTTGTCGAACACCTCTATAGTTGCTTCTCTTCTTCTCCTCCTCCTCTGCCTCCTTATTCCCATATGGTGGGGAGAAGAGGTTGCATCCCAAGCATTCTTCAATCCCCAGCCCGCAAGTCGAACACGGGTCCTCCCTCACATTCAGTAAAATGAGAGACTCACTACTGGGAAGAGTATCTCCAATGCCATGCAAGGGCATTGCAAGATCATGGTCGACACTGCCGTCCACTGCCTCATTGAAGAGCACATATTTGTAAGTAGATAGAGTGATAGCATTCTCTCCTTCCTGGGTGAGGCCGGTCCTGAGGCCAGCTCTGCTCGTCTCTCCATCCTCTCTCATGGTCTTGGCTTGTTTGGAAGTTCTCCCTTGGTTCTCCATTCTTATTGTGTAACCTAAATCCCTATCACGTTTTTCTTGGTTCTTGTACATGCATGCATGTAAATATATAGTTTTGGGGTTGGGGTTCTATGCAGGAGTTCGGCCGGACGCGGCTGCTCCTTCTCCTTTCCTACTGTTTTAAAATTGAAGCCCCAACTGCCTATTTTAATATCTAGAATGCAAGAAGTTGAAGCAGTGGTCGGTGTATTTGTCGGCAGGGGTGGACCGAGGGTTTCATCTGGGGGGTTTTTGCAAACTTAAATAAATCTTTTTTAACAAATCAAGATAGCTTTTTTTTTTTTTCAGGCCATATCTCAAACTAAATTTATTTTTGGATTTTTGGTGATGTGTGTGAGGCATTTTGGGGAGCTTTATCTAATACAGCTTCTGAAACGTTTTTATTAAAAGAACGCAACAACTTTAACATCTCCAAAAAAATTTCAGGGTTGATTGAACTCTAACTTTTATCATGTCCCCTAAAAGTAGAAACTTGAAATGCAAGCCATCGGATTATATCAATCGAAGCCTTAAGGCGTACCCGATTGTTTGTAATTTGTTCATAAGTGAACTTATCAAGCACTTTTTGTATGTGTTGAGGTTGATTCATCAAGTCCTCGTATGATCTCTCAGCATCTTTATGAAAAATATTATGACCTTTTCCTATATATTTTTAACAAAGCACAATTTCTTCCATCCCTAACTTTCTTCTAATTCCAAAATCCATCAATAGTGAATGCAATTTTGTTTAGCATGTCCGATTGGCTTATGAAAGAGATAACATGGAAGACAAAAGGCTGCATCTTTCTCTGGAGAATATTCCAACAACGAAGGAAATAAATTAAGACAAGACTCTTGAAAGCTACGAGGATAAGCCATTGATCCAGATTTCGGATTGAGAGCTTCGATTGGTATGGACTAACCTTTATGTACTTTCATCGAATTTCATCGCGTTGACTGACATCATAATCCCATATCTGGCGACGCAATCTTGGATTATGTTCCAAAGAACCAATATCATCATCATTATTAATTTCAGTTCTTTGAAGTTTTGTAGGATGATTTTTCAGCAATTGGAGTTTTAACGTTAGATGTGGGTGATGGCCCATCAGCATCTAAGTTTGTAAGATTTTTTTCTCTTGAAAAATTCATCAAATTGTAGATGACTTTCCCATCTACAAATCAAATAAAAATCATATTTTTTATAGATTTCATATTCTGATTTGATCTTTTTTTTTTTTTAACTTTGTACAAACAATTAAGGGGGACCACTTGTTATAAATTTAAGATATAAACGAATTAAAGCATATTATATATAGGGGCTAGCGATTTGAGAGTGGGGGGTGGGGCGGGCGGGAGCACATGGCCCCCTGGGCCTACTCCTAGGTCCACCCTTGTTTGTCAGTCTGATTGAAGTCGGTTTCGTATTGACCTTTGTAGAGCTCCTATTACTAGCAAAAGCATATGGATATGATGAACCCAAATCTTCTTAGGCTGAAACTCTGAGAAATCCTGAGTTAAAAATATGGAACTCTAAAACACTGAACCCATGTATTATAATCTGAAGTGCTCAAAATAGATGTTTAGATTTTCTATCAATCCGAATTTGCTCAATTGTTGGATCAATTGTGTGATGAAAAGCTCAATTAAAATAATCTTATGCATATTCATTTTCATGTGTTTCATCAAATAGGCAATCCAATAGTGGAACAAACTAGGACTTCCGTAACATTTGATGATACCCTATATAAAAAGAGGGGGCATTTATTTTGAAAGATTCGAATTTCAATAAGTGAACTCCATTGTAGAGTTTTACTCCTTCAACTCAGAATTTCTGTAGATTAAAGCCTCACTTAGATACGGATCCAATTAGTTGGTTAAGACGTGGATGCCACTTTTCGTATTCCACTTCAGTAACTTTAACTTTACATTACTCGGATTCGGTCTATTAACCTGAATATGCCTTAGTCTGGCCCATGAACTCCACTATCGATTGTGTGATGAAAAGATCAATTAACACAATCTTATGCATATTCATTTTCACGTCTTTCATCAAATAGGCAATCGATGGAACAAACTAGGACTTTCATAACATTTGAGGTTATCCTATATAAGTAGAGCGAGCATTTATTTCGGAAGGATTCAGATTTTAGTACGTGGCCTCCATAGTAAAGTTCACTCTTTCAGCTCAGAATTTATGTTGGTTGAAGCCTCAAAGGATACGGATCCAATTAGCACGTTAAGACTTGGACGCCAGCTTTCACGTTCCACTGCAGCAATTTTTAATGTACATTACTCTAATTCAGTGTATTAATTAAGGCAAAAATATTAAGCCGGTTTCTAGATGAGGGAATGTTGTAATCTGAAAGTGGATTAAGCGTTTCCAGCTGAGGGAATATTGTAATCTGAAGTGGGTTTCTAACAGCCGGTTTCCACGGCTGGGAGATTGTACGACCTGGCCTTTTCACTTTTCACTTTCCATTTGGTTTCCAACAGTCCTACAATCCACGATCGCCCATAGAATTATCGAAAGGGTGGCATTTTGAAATTTGACTTTGACTTGAAAAAAGATGCAAGCTGTAAGATCCTGGTCCTATTTTAATATTTATAGTATATTTTAATTAAAATATCATTATTATTTTAAATAAGAAATACTTTAGTTATTTAAGTGGTTAAGATTACGTGAATCACACGTTAGATTAAGTTCTTGGATCCGTGAGTTGGGTTAATGTGTAGATGACTTGACCCGCAATTTGACCCGATGACTTAAGTCAAGAAAATATTCCCTTTTAACCTAATCCCTAGTTTTAATAAAGGCATGTCTTATCTCTCCCCATTTATCTCTGCAATTCCTCCGGTTTCTTTTTCGTCTTCTTTCTCTTTCAACTTCCCAAACCATTGCATCTTTAGGATCCAGTCATTAGAATCAAAATCAGAGGATATCATCATTATTAGCTCAACTTTTTTATCTCAGGTAACCCTCTACTCAAACCATTAGGAGTAGATCTATACTCTTAGATTACATTCTTATTCTTTCCAATGGTAGGTTTTGGATATGAATACCATGAATCTGTTTATTTGAGCATTTCTATTCCATCTTCTATGTCAGATTGGTGTTAGGATTGTGATCAAGCACCGTGGTAATCTCGAATTGGGTATTGGTTAGGATCTGTTACTTTTCGCCAACGTTGGGTAAAAGGCAAGTACGTTATCATGATTTGATATTGAATATGTGTTTTGATCTTTGATTCTTATTTAATGCATATAGGTTTGTTTGAATGCCTATTGTAAATTATTATGGTAGATTAGGGATTTTAAATGGATATTTGGGTTATTTGGTGTTTTAGGATTGGAATTGTGGTTTTCCTTTCCGTCCGAAATGAATATGATTCGTATGGATTTTTGGTGGGATTGGAACTCTCCTTTGGTACAGGGAGGAAAATGGATGAAATAAGGGGAAAAACCCAAATTTATGTGACTGCACGATCTAGGCCAACATTCTAGACGTCGTACGTTCGAACGTTGCCTTGGAACGTTCAAACGTGAAAATCCACAAACGTTTGGGCCAAACAACAGAGACATCAAACGTTCGAACGTTCTCCTTGTGCGTTCGAACGTTCAAGTCCACTGCTCCTGAGCCAAAAACCCGAGACTCTGAACATTCGAACGTTGTTCTCTTACGTTCGATCGTTCAGTGCACTTGAGCAATTTGTGATTCTTTTCAACTGTTTTGGCTCTATATCGTTTGAGGATTTATGGCATCATGTATGGGACTTCATATGGATTTAATACCTTTAATTACCAACCTGGATTTTACATAAGAACCGTCTTGGGCATACGGGATCTTATTGATGTAGGATTCGAATACCTGCTATAATTTTAATGAACTCTAGCGAGAAAGGGTCAATACATTTCTAACGGAACCCTTCATTGGGTCTATGCACCATGAATTTTGAGAGATGTAGCGTTCCTAGCTCACTAGCGTTTATCATTGTGTGTTAACGAGTATATGAATATGCGTCTAACGTTAAGTTGGTTTATATTATGTCTTGACCTTCGGATTTACATGCATATCTTGGGTTAGGTTATGTATTCCTTTAGATGCATACCCTATTGTATTGTCTATGGACCATGAAGTAGCTTAGCAAATTATGTATGACGATTTGACTATGATATGGAATGTGGAATGGCGAGCACTCCATTTTGACTTAGGACTCTTGTGTCGAAGCATTATTATTATTCAAGTCTATTATGCATATATGTTTATGTGTGGGTTATTTATGGATGATTGCAGTATCGATATATGGACGGTTGAATCACCGATGTGAGCAGATCACTTATAATCCGCTTTGAATATGAACATGTTATCCTGATATTTTGATCAGATTATGACCACCGACGTTATGGACGGGCTTTCTCGATTTATTTAGGGCTGATGTTATACGTGTGAATTTTATATTGCTCCCCTTTATGTCGTTTGGACTTATGATGTTATACGTTATTTCTTGTCATTATCTTTATTATTACTTCATTATGACCTCACTTGTCTTTACTCAACTTGATATCGTATTTAATTTCGAATTGTGATCATGTTCTAGCTATTTACTTTGTTCTATTTGATGCATAGGTGCCGAGCCCTACTTTACCGAGAAAACGGAGGAGGATCAAATATTTCGAACGTTTGAGCTAACTGACGAACCAGAGTGGGATGCCGGAGATGACTTTGGAGTCATCTGAGTCAGCATGAGAGATAACGTCATCTTAGCAATTCTTTAGATGAACATTGTTTCTTAATAAAACTTCCTTTAGTAATTGTTTAATTTTTTTAGCAACTTTAACTATTAATGTTTATTTGATTTTTGTATTGGGTTTCATTTATGAACATTCAATACCAATTGAATAAAGCTTCCGTTGGATTTAATGAAATTTATTGCGACTCATCACAGTTTGAAATTTTATGTGAGTCCACTTTTGGAAGCTTGTGTTGTATTAAATACAAGAAATTTGAATTTTATTTTTTTTTCACGATTTTCCCCATTTATAATTTTGGGGACGTGAAAGATACCCCATGCTCTTGATCTGTTGCTTTGTGATTGCCGGCGGCCTGGATTTGGTAGGCATCTCACCTCTTTTAACGGCTAATTTTTAGGTAGTGTTCAACAACACCTACCATGTGAAACCTTGATAAAAAATAAATAAAAATAAATAAATAACCTATGGATCTTAAGGCTTTAAAGCTACACAAATCATAGATTAAAGGAGTGAAAATCTACAATGGGGCTACCTATTGAAATTTAAATCATCCGAAATAACCACCCTCTAGGTAGGCAGGGGTTGAACCCAGGTTGTGTCCATTGGGGCATGCCCTAGATCAGATCTAGAATCTCCCAAAGAGCGGAATGCACCCTGACGCATCATCCCATTTGTGAAAAGGCTCGCCCCACCTTAAATAGAAAAGAAAATTGTCTCAGAGGTTTATTCATCTCGTCCTCTTCATCGGTCCCTGCTCTCTCTGTCGATTGGGTTTCAAAATGGTAACTTTCTCTTTCTTTCTAAGCTGGTCCTATACATTTGTAGTGTTTTGAGAATTAACTATTTGATGAAAGTCCCCACAGAGATGTTAGCCTAGTCGACTTACTTGATATTATTTTTTTACAAGGGGATGAAGTCGTGTTTCTCATGCTTGGAATAGGATTAGGATTTAGGTGCAAACTATCACATCTCTATGCTGTGGACATTTCATGAGCTTCAGTGCTTTAATTTATGGTTTTGACTTCATTATGGTTGTGGATATCTTATAATGAACAATCATCTCGTGAATTTGTGTTGAGTATGGATGATCTAATGTGCACATTAGCTGTTTGTTAAAATTCTACACTGAATCCTAATATTTTCCTTTTGATTTTATTGCATAGATGCTCTATTTAGTGCATGGCGACTGTGAATGGTTAAAGGGATTATTGGAGCAATGGCAACAAAATATACATATTTTGTTTTATGGAAAATCATTTAAGTGAGTTGCTGATGAACTTTTCATAATAAAAACAAAGCAAATATCAGCATGATTATTGATCCTATGTTGTAATGATGTACTAATGTTTATACAGGAAAAGAAAATTTAAAATCAAATAAATAAATAAATAAATATTGCACTGACAATTGTTTTTACTCTAAAACTTTTACTGACATAATAATATGTTGTCGATGAAAAGAAAAGCCAGCAAAATGATTTCAAAATAATTACTTTTAAAAGAATAAATATATTCCTGACGAGAAGAAACGTCGGCAAAAAAAATTGGTAAATTATTTGAGTAAAATGTAAATATTTTACAGGCGCAAAAAAATGCTGGTTAAACAAATTGAAAAAATTATTAGTGTAAAATGTAAATGTTTTGCTGGTTTTTTAATTTATTATTGGAGAATAATCCTCTTTTCTCGGCATTATAAACCTCTTTTCTCGGTGAAATAAAACGCCGGTAATGTATAACTTTTTACCGGTGCAACCTCTTTTTCCCCTGCAAATGGTATTCCTGGCGAACTTTTCCTGGCAGCTTGTCGGCGCAAGAGAAATCGCTGGAAAACGGTTTTTGCCAGCGTTTTATAGACCTTTACCAGGGCTTATTTAGTGCCGGCAAAAGTACAAATTCTTGTAGTGTCTGAATTAATTGGATCGTTGGATGGACTGTATTTTATCCGAATGAACTGTTGACCATTAAACTTTTAGGGTCCAGATGGAGATGATAGAAATCATGATTGGAGCTCATTTTTTGTAAGTAAGCTCAAGCTTAAGTGGATCAATTGTGTTTGATCCAAATGGACTGTTGACCAATTAGACTTTTGAGGCCCAGATGGAGATGATAGAAATCACGGTTGGAAGGTCTCCTAATGCTCAAGCTTAGGATAAGGTACGCTCAAGTATGTAGAGGGGCCCACCTAGAGACCCACAGGGGATGAGGATGTGGGAATTTCAAAAACTCCCCTATCTCAAAAGGGGAGTTTCTGTCTCAATCTAATAGCCAATGATTTGTTGGTATTTTAAGAGAATCTATAAAAGATCCACTTTTATAGGAGAATGTTTAGGAGAGAGAATTGGATATGTATATCATATATGAACACGTGTCACACTTTCATTGGCTAAAAGAAAAAAAAATGCCTGGAGAGTTTTGTAGCATAACTTAAATATATATATATATATATATAGGGACCAGCTCTTCTAAGATGAAACTTAACTTATACTAAGCGAAAATAGTGCTGGTTTCACAAATCAAAGTCTAATATGCTGTTTTTTGCATGATAATCGTCTCCAAAATCAAGATAAATCTAATTAGAACTGATTTTTTCAGTTCCATCATGCAAAAAATAGATATTATCAACTTTGATTTGTGGAACCAACACTATTTTCGATTAGGATAAGCTAAGCTGCAGCTTACGAGAGCCCTGCTCATATATATATATATATATATATATATATATATCAGAGACTTTGATTGTAGAGAATTTCTATGTTTAATGGAATTCAATGTAGGTGGCAGCTTATTGGATAATCCAAACAGTTCAAAACAAAAAATCTCCCTGGGGTTATTACTAAAGTTTTCCAAATAAGAGTTCATCCCACAATATGATTGACCATTCGATAAAAAAAAGTGATAATGAATTTGCATAAGATTTTATTAATTATTATTTTATCAAATGGTCAGTGTTATACAAGCAACCGGTGAATTTATCCCTGCCTAAGAGGTCCACCCCTCCAACACACACCCCTTCAACTAAGGATTTCGCTGCACCTAAAAGAGAATCTGAACTTGAGAGCAAAGCTTAAAAATAGGGATGGACAACTGGAACAAAGTGATATTTTTATCTTGTGGAGTGGGCGATCGATCCCCACATGCGTGTGTGAAACTCTCCTGCCAACACCACTCAACGATGAGTATGTTGTGTTTATTGAGGAGGAGGGGCTTTGAATTTATAGAATTCTTTGTACAAAGAGAGAACCTGGATCCTATGAAGGCAGACTCATAGACTTCTTGTGGACCCAACTGAAACCCATCAGTGGGGTCCACCTTCAAAATTAAACCACTATCCCACCTGATTCAATCGTCAATGCATAGAAGACAATGGAAATTCTGAGAGAGAGTGGGCCAACAACATGGGGAACTTTGTTAAGGATGATGGAATCCAACGGTTTGGAATATTCCATGAGCAAATAGGAACACATAGGTCCACAAGAACTCATAAGGTTTTAGTGGGTTTTGACTTTTGTATTTAAATCCCCTGATATCGTATGTATGCTCTAGTTGTCGCAGTCGGACTAAGCTATTCTGGTCTCTTACTCTTTTGCACGAGTTTTGAATTTCATGTGTCATACTCGTATAGTCACAGGTCTTAGCTGGACGTCCTCGTTGGATAGCAAAATGTGCACCGTTTGAAGATTAGAATAGAGGCAGTGGACAATTTGGTCTACGCGAACGACTACCAGGAAGAGCCGAATAATTGGATTAAGAGCGGTAATAAGCTGATTCTCGTGTAATGCATTTCTTATGTTTACATTGTGGAAGGCCCACTGGCCTTGTTTGATTTTGGCGTGATTCGTACTCTTCCTGCTCTAAAATATATGTGAGTAGTCACCAAGTGGCGGACCAAGGATTTTCATTAAGATGGGGCAGATGAAGTTAATTAAAAAAACCAAAATAAACGCCAACTACCAATAATCTCCACTTATTACATGATTTAAAGACATTATTTATTTAATTTTTTGGCAAATTATATCAACAGCCATTTCGCGGGAGAGCGACACGTGGCGCATCCTTAAACTTATGAATTCGTGGGGGAGCGACACGTGGCGCATCCTCATATTTTTTGCAGTGCCACATTTCGGAATTGCCCTTCTCATCTAGTCTCAACAAATCACTATTCTCTAGTTTTCTTACAAAATAGGATTTTAAGAATATCCAAAAACCAACTTTCCAATTTGAATTTTGAATCCTTGTGGGCCATCCTTAATTTAATTGAAATTTGACCCAGTTTAGGGTATACAAAGAGCTGCTAAAATTTAATTGAAAATTGACCCAGTTCGGGGCATCAGGTTTAGATTTAACAAATGGCCTCCAGAGTCCAAATGGATTTCGGAAAATGACCGTATGGATGTTCCAAAACTCAACATTTACTCAAGACCAGATGAAAGACTACAAATTTCGTAAGAGAAGATTATACATAAAGGACGTCCAAAGATGGACAGTTTTACCATTTATCCTGCAATATCCTAGGTATGTAGGATATCGCAGGATTCGATATCCCAGGCCAGCAGGATATTGCACCTTTCGATATCCTACATATAGGATATCTCCGTAAAATTTTCACCATTCTCCTTTCAACCTAGGTGAAACAGGGACGGAGATAACTCGGTAAAAACCCCTTTTTACTGTAATCATCATCTTTGATCCTCCAATGGTTTTTCCTCTGCGTTCTTCTCAACGTCTTGCTATGGATATTGCAGAAACACAACCTTGCACTCCATTCTCCTTCGTCAATCGCTACGACCTCGTGCATCTTTAACTGTGTAGGGTTTTACTGCGGGAAATATACCCACTCGTCAACAGTTTAAGGTATGGGGAAGAAGTATTGTTTTTCTTTTAAATCTTGATTGTTTGTCTTTTTTCTGAATTTTGGCTTGTTTTAAGGCTGGGCATTTGAGTTTTTATTGTTATTTGATAGTTGCATTGTGTGATGTTGCTACGAATCTTATTTTTCTTCCATTATCTGATTATTGGAGATCCCTTGCAAAAAAATTTGGTAGTGATGCTATTGTCTGCTTATTTTACCATTTTTTCATAAAAAACTTCGTTGCTCTTCATATTTTACTTTCAGGCTTAAAAGGTTGAACACTCACAAAATGGTATATCAGCCAATTAAAAATTTTCAAGTATTACAGGTAGTTTGAATGCTACTTCATTCAAAATTAGTCCAATAAATTGGTAAACAACTACTGGTAAACTTCATAGCACATGTTAAGAGACGACGTATGATGGAAGAACAAAATGAGTACGAGGGCTTCATTTACCATGAGATCGTTAGAGAACTAAAGACCATATTTAAAATTTAATTTGGATCTCTACTTTATATTTCTTACAAACTTTTTTTTTTCTTTCTGTTGAAGAGTTGAAGAGTTAGATTAAGAAAATGCTGATAGGAGGATTCACATAATCCTCTTTACTATAGAGCAGTGGCTGAGCAGCCATAGTTGATAGTAAACATATAACAAAATAAAAAAAAACAAGCGACAAGTTTGGCCAAAAGCAAAGATCCAAAAGTTTGCAAAAACCCCATAGAACGGTCTTTATCAGGAAATAAAAGTTCTCAGAGTGCCCTTCCATCTCCAGATTATCACTCCCACAGCGGAGGGGTCAATGTCTAAAAAGAAAAAGAACAACCACCATGGCATGGCTGCCTAATTGATTTTTTGTCTGACCACTCTTAGAAAAATGGTGTATTGTGGCTTCAACCATTGAAATTATTTATAATGTAATAACAACAAATAGAGATCAAACTATTTGTCTTTGATAATGGATTGTTGGTTTGAGATTCTTGAAGCCAAGGTCCCAACAGCACATTTCTTTCCATCTTCACTGGCGGTATGAAAGTTTTTTTTGTCCTTGATGACTTATAGTATGGAGTGTGGGTCATAGTAACATTTTGTTTCTATCCATGCAGCATTGGGAGCAGAAAAATTTGACAGATTATTATTATATTGCATTTGGGAAAGAGGGACTTAAAGAGTATAGTGAATATCAAATGTTGTTTTTTCCAATCTAGCATCAATTAAATTTTTTTCTCCTAGTTGGATATCCAAAAAGAGAAAAATGGGAGTTTTATAATAGTTTGGATAACGATGCCGACTGGGAATATACTCGCCATTTTATAAGTGCATCTCTACTTAAATATATTTATTATATATTTTAGATTATCACATCCTCGTGCATTAACATATGTAATATCATGTGTACAGGTTTTATTTATTAACGGTTGTTTCTCCCAACTTGGTTGGGATGATCCTGCACACTAGCCAACTGTACCTCATGCATGTCCTAAACAAGATAATGAGTGACTTTAAGTTGCAAATGTTGGGTGTTTGCATTATTGGATGATTGGATGCATGTTCTCATATGCGAAAATTTATGCAGGGATGATTGTGGAGTGTTTGTGATGGCATATGCTGAGCATCTAGTACTTGGCCGACCCAAGCAGTTTACACAAAGCGCATGTGGTTTTACAGACAAAAGATTGTACATGACATATATTACAAGCAATGGGAAAATAGTGGTTTCCTCGAGTCTACGACAGATGATGGAGGGCAGCCATGCTGAGAGAGTAGTTGAGGGATGAATGGAGTTTTTGTATCTGATTGTATGGAGTTTTGTTATATTATAGGTCCCGTATGATGTGATGGCCAGCTCAATTTTAGTTTCAAAGGCCAGGATCAATCAAGGTCATGTTTTAGGTCAATCATTAGTTTGTTTAACCTACAATAATGTAAAGAACAGTGTACATGTTTTTAATATACATGGTTTTGGAGTGTTTTAGTTCCATTTTGTTTTTAGTATACATGTTTTTGGAATTATCACAATAAAAGCATGACCAAAATCAACATAATGTCTGATTTTAATGGAAGAATGATTTAAGGTTTCTTTATTCTTATTTTATAATTTAAATTAATTTTATTTTCAACAATAGAAATTTGCCAAATCAAAGTTTATCCCTCCTCTTTTTTTTTTTTTTTTTCTTTTTCTGAATGGCAAAGTTTGAGCTTCTTCTGCCTTATGCACTGGCAGAGTGGGAAAAATTTCAGATACTGGTCTCGTTATAGCAACACATTTTCTCGCTACAGCGAGAATAATTGCAATGAAAATAATGCTCCGTCCAGAGAGTCGTCTCGCTATAGCGAGAATAGCAATAAGAGGGGAGGAGGGACCTGCGTCCAGTAAGAGGTCTCGCCTGTTCTCGCTATAGCGAGCCCAGACCCTCGCCATAGCGAGCCACATGAATAACTTTTATTTTGAACCAGATACTGAGACAGACTTGATCCGGGACTTGCATTTTTTTTGTAACTTATAGACCTTGGGAGTAAAAGTCTTGTTTCAGAGTGTTTGACGTTAGTGGTTTATAGGTCTAGGGCTCCAAACGCTGCCCCAACCCATCAGGTCTAAGCTTGGATTTAGGCCAGATATTTCTCAGCTCTGATCTAGATGGTTCTTAAGCTGAGCCTGACCAAAATTCTGGTATGTACAAAATACTAGACCTAAAATTAGATGGGTTGGATTGGGATAAACTTTGGCATGACCTGACCCGGCCCATGAACTCCTCATCAGAATTCATTTTTACATGTATCTTTTTCTTTTTTGCTAGATGGGTGAGTGGTGCATAACTTGTGAGTCAACCTACCTATTCAAGAATCAATCCAAAATGGGCAGTTCTTTCAATTCCAAGTCGAATGGACGGCAATCCCTCCATTTTTCACTATCAAAGGAACAGTATCATAGACAGTCAATACCAACTCCCTAGACTGAAGATGTGTTATCTGATTGGGTGGGAGTAGGTCACGGTGCGATATCTTACGAGCCTAGAATATCGAACGGTACGATATCGCAGGATAAAGGGTAAAACTGTCCATCTTTGGACGTTCTTTATATACGATCTTCTCTCGGAAAATTTGTAGTCTTTCATCTAGTCTTGGATAAATGTGTAAATGTTGAGTTTTGGAATGTCCGTACATTAATTTTCCCAATGGATTTTCTACTCCTAGAAATCCGACTTCTAGAACCACTTCAAGCATGAGCAACATCCATCGCACCTGGCCACTGCCTTTGTACCCTTCCACCGCACCAAATAATGAATTTATTCAAGCTTGCATCCTAATCTTGGCTGCTCCCAAGAATTCATCATCAGACCCAAAACCTTGCAAAATCCCATCCGTTCAAACCAAACTCTTTCCAATGTATTGATTGAATCCATCCAAATTTCACCCCTCACAATTCTTCGACGGTCAAATCTCAAATTAATAGTACATAAGATCACACTATTCAAAGGATGACACAGTATATACCCACAATTCAAAAAAAAAAAAATCTCCTCACAATTCACGTTCCACAAACCCAGAAATTCCTCTGCATAGTATAATAAACAACCCACTAAAAAGATATAGAAAAAAGAAATATGAAAAATGGTTATATCATCACTCTGATAGTGATAGAGAAGGAGAGGACCGCATAGAGGCATATACATTGTAAGAATTATGGACCATTCAAATTCTGCTGCAACTGATTCATTTTAAAATATAAATAAATATATATAATTAAATGTATAATTAAATATACATTGTAAGGAGAGCCCAACCCAGGCCATAATTAAGAAATTATTAGAATTTCTAATTAAAAATATATCTAAATATTTAAATAAATTATAAATGAATATTAATATATAATTCATAATAAAGACGGAAACTCATTAGAGAAATTTTAGATAGGTGAAAATATTTAGGGAAAGATCAAGTAAATAGTAAAGATTTTAGGACATTGATTTGATTATATTCGTGCTTAGTTATAAATTGAGTGTCATTTCAAAATTAAATGTGGATTTTGGATTCAATTGGCTTCTACAATGGGCCCCACAGATTAATTAATCCTACCAAATATCCAAAGAAAAATAAGGAGAAAAATGTCCATAATGGGCCTCACAGATTAATCTTACTAAATATTAAAATGAAAATAAGGAGAAAAAAGTAGTAGAATACAGCCTATATATGAAAGTGGCCCCCGCTCTAGTATAAAAAAAGCTCTAATTGTGTTGGTATAAAAAAACAGTGGACCCCATAAATTGTGAGTTTGAAAATAAAGAGGACTTGGATTTCATAATGAGACTCACAGATTTATTTGGTTAAATTAGTAAATATAAATGATAATAAAAAAAAATCGTGATTAAGATGGAGACACATGAGAGAAAATTTATTTGGTTATATTAGTAAATATAAATGATTATATATTAAGTGTGGATTTTAAAATTAACAAGTTTCCACAATGTTCCCCACAGATTAACCATACCAAATATTGAATAAAAAAAAATACAAATACACAATGACTTCGAAAGAGCCTTTATTCTTTCTTTTTTTTTTTTGTTAGTTTAATAATACGTGGGGCACTTTATAGAGAAGTTATTATTGTATGCTAAGTTTTAGGGAATGGATAAATATCTTATTTCAAGAATATTTTAGATTTGCATTGAGATATTTTAGGTGATGAGATTAGATTAAAAAGGTAATCCCGAAATGCAGCATTGCAAAAAGTCTAAGGATGCGCCACGTGTCATCCTCCCAAGAAGCCCCTGCAGCCACGTGTCACTCCCCCGAGAAAATGGTGCTGCTTTACTATATATATATACTAGCAACAAACGCCCGTGCTAAGCCCGGGCCCAAATAAAATTTATTTAAAATACTTCATTTTTCCTAAAACACTATATATAACTTATATTTAATAGTTAAATTAAAATCTAGAATACATTACAAAATTTATAGTATTTTATTATATTTACATTAAATATCTAGAACTTTTGTAAATAACATAATTCAATAAAAACAATATTAATGCATTTTGAAAGACATAGTTTTAGATTATTTACTTGAACAACTTTTTGATTTTCTAACTTTATTAAGGACATGAAATTAAACAACCACCTAAGAAGGCATAGTTTTAAATTTATTTTTAAATTAATCACCTTACTAACCCTTAATTTTCTAACTTTCTTTAAAACTTGATAGGAAAGTACATTAAATGAAAAATATGACCTATAAAGCATAATATTAAAATCCAAATTAAAAGATATTTTGGTGCTTGAAAAACTAATTAATAGAAAAAATGAAAAACTAATTAATAGAAAATGTATAAATCTAAGAAAAATCTGAGTTGCAATATTTTATTAAAAAAATAATAGTACGTTCCTATTGCACGTTGTGATAATAAACCAAAAACAATATTTATGGAAAAAAATAATATAAGAATTTTGAAATCATGATGTAAATATAAAAAACAATCTAGAATTTCCATAATATACAATACCAAAATATAAGTCATCTACTCCAATATTCTAACAACTATTTAAGCAAACCATCATTAACATTAAAAAGAAAAAAATGCTTTCCAGTAAATAACACTGACAGATAATAATAAAAAATAAAAATAAAAACATGTTGGAATGCAAACATATCATGCTTTCCATTAAATTAACACTGACAGATTGGAAAAAGAAACGTAGATAATTACCATTCTGCATACTCTCATTCTTCCATTGAAACATGGGGTAAAGATTATCGGTTCCTAATTCTGTTAAGTGGTAGAAATTAAAATTAAAAATAAAAATAAAAACTTACCTAATAATGTCTCAATGATGCACAATCTTCATGACACTTAGTGCATTTAAGTGTGGCGTGCACTGGTGTGAAGGCAATGCAATGCAAGAAGAAAGGGAGCAAGAAGAAAGGGAGGAACTCTTACTCATGAGTGACGAAATAGAGGTGCTGCCGAGCTCTTGGCGAGCTCTGCGTGCGGCGAGATGGAGCGGCACTGGTTCCGGAGTTCGACTGTGGTGGATAATTTTTTTTTTTTTAAATGTTCTGCACCCATGTTTTAACTCTTCAGTCATCACCACAAAGACACACAACTGAGACCTCAAACCACTTCTAAATTCGACTCATCTAAACGAAACCCAAGTGCTTATAGGGCCACAACGACACTGCCCTGTCCTTATCCTCAATTGAACCCAGTCCAACATGCTAATCAGGCTAACACAGTTCAAG
Source organism: Camphora micrantha (assembly GCA_003546025.1). Lineage (NCBI taxonomy): Eukaryota > Viridiplantae > Streptophyta > Magnoliopsida > Laurales > Lauraceae > Camphora > Camphora micrantha. Next base: position 3,982,840 of record QPKB01000008.1, read on the forward strand.
CTAAATCAGTTCCTTTATAGATTTTCCCTTTCAGGCCAACATAGTCCAGTACCCATCCTCACTCATCATCATCTGAGGATTAAAACATTATTTCAACCCATTTAAACTGACCAACCAACACTCAGCATACACAAATCTCACTCAGAACCCATTCAATTCAGTTACTCAAATCAGATCAGGCACCAATAGCTTGCAGAGCCCATCAGACCAGCCCAAAACTCACAAAGCCAATCAACTAATCCCAACTTAACTCAGCCTGTTGCATTGCTCGTCTCTGTTTTCTCAATCTCTCCACCATTACAAAACAAGACTCACTCCTCTCAGAACTCATCCAAATAGAACGGTACCCCCCTCCATACCCACTTGAACAGACCATCTCTCAGGACGTATGCCAAGTCGCAGCCCAAGTCACCATTTCCATCTCTTCCATCACCTTGCACCATTGAACCGAGACCCACATCACCACTTCTACCGTCTCATCCTCTCATATACTTGGGATCAAACCAGGACCTAAACCCACTTTAGTCCACTCGACCCAACCACCAGACCTAAACCCACCGCACTTACACACACACCCTTTGTTTCTATCATAACCATAAACGCTACATAGATATGTCGCACTTGCCAATAGCCATTCGACCCCGTGGAGAAGGAAGGGGAAGAGAGAAAAGGAGAGGAGAAGAAAGGGAAAGAAAGAAGGAAGAAAAAGAGAAAGAAAGTGGCTCGGTTGTGCAGGTGGTTAGGGTCGCAGGGAAGAAGAAGGGAAATGCAGGTGGTGAAGTGGAGTGGGAGGTGAGGCAGTAGTGGGTGTGGGCAAGTGAAGGTGGTTCGGTTGCAGGGGCAATGGCAGCAGTGGTGCAGCGGAGTGAGTATGTGCCGGTGCAGCAAGGAGATGGAGAAGGGAAAGGAGAAGATGGGGAAGAAGAGGAAAAAAAGAAAGAAGAAAACAAAAAAAAAAGGGAGAGGTGCAGTGGGTGCAGATCCGCAGGGGAGAGGAGAGCGAGGAAAAACAGAGGAAGGAAACGGCGAGAGGAACAGTGGAGAAGGAAAGGAACAAGGAGAGCTCTGGGCGGAGGGAGACAGGGTGCGGATGAAGAAGAAGGCGAAGGGTGGAACAGAGGAGGAAGTAGGGGAGAGGTAGAGCAGGGAAGGAGAAAATGAGGAAGGAAAAGATGGGTGTGCAGGTGCTGTGAGGGAAGAAAGAAGAAGAAAAGGAAAGAAGAGAAGCAGGGAAGAAAAAGAAAAGGAAGAAGAAGAAAGAGAGGGTGGTGCACAGGTGAGTGTGAGTGCAGGCAGTGACGAGGTAGAGGAAGGAAAAGGAGGGAAGACAGAAAGAGAGAGGAGAGGATGAAGAAGTAGGCGCAAGGTGAAAAAGAGGAGGAAGCAGGGGAGAGGGAGAGCAGGGAAGGAGAAAATGAGGGAGGAGAAGATGGGTGTGCAGGTGATGTTAGGTGAGAAAGAAGAAGAAAAGGAAAGAAGAGAAGGAGGAAAGAAAGAGAAAAGGAAGAAGAAGAAAGAGAGGGTGGTGCGCAGGTGATTGTGAGTGCAGGCAGTTCCGAGGTAGAGGAAGGATGGGTGTGCAGGTGCTGTGAGGGGAGAAAGAAGAAGAAAAGGAAAGAAGAGAAGGAGGGAAGAAAGAGAAAATGAAAGAAGAAGAAAGAGAGGGTGGTGCGCAGGTGAGCGTGAGTGAAGGCAGTGACGAGGTAGAGGAAGGAAAAGGAGGGAAGAGAGAAAGAGAGAGGAGAGGAAGAGAGAGGGAGAAGCAGTGTGTGCAGGTGGGTGCTGGGGCAGGCGCGTGGGTGCAGCAGTGAAGGAGGGAGGAAGAGAAGAGGTGAGCGTGGGGGAGAGAAGAGAGGGAGCAGGGGAAGAGAGAAGAGATGGTAGAAAGCGAGAGATAGAGAGAGCGAGAGAAACGATGATGGAAAGGAGGAGAGGAACGATGATGGAATGGGTTATGCGCCTGAGATGGGGAAGGAGGTTCCACCCTTCGCCTTCTTCTTCATCCGCACCCTCCTGCTTCAAGTGGGTGCAAGCAGGTGAGTGCACCCTGTCAGGTGCGGATTATGAAGTGAAGAGAGACGTCCAGAGCCTACGTGCTGTGATGGAGATGAGGATGATGGCTATTGCACGCGTGAGGGTGTGTTGAAACCAGATCTTTGCTGCAATGTGCGGGATGGGATGGAAGGGAGAGTTTTCCGGATCTGGGACTCTCTTTCCCAGAACTCAGTGGACTCTACTATGAGGTGAAATCAGTTGATCCCTCCCTCTTTTTTCTCTTTTTTTTTCTTGGGTATTTCTCTGAAAGAAGAGAATTTTCAGGGGTGAGTTGGCACCCCTCACAGCACACCTCCCCCTTTGCTTTAATATATATAATATATATAAATATATATATATAAATATATATATAGAGAGAGAGAGAGACGAGGGGGGCCTCTCCTCAGCTCAGGCTAAAATTCGTTCAGGCATGTGACCCGCACGTGTGACTGTTAAGAGGTCCAAATTTGAAAACCCACCCATTTTTTTGGAGGCCCTGCCCCGTTTATGAAACTCTGTTTCGAGAGACCAAACCTCATTTCTCCTTAACCATTCTAGACCTATCCTCTCCGATCCCCCATCTCCTTCCTGGCCTCAATCCCGCCTTACCCATTCCCTCAATCCCCTCGCCCTCTCAATGCCACATTCGACTGAGCCCAGAAGCCCCTCTGCCAAGATCGGCGAGGTCGCCCTCCACACCCATAAGCTCCTCTCCCAAGGTCGGCGATGGATTCCAGCAATCCTAGTCCAAAGAAGAGCCGCCTCGAGAGCGTACATGACCGAGCGATCTTGACGAATTCCAGCGGTATCTGATGAGTTCACAAAAGATACACTTTTATAACATTATTTTATGAGTTTTTTTAAGATAAAAGAACTCAAAACACTATTTTTAGCATAAAAATCATAAATTTCCTCCCCTTTATGCTTTGGTCATATCTTTCCATTATAGATGGCCACTTGTATGCATTTATATGAGTTCCAATGGCTTCCATACAAAATATGTTGGAAAATACTCTTAATTATGTTAATTTCTCTTTGTAGGTGTTAATTGAAGATTAATTTAAAGATTAAAGTTGATATTCAAGAGTTAAAGAGAGTAAGGATAAATTTGGAAGGCAATTGGATGAAGAAATGACAAAATTAGGCCAATAATAAGAAGAAAAATAAAAGACCTGGATTGGAATTTTGACTATATCTTTTTACTCGGGTGTTTGATTGAGGTGATCTCAGAAGCATTGGAAAGGTTGTTCTAAGATCTACAAATCATATTTCACAACATTTTTCCCAATTCGGACGTTTTGGGTGTCAAAATCGTACATTAATCTGAGAACTATTTTCTAACATAAGAGTCACATTCATATGTTCATATTTCCATTCTTGTGAAGTCCCGCATTGGAAAGAAACCAAAAGAGAGCAAGGCAAATGATTCTATATAAGGAAGGGAGCTCTAAGCATTAAATACACAAGCAAGGAGAGCCTCCTCCTGTTTACTTAAACTATTCATGTAATTGGGAGCAATTGTAGAGAAAAATTGAAGAAAGCTTTGTAAAAATTGAAGATTTTGAATGAAACATTTATCTTCTCCAATGGGTGGCTAATCCCTTTCATTGGATCCTCTAGATGAAGCTAAGTTGATCCTACTCCTTTTGCTCATGCTCTTTATTTTAATTCCCTTGTTTATGTGCTTAACATGTTAGAATAGATTTGTCTTCATTGTAGAATAGATTTGTCTTCATTGCATTGTGCAACATTCCATGCTTATTTTCTATCATAGCATGCTTTTTACTATCTATGCTTATGTTTGATAAATCATGCTTAGGATTTAATATCTTTTAATGGTTTATGCTTACTTTTGATAGACAGTCATTAGGAATATTTTCTTTTATGAAGGCAAGAAAGTCTTGGCTATTAGATTGTTAATTTCTATTTTAAAGCTTTAAAGTTATATTTTTCAAATCCATGCATTGATTTGTCATTAGATTTGAGTGTTTGTTTGGGAAAAGAGAAGAGTATTAGTGTTGGATTAGTGTCACTTAGTGAATTCTAGACGGTTCAATCTATCCATTAGTACTGATTGTTGTTTATTTTACTTACTTTAGTTTGATTCTATTCACATTTTCACACACTTATTCACTTATTTTAATTCTCACTCCATTTCTCTATCCGCACCATCATATCCATTAGCAAGCTTGTTTACATGTATGTTTTTATTTTCTTTTTATCTTAATCTTTCACTTGTTGTTTTCACACACTTAATTATTTTATCTATCTAACATTGCTCGTTTGTTCTTGTTATTAACCTTGTTAATTTTTTTTTTTTTTTTTGTCATTAACTTTGTTACTAACTTGTTACTAACCTTATTCTCACTTGAGTTCTTCTATTTTTACTAACATCTCTTTGTTATCTAATTTCTTGTGTTCTTTTAGTTTGTATTTTTTATTTCCGTTGTTATTATCTTGTTTCTTGTTTCCATTATTTTTGTTATCTCCATTTGCATTTGTTAGCTATATTTGAGTTTATACTTTTTTCATTGATCATTGTTATTTTCCTTGTAACAATCCTTGTGGGAACGATATTCGGACTTCCATAGTCTATATTACTTGAAACAATTGTATACCTGCGGGATTCGCATCAATGTGGGTTCTATTTTTCTCTGCACTGGCCAAATCCCCTGGGCCTTCCGTTTAATTCTTATCAGTCAAACAAAAGGGGCCGAGGGTTCGGGTTAAAGAAGACCGACTTCTTTTTTGTATTTGGGAGAGGAGTAAATAGTATGGGATTGGTGTGGTCTGTTTTTGCTTATTCTTGCTTGGATCCTATAGAAATAGCATATCATATTGTTCTGTGCCTCTGTCTGATGATGTCACAGATAAAATGGGCCAAGGGGGAAAGAGGTGGTGATTCTTTTCTGAATTTGATCAGATCAAAAATGGATTGAACGGTTGGGATGTTTTGAGGTTGGGGATTAAATTAATGGTTTTTAAATAGTTTTGCCTTCTTTTTGAGGGATCGGATTGATTGGTTGGTTGATATGTTTTGGGTGTGTGGAATGAGGATTGGATTGAACAGTTCTGATCATTTTGCATAAGTGGGTTTGTAAAGGTCTGCTAATGATATTGATCATGTAAGAAGCCTACACTCATTGACTGAACGTTTGGAATTTGAGATGGTCGGATTCTTATCTGGCAACCATGCTCCGAAGCCTGCGTTGACATCTTACCTTCACAACCTGGGGAAGCCACAAAAGTCAGAAGTTAACAAATTAGAATTTCTCACAAATACAGATGGATATCACTCATGTGTCCATGTTAATGCAGATATCACTAAAAAAACTCCATCCAATCCTTACACTGTAATGACAATCCATGCTAATGCAGATATCACTTATGTTTCCATGTTTATAAGTAGAAATTTAGGGCTTGTTCATACATGTAAAAAGAAAAAACATAGATGGATGTAGTTTAAGGAGACCACCAGAGGATGCAGCACCTACTTCCATTGTCCTTGACCACATCTTACACAACAAAAGAAAGAAAAAAGCTTAAGAAGCAACTTGGGAATAAAGCTACTGTTACCATTTAAATGACAAATAATTGAACAATGGGCAGATTAATCTCATCTCAAGACTTAACCTTTGTACCAAGTTTTGCTCTTCTGCAAGTAGACTCAAGATTTGATTTAGCCGTTCCCTTTCTTAGGATTATCTTGGACACCCATCACTTAGATTACATAGCTGGGGGACTTTCAGAGATCTCCATGACACAATAGAAAGTGAGGGGTTTTCTAATATGTGATACATGTATAACATGAGGTAGGAGGGTAACTTGGTTCAATTTGAAATGGCATCAAAGACGGTATCGAGGCTTATTGTAGACAAAGTCTAATTGGTGGAAACTTATGGCCTTCAACATTGACAACATTGGAACCAAATCCTGATTACTATAGGCAAGAAGCATTAGAGCTATTCAAAGCTCTGTTCATTTTGTTCTTTGAAGATGCCTAAATATGAATCCTAACAATTTTTAATTTTTTTTTGTAATCAGTAGACTTCTATGGCATCATCGGCTGGGGAAGAGTGTTCTCTGTTTTACGCACCTAATTGATAATTTGGTTTTCTCTGCAAAGTTACCCTGGCAAATCAGTTCTACCACCTGATATGCCTTCTTAGATATCTTCCCTTTGGGATGGTTAGATATAGTTGAGACTTGTTTAAACTAATCTTTCCCTTTCTTAGGCTTAAGACTAATACAACAATGAAACACGCCGAAAATAATAACCTGGATCAGAACAATTGAACGGAAAAAGCCGGCCCTTAAAATCGTAAGATAAATAGAATAAAAGCATTAAAAGTTAAGAAGCTGCTCAAAGGAACTGTACTTAATTAATCCATCATTAAACAATTTTTCTAAGGAACGCCGGCATGTGGTTTATTTGTAAGTTATAACTCAAAAAGTTTGGGAAAGTTTTACATCTAGTTGCCTACTAGAGCAACCTTGCTCCTTATTCCATGATTGGGACCTCACATGACAGAGTATAAGAAATTGACAGTTTGGTCTCCCATCTATATCTAAATCTAAAACTTCACTCCCATGATTTGGACAACCATGAAATATCAAAGTGTTTGAATCCACATGATAAATGAGCCACATCGGCTTTTTTTTATTTTTTTCTTCCTTCTCATTCAGATGCATGGGATCAAATCCAGCAATTGAATTTATTATTTTGCTCTATATAGATTGTCTGACAAACATTTAGATATGTTGATCCCAAAAACAAGGGCTACATTGCTCTGCATTAACCAGTTTCAATCATATGCAATACATAGCTACAAATGTAAATAAAAAATGCACTAATGCACGCAATATTCATAGAAAACATGGAAAAACACAAATGCAAGTTCACATAACAGAGAAATCAGATGACATTTATATAAATTCCAAATTCCAATCCATGAAACTAAAAAAAAAAATAGAAGACTGAATCATCAACCTGTAAAGAGATTTGGCGGGCGCGTCCGACCCCCTGAGAAAACTGCAGAGAAAATCGCATCTAAGTCGCAAGCCAAACAAATCCGGAGAACCATTAAAAATTGCATTCACCCAAGACTGGAACAAACTGACCTGGAAAAGGCCCCATGTCCCAATCTCCTCCGATTCCTCTCTCTCTCTCCCCTCGGACAAGGGCCGTCTCCGCCTCCCTCTTCTCTCCACGTTTCATCTTCTTTTTTTTAATTCCCAAACTGCCCTTTTTGCCTCACCATCACCACCACCAGCAGCCGCGGGGATGAGAACAAGACGATCTGGGTCGGAGATCTACATTACTGGATGGATGAGAATTATCTGCATAGCTGCTTCGGGCCAAACGGGAGAGGTTGTGATTTTTCTTTCCGCTTGAATCTTTTTTATTGATTTGGTTGTTGTAAGATCTGAATTAGTTGTGCTGTTCTTGAATCTTGAGATTGGAAATCGAATCGTGGAAAACTCGGGTGATTAGGTTTAGGTAGATGAGAAAATATTCCTACATTGTACGCAAATAGGAGCGATGGATAAAATTGATGCATTTAGAATTAGAAACGACTAGCAGTTAGAATTAGAAACGACTAGAATATGGACTTGTTCTGGTATAGTTTGGCACTTCAATAACATACTAAAAGTAGTCATGTAAAACCTCCTCCTTTTTCGTGTCGCATCAAAATCATTTATTTAAATTTAAAATTCCTTTCGTCTTTTTTTAAAAAGTCAAAAAATAACTATTTTTATCTATTATAATAAATAAAATAAAATAAAAACTCCATTTTTCCATACGGACTCTCATCCTCGTAGACAAGTTTGAATCCAAACCCTACTTCTGTTTGTGTTGTCAGCTACAATTGATTTTGGGGTGGGGGGCGGGGGGATTGTTATATTGAGAGGGACGGGGGCGGGGGGACATTATTTTTAAGGAGGATAGTTATGTTGAGAGGGACGGGCCAAATATTTATTGGCAGCGGCTTGTGGTCCTTTCATAAGAGATATTGGAGGACATGAATTTAATGTGTTCTACTTTCTTGTTGATGACGCTGGGTTTTCACCTCCCCGCACTTATATATAGATTTTCATGGTGTTTTACATAAAATATTCTATCTTCTATAATTGTTTTTCATTATTTGTGTACTCTCCACGTCTCAATATGTAGAAGCCAGTATTCAATGTAAATTATTGTCTGGTGTTAAGATATAAGATGTACAATATGGGTTAAGGATGAAAATAGCGGTAGCGGCGGGCCAAGATGTACAGTATGGGTCAAGGATGAAAATAGCGGTGGCGGCGGGCGTAGTGGCCCGCCGCCAAAACGATACGAAGCGGGCGATACGTAGCGTAGCGGGGATACGTAGCAGCGTAGCGGCACGATTTGAAAAAATCGCCAAAAAAATCTGAAAAAATTCCAGAAAATCCAGAAAATTGTAAAATGAAAGAAAATGTGGTTCTTTTGCAAAAGTAAGTAAGAAAAGGGGGCGTAGCGGTGCATTCAATACATAAGGTCCTGTATCGCTGTATAAATAGAAAATAATAGTAAAGATGAGTTTTTTCACATGTATTCATGTTTCTTAGTCATGTTAACTTAAAAAGTAATGGAAAGCTTATAAAAAAAATAGAACATGAAATAAAGGCATAAGAATTAAGAAGACTTAAGAGTTAAGAGTTAGATTAGGTCATTAGTCATTACTCATTACTCATTAGTCATTACTCATTAATGAACATTAAACAATCAAATATCAATACTTCAACATTCAAGGTTCAAATTCAATCAAGTGGATGAACTATGAAGCATGAAGTGATCAACAATTAACGTTCAACGCCAATTTAGAAATGACAAAGAATAGAGTTAGTGAAGGAAATAAGAATACCTTAATCACCACCAAAACGAACGTCTACCAAGATTCAAGGGACTATGACTATCTTCATCCCCATCATTGTTATCATTTCTAGTGGCACTATATGGAATTTGATATTGATGAGCATTGGGATCCATAAATCCAAAGAAGGCAGCCGCACCCGCATCAAAAGAACTTGGAGGAGGTGGAGGAGGTGGATATCTACTATATTGGGTTTCACCATAGTCACCATATGAGTAGGACCCTAAAGTTGAAGACTGTTCTTCTCCTTGTTGTACTTGACCTGGCTGACCATATGGAAAATAGTCAAAATATTGTGAGGGTCCTTGTCCACTGTAACTAGGGTTCCACGATTCAGCCCATGATGCTGCTTGTTGGCCTCCAATACCTCCACCTTGTTCATTACTACCTCCAGGAGCAGGTGGTCTCCGACGCCGTTGATAACCACGGGTTCCTTCCATTCTTTCCGAAAAGTCGTGTACCTCCTCTACAAGAATGACATCTTCCTGATCATGTTGGTAGTATTCACTAGTAGCACCTGTCCCACTAGTGTGTCCCCCTCCATCTCCCCCATCTCCTCCACCATGGCTACTCGAAGAGACGGTGGTACTCATCTTCTCAGAAGATGACATAGCATGAGCAGGTTCTTTCCCTCTTGGTTGTGGTTGCGGGCCTTGCGGCTGTGCACTTGAGTCTTCTCCTCCCAATGGGGCACCCTCTGCCCCGCCTATATCTTCATCAAGCAAATTTCTAACTTCCTCCTGAAAGTCCGGATCTGAATCTAGCAATGGATCCTCTATCTCGGCTATCCATGAGAGCAAGGGATCGTCATCTCTAAATATGTGATCCAAACTAATAGGACAATAGTTCGGATCATCCCTTGCCCTCCTTTCTCTTGTTCTGTTTCTCAACTTCAAATTGTAATGGCAATATACAAGTTTGTTGAGTTTTTGCATGGTAAGCCGATTCCTGGACTTTGTGTGGATCAAAGAGAAAGTGCTCCAATTCCTTTCGCAGTTTGATGAAGTTGTAACTTGACTAAGGATGCGAACAGCCGCTTTCCTTAGCATTGGAGTGTCTTCTCCAAAATTCGTCCACCAATCAGCTGAAATTCAATGTAAACAAATAAAATTAGATATTCCTTAGGTCCTTCCAAGTTCCAATCAATTGAAAGATAAATAACAAAAGCCTAATAGGTCTGGTGATTGGGTACCAGGTGGCATCTTTCCAATCGCCCTCATTGCAAGAGGGTCTGCGAAGCCTCCTCTCCTTTGTGTGTATGTAGATATCTACAATTACAATGTGAAAATTCGGAATAAATTAATAAACCATACATGTTTAAGACCTATCTCAAGCATATACATTTGTCATCTCAAGACTTAAATACAAAATTCCCAATCACGAACTCACCTCTTGGATGGCTTCGATTGAATCATCAACTCCCAACAATTTTTTCAACACTTCCCTTAATCCTACCCTCAACTCTGTGTCTATTGCATCGCTGTGCTGTTGGGCATTGGGGTAGTAGAATTCGGGATTAAGGAAATAGCCTACATTGAAAACAGTTGAAATGCATAATGATTAATTGATTAAACGTCAATCAAAGAGAACTAGATTGATTTAAAAGCATCAAATAGTGATATTGTTATTGAGTACCTGCAGCATGCAATGGATGGTGCAGCTGGTCATTCCACCGGGCATCAATAATTTTTATATATTCTTCATGATATCTAACATTTTCCATGATAGCTTGCTTAGCCCGATCCATTGCTTCGTATATATATCCCATTGTTGGCTTGTCACCATCTACAAGCCGCAACACTTTAACTAAAGGCTCAAAAACCTTTAATAAATTAGATACTTTTTTCCAAAATTTATTGTCCCTCATCAAGTTAGGGATCTCAAATTCCGGACCACTTGTTGCATTGCCCCATTTCGAACAAAGCCATTCCTCTGATGCAAACAGCTGAATCAGCTCTGTTCTAAACCTTACAAGGCTCTCCATCACAATGAAATGGGTGGCAAACCTAGTTGTTCCCGGACATATCAAGGCATGGTTATTTGTGAATCTTTTCATCAAGCTCAAAAGCCATTAATAATCATAAATAAATCTGGTAATGCCTTTACATGCCTTGATAACTTCAGCAATTTTCTTCTTCTTTCCAATATTTTCCATAATGAGATCTATACAGTGTGCTGCACATGGAGTCCAAAACAGATGAGGTCTTTTATTCTCCAACATCCTACCGGCTGCCTTGAAATTGGCGCCATTATCTGTAACTATCTGTACAACATTCTCCTCTCCCACACTATCTACAACCTTATCCATAAGAGTGTATATATATTTAGCTGTCCGTCTATGTTCAGATGCATCCACGGACTTCACAAAGACACACCCAGCAACTGATTGTACCAAAAAGTTTATTAATTGTGTTTGTGTGCCGCTGGTCCACCCATCACACATAATAGTAACCCCATTCTGTTGCCACATGGGCCTAAAGTTCTCCACCCATACCTTTATTTCTTTATATTCTTCTTCGAGATACTTAGTACCCACATCATAAACAGAGGGCGACTGTATTCCTCGGCCAGCTTCGGCGGCAACATCAAGAATTGTTTGGAAATATGGGGAATCTATTGCTGTAGGCGGTATGTTCTTGTGAATTAGTCATTTTGCTGTAGCTTTGGCTAATCTATCTCTTGCACCCTTCATCACCCCTTTCATAACACTTGATATATTTGGTTGTTTAGCCCCCTCTTTTCTATGTGCTAGAGGATCAATAGAGGGAGGAACTGCTCTTCTAGTAGAAATAATTTCTACATCAACATCCCTTTCCCGGGTGCTAAATGCCCTACGCATGGCCCCCGCAAGGCCCTTGCCCCTGCTTGGCACAGCAGATGAGCCCCCTGCATCATAATATTTGCTGCTTCCAGCAAATGCACGACGTTCGTATTCTTCTTGGTGACTCATAAAGGACTCTCGGCGTGCAGCCTCCATCTGTGCATCCTTATCATCAAAACCTTCATCCCCAAATACATCATAACGGGCAGCATCAACATCTTGCTGCCTCTTTTCTTTTATCTCTATTTTTCTAGCTTTGTTTTGGCCAACCAAAGCTTTCATTTGTTCCCTGATTTCCCTTGGTACTTTGGTACAGCCAGCAGCATTGCCAGAAATGTGGCCCAAATGATGCTTGAATCTTGTAATGCCCCCATTGGTCACTTTCCCACAAAACTTGCATTTGATTTTCAACCTGTTGTTCTCAACTGCCTCACCATAGTTCCATGCGGGATCAATATCACGAGGCATCTTCAAAAATCAATTGGCAAACACAAATGCACAATAGAAGACTGAATACCTATAAATATGAACAAGTAGTATGTTAAAAATTAAAAAAACAGAAAAACATGTTAGAGGAAATATATATCTAACACTTAAGAATCATTCTCTTGACATTTGATTGGCATTCAATTACTAAAAATAATTTTTTTTTTTACAAAAATAAAAAAATCCGAAAATAAAGAAAAAGGAAAAAAATTGAAAAACAAGCATTACATGTTGGAATGATCTATGGGAAACATAGAACTTTAATCTAGGAGCCCTTTTCAAGACATTTGATTGGCATTCAATTACTAAAAATAATTTTTTTTTATAAAAATAAAAAAATCCGAAAATAAAAGAAGGAAAAAAATTGTAAAACAAGCATTACATGTTGGAATGATCTATGAGAAACATAGATCTATAATCTAGGAGCCCTTTTCAAGACATTTGAATGGCATTCAATTACTAAAAATAATTTTTTTTTACAAAAATAAAAAAATCCGAAAATAAAAAAAGGAAAAAAATTGTAAAACAAGCATTACATGTTGGAATGATCTATGGGAAACATAGATCTATAATCTAGGAGCCCTTTTCAAGACATTTGAATGGCATTCAATTACTAAAAATAATTTTTTTTTTACAAAAATAAAAAAAGGAAAAAAATTGAAAAACAAGCATTACATGTTGGAATGATCTATGAAAAACATAGATCTATAATCTAAGAGCCCTTTTCAAGACATTTGAATTGAATTCAATTACTAAATATATATTTTTTTACAAAAATAAAAAAATCCGAAAATAAAAAAAGGAGAAAAAATTGAAAAACAAGCATTACATGTTGGAATGATCTATGAGAAACATAGATATATAATCGAGGAGCCCTTTTCAAGACATTTGAATGGCATTCAATTACTAAAAATATTTTTTTTTTACAAAAATAAAAAAATCCGAAAATAAAAAAAGGAAAAAATTGAAAAACAAGCATTACATGTTGGAATGAATTATGGGAAGCATAGATCTAACAATATGAAGCTATTTTCAAGTTGTTTCATGAGTTTTCCAAAAGTGATAATGGTTTTTTTTTTAAATAATATAAATCCGAAAATAAAAATAACAATATTGAAAAAAAAAACCAAAAGATATCCATGCAAGATCAAAAGGAAGCATGGATCTACAATAAAACAAGCCAATGATGCCATTATATTGTGATTCATAGTAGTTAGAGAGTGAAAATCTCAAAAGTTGAAAAAAAATTACATACCTAGATGAAGATTCTTATTTAGAATCTTTAAAATCCTTTGATTAGTTGTATGTTGTTGATTTGGAGACAAGAAATCTTGAAAAAATCCACTTAGGGGACACTTGGGACCACTTTGAAGGAAGAAATGGGGGAAAACAGCAAGTTGGGGAAGAAGAAATGGGTTTGAAACCCATTTTCGTCAAAAGGGGGGGTTTTATAACCCCCCCGCCATGTATCGGCCGCGACGGCCGATATTTTGGCCGTGGCGTGGCGGTAGCGTGGCGGCTGATATTTAAATCCATGGTATGGGTCTCTAATATGTGATTTTGGGATCAGTCTTGCACTAGTTTGTTACAAGATAGATCTTGGTGTTTCTTGTGTCTTTGAGTGGAAAGTATTATGCCGACCATAGATCAATCAGATAAGGTGATATGATGAGGACGATGATTGATGTCATAGTGACCAAGGATCCTTAGCAAGACCAACGATATATCATATTGGCCATGGCCAAACCGATCAATATATATATATATATATATATATTTTACTTGCCATTGACAATTTGTTATTGCTATTCACAATCGGCTGTCCTTAGAAGTTCCCAAAACACCTTTTCTATTTACATCCTTAATCATAGCTTAACGTCAATTTACATGAGAAGTTTGTTTGATTATCCTAAGACAATTCCAATCATCCAGTCAAATTTTATAAATAAAATGTCATCCAAAAAAATATATTATAAACAAACTAGGTCTTTCTTCCATCGCACGAGAGGGATCGTCGCAACAAGTGACGTGAGGGATAATTCCGGCTTCCGGGGGCGAGACCAATGGAGAGATAAGGGAGCCGAAGAGGAGGGTTTTTTTTTTTTTTTTTTTTGTTTTTTTTTTTTTTTTGGTTGGGGGGGGGGGGTGGGGGTGGACCCAAGCATGCAAACAGGCGTCTATATTTCCCCTCTTTCGATTTGGGTATTTTACCTGTTTCGATTTGCTCCTATGCATACGTCTCCCACGGCCCTATTGTGTGAGACACCTAGTGGGGCCAAATATATTATCAATCCGAATGGACCATCTAACCTCGATAAGTCATGGATTGCATCGAGTTTGCATCAATTGAATGAACTAGACCATTGGATCTAGTGTGAGGATTTTTCTTTTATTTAAAATCAGTTGGCCACAGATCAAGGAGTTAGGATGATGGATTGACTTGAAATTTCATGTCGGGATGATCCCACCTAGACCTTTCGATTCCCACATCTCCATGATATGTGGGGCCAACAGTTTGTCTTGGTCGGGAGCATCTCGCATAGGAGCATTATTTAAGTTGAATATTCAAATTGAAAATTTCAGTGCCTTGGGCCCAAATTCAACCCCGCTTCCAATATAGGCCTGACCTAGGTCCAAACTGGAAGAAGCCTGACCCAAATGTTAAATTGCATATGTAAGTGTAATTCACATTATGTCAGGTTGGCTCCGGTCTGTTAACCAAACTTTTTGATTTGGTGTGCTCTTAAAAGGGCACAAAACTTAAAAGCACACATTTTGTGGCGGTTGCCTTGTACTATTTTAAAATATTAACCAACACCTAAAATGTTCGTATGATTAGGAAGTCCAGTTTTAACCTAAAGGTCCTGCCTTTTTAAGGCCTTACCCGATACATAAGGCTAGTGGGTGGTTCTATGTATCCGTGGGTTTACCAATGATCAACCGAAGGAGGGTCGGCGGCCATGTTAACAAAAAAAAAAAAAATGAATTATAGTGATATGTGTGAACGGGGTTCAAATCAGATAACCAAGGCCCAAAGCTAGAGCCAAACATGAATTCCATGTAGGTTTCAAAATCCAAATTAAACACAAACTGACCAAAACACAAAAAAGCTGAACCCGAATGAATCTTTTTTGTGATTAGGCTTTACAATTTCGGTTGAGCCCAGTCCAATTTTTATCCTTGTATTGAGTACCCAGAACTTCCTCGGCCTTTTTTGTTTAGAGGATCTGAGAATTCTTGGCTTGAAAGATACACTTAGCTGAATTTATACATGCTCATCAAAGCCCTTTGAACATTTTGAAAGATGGATATTATGAAATCAGCAAAGTTCTACCGGCCGAATAAAAAGAAAAAAAAAAAACCCTAAATATCTAGAGAATTTGCGAACCAAAGAGAACTTTAAAAGCTCAGGGCACAGCTGCTGAAATGCTGTCAGAAACTTCCACAGTCAGGATTTCTCACAAACATACAGGCCCTAAATCAAAAGGAAATGGATTGACCTAGCAGTCATCAATTATTGAGAATTGACAGCCTTAATCATAAAACATTGTTCAAAAAACTTGGTCTAACAAACTGCAACTCGCATCGAATCGACTTACCAGAACGGTCAGGTCTTGTAAGGTCCACAGTACTCAACCCCAACCAGGACACAGCCACATTTAGTTTTTTCTTTTACCAAGCCTTGCCCCGAACCTGAAATGGATCCAATTATGTAATCTTCTTTATTCCTTTGAAATGTGAATCAGTTAAACAATAGCCTTCTTTCTCAGCAGAAAAATAGTAATAAGAACAAAAGACCAACCTGCCTGTATTGAGTGATCTCTCAAAAAATGCTCTGCTCTACTCATAGCAATGACAAAGCGATAACCAATTTATAAAGACAGAGAAAACGGAAGCCAGGAGCCATACCAATTGCTGCAAAGTGTAAAAGTCATTTGGTATATCAACAAATAGACCAGTTCTTTCTTTGTATACACATTTCTGTTTCATATGTCCAAGTCCAGCATAGTCTGATGGTAATGTCTTGGGTTTCATCTGTTGTATATTGTATTGGTCCATACTGTCAACTGTAAAGCCCTGAAATCCTTCTGTTCCCCTTCATTTCCTTATAGATCTTGAAGCTCTTAATGATAAAAACATTTTATTGCAAAGAATAATAATACAAGGAGAAAATGCTGAGGCAGGTAGATAGGAATAAGGCTTTGCTGACAGCGACAATGAAGACAAGAGCCAACATTTTGGCTAGTAGAAAGGAGTTACGACCATGAGGATGACCCCATTAATTCCTTTCATATGGTATCCGCCCTATACTTGGCATCCATCTTCATATGATCAAAAGCGATGGAACAGACTTGAAGCAGTGCATGAATTGCATTGAAAATGAATGATAACCTCTAGCACCTTAACTTTCTTGCTCATCCAGACAAGGACATCCCTCTTTGTCAATGATATGCTCAAAAACAACATCATCTTGCAAATCCTTTGGCCTTGCCTTGTAACTAAACCTCAGCTTTCTTGAGCATTTTCCTCATATACTTCTATATGATTGCATGCTCAACGCTGGGATTTTAATGAGGTGAATTTTGATGCCCCTTCTTTGCCTTCAAATATCTGGCTCAAAAAATATCCAAAAAGGAAACCCCACCAGTTCAGTGCTGGTCTACAACATGAATTCTGAACAAATATCCAACAAGATAACCATCAGTCTAGCTGCTGTTCACCTCAATTGTACTAAAGCCTGGCACTTTAGTGAGTCCTCTCCCCACCATATCAGACCTTAATCTATTGGCATCTCTCCATCTTCCTGCTACTCTATATAGGTTGGAAAGCATCACATATGATCTGGAATTGTCTGGGTCCAATTCAAACAGTAACCTCCCAACTTCTTCCCCAAGCTCAATATTCCCATGGATGGTACAAGCACCAAGTAAAGACTCAAGCACACTAGCAGAAGGTCTAATTGGCATTCTCTTAACAAGATCGTATGCCTCAAACAAATGACCTGTTCGTCCTAAAAGGTCCACCATGCAAGCATAGTGCTCAATTCTTGGTAGAATATGATGCTCTTCTATCATACAGTTGAAAAGTTTTCGACCATGATCAACTAAGCCAGCATGGCTGCAGGCTGATAAAACACCAATGAAAGTAATGTCATCAGGTTTCAGTCCAGTATGTTTCATCTGTGAGAAAAGAGCAAGGGCGGCATCACCATCTCCATGCATCCCATAACCATTGATCATCACACTCCAAGAGACACAGTCCTTTTCGTCCATCCCGTCAAATACTTTCTTTGCAGATGAGATGTTTCCGCATTTAGCGTACATGTCTATGAGGGCATTGCTTATGAAGATGTCCATCTCAAAGCCCTTTTGGATAAGGTAAGCTGTTATGCATTTTGCTATTTCCAGACTGCCTAACTGAACACAAGCTGAGATCAAGGTCAGAATTGTAACAGAGTCGGGCTCAATTTCCATCCCAAGCATTTCACTGAAAGAGATCACTGCATTTTCAGCACGTTTGCTTCGGACAAACACAGACATCATTGCATTCCACACAACAATGTTTCTCCTATGAGCTGTATAAAACAATATGCAGCATGAATTTACATTTTCAAATCTATCATACATGCAAATGAGGGACGTAAGAAGAGAAGTTTCAGATATACATCCGGTTCTAACTGCATAGCCATGAATAGACTTACCCTGCAACTGGGTTTCACATATGGGTAATATATTTAGCAATGTCACCGAATTGGGCTTCTCGTCTTCTAATTTCATTTGATGAAACAAGACCATGACTTCCTTAAATAAGTTATGATTACGGTACCCAGTTATCAAAGCATTCCAAGATACCACACTCCTCAAAGGCATGTTGTCAAAGAGTAAGTGGCCAGCTTCCAGATCTCCACAGTTGACATACATACTTGTGAGTGCATTGACAAAAGAAACATCAGTATTGTAGGCAACTTTGATTGCATGAGCATGAATAGACATCCCTTGTACCAGGTCTTCAACTTTACAAAATATAGGGAGGATGCTTATCATAGTAATCAAATCAAACTTGACGTCCTCTTGCTGCATTTGGTGTAAGAAGGCAACTGCAACTGCCGAATCCCGTTTCTGAACACAGGCAGATATCAAAGTGTTCCATGAAATCACATTTCTTACTGACATAGTATGAAACAGCTTGAGAGAAGTGGAGAATTTATCACAGTCAGAGTACACAGCCATGAGTGCATTCAACAAATTGAGACTAGAATCAAATCCTTTCCGGATACTAAACGCATGAGCAGACTTACCCAAGAGCAAGTCTCCTAACTGGGCACACGCAGAAAGCACACTAACCATAGATACTGAGTCAGGTACCACACCCTGGAGCTGCATTTCACGGCATGCGGCCAACCCAACATCACAGAGCCCATTCTGAACATACCCAGAGATGATTGAATTCCACGTCAAAAGATTCTTCTCAGGCATCTCATAGAAAATAGATTCAGCAGAATCAAGATCCCCAAACTTGGTGTACATAGATACAAGGGCAGTAGCTATTGAGATTTGATGGTCAAACCCCTGTTTTATTCCACATGCATGAACTGATTCACCATATCGAATGCTGATGAGATTGGCACAAAAGGGAAGAACGGACACCAGAGTTACTACATTAGGTCTCACATTCGCTTGACGCATTAGCCAGAAAGCTTCAAAGGCTTCATCAAATTTTCTATTCTGGGTACATGCCGAAATCATGGCATTCCAAGCAACCACATTCTTTTCTGGTAAAAGATCAAACAATACTTTAGCAGACGATACATCCTCAAAACCAGCATACATTGACATTATTGCAGGCACAAAAGATTCATCCAAGGAAATCCCGCATTTGACAGCATAACCATGGATCAATTTACCAATCGCAAGGCCCCTACGTGTGCATACTGGAATTATACTAAAAAAGGTACTTACATTAGGCTTCAAACCCATCATCCGAATCTTCCTGAAAACCTCAATTGCTTCCTCATCCTGCCCATTCATAGAATACCCAGAAAGTAAAGCATTCCAAGAAACCAAGTCTCTCTTAGAAATATCATCAAACACACTGCGTGACGTTTCCATATGACCAGTTTTCGCATACATATCAACCAGAGCAGTCAACACAACAGTGTTACGCCCAAACCCAGTTCTCAAAACAGCAGAATGAACCTCCTTCCCCGTTCGAAGGAGAGAAAGTGCAACACACGCCTTGATAACAAAGGGAAAGGTGAAATTATCAGACCCACAACCCGATTTCTGAGATTCTCCATAGAGCATTAGTAAATCGGAATAGTACCCGTGATCAGAAAGGCACCGGATAATCGAATTCTGCAAGGACAAGCTGGGTGGTTTTTCTACATTGTTGCAAACCCTGAGTGCATAGCCTGAAACACCCAAATCGAAACAGATCCTAAACAATTCAGTAAAGAGGGATTCATCTTTCAAAAGATTGTGCACGATAAGGAGTGCATGGATTTGTTTCAGTGTCTTGACGTTTTCACATCGATGCAAGAGCTGGAGGAGATGAATGAATTCGTATCGATTAATGGGGTGTTGGGGAACCGATCTGGGTGTTCGTTCTTTTGCGGGAGAAGGGAGATGGAGAGTTGAAGAGAGACGATTGCAGAGGCGAAGGCAATGCCTTGCCATGAAATGTGGAAGAGAAGAAGATATCAAGGGAGAGAGAGGAGAGTTTTTTGACATTTTTTTTTTTTTACAAAAGAGAATCCCATAACAGGCAGGTAAGTAACCGCATTCCCGCCATTTTCCGTTATATGCTGTTTTGATTTGAGTTTCAAGGCATTTGCCATCTATATAAGTTTATTATCAATATCAATCGAATAAGGGCCCGGAAAAGATTACGTAGATTTTGAAAGTAGTAAAAATAGTTCGAAAGAAGTGTCACTTATATGAAAATCTGGGTTGAAATAGATCTGAATGAGGAAATAGAACTCATGTAGCCGATTCAAACATAGTTGAGACAAGACTTTAATGATGATAATGATCAATAAAATTGAGGTCTATATAGGGCTGACCAGAAAATTCAACTTGGGGGCTCTATGTAAAAAAAGTACGGGGAAAAGGGGCAAATGTAGAAAAAAAAAAAAAAAGAAACATATTATTTCTCAAAATTTACAGGGTTTTTTTTTTAAAGAACTTTAAACTTTTTTCAGATATGGGTGAGAACTTAAGACCAATACCCTTGTACCTGGGTATGCCCTGGGTCCACATATCAGACGGCTAAGCCTTGATTTCCCTCCTATATCTTGAGTTGGGCCAAATCTAAGAACGCATTTCCCCGGCCCACATAAAAAGTGAAAAATGCAATTTGAACTGAGCTTATTTGGGTTTGGGTTTGGGTTTGGGTTTGGGTATGGATTTGGGTTTGGGCTTATTTTAAAGTCCAAATTAAATTTAGTCAGATTCGAACTCCGGCCCGAGCATGGATGCTGTAATTGGTTTTGCAGTATAATTACGATTTTAAAACATAGTTTTGGATATTGTATTAGTCAATACTGAGTTTTACATACTGACCAATGTATGGCTTTGTGAATAAATTATATGTTTCCTTCCATTTTCTGTAAAAGGAAAAAAAAGAAATTCATGAAATGTTCAAAAGACGAAAAGATTTGTGAATATTTATTTTTAACTGCTTTAGAATATTTTTTATACAAATAAAATATATATATATATATATATATAATATAAAGATAGTATACAGTTCCAATACATTTTCACTTTTGGTACACTCCACAAAAATAGGAAAGATCATTCCTACTGTGCATCTAACCCTACTATGGTTAGCATAGACACCACCTTCATCAAATGTCTCTTTAATTGCCAACACACTAATGGTTGAGTGATGTTGGCACCTTAGATCTTCACGTTGGTAGTATCACTCCAGGCCATTGTGCCAATCCAGCAAAAAACAATCTTTTTAATTGTTGATCTTTTTCCACTTAATCGTCAATCGTTGATTATTTGTGGTTTTGCTTGTGTATTTGGATTTTCATTTCTATTTACCCTTCTAGAATGGTAGACCCAGGATTTTCATTTGGGTGGAGCTAAAGTTTTATTAGACTTTACATTTGAAAAAAAAAAGAAAACCTTTTATTAGACTTTGATAGACTTTTTTGCATTACCAAATAGCACCTATGTGTTTTTCTCATGGAACTCAACTAGATGCATGAAGTTATTGAAGATTGGACAATGAAGAGGTTAGGATATTAATAATAAGTACTAGAAACCATTAGATAGATAAAAAAATGATTTTAACCTTGATTTTAAATACTCAATTTATATTATTATGTTTCACTAAATTTATATGTCAAAATCAATGCCCAATGGATGTCACTGCAAATTCAAGGTGAGTGGATGTGTAAAAAAACTAAATACAAAAGAACATTTTGAGGACACCCATCCTTTCCTGTTTCCCTTTCTCAAAGCCTCAACCTTTAGATAATGAGAGTGGACTTCCATATTGGAATCACAGTGGGGGTAAGAAAACATGATAATGAGAATAGATTTGGTCATCTTTGGGTTTTTGTAAATACGCTCAAATTTGATGGTTTAGGGTTTAGAGTTCGGATTAGAATTTGGGGATTCATGGTTTGGAATTAGGATTTTGAAATTAATTTAGGTATAGAGTGATTAGGAAGGATTATACAAGATATATTTGGTATATGAAGATGTAGTAGTCTACACAGAGTATAGGGACCAGCGACGAGGACCTCAATCGCCAACTAGGGCGAAGAGATTTTGAAAGAAGATGTTGAAAAAGAGGGAGCGATGTGTTGCCACACTGTTTTTTTCTTCTTCTTCTTCTTTTTTTTTTTTTTTTTGCCTTTTCTTTTTTTTTTTCACCAACGAAGTTTTACATATGTTAGGCTATCTTTAAACATATGTGGAGCCACAAGCTTGGACATATGGGACATGTTCCAATCCCTCATTCAACTCTATGAGGATTTCGATTTTGACCTGCGGCAACTACCTCAGATCGTGCCCCAAATCGCTCCAACGTAGGTCCATCCTACTTCAAGAAGCCATTCAATTCTCAAAGAATCTCAAAGTCATACAATTCTCAAGGAATCTCAATTCCAACCGCCCCATGTCACTACAATGTAGGTACGCCCCAGCGGCCTTCTATTTGCAGCAGATCTATTTTTGTCCCTATATGGCAGTCAAGCACTGGTTCATCCTAATTTGATTCATCAGCCATAATTCTTATACAAAATACAAACATGCAGGATGGAGACGTGTTAATCAGTGTCATATATTGTGCAACTTACCATTCATGGTCCAAGGTTTAAGAGCCACACCATCTAGATGATCCTATCCATCCAACTGGTGAACTGATAATTAAAGTGAAAAAACTATGAGCACGCTCATCATGGTGAAATGTCACAAGAATCAACTTCTTGCGGCATTTCTTGAACCAAAGGCTAACCAGTAACCATTATACATATATTAGAGGTCCTGGTTACTGTTCTGTCATCGATATGGTGCATGGCGTTTCAATAGAGATACACACTATACTGAAAACTTCCTCTCCGTCGAAACTCAATAACCAAAAATCAAAATAGTAATTCTCCGTTTAAACCTCCAGCGCAATAGCAATTAGCTCAAGTGTTGTGGAGGTGCACAAAAGTGGAAACTTGCAATTGACAATCAAACCACACAAAGCAAAAAACACATAGGGAGAAATCCCACAAGAGATTTACTTACTACAGCAATGTGCCTACATTCAGAGACAAACAGAAACCTCTTTCCTCGCACTCTTTCTATATATGTATAATGTAACTTTCTCTTTCTGAAGCCCTGAGAAAGCCCGTTACAACTACCAAAATACCACTAACCCAAAACCCGGTCCCTAACTAACCCAATGGACCAATCTGGTTAATCTGGTATACAAGACATAAACCCAACACTAAGTGACTCAAGTAAGTAGAGAAACAACTACAACTGTGTCGAGATTTTCTTTAGTCTGGCAGGTGATTGTCCTTGCCATTTTGCTACTAAAAGCTAGATTTCAGGACACAGAAGGTTCATCTCCACCATATAGAACTGTACATAGTTCAGGTCAACAATCAAATGGGATGTACATATACTTCAGACCACCAATGAAAGACTTTTCGAAGGATCCTAGACATTGATCTGACTCATCTGAGGACTCATACATTTAATAAGTGACCCACAACTTTCTTTGGGCTTTTGCAGGCTTGGCAATGACTACCATTAAGGGTATTTTTCACTTTGGCTTTGGCATTTCCACAGCTTGAGCTTGCAGGGTAGTTCCTTACTGAGTTCAGCATGAACAACATTTAATAAACAAAATAAATGGCAAAAGGTTCAAATCATCTTGTCAATCATGGATGACTCAATTTGGGATCACCATTGTGCCTTTCCCTAACAAAAGCATCATCCACATCAACCGTAATCCTACACATCCTTTTTCCACTATGTAACTTGCATTGTGAAAGTATATCCCTTGTTAGTATGTAAGTAGTACACAGACTTTTCAAATAAGAGAAAATTACCATTTTTTTATAAAATGCCAGTGAGTTGTATGACTCAATGAAGTCATGTATGTGTAAGTGATCAGAGTGCCCATGTGCTGAAGAGATTCAGTGTGGTAGTAGTCCAAAAGGTGCAAGCTACCTATAGTTGGCGCTTGTCATCAGCTAAGCTGGTGGCATAATGTAGATCCTGTTGTCAATTAAGGGGTGGCTTCTCCACTATTATGATTTACGAACTAAAGCCACTTGACATCTTGTACTTCTCACTACTATGTTGCATTCTTAAGAATTTGCTTAGATTGTTTAAATTCAACATGAAATCAATTCAGAGCCTCATCTGTTTATTGAATGATTGATTTATCATAAAAGCTCACCCAAAGGGGTTACACATACGAGTTAAAAATCAACTGCAAAAGGGAAGACAACTAGACAAGGTCATTCATAATGACATTAATCTCTATCTTCAGATATATTTAGGATAAAAAAATAAATAAAGGTGGTGAGATCCAGCTTGTTTTATTTAATGCCTACATATTGCTGGCAAATTTATCACTGGTTTTTCTCCCAGACACAGTAGTCTTTCCCAGAGGTGGCAACATGGAAATTAGGGGGAACAAGGTTGCCAACATCATACCTTGGCCCTATTTTAGAAATGATCTTCTCATCAATCACGGCCACATAAAGATCAGCGTCGGAAGCTATGATGCGAACGATACTATCTGGTCGAATCCCATTCCTAGATCTAATGGCAATCAATTTACCAATCTCCTCCTTCAGTCCCCAGTCGAAGAAGTGGTCATAGAACTGTAAAAGAAGACAACAAAACCTACATTTAGTTAACAAAAAAAAAAACATTTAGTTAAAAAAAAAAAAAAAATCTACCCTACTAACAAACTAGTGAAGACCAGGAACATGAATTTTCTAACCACAAAGGTAGTTCCAGAGGCTGCTTATCTTTCGTAATGAAAATCATAAATCAAGAAACAATTTTCAATTTGGCTTTTAAACCTTTGAAACTAGTGCCTTCTGTATGAATTTCCTGTTATTCTATTGAACAATGAAAAACTCAATGCATGAAAAAGATGAATTTCCTTTATTTGGCAATTTGTTACTAGAAGAGAGAATATGGTATTATGTTGTGCATCCCATAATTGCTTTAACTTGACCATGCATTGGGAGATCAGGATCATCTACATTAAGGGGCACACCACAGATGTGCTGCTCTTCAAAAATTGAACCAATAAGATGATTGTAACCATCTAATCAGTGGTCTATAAATGCTGATATAACAAAGGTGGTCAAGTGCAATTCACACAAGCCCACTAACAATGGTGGCTACCAGATTAACGGATCTAATCACCCTACACACGGCCATGTTGGGGATGAAATACACAACATATGATATTCTTTTTTTTTTTTTTCAGAAAGTAAATTAGTTATTTTGAACCAGGAACATTAGCAGAGAAATATAGCAGTAGCAATGTGGCAGAACATACAATGGAGGGGACCCCTGGATGAGTGAGAATGTATGTGTATCCTTGCATGACTTTATCCGATGGGAAAGGCCACATTTTCTGTGTAGAACCTGTGTCGTGGTTGTCGACAAAGGTGACACCTTTTTCGGGCAGCAACCCAATCATTCCCGGCGGTTTTCCAGCTGCATCCTTCATACGCCACAACTCTCCTTGCACCGCAGCTTGGAGGATCCCCTTTGTTGTAAAATCAAATGCTGTTGTAACCCCGCCAGCAGTTTGAACCCACTGCGCTAGCTGCCTCCTGTGAGAATCTTGGTTATATTCCGGCTTCCCGTCTTGCCCATAAGCAAGAGAACTCCACAACTCCCCTACCACAAAAGCAGGCTTGGTTTGCTCAACGTAAACCTTAGCAATGTCTGCTGAATATCCTTTAACAAAATCAAAGCGCCACCCATCAAAGCCAATTTCATTCTTCAACCAGTTCAGCCAATCAGACAACTCTCTCTGCACCCTTGCATTGATATGGTCGATGTCTGGCGCTGGTGCAAAGTCCTCACCTGTGTCGAGATTTCCAGTACCATCAGAATAGGCAGTGTCATCACGACAAATGAAGGAGGGGCCCCAATCAAGGCGATCATCAGCAGTTCCTCCTTCAAATATGCACCATATCCCTCTTCCATCCTTCTTTTCTGCAGTTCTGTGGTTTATGACTACGTCTGCAACACATTTGATTCCCTTTCCATGCAATGCAGTTATCAATTGCTTCAACGCATCCTGATTTCCGTATTTTGATGCATTCAGATCATACAGCCTTCCTGGCATGTAACCTGTGGAGTTTTGTTTAAGAAAAAAGGCATACAAAATTAATGCATACATGTCGTTTCTTTTTTAATTTTTTTTTCTAGATTACTTGCATATACTGGGAAACGTCAAGGAAGGATAGGCAAATAACAAAAGATACCCATCTTATGAGAATCTTGCATATAGATGCTCACTCATTTTGTGCTGCATTTTAGGTAGAAAACTGAAACAGCATTATTATAGTTTTATGCCTTTTCTACTGTACTGGTACCAATATTGGTTTGACATGAAACACAACAAATTCAAAATTTGTCTGGAAAGACATATAGAAAGCATCATTAATCATAGAATTAGATGCCTATTTAAGTGCATGACCTTATAAACAGCTACTACTCACATAAACATATACATAATCTCTGATAGTGTCCGAGTAGGTAGATTGAAGGCCGGGAGGCGATAATAGCAAGGGACACCATATAAGCTTTCTTCTAAAATCCAAATTCAAAGACCTTCAAAATTATTATTGACACCATGTTATAAGAAAGCACTAGCCTTTAGACCTACTCTGTTTTTGGTCTCTCTCTCCCTGACCCCAGCACACACGCATATACTAATGCTATCATTTCTCTGTTTCTGATGTATTTCTGTTTCATTAATTGGAACATACTAATCATTGAACCAAGTATTTATTTTTACCTTTTGTTAACCATTTAAATCATCTTTGGGGCTCTTTTTTGCCGTGTCCAGGGCCACATCCTATATAACATATACACTTCTTGAATTGTGAAATCCAATTTCCTGGGGACACTATTGTTTAGGCATTAAAATGCCTTTCCAGTAGTCTATAAGCTGCCTGCTTATAACTGAAGTTCCCCAGAAGTTGCTATCAACTCCTTTCAATCTGATGGCTATTCACATCATCCATTATGCTTCAAAACATGGAAGGTTAGAGCATCAGTCGAGTTATTTGGAGTAGTCTATGATGTAAAATTCATATTTAAAATTCATACCAACCCTCTTTTTCTCAGGGCTACTAAAACAACGACAGTACTTTCTGGGAATTCTGCAATTGAGGAGGGTGTAACTGTTTTGCTTTTCAACATAACAATGAGAGCATGATAAGATAATCTCTAAGCATACAAGGAAAACTCAACATATCAAGTCCCACTAAAGATATCATGAATGTTATAATCATCAAATACCAAATTGTTACTGTTTTCATTTTATTTAAAGGCAAAGATTGGTCAAGATGGTATTTCCTTCAAAATCCAATCAAGTTTAAAAATACCCATTAGTCTGCTGTAAGCCTGTAACTAATACAAAACATATGCATTTGATTATTTTTCCTTATCTAAATACAGGTGTAGATGACTGAATATGATGCTTTTGAATCACTAGACCCTAAAGATCTCATTCCACAACATGGATAAATGCAATCTATAAGATTCCTTATCAGCTTAGTACCAGCCCACCTTTTTGGAATGAATGGTGGGTGTGCACAACTAGTTGTGTGAAGGTACATAACCCAAAGGAAGGCAATGAGAGATGTCAACTTTTTTTTTCTAATTAAAAAAAAACACTAAAATACATTGTGTTAGGAATCAGGATGTGCATGCAATTGTCACCTTCGGGTGCAACAGATTGTGAAGGTGGAGGAAGCCAGACATGGGTAATTCCAGCATCAGCTAGAGAGCCAACACTTTTCTGAAGAAAGTTATACCAACCCTCTTCCTTCTTCCAAGACTCCCAATTAAATCCCTGAAATTAAAGGGAACAAAGGAAACCATTTATGACATGGAAATGATCATGTAACAACCATTTTGTATTAACAGAGAGATGGGTACTTAAGGGGTGCACCTGAAACAGGATTTGGGCTTGAGCAGAGGCAGGTAGGGCTAGGAGAGAGATGAATACATGGATGCATGCTACTAAACCAAGGAGCCTCATATCTCTAACAAGGCCTTTTTTTTGGGGGCACCCCCTCCAAAATATGATATTCAATTTCTATGGAAACGATAGGAATATATATACATATAGGAAGACAGAAGAAGGAAGACGCGACTGGAGAGTGGAGACACCAACGAACGGTAGTCAATTAGCAGAGATCACGATTGACTTCTTTTTATAAAACGTAGAATACTGGGCATGGTATTTTGGAAGGACACGGCAAATAGACCCCACGTTGGAATTTCCTGCTGGTAAGAATATGGAAAATGGTGCCGTTTATGGCTGTGGGTTCACATTTCTGGATCCTGTCATGGATTGGGGTTTGGGGCTTGCCACGAATGTGTCGCCAGTGTACTTTTCTTTTGTTTAATAGTCGAATTAGAAATTCAAGTCGATGACACTAGAGCTAGATTAAAGTGTATTTTGGTTCGTATTTGGCAACCAAATTTTTATTTATATTTGACAATAAAATTTTTAAGGAAAAGATTTTTTATTTTTCTCATACTGGTAAATTCATATTTGGCAATTGTAAATTCTCGGTGATTTAGACAAATGAAAATTTTTATTTGTTAGGATTTTCAAATCTGACCACCACCCATAAGATTTGAAAATACTCACTTATCCTATTTTTCTCAGTTATATGCATTGATACACACCAATATCAATGTGAAATCCAGTGATGAATCTTTGTTACAGTGGTCGTGAAAAATCATTAGATTTATAAGTTCCTTGCCTATTACCAAACATGCTTGGTGAAGATCAAAAGGACCTTTAAATTTTAATATTGGCCAAAAAAGGTGTTGAGTGGGTCACAGCTCGTAACAAGGTTAGCGGTGAAACAACAGAAAGGAAAAAAAAATAAAAATTTGAACGTTGATATCCCCGCTCAAAACTTTTTTAGTTGATATTGAGATTAAAGGGCCTTTATAGTCTTCACTAAATCTAAGGGATTTTTTTTTTTTTTTTTGGTAAAAAAACTCTAGATTTTATTTAGTGGAATAGAAGCATTTTTGCAATCTTTGCTTTCTTTGGCCCCAAAAATGTGCTTGGGGAAAATTTCAGTGAATACATATATTCAGCAGTGTCACTCACCCCTATACAAGTTGAGGACTGCAGCCTTTCTATTTTAGTTCACAGTATTTAAATAGGCTTTGTAATCTTAGCTTGGTTGGATTTCTACAGTTTTTTAATAGCCAATCCGGTGATCGCCGGGACTTCTACAACATGCTGTTGTTGAACCAGCTTGGGGGTCGAACCAAAAAGCTTTCATCATCCTCAGTTGAACTGTGTGAACCCTGAAGCTCAAGGACCAAACCCATGAAATTGGCAGGGCTTTTAGGAACAGGACAATGAGTAAATTTGAAGAGAATTCTGAGAAAATAAATCTGAACTTTTAGATAGTTACTATTTTCATTTTTAAGAATTGAAAATTGTAACTTTCCAAAATCTCTATCAAATTTAACCATTTTTCCTAAACTATTTGATTACCTTTATGATTTCTTAACTTTCAAATGCATTTTTATGGTTTTTTCTTATTATATATGTATGATGTAATGGTTCGACCAGAATGAACTATCATGGCCGGTCTCGTTTATATATAACAATGGGGTTAATGGTAAAAAATAAGCCAACCAATTTTTTATTTTTTTTTTCCTCATCTCTGCTAAGGGGCTGGTCCAGATAAACTTTGCACATGCGAGGTAATAAAAACTCACCCATGAAAAGGGTGGACAACTCGCACGCACATGCAAGGTAAGAGGAACTCGCATGATGGTTGGGTTCAAAACCATTCACCATGGTTGCGCCTTACCACTGGGGTAAGACGCAATTCTCCACTGGTGAGGAGGTTGAATATGAGCATGCATGATTCACTACCAATGCCTGAATGGAGTGACTGAACTCTATAGAAATAAAACTATGAAAAGAGAGAAGAAAGGAACCAAAAAAACAGTTTCGATTTGCTAACCCAATAGGCCAGTTCGATCCTTATCAAGATGGCATTCTGCCACCTACAACTGCATTTATCTAAGTAAGAACAGCTTTGCTGTTTATTCAACTATAGTAGTATCTCTACCCAAAAAACAAAAAAAAAAAACTATCGTAGTATCAGAGGCATTATTACATTGGTGTGATTCGGCTGAGCTTTTATGGCTGCCGGTTAGTCCAATGCCAAAATTAACACTCCAAAGGTATATGTCCTTTTTTTTTTTCTTGAAACGTAAGGTATATATACATGTAAATATGATGATTGCGATATCAATTAAGAGGTAAAGGCTGTGTAGAACTAATTAATCAAAACCAACGTAGCTTCCATGTGACCATATTATAATTCAAGTCACTGCACTCTGCAACTGACAAATAGGAACTTGCCTAAGAGAGAAAAGAATTTGCTCCAGAGGTAGGTGAAAGCTTAAGAGAATCGCTTCTCGATCTCGATCTCACAGTAAGTGGCTGCATTAATCTTAGGACCCCGATTTTATAGAGAAAAGAATTACAAAGTAAATATATTAGTGTACATCACAAGTGATCAAGTACACTTGATCGTCGGCTCCTTCAGATACAAGAGACCAAGATTTGCACTTTGGCATTCACCAGATAAATAGAAGTTTGAATCCAGAATGAACTGTGACGATGAAATTTTCCGTGTCTCTACTTGAAAACTATGCATCCAAAATATCACACCACCTACTAATCGTCGTCTTCAGAATCTGTGATGGAATCAATATAGATCAGTAACTTATCAACCATCATGATAGATGAAATAAATAGATTATTGGGTAAAGAAAATTTATATTTTAGTCTACATCTTCTTAGAAATGCATTCAGTAATTGGAAAATCAACTTAGATTCTATACTTGACAATTGGCTCCCCTAAATTTTATAGATGGGGGATGGGAAGATGGGATTTTATGGAAGATAGGCCTACTGGTAATAGTGCGCACTTGGAAAGAACACAGCTGTAGAATATTCAAAGGGGAATTGTTTTTGAATTTTTGTGGTGTAAGATCTTAGACCCCATTGAACTACCACTTATCCCAAAATCAATTGGTGATGGGAAACGGCA
This sequence comes from Camphora micrantha, assembly GCA_003546025.1. NCBI lineage: Eukaryota > Viridiplantae > Streptophyta > Magnoliopsida > Laurales > Lauraceae > Camphora > Camphora micrantha. Next base: position 4,013,906 of record QPKB01000008.1, read on the forward strand.
GAACAATAGTTTTATGGTTTGTTGGTTATGTTAGGAAGGCATTCGAGCATCACTCCACCACGGGTGCACATGAGGGTTATACCAAGGACCTAACAATCCCCCCCTCACTGGTACCACTCGAGAGGAGACTCGAACCCCCAACTTTAACTGGTTCTAATACCACATGTAGGATTTCAGACCCCATTGAGCTACCCCTTATCCCAAAACCAATTGGTGGTGCCGGGAAATGGCACAACAATGGTTTTATGGTCTGTTGGTTGTGTTAAGAAGGCATTTGAGCATCACTCCACTACAGGTGCACATAAGGGTTGTATCAGGGACCTAACATGTGAAAATTAGTCCTATTGGTTATAGAGCATACTTGGAAAGAACACAGCTGTAGAACATTCAAAGGGAATTGTTCTAGAACGTTTGTGTTGAATGGAAAGGAACATAACACCCCTAGTTGACTGGATGACAGTGACTAAGAACAATATATTATCCCCATCTTCATGACCTTCAGCGAGATTGGACAGCCGCCATTAATGGATGGGTCATACACCATCACTTTAATACAAGAAGGAATCTACTGCCTGCAGAGATCAAATAAAAATCCTAGGAAATACCTTTTATCAAGCATTGGGGATGTGTTAAGAGATGATAAGAGCAAATCAACCCTTGAAGGCTTTTAATGATCTTCGTTATTTGATTAGAAGGCCATCTCATACTGGAAGCTCATAGAAAATGTGATCTCTCAGTGATCTAGCCATTGTCCTGATGGCTTCAGTAGTTTCTTCTCTAAAATGAAAAAAAAAAAAACAGTCCTTAACCTACTGAAACAAGCCAAAGGGTGGCCCAAATAATCCAAATGGACGAAGCAATGACAGAAAGTTTAGTCAAGAAGGGCATTCCTCTTCTTGGTGACAGTTTTGAAATAAGGATTTCCTCAATTTTTGTCAATTTTAGGGCCAATTGCCAACTTGAAAAATAAAATAAAAGCAATAAAAAACACAGCTGTCATACACACACACAGCTGCAAACTTGAATTTTGAAGAGCACATCACAATCTATTACCTGATCGGATGTCCTCTCCCACTTTTCCTCTATTCTTCAGCTGTCTCAAAACCATTGAGCATATGAGAATCCACCAGTATATGTGGAACACAAGCAGCATCAAAAGCATCGTGTTGAACACATAGTACAATAATCTGGGGTAACTTTCTGAGAGATTCATGCAGTTTTGAAGATCATCGCTGGGATGTGTAACAGACAAACTCAAAAGTATAAGGAGATTAAAAAAAAAGAAAAAGAAAAAAAGGAGCAAGATGAGAATATCAATACAAAATGGACAAACCTTGTTGACTTGATTACCCAAAAGGGAAAGAATATCAGTCGCAGTAGGAGCCAAGTGATTGCAAAAAGTCCAAAGAAGACACTAGCTCCCAACTCATTTTCAGAGTACTTAAAAACTTTAGCTGCTTCCATAAACACATCACTTGCATCATGCAGAGCAAGAATAATAGAGCCGATCCGAAAAAACCTACACAGGACAACTTATTTGTAGTTCCATAAATGCCAATTTTGACAGATCTAGAGTCAGCGTAATTGTTGAACATTTAATATCAAAAGATCTAGCATCCAGTCATCTCATTAAAATGAACACAATTATATAGATGGGGTAAAGTGGGAAAGCATTTAATATAAAGAATTAAAGACACATGTTGCTCCTTACAAAGGGAAGAAATAACCATGTCATCACACAAAACCATGCTTTCCAAGACATTTAGAATATCATATATCATCCAATCTCACTGGGTTGCAACTGAAATATAGGCTCATCAAATCCATTGGAGGTTATAAAATAGATTAGGGTGCAGTAGCAGATGAATTATTTGCTACTAAAATATAGGCTCATCCAATCCTATGGGAATTTTATAAAACACTTAATGTTACACGAGATGAATTAGTTGCAAATAAGGGTTTGTTTGTGTACGGCCACGGAAGAGGAAACCCACCTTTCCTCTTCCACGGTAGTTGCTTTCTCATTGGGGAGATGGGAATTGCGGACCCGTTCCCGCGAGGAAATGCAGGCGATCACAATGCCGCTGGAAATCAAGGAGATGGGAATATTCGCTGCACCAAATACTAGTGGGGTCCAGTGCCCTATCTCCACCCATTTCCGCCGAAATGCCCGCTGCACAAACACACCATAAAGATAATATCTGTTTCCTTCTAAGCAACTATTCTTGGCTCAGAAGGTTGACCCAGAAATCATTAAATAGCCACCATGTGATATAGCCAGCAGTAGCCATTGTCACAAATATTGTTCTTGATAATTTCTTGGATATTTATCGTGAGCTCTCAAGACTTTGGGTTTTCAAGGGATATAAAAGGAGAAAATCTTTCCGAATAAATATAATTAAAATTTGGAACAAATATATTTCTCATTAAAATTCAAAGCAAATATAAAATTGATTCGAAACATATTACTAAAAATATAGATGCCTTAGATAAAAATCTCTTAACAGTATCACAATATTTGGCCAAGATGCAGTAAAACTCTCATCAAGCAATGTTTTTTAACTGGGTCTATCAGTCAACACAAAAATATGATGACATTTTCCAAATGCTGGTGGTATTTGTGACATTAAACTAGGAACGATACTAATTAATTATGTAATGCACACTACAATCTTCATCTCTCGAACAGAAGTAAACGGCTACCTTGTAATGTATGAGAATCCAATGAGGATGGTGGTGATTATGTGATGGGACATCATGATTGAAAAATCTTTCCTTCGAGTTTCCCACAAAAGGAGAGCAGCAATACTGTATATGTAAAAGCCACATTGACACATATAGTAAAGCTTCAATGAATACCTGAAAGAATCAAGTCAGCATCACTGAAACAAGTTTAGAACAACTAAAATCACTGAATCAAAATGGAAGTAGTAGCTGAGGGCATCAAATAAAGAAGCAGATGACAGTATCAAAACCAATATAATAAATAGTACAAGGATAGTAGCGAAAAGAACTTCACTCAAGGTCTCATTCTTTTGTTAAAGAAAATAGAAAAGCACCAAGAGGTAGCTGAGGGCAAAGCCAATCAAATACATTTATTAAAGGGGAAAAAAAGATCTATCAAATGAAGGAGCTAGAAAAAGGCATGCAAACTTTTCTTTTAGTTTTTCAGAGGAAAAGATAACTGAATAATCATTAGGCTGAGGAGGGGATAGATATTGCTTAAACAGTTGAAACAATTACAGAGCTAGAAAAAGGCATGCGACTTTTCTTTTAGTTTTTCAGAGGAAAAGATAATTGAATAATCATGAGGCTGAGGAGGGGATAGATATTGCTTAAACAGTTGAAAAAATTACAGAGCACCCTGATTAGAAATGTGTTCCACAGCAGAATTCTCTTTTTCATGATGTTGCAGACCAGAAGAAATCAAAAGATCAAAAATTATCCAAAAAATGAGTCAAAATTGTTTGCCGCCTTCCATAAAGGGGAAGCAACAGCCTAAACATGAAGCTACTGTTGGTAAACCAATGTCACACTTCAAACAACATCTGAAATCTTGCACTTCAAGTTAGCTATGTCAAACGTTATAGACTGTACTAATCTGTTGCATCTTACATCAGTTTCCAGCAGCAATTTACCATTGAGGTGATTTCTTTTCTGTCATGAATTGGGAGACATCCAAAAGGTTGTACATCTGGCATGTTCAGGTTTTTTATTCTCGAAATTTATGTCCTTCCTATCAATTAGTTGGTTCAAGAATCGTGTATTAAAAAAAAAAAAAAAAAAAAAGGATTTCAAACATTAAAAAAGCTGTTTCAAAATAAGCTGTTACTTCTCCTGAATTGAAGTCCAAGCCTGCTTTATAACAAGCCAAACTCAATCAGACCCAGGCCAGATCAAGGCCCACTGACTTAGGAAATGGCCATTACACTCAGGAAATGTTAATTGCTTTTGAGACTTTGAGCAACAATTAGCTTATCTGTTGATACATGACTAAAAAAGTGGCGGCATTCAACATAGAAAATGATTGTAGGTTGTAATTGAGTAGATCATTAATTAATTCTCAGAATAAGTCAGCTGCTACATTGGCCATACTAAAATAAACATGTAAAACCACAACCATTAGCTAATGATGAATTTCCAAGAGATTGCATTCATCCATGTATACGTAACAGAAAAAAAAAAAAAAAAAAAGGAATCAAGATATACTGTACTCACTTCAGCTCTTGATTAGGCCACCCTCTGAAGTATTCTTTTGTATCTCTAAACCAAGGCTCATGGTAGGTAATTGCAAGAACACATACTTGAACAGTGGTATAATATGTCAGCTTCCACATAGACTCCGAGCATTTTATAATCTTTGCTTCTTGGGCTTCACTGATCTTAGCTGGAGAAGTCCCCTTACTCAACCACCTGATAGCCAGCCTCTGGGAGAACATAATTTACAATTATAAGGAAAACAGAAAAACACAATTTACAGAAGAGGCATGGAAGCAATGTCCACATTTTGATGGTAGTGTTTCACGGGCACTGATAGTCTTAGAGAGGAACAGCTAACGCTGCTAACCTCAAGGAATAAAGATAATGGTCTTAGAAAGAATCTCACATCAATAGAAGTAAAAAAGAAAAATGAAGTGAACTTTACAAGATAAAGTAATTATTGAATCTTTTCGAGCGAGCTTGGGAATGTTCTTGCATCACTCTATTTGACTGACTCACTATTAACAGGGAATTTTCCAATGTCATTCACTTTAAATAATGTATAGCTAAGTCTTGCTTGATGAGTTAATGAAATTAGAGATGAATGGATCTTTAAGTAAAGGCTATCCAAGTTAAGCAGTCTATGCAAAGATCAAATCCTCATTCCTCAGGTGGGGCTTAAAGAGAACAAATTCCAAAGAATCCCGGTGTCTGACTTGCATTGGTATTGGACTGCATCCAACAATAAACCCTCTCCACAAATTCCCATACCTTCTAGTCGAGTACTTGCACCAGTTGGGGAATGTAGCTTGAAGGTGGATAGGATTTTTGGAGGTAATCTGGGTCCATCGGGTGGAGGTATCATCAAGAACCACCTCGAAGAAATCCTGATGCCTTCCTCCGCCCGGCATCTGTTAGGGATTCTATCAGGGCAGAAATTCTAGTGGTCAAGAAGGGCGCATGCTGATTTCTTCTCATTTCCATGGTCTACTCTTAGTGGGAGGCTTCCATATTGAATTTTCACTCTTAAAAACACTCCCACCTTGGCATGGGCATCTGTCTCCATGTTCAGGCACAACAAGCATATCTATTGAAAAAGTAAATCTCTAAATCTCATTCACTACTAAGGCTAATCTCCACAGTGCTCCTGATCTTAGCCTTTGCCTATGACAATCCAATTTTCAATTTGATCTTCACTATAGTGAGCCGGAAAAGCCATTTAAAATCAATCTTAGAACTCCCCTTATTGCCAAGTCTCTGCCTTTTCTTCTCCCCAAGTCTAGCCGCACTCCCAATCCATCAAATTCAAAACGGGTTCCATTAATTGAATGTCTCCATAATCTAAAAATTGTAACTTTGAGATCCTGCCTCATCTACAGTAGAAACCATGTCTTGGGATAGTCATACTCTACAACAAGACTACTAACATTTCTCTAGTAATCAAGGTTCTTCAACCAAACTAGCAAATTTAAGCTTAACAGGGGATTAAACCGTAAAACCCCCAAAAAAAAAAGAGAAAAAAAAACCCACCTGGTAGATGAAGACGTTAAGGAGAAATCTTGCAGCGACGAAAGCAAACGCAAAGTAGATCGCAATGGCAACGCTCGGCACTCCATTGCGACTCCAGATCGAGTCCATGGGATTCCTTGGACAGATAGAGAGAATGGGAAAGAGAGAAAAGCATCAATCAATCGATTTGAAGTTGCAGATTTAGGAAAGATTCGGTTTTTGGTAGAGATATTCGATTAGAGAGAGATGCATTTTAGTGAAGTTCGAAGAAAAAGATTGAATTTTTGTCGTCTAAAGTGCCATGCGGGTTGGAATGGAAGGTAGAGAATTGATTTTTCGTTGAAGAGAGAGAGAGATATGGAGATGGAGATGGATAGGTTGGAAATTGGGACATGCGAAGGAATCGTGATGATGTCCGCGGGGCGCGCACTTGGGAGCCTCAGAGTTCCTCGGCCCGAGTACTCTGTAGATTAGTACTTTGCCATTGTGTCTGAAAGCACGGTGTCTATTCGTACGGTTGAATTTAATGGAAATGTAAGTGTCATTTATTAGAGGATTTTATGGAAAAAATATCTCTCGCCCCCAAGTAAGACTGAAAAAGGACTTTTTATAGCCACTTATCCGCCTGTTTTAATTGAGCAATGATATCCTCACTTATATCTTCTTCTATCACTTCTTTTTTTATCTTCTTCCTCCTTTCTCTGTATTTCCTTTAGTTTCATTTTCATATAAAAGATGATAGAAGTGTTGTGGGTAATGAAAATGGGTTTTGAGAGATGGAGAAAAAGAGGACACGAGTGAGCAATGAGTCTAAAAGGTTAAAAAAGAGGTTAAAATTGAGTGAGATGGCCCTTTTTGTGCAGAACGGTGAGTCTAAAAGGTTAAAAAAGAGGTTAAAATTGACAAGAGGACCATTTTTGTACAGTAAGAAACTATGAGATCCTTTTTCGTGCGCTGGTCATTTGAGGAGTTTTTTTGCTTGTAAAATCTTTTATTTATTATTTAGGATTTAAGTTTACTTTCATGTGAAAGGAATAAAATTAAAAATATTTAGAATCAAAGTTTATTTTCATATAAAAAGAACAAAATAAGACAAGAAGTTTTCTGAGAAATATAACTTGAATATCAAAATCATCATAAAACCTGTTTGGTTGCAAGAATTAATTCGACGATTTCTTTTATCGAAACATTGAAGGTGGATAATTGAAAATTCTATGTGGTAAAACCGTCATTTGGAATGTCATTTTAAAGAAGTATTCTCAATTAAACAAAGCATAATTTGGAGTTTTTGGAAAATAATGTACTCTTGTCAGAAATTAAAGACAAAGTGAAATTTTAGCTGAAATGTTTGCAACTAAATAGGCTCTAGAACAAAGAATTGCCAAAATATTTGAAAACGGAGCATAGTAACCAAAAAGTCTCTTTAATTTCTTACAAAAATACATTTAATTCTTTTTTCCCACTGAGTTAGGCTATTGGCCGGAGTGATACTTTAAACTTAAAGACTCACGGGTTAAATCCATGGACAAGCGAGTGAGATGTTAATGGTGCCAACACCACTCAACTGAGTGTATCCGCAACAAAATACTTTTTAACATGTCACAATGCGAGTCCCAATGTTCCAAGTCATAATATTATTTCCCAAAAAAAAAAAAACTCACCTCTCACCATGGGAAGAGACGAGACGACCATTAAAAATGTGGGCCAAATCTATAAAGAGATAGATCATCAGAGACCTATACTTCATAGTAAAAGCAAAAGAAAGAGAACAGGAGCAAAGGTAGGTGACTCCAATGCAGTAAATGAAGGCTGAGGCTCATCCGGCTCGAAGCAAGACGGCTCATTAAAATGAAAATGCGGATCCGGATGGACTGCAAAACACAGGAGGAGAGGAGAAAAGTGGCTGCCGGAGCTGTTCTCTTCATCTTTTTCATCTTGTAGCTGCTTTTGTGAAAGAAGACAGCACACTGCGCGTACACCATTAATAATGGATGCATATATAGTCCGAAGCCTCATCTCATCTGATATGGACTTCATATAACATGGCAACTTGGCTTCCAGGCTGGCAAGTGGAATTTTCTTGGAAGACAAGATCACTTTCTTCTTGGATTTCTTATTAATCTGGACCACATACAGGATCTAGTGGCAGAAAATGGAATTTTCTGTGTTAATTTTCATATTTTCTTTTTCTTTGCTTCGATTAGAGAAGTTAAAAAAAAATCAAAGAATATACAAAGAGAGGCTTTTGGGCTATCAACAAATACCATTTAACCTGACACTATGCTAATAGCTCTACTTTAACTGGCAACTTTCATCAAGATGAAGCTATCATTATGTTAATCCAAAAACTTGGGATGGGTCTTCAAAAATCTCTCTCTCTCTCTCTCTCTCTCTCTCTCTCTCTCTCTCTCTCGAGCATAGTCGTGAAAATCCCACATTTGACAATTCTTAATACGAATTCCTCACATGTTACCAAATACGACCAGTGTTTCTGAAATGGCTTCCAGTAGCCCGAACCCTTCAATAGAACTCTCACCCCCAACCTACCCACCTTCAGCTTGGGCCTTGGAGGCCCAAGGGCCTCATGATATTTGTAGAGCTCAAGGTAAACACCTGGAAAGGGTATCCCATGAAAGTAAGGTGCATTTTCTTTGTAGGGACAGATATTATTTTAACAGAACAGGATCACTAGAATGTTAGGTGCATGCCGTGTCGTCATATCCCACCTTTTATAAGAAGTCCCTACTCTTTACTCGACAATCGCATGTGAGGACTCATACAAGAAATAAATAGAAAAGAATGTCTGTTGGGGTACTTACCTTAAAACAACTTATTTTCAACTGTTGATTCCCTCCTATGTTTACCTGTATTCCCATCATCCAATATTAAGCAGATCAATACACTATTCGAACCTTCAGAAACTGATTAGCTGTAGCTTTGCTCAGCTTTATGATCGCCCAGAGTTCAATTTCTGGGTCCTCTCCCCTGTCAGGTCTCAAGGGCCCAGCCACTGAGATTTGGTCCACAAATGTGACCCAAATGTTAAAACTATACAAATATTTCTATAATTTTTATCTGTTGAAACGATTCAAATATTTTAGAATGTGGAATGGACGATCAAATCACTTGCAAATGACTTTGATTTGACAATCCTAACCATCCATACGATGGCCAATAAAATAGATAGTCTAGATTTATTCAGAAGATCATCATACCCATATTGCTGATCCCATCTTGGATTGCGCGTGCTTGTTATGAACCAATCGCTAAGGTGATTGCAACAATTCACTTAAAAATCACTCAATTGGGTATTCTAAATTAATTTACCTCTTATTATCAATCCAAAGGTTAGTATTTTAACTGCCAAGGTTTGAAAACTCAGCCAAGTTCAAATGGACGCGAGCTCTTATTCCTCTTCCTCCTCTTCTCTTCATCTTCTTCCAGGCTGGGAATCCACACTGGCACCAAATCCAACTCCACCCTCATCTCCTCCATGCTTTTTTCTCAAAACCAATTTCCTTATTCCTTTTCTTTCGAATCCCACTTTTTTTATAGCCTAGGATGCCTAGATAAGGCATCGATATCACAGGGGCATGCCATAAACACGGAATAGACATGGATTTTACACATAAAAAGTGAAATATAGAATTCAATACCATAAATTACCCATTTTGAAGTAATGCCATCTTCTTCTTCCTTTTTCTTTCAAATCCTAATTTTTCCCACATTAAAACCCCTTTAAATGTAGTCCCCCTTCTTTTTATTCCATGCTTTCTTGTATTGAAAAGTGGTGCACCAAACCTATAGAGCTCGCACATATAAATCCACAAATCCATGACCATGCAAATCAATGGATCTAATCGTGTCTAATAGTGTTGAAATGTAAAGCCAAAATGACATAATCAAATTCCAGTATAAACTATAATGCACTTCCTTCATCTGATATCCACTCCACAATACACCATAAATGCAAATCAATGGATTACATGGTGCAAACAAATGAATGCAACATTTTTAATCATACCAGTCCACAATACACCATAAATGCAAATCAATGGATTACATGGTGTAAACAAATGAATGCAACATTTTTAATCATACCACACCACAATACACCATAAATGCAAATCAATGGATTACATGGTGCAAACAAATGAATGCAACATTTTTCCACAATAAACCATAAATGCAATCATGGTGTAACCACTGCACAATCATACCATAACATGCACCATAAATGCAAATCAATGGATTACATGGTGCAAACAAATGAATGCAACATTTTTAATCATCAACTGACAAGAAGATTCAATTCAATACCATTTTGCACCAATTACATAAAGGAAAGGTATGAGAATTAAACCAACCAATCAACCAACTGAGCAAAGTTATTTCCAGAGTCTCAAATACAAAATGCCATTCACTTTCTTTTTCCAGTTTATGCCTACTTGACCTTAATTTCTTATACTAATCAGAGCTTTGAAGGCTTGGGGAAGATATCAGGTGTGAACTTCTGCGCCGCGCTCAAACTTCCCTTAATCTTCATTGCCCCCCTGCATCAATCAAGAAAACAAGAAAGATGTATTTATATTAAAAACCTTTCAAGATTACAGAATTCCAAATTCATCAAAACCCAAACCACCAAATACCACCTTATGAAAGCCATCTGCGGATTCATCTTTCCAGTGGCGACAGCAATGAAATCGCTATCGTTGAAAGAAAACGTGGCATCAGGCTTTCCTTCATACTTACCTAAAAGCCAAGAACAAGTTAAGAAATTGGGGTACCTGTAGTTAATGTGATGAATAGATGTTGTTACCTTTTGTGACCTCTCCTTTTTTTAGATCAACGATGTAGATCTCCTCATCCACTCCAATTTTCTTCAGAGAAAAAAAAAGAAGAAGAAGAAGAAAGGACTAGGGTTAGGGTTTTTCGACTCGTAGGGTTTAGGGTTAGGGTTAGAATTAGGTTTTCAGAGAGAGATGAAAAGATGTACCTTTGGGGCGATGTTGAGCTGATAAACGAGGCCGATCTTTTTGCTGAGATCTTTTCCGGCGCCGGAGGCGAGATGGAGCTTCATCTGCTCCAAGAGAGCGGCGGATTTTAGCGGTGATGGGTTCGACATGGACTTCTTCTTCTTCTTCTACAATGCTCAGATGGTGGGAATTGGTATGATGAGATCTTACGTTGCGCCATTTCCTATGTATTCCCATCTCGCAATTTATTACGTTTGGTTGATGATTTGATTGTGGGAATTGGGATGGGCACCGAAACGAGTTTTACTTTACTTTATTTTACTAATAACTTCCCGGAGAGAGGGACGGTTACGCACGCAAACCAACGATTTGGTGGTCGTTGATACTCGTTATTTCTAGATGCCGCTTTTTGCCTCTTCACGTCTCACGTGCCTGGGAAAATCGGTTTTGTGGAAACTTTCCACTTTCACAATGAAAAGATTTCTGGCTTCTAAGAATTTATTTTTGGAGAAATCATAAGAAGATTAAGGTTTTTCTCCTTTTTTTTTTTTTTTTTGCTTTTTCCATTGCAAAAAATGATCGCATCAAAAATGAATTTTAATATTCTACGGAAAATCATTTTTCACAATCATTCTACGAAAAATCATTTTCAAGTTCTCAATTTTTTCACATAGAAAACCATCTTCACAAATGGATTTTGTGTGGGAAATTTGAGTTCAATCTATCACATATTTTTAAATTTCACACAAATAGAAATTGATCCCACCATTTAACTAATATTGTAATTAGCAAATCCTATGCATATTCATGAATCCCATTGCTTTTTTTCTCTTTTGGTCATGTTGTCATGTGGTCAAATCTTACCATAGAACCAATTATGGTTCATGTAGTCAAATGAGTATTCTTTCTCTTCTTGAAAGCTGAATATTGGTTGAAAAAAACCTCAACAAAAAAAAAAAAAAAAAAAAGAAAAGAAAAAACAATCTCAATTCTAGCTTTAGGAGAAGCCATATCAGCTTATTGGGGCCCATTTGTGGATGTGTCTTTTCAAAAATACATAATATGTGTATTTTCAATAAAATGTGTCTTTTGGGCTAAATATATGCTTTTTTAATAAAATGTCTCTTGGGCCCTTTTGTGTGGATGTAACCAAATTTAAAGGGATGTCTTATAACTCTATAAATTAAGGTTATTTTTAAAGTTTTTATATAGTATTCAAAATGAACATAAATGGATATGAATCCTTTATTTTGTGTATGCTGACGTAGATTAAGCGATGAAAATTTTAATTTTTATAATTTTTTGGTTGATTTGAATTTTTTAATCAATTTGTTATAAATACATTTATATTAATAGGATATTAATTTTAATATATTATTCATGACTGCACAGGTGCTTCATGCTAGTTAACATGAAGAAACTCGGAACATGGATCCAGAACAAATATAAAACCATGGCTCAGAAGTTCATTTACAACTTCCGACATGGCAGATGCCACAGCATACAGCCCATGGCCTGAAGAACCAAGATCAAGTCATAGCACAAGATACATTAATTGGTTTGCCTGGTGTTAATGGGAATTCAAACGTATTGATCAAGACATACCAGAGATGAAACCAATTGGAGACTACTACAATAAAAGGTTGGAAAGAAGGATTTCTGAACTCTCAAAAATCTATCATGCTATACCATGTACATTTATTTCTTGCTCATCATCATTGAGACATCAACATCTTAACCTCTTTTCGCATCAATTTCTTGCCCGTCTCGACTGGGAAATTAACAATCATCTAGGAGGAAAAAAGTTCTAGTGTCCATGTTCATGAATGGCAGGCCTGTTTGGCATCACTTTGGGAATGTTTCGTCCTGAGAATTCCCTTTCTGCATAACTGTACGTAATATCCCTCCTTTCTCCATCTCCCTCCTCTCTTTTATCTCTCTAGATTTTCTCACTCACAAAAACAAGTTTTTATTCATTCATTCTCAAAATGAAACATTCCCAAAATGATACCAATCAGGCCAAGTTATCCACATAAGATGAAAAATTACAAAGAAAGTCTTCCAAAATACTGGACTTTAAATAAGACCTGTCATTTGGTGATGATTAAAAGAACCACGGTGGAGAGATCTCCCAACATTTAGTCAAACGTCCACAGCATCGGGCATGTAATATCCTATATGTAGTTCTTTTCATCATCCTGAAGAACTCATCAGGATCTACTTCACCATCACCTGCACATCACAGGAAATCTGTCAGTTGTGTGAGCCTTAACATCTTAAGAGAAACGAACGGACCAGAACACACTAGAATTGGACTCAGTGAATGCCTTTTATAATGAGCTGGTCTATGTAAAAGAGAGTATGTCCCAAGCTTATGTAAAGTGACAGAAATTGTTGGATGTGTTGTTGTAAAGGACCTCAGATACCAGGCAACATGACTCATTTGTAGTTTTTCTATAAAAAAGAAATGAGATGAGGTGTCTCACATCCTTCAGTCATAACCCTTTGAGCCTTTGAATTTTTCAAGGGTAATTAAATATTTCTAGAACGCGTGTATGTATATACCATTTACAATCAAAGTATCAAACCATAGTAAACAAAGTTATCATAAGGAAATATACAATATTACAGAAACCCAGGCAGGGAATTTCAGAATTTCCAACAAACTGCAATCCCAAACACAATCTCTGTCACTATTGAATTGATTTTTTTTTATTGGTTTAAAAAAAATCATTAAAAGGAAAAGAGAATACAAGGAAAAGAAACAAAAGGTACAAGAGCATTATACCCCACACACCACTCAACTATATAAGGAAACTCTTCTACAAGAGCATTGTCACTATTGAATAGATAATTGTAATGTGAATGAGGGTTCAGCAAAGGTAAGCACCTTCTGTAAAGGAAAAATTAATGGCATCAAACTGGCTTATTAACTGAGTAGAGTGAATAAAGGTCAAATTTTCAGAACAAAGAAAAGGTTCGTGGATTTTGAGGTGTATGCTTGAATCATTATCCAATAATATCACAATGTGAATAGCATCAAGAACAAGAGCTATAATGGATCAATAAATGCAAGGTCATGCTTTCTTACGAGACATATACATTGAAAGGGGTACAACTCCGAATGTCACTTCAGTACCTTTGCTCAATAATTAGTAAAGATGAAGAGATTGAGAAAGATGTCGAACATAGAATAAGAGTGGGATAGTTGAAGGGCAGATTTACTTCTGGAGAACTTTGTGATCAACAATATACAAATTAAGATTGAAGAAAAAAAAAATTACAAAACAGTGAGTAGATCAATTGTGACTTATGTTGCAGAATGTAGGCCAATGAAGAAGCACCACGTGCATGTGTACTAGAGATGAGGATGATGAGATGGATGTGTGGTAAAACTAGTAAAGAAAAAATAAAAAAAATGAGCACTTTCAAGAGCATTTAGGGGAAGCATCAATATGTGATAACTTGAGAGAGACTTGTTTGAGATAGTTTGGACATGTCCAATGAAAGCCAGCAACAGCGTCGTTGCAAGTTGATAGCTCACCAAGGAAAAAAGGTAGGCCCAAGAGGATATGGATGAAAGTAGTAAAGATAAATCTAAAGAAAAGCAACATATCCAAGGACTTGGTTTAGGATAGATTGGAATGAAGAAATAAAATTCATGTAGATGACCCCAACATAGGTGGGACCTGGGACAAGGTTTTGATGATGATAATGATGAAGCAAATGTTCAGAATTTGGAATTCTTCAAGTGTCTATAAATGTATCCTTAGAGAGCAAAACCATTCAAAAGAGTCTAATCAACATAGATTATAGCTAGTGTATTACGGACAATCTTAAGTTATATACTCATATAAAATCTGGGGAAATGTTCACCTATGAGCAAACTGAATATAGCCTTTATGCAGTCCATTTTGTGGGGCCCACTTAGATGCAAGTTTACCAATGGGAGGAAGGTAGAGTGAAGGGTTTCTTCATAGACAGGGGGGCTCAAAAAATAAGCCTCACCAGACTATCCTAGCCTTTGATCTAACAGCCTTAAAGTTTAATAGCATCTTAAAAGTAGATTTCCTTGAGATTCAATCTAATGATGAGTGAAATGTTCAATAACTATAAAATTGGGCCTAATGCCAGATCATGGGATGTAAAGACTATCAAAGGGGCTGCACTGATGAAAGGTGGGCCTAAGTGGGCCCCACAGTTCTTGACTGCACTTGTAGTTGCTCGGAGGAGAACATTTCCCATACAATCTGATCTTGCTTCCACAGCTCAATGTTTCATGCCAGGAACAGGGCTCACCCTTGTTGGTGGGCCTGTCAGTCAAACACAATTGCTATAAACATTTAGTACTTCTAAATAAGAAATCTTTTACACATTTTAATGTTAAACAGGTATATCACGGCTAAGTGGTGGTTGCATGCTGACTCTCGGCAGGAACCAGGGTTCAAAAAGTTTCGAGAAATTTTGCTTCAAATAAAATAAAACTTGTGCGATTGATCAATAGACCACCAAAGCCCATGCTTGACAATTAGGCAGCTGGGTCCAAACCCAACAGGCCAGTGTGAAGCAGGATTCAAAACATTGCTGGATCTACATGATTTGTTCCCTACAAACCTATGGTGCCTAGATATGACAAGATGCAAAAAGGAAACGCCATTGAAATGGTGAGACCACAAATTTACACATAAAATGGAAATATCAAATATGACACAATATGAATACTTTGAAGTATCTGGGTACCATAGCCAGAGACTGCTGGACAAATGACTTGTTCGGGCTTTCAGCTATATGTTTATTGCAGCTGATTGAACTTCTCATGTAAATGCCTCCAGCAGCTGCTTGATCAATCAGTTGAGAGTTTGCTTTCTGAACAACCAAATCTGCTGCTGTAATAAGGTGCATCATATTGCTGGATTTGTATTGAGGCATCAAAGAGATCAGAGGAAAATACATGCACTAACGTGTCAGAGTTGAGTGGCATTCCTATAAATAGTGTAAGTTGACATTTAACAACGATAAGGGGAGAGAGAGATAGAGAGTACAACATTATTATGTTGGTCAATAATGCGAAAGGCTTTTGTAAGCTCTTCCTTGGTGTCCCTTTCTCCAATCTTAGCCGTCATCATGTGTACAAATTCATCAAAATCAATTGCCCAACTGCCATCCTTGTCTACATCTCTAATCATCTGCTCTATTTGCTGCAATAAAAATGATCCTTCCAAATTTGAGCGTCATTATAGAGTTTTACAAGATGAAAGATGACACTCTTTTTCCACAAAGGCAAGATAAAATCACTATAGAGAGATGACATTTGGTCTGATTTTAAAAAATGACGATTTGTTTACATCTTCTTGCTCTTGTTTAACGAGACAGATTTGCTTACTGATTTTAAAAAATGATGAGTTTGTTGAGAAATTAACAGGATACAACATGAAAATAACAAAAAAAAAAAAAAAAGAAAGGTCAAAAAGACATGATCCAAAACAAAACCACAACCACAAAAAACTTCAAGCACACAATGTTTAAAAAAAAAAACATGCAAGCTCACTAACGATTCCCTTCCACAAATGCCAAAAAAGCTTAAGTGCATTGGTTGGGCATCTGTGATATGTTCTTCCATAGAGAAGGTATAGGGTTCCAGCTTTGGGGCATAAAAAGGCTCTTTCAGTGCCAGTCAAGGTGATGTTCAGGTAAAGATCTCATGGAACTGATAGATTCATCCTTTATTTCACATTGCATATCTCTTGATGATTCTTATAATCTTATAATTCTTTTTCTTTTTTTTTATTATAAAAACAGACTTATATTTCAAGCAAATATGAATGTGTTCACTTCTAGACTCTAGTGCCTTTAGTTAATGATGATGGCCGCAAACATTTCAATGAAAAAGGTCTCAGAAATCAGAATAGGTCAAACAAGGTGATGTTTATGTAACTTAATGGATCCTCTAGGAGTAATCAAACTAAACTTTGATGGAAGTTCTTTTGAGTAACCCTGGCCTGGCACTTGTACGTGCATTATTAGAGATTTTAATGGCAATAGTCCTAATAGGGATAACCAATTCCTTGGCTGCTGGAGTGAAAATGTTTGAGAATGGCAATAAAAACTCATACAACCACTGCTACCCTTCATCAGTGGTGAAGAGGAATAAAAAAAGGGTATTTATGTGAGGAAGTCAAATTCAATCTATCCTTTAAGGCTTCTTGGGTAGAGAAAAAAATTGAAGATACCATTAATAGTCAGAAATAAGGTACTGTATTGGAGTTCATAGCATCAATAAAGATTCTGTATACCTCATGGCAACATTCAGCTCTTTTGCATCAATTGTGCCTTGTAGGAATAGATAAAACAGTTCCGTTAGTTTTTTGACTCATTTGTTTAATATATATATAAAAAGTTAAAATAGTTGAAACAAGATTCATACCAGAACCATCTGTGTCAAAAAGGTCAAATGCCTCCTTTATCTCTTGCCTCTTCTGTTGGGTTAGGCCATGATGACGACCCCTAGGTTTCACCTTCCTAGATCCTACTCCCCTAGGATGTAGGCTTGCCTAATAAGATATATAGAAACTAAAGACAATCATAACCCTTATTTCCATCAAACAAATAAACACTGGTAGCTCAGTTGGTAAGGCACCTCCCTTCCACATAATAAACATCCAAGGATCAATTCCTGACTATAACATTGATGGTGAGGGACTTGTGTGAGTGAGTGTGTGGAGTACTTACCTTACAAAACAAAGAAAAAAAAAAAAAGAATCAGGAGCATGAGAAATCAAAGTGTAAAGGACCACGTAATGTTCAAAATCTTCATAATTGGATAAAATATAATTCTCCTTTGGAGATAAAGGAGACCCGTGCTATATCTGTTCTATAATGTCCGTGCATTAGGTCTTGCTGTTGGGAGAGGGGAGAGAAGTCTTCCCTGTCCACTAGGCACATAACACAAACATTAACAATAATATTCTTCCTACTTTTCAGGTCAATAGTATGGATTTTACCAAGACCAGCTGCCCAACAGATGGCAAGAACTCTATGAGGAGCTACATTCCTCAAAAATAGTTACATCAAAGCAAAGACCACCACCACCACCAACCAAAGCCTTATCCCATCTATCCGGGTTGCAACTTTAGGAGTTCTACTTTTCCTCTCAGCGCTGTTTATACTTTATAGTATTGTTCTATATAAGTCCATAATCCATCATGTCATTCCTCACTACTTCATTCAATTACTTTATTGTTCTCCCTGTTTCCATAGTTCATTGAACTTACAATCCTTCAATGCAATGGATAAGAGCTTTCATTAGCCTTCTATATAAATGCTCAAACTATCACAAGCGGCAATCCTTAAAATCTTCTTCTAATAGAGCTTTCTTTGGCCTTCACAAGAAGAATTCCTTTCATATGTCAAATGCCCGATGATCAAAAGAAGAAACAGGCCACCTTTTAATATGAAATCATACTTAAATGATATTTGACACCATTACTGCTCCATTCCGTCCAAGTAACTGTAAACACAAACCAACAGAGCTGCATTTACCTCCTTGCTAGATTTTCTTTATTTGGTGTATTTATATGCTAGACCTCCAACTAACCAAATAAAATCTCTTCTTTACCCTAGGGCCTATTTAGAAGTAGTAAGTATACAAAATGACAAGAGGAGAATCCCCACTTGATGGAAAAATGAGGAGAGAACCAGTGGTCAAGAATTCCCTTGAAAGAATCACCACTTCTTTAATAGTGATTCTCCACTGCATAGGAGAAAAGGGTGTTTTCTCCAACTCTCATGAGGAGAGAATTGTTCCTTCAACTTTCCAAAATATTAGTTGAAGAGGAGAATTACTTTAAAATATTAGTTAAGAGAAGAATTACTTTTCTTCCCAAGGGTACATTCACATTTGTGGAATGTCGCTACGATTTTTTGCACCGACCACTTTTCTACAATTTGGTGCAGCTTATTCCGTGCGGAAAGAGAAAAATTGAACCAATTATCTTTGAGTACACAAAACCGTTCTTGATTGGGGGTTTGATGGTCGGAATTGCTTTTCGACGACACAACAAAAATTAGAAATCAACATAATGAGGAACTCCAATTTTGCACAATCATGTCCTAGAAGTACATACAAATGGGAGAAATGTATTTTATTAGATAAAACATTAACCACCTCCCAACTCCTTTACATCCAAAGGGGTCCTTACTGCTATTCAAGAGAATGTTCCGTTGAAAAACTAAGTAAGCTTCCCAAACTTTTTTTTTTCTTTCTTTTCCTATTCTTTTTTTTTTTTAATGGTAAGTTTCCCAAACAAAATTCAACCAAGTACGGCACAGAAAGAAAGATATCCAATTCTCCAAGTGGATACCTTCTTTCCAAAATTCCCAATCACCAGATTCCACAACACCCTTCCTGGGTTAACAACACAATGAAAAATCAAAGTGTATCAACAGAAGAATACCAACATGAAATCCAAGTGGTGTCTCCGCTTCATCCAAGCCCCATAAACTCACATTTTATGTCAGTCAAACTGATTTGGTGCTTTGCTAATATGCAGTGATTGAACCCATTATCCATTTTTACATTTAAACCAACTAGGCTGTGAAAAAAAAAAAAATAACAAAATCTAGTGCAGTTCTAGCTATCAATAAAAACCAAACAGGTAGCCGAACTGACAAACATCATTTCTCTGCCACCTATTCTGATCTAAGGAGCCCAATTAACTCCAACAAACCAAACCGAGAAGGGAAAAAAAAACGAGGGGCAGGGTGGTCAAGATCAATATAGGCCTAAAATTTCCACTCCCGATTCCTAATCGATCAATTTAAGACATACCCAGAAGAACAAAACCCATCTAAGTTGCCGTTAAGGGAAATACAGTTTGCAATTTGGATTGCATCACATTTGAATCGTGTATAAAGCAAAGGGATCAGATGAAAGAGAGATATATGTAGAGAGAGAGAGAGAGAGAGAGAGAGAGAGAGTTAAGCAAATTAGAACAAAACAACTCAGTTCGATTCTCAAGGTTTTGCGATTGAATTAAGAGAAGGGTTTTATGTACCATTGATCGATCTGTTAATGGATTGAGCTGCTACTCTCGCCGTATTTTGGTCGATGCTCGTATGGAGTTCGCTACGCGCTTTTTATTGATCGTTTGTGAAGAAGTTCTAACGTGCGCACCAAGCGTGTAGAAGATCAAGGACCCGTTTGGATCAATGTTTTTTTTTGTTTTTTTTATTATTATTATTATTATTTTATTTTATTTTATTTTATTTTATACATGCCAAGGTAGCCCACTTAAACAGGAAGGAAGCCCGCACAAGTGGAAAAAAAGCCCAAAAAATGATCTATTTGGAAACAATGTTAGAAAACTTTCCAAGTCTCAGTCCGACTTACCAAAAAAAATCTCTCCCGAGTCATCTCATCTCATCTCATAAGTAATTGGCATGTTCTTATCTCAAGGGATTACTAAAGCGGATTGGGGTCTCACAATGTCAGATGCAAAGAAAGATTATAATCTAAAAGGATAATTCCGTCCGCGTTTTAAATCATTAATATTTTCTTTTACTCAGTAACTCCCTCGAAGAGACTGCAATTTTATTCTGACCGTTAATTTTTACTTATTAAATAAAAATTATTAGATAGTCATTTATGGGCCTTCTTCTTTATTTCTTGAATTCTAACCACTTTTAAAAATATATTTTTGGAAATTCTAGAAAATCTATTACATGCTAACAAACAGATTGTACATAATTTATTTTACACATAATGCACCTGTCATGGGCTCTTGTTTGAGAGGAGTTAAAGTTGACATTAGTGTTAAAATATACAGGAGAGCAAGTGTTCTTACTTCTTAGTTCTTACACAGTTTGCAATTGACTGGCTATGGGAATTTTTTTGTTTTTTTTTTCCAACAAGTGAAACAACTGCTAGTCGCTAGATGATGATGGTGATTATTGACCACTTGAAGAAGAACAAAAATTCAAAATCTTTGAACGTTGACAAAGGACAGCCCAATAACTGGAGAAGGAAAAATTTTTGGTCCGTTGAAGGGATAAGGACACATTTGCAACTTTTCCTCCTCTCACAGAGGGAGGAAAACCTGCATTGCAACTTTTCCTCCTCTTTAAGTGGAGGAAAACCTGTAATTGGAGATCTACCGCTGATGAATACGGCGGTAAAGTTGCAAACCGACTTTTTCACTTCTTTTTTTTTTTACAACACCTCTGGACTCAGGTCTAGACAATGATAGATGGGCATTTATGACTAACATATATACAATAATATCAAATCACAACAAATACATAATAAATTGGTTGTTTGGTAAATTTATTTTACTGGTGAAGTGAAGTGAATAGTTAATACAAGAGAAAACAAAAGTAAAAATTTGGTTAAATCAATAGGTTAGGGATTAGTTATTTGGATTTTCCTTGTAAGAAGAAGGGTGTTTTTTTTTTTTTTTTTGTAAGGGTGCTTATGGGGCCGAGCTCCGCCCGCTTTGGGTCGGGCATGTGGTTTAGGTTTTAATAGATGGGCCAAGCTCAGATTTTTTTATATTTGGACTCAATGGTTGATAGCTGGAATCTCCATCCGGCCCAAATATACATATAATTGGAGGGGTTTATGACAAAACAGTTTATATGGCCTAGGACATTGGTAAGAATCTCTCTCTCTCTTCTATAAGTCTAACATAGTGCGGGATCGGGCTTCATCATTTCCATGTAGGCTAGGCTTTGGCCTGATCAAGCTTGGGCCAAGCTTAGGCTTCTAGTTTAGAAGTCGGGCCGTCTCGGATATTCTTTTGCCTAGCCCAGCCTGGTCCATGAAAACTCCTATTTTCTTATCATTCAGTTGCATGAGAAAAGTATCTTTTCAATATTTTTTTTCTTAAAAGGAAAAGGTGATTTTTGAAATTTAGCATTTTTTTAGTTGACCCCTCTTTTTTTATTGTCTCTTGCCCTTCTATTTACTTTATTTCACTGGTAGAGTAAGTTTACAAAACATGAAGTAGTTAGTGAGTAAGAAGTGAACAAATAGGGTGGTGTCCACTTATGATTAAAACCTATGGAGAAAAATCAATATCATCTGTTTTTTTTTTTTCTTGGTTGGGTCCACGTGTCCACCACATTCCCCTCCTCTTTTTTTTCTTTTTCTTTTTGTTTTTTTTTACATCTTGGTCGGGTCACGGGTCGAGGCTTAGGTCCATATACGATTATGGATGGACATGTATGATTAACGTTTAAATGCAATAATATCAAACCGCAACAAATGCACAATAAATCGGTTGTTTGGTAAACTTACTTTTCCGGTGAAGTGAAGTGAATGGTTAAACCCAATGACCTCTCAAGGTCGGTGATATGAGCAAATCAGTTGAGCTGGTCTAGGACATAGTAAGAAACTCTCTCTCTCTCTCTCTCTATATATATATATATATATATATGTTTTTTTTTTTTTTAATAAGTCTAAAATGGGGTGCTCTTGGGCTTCATCATTTCCATGTGGGCTAGGCTTAGGCCAGCAACTTTAGGCCTGACTCAAGCTTGGGCCAGGCTTAGGCTTATAGTTTAGAAGTTGGGTTAATTTGAGCATTCCTCAGCCTAGCCTAGCTTATGAAAATCCCTATTATTTTTGTCTTTCAAGGGCATGAGAAAGTGTCTTTTTAATATGTTTTTTAAAAGGAAGAGGTGATTTTCGAAATTTAGTATTATTTTTATTTGACCACTCTCTTTTTATTGTCTCTTGAATTAACCCTTCAATTTACTTAATTTCATTGGTAGAGTAAGTAAGTTTACCAAATATAAAGTAATTAGTGAGTGAGAAGTGAACAAATAGGGTGGCGTCACTTATGATTAAATCCTACAGTAAAAAATGAATATCATTTGGGTTTTGGGGATTGGGCCCTTATAGAAGAAAACAGAGTTTCATCATGGAATAGGTAGGGGCAGAATAGGTACTCTCAAACTAAGTACAAGATGGGCTCAACACAAAACAATTGATCCAGTACGGGCATGCTTACCTCAATTTAGGCTAAGTATGGGTTAACCTCATTGATCTAGTCCTAACTAAACCACTTTCCATCTCTAGGATAGGCATATCTCAATTGGAGAAAAGGTTTCTTAGGATTTGTTCTAGCCGAGCCTAATTTGTATTTGGCCTTTTTGGTCTTCACAGAGTCTATGGGGATTTCCCCATTAATATCCTCTAGAAAGAAAAAAGAAAAATTCCCAAACAACTTTTGACTGCTATTTAACTATTTTCTTTGCAGTTAAAATGCACAAGAATAGCATTCTCGGTGCAAATGCTCTGCAAATTCAACGGGGTTTTTTTTTTTTCTGCTCTCATTTGAAGAGAATGGAGAGGGTTACACTGGATTGACAAAGCTTGGTTGGATGTTGAAAGCCATTTAACATGGGAAAGAAATTCGATTTTCCTCCACTTAGCCCCATGTGGTTCAGAAGGCTCTGGCAACAATTGAAAAGTCGAGTTTCTTTTCCGTGAGAGCCCCAACATGTGAAATATCTGAAAAGGCAAACTCTTTTTTAAGCCCATGCAACTTGTGTATAACCAATTTATAACATAGATCAATTAAGCCAGCTAACAGATTGGGTTCCAAACTTGATGTTTACCTTAGAAAATTAAAAAGCTAACTAATAAAATAAGGAAACCTCTTAAAAGAGAAAGAAGACAGGTGGCCTCACCAAAATCTCAGTCTTATAACGATTACCCACTGCTTGGTGGAAATGATATTAAAACTTCTTTTACCCCTCCTCAGTATTATTACTTTATGAAATGAAAACCTTTCAAAGGCATGCATGTCCATAACAATTTGGGCCCATTGTCTACGTGATATTATATGCTTTGGCTCATAAGATTCTAATTCAATCTTGCCATACGGTTTCAAAAGGCCTTATGTAAAGTTAAGGCTTTGTCGCACATTATAAGCCCAAGGTCGGGACTTGAATATATCTAATGTGGGACTTATACAAAGTCTCATGCCTCATGGTGCTAGCAGAAGCACTCCACCTCATGCCCCTGCGGATTCCTCTTTCTTGGCTCACAGGAGCATTTGGCATGTTCTTGCCTCAAGGGACTACTCAGGCTGATTGGGGTCTCACAATGTCAGATGCAAAGAAATCTTATAATCTAAAAGGATAATTCTGTCTGCGTTTTAAATCATCAAGATTTTCTTTTACTCTGTTACTCCCTTGAAGAGACTACAATTTTATTATGACCATTAATTTTTGCTTATTAAATCAAAATTATTAGATAGCCATTTATGGATCTTCATCTTTATTTCTTGAATTCCAATCGCTTTTAAAAATATATTTTTGGAAATTCTAGAAAATCAATTACATGCTAACAAACAGATTGTACATAATTTATTTGACACATGATGCACCTGTCATGGGCTCTTCTTTGATAGGAGTTAAAGTTGACTTTAGTGTTAAAATATCCAGCAGAACAAGTGTTGTTACTTCTTACACCGTTTGCAATTGACTGGCTTTTGAATTTTATTTTTTTATTTCCAACAAGTGAAACAACTGGTTGATGATGATGGTGATGATTGGCTACTTGAAGAAGACCAAAAATTTAAAATCTTCGAACGTTGACAAAGCACAACCCAATAGCGAAACTTTTCGTCCGGTAAGGTGGGAAGTTACATTTACAACTTTTCCTCCTCTCATAGAGGAGGAAACCCTGCAATTGGAACTACACCGCTGGTTCATACGGCGGTAAAGTTGCAAACCGACTTTTTTTCTCCAATTTTTTACGTCTGGGTCAGGTCACGGCTCAGGACTTAGATCCACACAATGATGGATGGGCACGCATGACTAACACTTAAATGCAATAATATCAAATCACAACAAATACATAATTAATCAGTTGTTTGATAAATTTATTTTACTGGTGAAGTGAAGTGAATGGTTAATACAAGGGAGTAGAAAAGTAAAGATTTGGTCAAATAAATAGTTGAGAGAGTAGTTATTTGGGTTTTCCTTGTAAGAAGAAGGGTGTTTTTTTTTAGAAGGGTGCTCATGGGGCCGGGCTCGGCCTGCGTTGGGTTGGGCATGGGGTTTAAGCTATAATAGATGGGCCATACTGCCATATTCAGATTTGTTTTATATTTGGACTCAATGGTTAAGAGCTGGAACTTGTGAATGACCTTTTTGGTCTTTACAAAAGTCTACGGGGATTTCCCTTTTAAAATACTCCAAAAAAAAAAAAAAAAAGAAAAACTTTCGGACAACTTTTGATTGCTATTTATCTATTATCTTTGCAGTTAAAATGCACAAGAATAGTATTTCCTGTCCAAATGCTTCGCAAACTCAATTGGTTTTTTTTTTTTTTGCTCTCATTTGAAGAGAATGGAGAGGGTTGCGTTGGATTGACAATAATTTGTTGGATGTTGAAAGCCATTTAACATGAGAATATGATTTTCGAGCTATTTACTATTTTTTAATTTAAATAAGCTATTTACTATTTTTTTTTATTTAAATAGACTATCACCGTTGGATTAGATGGGATTGATCTACCATACATGACCAATTGGAAAGGATTAGTACTACTGGGAAACATCTGAAAAGGCAGACTCTATATTAAGTCCATTCAACTTGGGTACGATCGATTTCTAAGATGGGTCAATTTAGTTACCCTAAAAAAGGAAGAATAGAACACACTAAAACTTAAAGAAAAGGAGTTGGAAGGTGCAAGAGAAAAGCACCAGCCACAACTCCAATTACAAGATGACACCCACTCAAGGAATTAACCTATCTCCGCCATAGAATTGGCAGATCTAATCTCATAACGAAAGGAGACATTGATGCGAGCTGATATCTCCCTCTTCATATAATAAGTGAGGTTGATGATTGATCCAAAGTGAAAAATGGACCAAGATATATTGAGGGGGTAAGTGGTCTAAAACATAGCATATTAGAGCTTCAATTTGTAATTCTAGGAGGCAATTAGGGGTGCTTAGTATATTTTACACCTTCTATTAGGGTCATTCTTTCGCACATAATACTTTTTTTTCTTCTTGATATTCTCCGTAACATTCGCTCTTAAACGTTTGAAGTTTTAGCATTTTCAGTTGTTCGTGCAATATCCTAAGGTCATGTGATATCGCTTACATCATACTATGCGATATCGCACACATCGCCACGTGTGATATCCTACTGCCGTTGTATAATATCGCATCATTATTGCATTAACAAAATTTTGAGAATTATTTAAATTTTGACTATTATGAGTTACATGTCAGGTCTAAGAAAAGTGGTACAGTCATAAGTCTATATTTTATTTTCTTTTGTCACACCAGGCCAAAGCCTAAACTACTATGAATTTTAACCCAAATGTATAAGCAGGATGATGCAATATATTTAGGGGGAGGGGTGTGTGTGTGTGTGTTTTTTTAAATCCAAACTATTCAGAACTGACAATCCAACAGTGTATTGGGTTTTTTCTTCTTTTCTTTTGTTTTACCATTCAAATTCGACATTCCAACCGTGTGTTGAGGTTTGGGGGAATTGAAATCCAAACCATTCAAAACTGACAATCCAACGGTGGAAAAAACTTGGTTATATATATCGATGATTACCCCCTATAGTTGAAGAGCTTATTTTGAATGGTCCGGATTTCAATAGATGGGCTCAATTGTAGATTTCCACTCTCTTCAACTCGATATCTATGGGTCAAAGCCTTTTTGAGGATCCGGATTTCGGACTATTTATCCATTACAACAAATTCCTTTTATAATAGGTACGAACGAACTCTCTTTATCCAGATTTCATGGAAACCTTTTTATCTGAATGATTGATATGTTTAAGGGTGGTGAGACCCGGAGTCTGTAGTCGAAAAGCATCAATAACAGCATTCCATGTCTCGTTTTCTCCTTCGAAAATCGACCCCAGAAAACTCTTGAGCCAAACAGGTATGCTTGCATTTTCTCTTCCCGATTCCTTCGCCTTCTCAACAAAAAACGAAACAAGTTGTCTTGATCTGGACAGCCCAGTGAATGGGGTACCTGTAAAATGGGCCGTAGATTGAGAATCATGCTAACCACACTATCCTAACTCAACTACATAATCTTTGTTTGTGATGGTTTTGTTGATCTACAATCATTCTAGATCAAGGTTCTACCACCATTGATTTTAGTTGAAATAAGCAAGTGTGTACTGGATTGAATGTTGAATTGAATTGTAAGGGGGGAAAAATGGAATTGCAGTTTTCTTAGTACTCATAATGAAGGGATTGGGTAGTTTGGTTTCCCTCTTGTAGTATGAATTGTTATAATTTAGCTTAAATTATGCTGATTTTTGTGCTGTATTGGGTGCTGCCATGGTGTTTTTTGATCAAAGATGATCGATTTAGCCTGCCCCAGATTGATGGAGTGAGGCTTTGTTGATGATGATTGCCGGTGTGCAGAGTTAATTATAAATATTTTGACCATTGTGCATTAGCATGTTGATGGTTTTGTAATGTTTGTGATTGCTATTGGGAACTTTCTGTGAATACCTTGGGAACAAGATGACTTGCTATCACAACTTGCTAACAGAGTGCTTATGGATATCCAATAAAATTATGATAAGACCGAACTATCATATGATAAAACAATAGAAAACATTAGCGCAAAATGCACGATCTGTGGTTCGGCCTCATTGTACAAAGTATATCCATGCGAGAAGAATGCTAAGGTTCCTTTAAATTGAGCCCTCAAAGTGAAACTCCTTTGCTCTAATGGAATACAAGCTTGTTACAAAACTTCTCTGCTCAAATGATTCTCTTTTCTCCCTTCCTTTGGCTCTTTGAAGCTATGGAATAAATACTATAGAAACCCACCCACCATTTTCTCCCTTTCTTTTGCTTTCTTACATACACTACAAAAGGGCATACCCATTTCCTTTTCTTGCTAGAATTTTCTTAATGGAGCACACTTCATAACCAGTAACCTAAAACCAATCTAATGTTTCACAATATAGCAGCAAAAAAGGTAAAAGAGGAGAAGTCAAAGGAAAAACTAGAAATAAAGGTGATTTGCTTCAAAATCTGTGGCTGTGTGCACTTGCACATATAAAAATCATGTCATGCCATTCTGAGGTGTGGAGAACTTGTAACATTATTCTAAATCTTCAATTCTTGAAGTTCAAGACATTCATTTACTAGGTCAGCTTTCGGAATTCCTTTCAGTATGGAATGATTCCATAATTGTATTTACAGAACTACAACTTAAAGATCTTAATAGTTTGAGTTTTATAAAACAAATGGCAACGTTCTTTTTTTTTTTGGCACAAAATTATTCATTTTACATGTCCTGTACTTAATCGGATTACTTTTCTAAGCCTGAATAAATTGCTACAGCTGTATCTTTAGCTTTATACTTTAAATTTTAATGTCCATTTACTTCATTTCCCTAAGACTCTGATCCTTGATTCCTTTACTATTTAATTTCTCTTTCTGATGGTTTTCTGTTTTGTTTTATGTAGTTAATGGAATGACTGGATCATCAAAAGATAATTCTACTAATCAAGTGCACAATTTTGGAAGGATTTCTCTTAAATTCATTTCAACCAAAGCCTCATTGGGAGAGTAGTTTTATCCTTCCGCATATTACCACATCCCATTATAGGAAACCAGCAGCAGCTATCAAGGAATTTTCACCTGTTGCCATGCGAAGGCAGGGTTTGCTCAATCCAAGGGCCTATTTCAATGCTGCAAAAATTCCACATGGATTACATTATACCGAACCTGCATCCGTTGCTCCTGCCATCCTTCTTCATATGGGGGGCCAAATCCATAATAGAAATTTTCTTGTAAGGGCGAAAATTCCCTCCATCAGGAAATTTGTAAAGTGGGGTAGTGTAGATACTAATTGCACCATTCAAGCTTCAGATTACAAAGGCATGCTGGATGAAAATCAAGGAGAATCATCTGATTCTGATGAAGATGATGAACTTTGTCCTGTTGAATGTGTTAGAGAATTTAAGACTGACGAGGAACTCCTTAAAATTCTGGAGAGGGCTAAGGAAACAGATTCCTTAGTTGTGGTAGATTTTTACCGTACTTCTTGTGGAAGCTGCAAGTATATAGAGCAGGGCTTTACAAAATTATGCAGAGGGTCCGGTGATCAGGAAGCTCCAGTTATCTTCTTGAAACATAATGTGAGTATTACTTGGCTGATTTGTCCTGTAGAGTTTGGAAAAATTTTAGCGGCACTATGCTGTCTCTGATGTTGTATAACTGTACTTCAACATCGTGGTCTTACTTTCATTTACAGATCAAGCATTTTTTCTGTTGACAAGATTTTATGCACTAAAAGTCTGTATACTACCAGAACATCAGAAATTTCATTGGGAATTTTGTAATTATTTTGGAAAGTCAACATGAAAATTTCCAATTATTGTTAAATGGATGGAAAAAGAAGGAAAACGAAGGGAACTGGCAGTTCCTTAGAGCTACACAGCTACATGGTGGAAAGTGTAGGACTGCACTTCTTTTTTTTTTTTTGTGTGGAAGTTGCTATTCATTTGAGTATTTGACTTAAAGTTCTAAAGCAATACTTTCCTGTGCTTGTCAAATTAATAGTTTTAAATTTATATCACTTACTAACCTGTAATTGATTCGATGAAGTTGTAACAGATTATTGGTATTTATTCAGGATATTTCTTGGTTGATTAGATCCTTTTTTTTTTTTTTTTTTTTTTGTATCATTTTGTTAGTGTCATTGCTGGATAAATGAAGTTTCAAACTGGGTCTGACTTCTGATAATTAATTAATTTCTTTTATATTTTTATTAGTGTAAATGATTCAAATGTTGACTGATATAGCTCCAGCCTTTGTTTTTTGGACTGGTCCTTCCTCTCGAATATATAAAATTGAACTTAGTGCATACTATAGTTGCTACTTGCTAAAACGTTCATCTCTTAAGATGTTTAGTTTATTTTAAACCATGAGCTATTTTGGAGTTGCTTTTGAGTTTGTGTGCCTTTTATTAGCTAAACAGGAAATTCTACTTCCCATGAACTGCACTGCAGGTTATTGATGAGTATGATGAGCAGTCTGAGGTGGCTGAAAGGCTTCGAATCAAGGTAATTTTATTGAAAATGGACCTTTTCAGGGAACTTGAAATTCAACTAGTGAATCAGAAAAACATGTTATTAAGGACAGTGAGCTTCGTATTTTACATCCCGCAAAATTCATGCAATGGAAACAAATGGCTACTTATATTGTCCTGTGTTGCATCATAAATATTAAATTTCTCATTCATGTATTCTTCAGCCTAGAAACTGCTCTTTTGCAATCCAAACGAATCTAGTGGATTTTCCTCTAAAGGTATCAAAGGTATTTCAAAAGTGGAATGAAAAGAAGGGGAAGGGGGGTTTGAGGAGTAAGATCCTTTTCTGCTCATACTACAATCAAATATGTCAAAAGTGATTACTTTATTCCATGTATTTATTGGTCTTCCCTTCTCTTAGTTCCTTTTTATGCTTCAGTTCTTCACATGAGGGCTGTTTTGATCTTCATACATGCCCAAGCTTTCTGAATTGACATCCCATGATCTTCTCTATTATTGGAAATCACATAACTGTAACCCATGTGTGCTGATTCCTGTTACTATCCTTATTTGCTGCACAGAAATCATAGCATATGTCTCAGCCACAGTTACTGTCTTGTTGCCTTTCATATGTTGACTAACATTTAGCTCCATGCAACAATATGGGTCTAGCCGCCATCTTGATGTTTTGTAAAACATCCCTTCCATTGATGCAGCACTCAACAATCTCACAACAGTCCACTAGCATGTCTGCACTTTACCCACCCAGCTATGATCCTATTTGTGATATCTTCTTCTTGCCCTGTATTTTGTTCTAGAGTTGCTTCTAGATATTATGTATGGCGGTGTGGTTTGAACTTTCCCTTAATATCCTCCGTACAGCTAGAATTGCTAAACTGGCACTTCCTATATTCAGTCTTCATTCTAGTAGTCATCAGCCAGACCATTGGCTCAAAATATTTCCTCTAAAGTTCTAGCATATTATTACTTAATTTTTTATTTCAGTACTTACCGCTGCATTTTTCAATGAACAACAAACACCAAGAAACTTCATCTTGCATTTATGCAGTCAACTTGTCCATAATTATGACAAGTAAATTGGTCTCAAAGCAGAGTCTTGGTGCAGGTCAATTCTAAGTAGGAGCTTGATCATTCTAGACATAGGTCTTACACTTAATTTCTCCTCTTCCATCATCCCTATCTTTTATTTTTTGTGCTAGACGGCAATTCAAGAAAAAAAAAAATAAAGAGAAGGAAATTGTCCAACCCAAAAATACAGGCCACAGAAGAAGCCTGAAGAACTAGAAGACAGGCCCCTTTGGGGAAAACATAAGGCCCAGAAACAAAAATCAGAACAGCATGAGTAGACAAAACTCAACTATGCCAAGGAAAACTGCAATTCTGCTGGAACAAAATCTTAATGGAATTTTTATTATGAAAACCCGTTAACATTGTAAACTAAAACCCCC
Source organism: Camphora micrantha (assembly GCA_003546025.1). Classification (NCBI taxonomy): domain Eukaryota; kingdom Viridiplantae; phylum Streptophyta; class Magnoliopsida; order Laurales; family Lauraceae; genus Camphora; species Camphora micrantha. The sequence goes on from QPKB01000008.1 coordinate 4,045,100, forward strand.
ATAATGAAGTATGGGCCGAGGAGAAGATGCAGGATTGAGGTGCAGAAAGGCCATGGTGTGCTGATGCATCAGTTGCTCGTTTACCTTCACAGAAGATATGAGATTTTCTCATTGAATGCTGACAGAAGACTGAAGTCTAGTTGCCAGCCCTTTTAGGTTCCTGTTGATTTGAGCTTTCAGAATACAACCCACCACAAAAGAAATCTGATTCAATCCAAAGTTGTTTTTGGCGCAACTCTACAGTACGGGATGGCCTCAGACCAAATTAAATGGCAGAGTTTTGAAAAATTGTTAGAATTTGATGCAATCCTTCCAACCCATTCAGAACCATAAATGTAGGCCCAAATGACCAAATCTAGATTCAGGCTTAGCTCGTTCAAGCCTAGGATTGAGCCGAATTTGACAAATAAGTGAGCCAAACCTTGTGGCCCAATTTTTACGAAAGTCAAGCACCAGGTCCTGACCTGGCCCAGCAGCCCACAAGGGACTGTAGATGTGGAACTTTCTATATTCTTTTCTCTCATTGTTGATGAGCAGGTTTCCATTTATGTATTTCTTTGTTATTTGTAACAATGTTTTTCTTTGTTTTGATTAAGTATTCTTTCTTAATACCCAAGTAAAGTGAGGATTTCTATTTTTAACTAGGAGTTATATTTAGGAAGTGCTTCTTTATTGTAAGGGATTTTTCTTATAAATAGATGACAGTGGATTGGATATAAGATACAGATTTCTTTGAATAAAAATTTTCAGTGGTTTTGCTTCAGAAATTGATTGGCGTTTTCTGTTAGCCTATTGATTGCTTTGTGGAAACCCTTTTTTCCCCTGGTTCCTTGAAAGACACCCAAGTGTCCTCTGCTGCTATCATAGAGTTGATCATTCCAACTGGGCAATGTCAATACCAATTGATAACTACTTTTGCTCGAGTTCATATTGCTGAGTTTTGATATAAAAAGGACAGCAACTGGAGTTTTGGATCATGCTATTGCAAGTTGCAACAGATGTTCTCAACAGCAACCTGTGTTGTATCCTGCAGTTGCACCAGGGTATTTCTCCAATTTTCTGCTGAAATTGTGTGAAAATTGACGTCATGTGCTTTGAACAAACTGTTAGCAGCTGCTATCATGTCACGGCTGATCCATCAGTATTAAGCTCCTAGGTTTGGACAGCAAATCCTGGTGATTGTGGGGGCTTTAGGCAATCTAATTGGCAGCCTAAAGGGCAAAGAGCTTCCCAATGTTTGGGTTAAGTGAAATCTCTATAAAATCTGTCATGGACTGGTGCGCTGTGGGAATGGAGTGGAGAATCAAATGGGTTAAATATGTTAGGAAGAGTTGGATGTGTAATCTGCAATACCTGAAACACCATAGCCATAAAATTTAATCGACAATGGACAACTAAATTGGAGTACATGCTATCTTGTGTATTATGGAAAAATTGGCTAGTCGACGAAAAATCATGATTAACCATATGGACCTAATGATATTATTTTCTTTTATCTTTGTTGAGGATGTTTTTTTACTTATAGATATTTTGGTAGTCAACTATGAGAACCAGGGTGTGCTCAGTTCGTTAGCAACCTTGTCTGTCACCCAGTTGCCTAAAGTTTGATCCCTAGGAATGCTGCCCTCTTTCCACATGTGTGGGTGACCTTGCGTGTGAGGGCTCTCTCTTCTCATGTGTGTGGGCTCTCCCATGGGTCCCAGCTTCCTTGGCTGGGGTACCCAAAAAAGAAAAACACACAAATCATGGGAGCTATTTTCTCACTTAGACAATAAATGGAAAAATACCGAGAAAAGGAGATAATCTTCGCATGGTCTTTATCAATCTAGAGAAAGGTTATGATAGGGTACTTAAAGATTTGGTTTGGTGGAGTTTAAATAAAAGTAGTTCCCAAGGGTTAATATTGACATCATTAGAGACACGCATGAAGGAGCGGCAACGACTGTGAAAACTACCCATCGAGAGACAAGGGGTAAGTTTTCAGTGATCATAAGTTTGCATCAGTGGTCAATGTTCAACCCTTATCTCTTTGCGTTGATAATGGGCAAGTTAACTGATCATATTTAGGGGGAAGGTACCTGCATGTAGTTTGCAGATGATATAATGTTGGTGGATGAATTGAAAGATTGTGTAAATGTGAAAATTGAGAGATGACAGGGGGCGGGGGGGGGCTTTAGAATCCAAGGGCTTAAAAATAATTGTATAAAGGCGAAATATATGAATTGCAACTTTGGTGGAGATGTGTAGAGACTAGAGAGATGTAACTCTTGTGAGAATTGAAGCTCATGATATATCACAAAGAGTCCTTTTGATACCTTGGCTTTATAATTAGTAAAGATGGAGAGATTAAGGAAGATGCTTAATATAAAATAAGAGTTGCATGGTTGAAGTGGAGACTTGTTTTTGCAGTGCTTTGTGAACAACATATGCCAACAAAGATTAAGGAAAACTTTTAGAAAACAGCAATTAGACTAGCTGAGATGGTTAATTAGGAAATAATATATGCAAAAAAATGAGTGTAGCTGAGATGAGGATGTTAAGGTATATGTGTAGTAAAACGAGGAAAGATAGAATCTTCAAATAGTGCATTCGAGAGTATTTAGGGGTAGCTTCAATAGGTGATAAATTAATAGACTTGTTTGATATGGTTTGTAAATGCTAAATAAAGGCCAACAATGGCGCTAGTGAGGAAGAGTTTCTATTTGCATGTGGATGCATTCTCAAGGGAAAAGGAGGCTAAAGAGGGCATGGATGGAAGTAGCAACAATAGATTTAAAGAAGTGCAAGCTATCGGAGGATTTAACTTAGGAAAGACTAGAATGGTAAAACTGAATTCATTTAGCTGACCCCAATGTAGTTAAGACAGTAGCTTTGATGATGATGATGATGATGATGATTTTGTTAGTCGTCCTTTGATTTGATTGGTAAGTATATGACGTCTTTATGGTACATTCTCCATCTAAACTTCTTTTCTTGTTTCATGAAGATCCTTTGCTTACCATCATTAAAGCAACATGGATGTTCAAGGTCTTTATTTTTTTCATTTCCTTATCCGAGGAAGGTTTAAATAGTATTAAGTCCATGTGGCATTTTTCTGTAGATTCATGTAGCTCATTGCATTCTTTTGTTTCTTTGAGTTCTTTAGCAGGCCTTGGTATATATGTAGACATCAAAAGGCAGCAATTGTTCCTAAATTTCGTGAAGCACACAGATTACACATCAACCACCCCCCTCCAAATCCAAAAAAGAAAAGGGGATTGCTCCACAAGGCCATTGTGAGAGCTGAATGACAAAATTGAATGGGTAAAAACTGCAGCACCTCAACTCAGTTTAACATAAACTGAGCAAATTCGTACTCAGTGTTTAATGAATAATGTAACTAATGTAGATACAGGTTATATCAGTCAGTTGAGTAAGGAGAAAATTTCAGTGCTAATGAAATTTGCTGTTAGATATTTCCCAGTGCATTGATGATGGAATAGTTAGTCCAGCATTGTTAATGTGGTAAAGATAACTACTTAGATATCAATAAATTGATGTAGTTACATATTACCTGCAATCTAATAAATGGACATTTTATAAGATGTCTCTCTCTCAACTCACACGATTGCACAATACTTGGTAGGTGTTGTAACATTTGATAACGACATGTATTTTAAGTTTCTTTCTTCTCTTCTTTGCCTTCTTATATAGTTATGGTCTTGAAACTAAAAAGCTTCCCCCTGATTTTGCGCTGTTTTGTTTTCTTGGTAAATTTTGCATTGACTTAAAGCGGATGCAAGAAAGTACCTTCCATGAAACGATCACTGAACTTATGCCTTTTTCTGACACTTCAACAAATAGACTAATAAACTATATATTTAATCTCTACTTGTTTAAAACATTTGAATTTCCATTGATGCAGGCAGTGCCTCTATTCCACTTCTATAAAAATGGAGTCCTACTAGAAGCCTTTGCAACCAGGGACAAGGAGAGAATTTTGGCTGCCATTCTTAAATATGCATAACCTTCTCAAATCATGTAGACTCTTCATGTTTTAATATTTTCTGTATCAGAAAGGGAAGCTTAATTCTATCTGGCAATTAGATTTAGACCAATATCTTTGTTGGTATTACATAAAATATTACTTTTATGATTCATCAAACTGGCTTGTAATATCTGTAAAAGAAATTTATAATCTCAATTTGGAGAGTATGGAAAGTTCGTATACATCTGTGACTGCAACTCTTATCTTTAACTTAAAATAATCTATAAGAGCTTATGTTGTGGTTGACTAAACTTTGATGTGGCTGGGTTCAAGACTCGAGGGCTGAGTGAGCTCAGCTGGTTCCCATATACCTCTTTGGATACACCCATGCGAATAGCTAAGTTGGCCTTTCTTTTAATCCATTTTTGCTTTAGTTTGTGTACTGTTTAAGTGCTCTCAAATAAATTTGCTCACCTGATCGACCCCTTTTCTTATGCATGAATACAGGGGATATACCTCTTTATAAAGAAAGATGCTTTTGCATTCTGAGAATCTACATGTGATCATGCGATTCATACCTACTGCTTTTCTTTCTTTTTCTTTTTATAGCTATTTCTCTTTAATGGATTGAATTCCTTGATAGATATTTGACAATGTTTCCACTCCTCAAGGTTTGTCAGGAGGAATTAAACCCAATAGTTGCATTATTGGTTGTCAACTGTAAGCATTTAGCAAATTCAGCACCATTATGTAGTATTGTTCCAATCCTCGTAAATGCTTGAATGTGATATGCAACTAGTCTACAGTCCATTATGAGATGGCAAAGAAAGCGACTTTGCCATCTCATAAATGATCGCAACCATCCAATCATAAAATTTCCTGCATCTGTTGATCATATATATTTTTATTCATTCATTATACGCCAATTTTCAGACCATTAAAACTTGTCAGTGTAAAATTATATTTCTTACAATGTTGTTGTTGGTTAGGCATTAGGTAGCTGATGTCTTGAATTCATGATCGTTCCTTTTGTTCTTCATCTGGAGTGTTCTGGAATGAGATTCCAGACATTACAATGGTCACTGCTTATGGGTGTTGGATGCTTCCTTTCAATTGGGCATCCAAGGACAATGGGCCCTTACAAATATCACAAAAAAGCAGCAAAAACAGCCAAAAGGCACAACACTCCTGGACTGCTCCGAAATGAGAAGCACAAGTAGCCACATCTTGGTGGACCTCACCAGGGAGCACCAAATGTGGTGGGCGTACTTTCAATGTGGCACCCATCTAACAAAGGACCATGTACAAACCCTTTTTTGTCCTTGACAGGGTGCCTTACAGCCAAGGGCACCCCACCATTTGGTCAATCATACTGCCACCACGTGGCTCTTCCTGGACCGCAGAGGCCATGTGACCTTCATGCACCCTGATGTCGTGGGACCCAGAATCAAAATTATGTCATATACCCATACCATATAATAAGAACAGAGAGAGAGAGAGCACTGGTTTCATTAAATCAAAGGTTTACTTAAACCCTTTGATTAAAATTGATAACAAGTTAATTGAAAATAACAAATAGAAAGAGGGAGAGGAGCTTTTTCCCTCCTTGCACAAATTATTACATAGAGAGAGTAAGCTAATGTGCTTGAGCCTGAAGTTAGCAATTACTGTCATGGGAATCCTAATCTTTGCCTGCTGGATTCCTTCCAAAACCTGGCAGGGAGTCCATCCTTAGGGACCGGAAATGGGCCATACTGAATACCACTTTGAAATCCTACCACTTCCCACCTGCACAAAAACATCATCACCAACAACAAAAAAACAATTCCATGTTATTCCACACTCCCCAGATCCTCTCCAACTGTCCTAGGATTCTACTCAACTCATTTCCTCCCCTCATCATATTTCCTTTTAATAAAATCTTACTCTTTCTTTTTAAGTACTAGATCCTTTTTACTTTCACATTCCATTATCCTAAGTCCTCATCTTTTTTCACCACTTTATTTTTTGTTTTGTTTTAGAAAGTAGAAAGGAACTCTTTTCAGTATTCACCTACCTGTACTTGGTCACTAGATGATGGACTAAAACCAGCATCTCCAGCTTAGCAAGCTCATTTCCTGGACATGCATGCACCCCATTTCCAAATGGCATAAATGTATTGGGCTTTGGTGCAACCTACATTCACACCATAAATAGTCAACCCCCTAACTTTATTCTGTAAGCTGGTGGCTGAAGGAATCTCCAATGAAATGAAAAAGGAAATAAAGGAAATAAAGTAAAAGTAAGGCGACTTTTTTTTTTTCCTTCTTCAATCAAACATCTCAATTTTTCAACCACCACCATACCTCGAATCTTGAAGGGTCAAACTTGTGAGGATCCGGGAAGAATTCCAGATTGTGATGAATGTTCCTGAATAAAGGCATCACCTTCCAACCTTTAGGAATTAGATACCCTGCCACAGTTCCCAATACACCTCACTTTAGACCACTGATAAATGACACCTTCCAACCAAAAACCTCTTCTAATCTGTTTCTGACACCATAGATGCTTAATGCTTACCTTTGTATTCCACATCTGCAACTGCCTCCCTAAATGTGAAAGATATTATGCTTGCCATCCTTAAAGTCTCCAGTATAACCTGAAATTCTCAATGCCTTTTAGTCATCCATGCAAAAGATTGCAGAGGACTACACTTTTAGCTAAATACATGCAGTAATAGAGAATATTAACTCCTAAGATGTTCTAACAACTCAAATCAAAGTTTATTTAAGATAACCTTAACTTCTAGGTATCTTGACAAACACAACCTTATTATGAAGAACATAACACGTACAATTCTAGTAGAAATTATTGCACATACCTTATGTGTGAGTTTCATTCTTCTTGTTTGAGTCCATGTCAAGGGTCGGTTTCCTCCCTCATTTGATTCATGTATTTCATTTTGCTCTGCCTGCAGGAGAGACAGTTATGGTTAATTACAGCCACAATACTCAATTCCTTAACAGTTTAAAGCAGAATTGAAGAGGAATGCTTTCTTTCTTACCTTTACTGCTTCAAGAAGTTTTGGGTTGTCATGGAGGTACTTGAGAATCCATGTTAGAACACTGGCAGTAGTGTCTTGTGCGGCGAAGAGCACACCAATGATATTGTCTGCGATCTGATCATCGCTGAGATGCTCCCCCTTTTCGTCTTTTGAGTTCATAAGACAACCCAAGAGATCCTTCTCTTCTAATCTCTTCTCCTTCCTCTCTCGGACTATCTCACTCAATATCTTGCTCAGTCTTTTCCTTGCCTAGGAGAATTTGAACAGAAAGGTAAGTTGAACTAAAAACCAGCAAGACAGTTAAATTTTAGAGTGGATCATTAGAATTTCCCATACCAAGATGGCGTTGTAGTATGTAGTTCCAGGTATGATTGTAGGAAATGAATTGTAGCCTTTGTCAACTATGCAGTAGTTCTTCTTCAGCTCTTGTTTGTACCGCACATCCAGGCGACCGAAGATAGCAAGGATACCCACATCAAAAGAGAACTGCAAGATCAAAAATCAAGCGAAATAAACCCATTAATAACTCAGAAACCCATCAATGGAAAAGAGTTCCTAGATGAAACGCAAAACCAGGAAGGAGGAGAATTAGATTATTGAGTTGAGAGAACATATAGTACTATATATTAGTGCATTCAAAACCAAAACCAAAACCAACCTTCTTCATTTCATGGAAGGTGTTGATGACTCCACTGCCGACCCATGACTCCAATGTGGAAATGGTGATGGCTTCGATGTCGGCAACAAGGCCTCGTATGGAATCAGGTGAGAGAGGGGCCTGGACCAGCTTCCTTAGCCGTGTGTGGTAGTCCCCTTGGTGGAAAAACAGAGCAGATGGGCCAATCATCTGCTCCTTGCTTTTAGGGTAAGTGGGCTTGAACAGGTGGGCCTGGTTCACCAGCACAAACCTGGCAGCCTCTGGGCTAGCCAGCATCACACAAGGGCATCCAAGCAAATGGGTCTTGAAAATCTCCCCATACCTAAACAAAACAAACAACCCCATTTCAGTCCATGCACCCAAAGACTCAGGAGCAAAGAAGAGAACAAGGCACATGTACAAGTGATAAAAGACTAGCTAGAAACCTTTTCTGCTTTGTGGCAAAGAAGACATTTGGGTTTTGAGAGTAGAGCTCAAGGGTCTCTCCTATGTAAGGCCAGCCCATTGAACCTGGTGGAAGCTTAGAATGAGCACTTGTTTGAATATTCCACCACTTATGCTTTCTCATGTATGCAACAAGGATAGCTACAAACAGAAGGATGTAGACACAGATGTAGATGACAGAGCTTCCCATCTCCATCCAAAGATCTATTCAAATGGGTTTATGGGTCTTTCTTATATGTCTTTTGCTGTTGGAAGTAGAAGCCGCAGTGGTTCTAGACTTCTAGTTATTGTAAGTGGGACTTTGGAAGAGCAAGGTGGTGTTTGTGGCGTTGGCAATGGATGGTTTCGATGGTGGGGTTTTAGAGGGGGAGTTGGGGTTTATATAGGAGTGGGGAGACGGAATGGATAGAGTAATCCAACATAGATTTGGACGCTTTTGCTTGGCACCATACCAATATTTTTCTGCACAGTGTTAATGGTAATATAGACAGATAACACGTATGAAAGATGAATGGATGTAAACTGTATAGACGATTTTGTAGCGGAGTTTTGTGTGGGATATTTTTATAATATCGAGATTGTCCTAGTTTTGGTAAGAGTACCATATCTTGGTGTCGATTTTATATATCTCGGCAATAGTGCCAGTGAGGATATTCTCACAGTACCGAGATCATTTTAGCTTCGGTAAAGGTACGAGCTCGGTAAAGGTACAAGCTAGACATGTATGGGTCTCGGTGAGATTGCTCTAGTTTCGGTAATTGTACCAGCTAGGTATAATGCAGGTTGGCAATAGTGCTAGAATACGTCCATATTAAGGTCTTACTTGACCTCGGTATCATCTTCAGTTCACTTAGATTAACCGAGATGAGTACTGAGCGTACGTTTACGTTGCAGAACATATTGACAGATATAGATAAACATCGGATAAAGGTAAGGAGTTATTCTTATACGGTGATTACGTCCATAATCCCTGAAAGATCGAGGTAGAGTCCGAATAAGACTCTATCATCGAAAAATCAGGACGAGGATTATGGGACTCTCAACCTATATACAGGGAGCTAATTCAGAAGAGGTATGCATATACGCATTGATACGTATTTCAAACATTGTCCTTCTCTCTGTTCATTCTCCTTTGTTCAGTGACCGTACTAACTTAGACATCGGAGTGCCTTTGGTTGAGTGCAGCCAGGGTCTCTGACCTTTACTTCTCTCATTTCCTTTCAGATTTCAGGCATGAGATTCTTCCCCAAAAAAAAAAAAGCTTTATATATATCGAAATAAGTCCATGAGAATTTAGACACTTACAAGTTTCATTAGGAGAAAGTTTTCACAAACCTTTTGGTGATCTCTTCCATTCTCCACGTGTATGCAAGCAACAAAATACAATCTTCACCTTGGATACCACATGGAGTACGGATCTTCCCAGAACAAGGGGAGGTATATTATATTGGGGATGCTTTCAAGTGAAAAGATCAACGGCTCAAAATAAATTTCTCCTTATTACATTAACTTTTGTCAACTTTCACTAGCACAGAAGTTGAACCCATAGTAAGATTGATTGAATATGAAATATATGGGTTTTCATATTCTACGGACTTCATGAAGATGCGGAGTTCCGGACTTTGGAGTGACATATTTCCATGACATCACACGTGCCAATATAGAATAGGCCTCAAGATCACACTGTCCTTTGGTGGGCCACCTTCTCAATGTTCTTTGCTGCTGATTTATTGCTATAAAGTGTTTCCTAGCAATCTACTTTGAAGGAGGTGAAGGACTTTTTTTTCATGCAAGATTTTTGTTGAGCGTCTTTAATTCTAAGAGCTTTTTCTTTTGGAAACGGTTAAGAGATTAAACATCACTCATTATAAATATACACCTGAAAGTGAAAATTCAGTCCTTGGGCGCATGTTTTATAGTAGCATCTGTTGCATGACTTTAAATTATGTGGCTGATAACATCCAATGAACTTAGATATTCCTTTGTTAGTCTATACTGCAACACTCACTTGTATGTGAATTTTTTGTATTTGTCTATGTTTTTAAATTTCTTTATAGTTGTCTATTCGCAGTGCACCTTGTACATGACAGAGAAGTGGTTAAAAGAAGTATGTCATTTTAACTATTTTGAGAAGCATGAGAGACCCCTGTTGATGGAGGAGTTAGAGAGGTACTGAGTCAATTTTACTTGGACTTTCAAACGATCAGATAAAGCACATGATTAAGATATAAATAAACCACCAACTCATGCTCCTTGTCACAGGGAAGACATGGTTGAAACCCTTACATTTACCTTAAAAAAAAAAAAAAAAAAAAAAAAAAAAACGCTTGTAAGTGAGACAAGTTCACAGCTAGAAAAATAAATCATGTGCTTTAAATCATCATCATTGGGTTGGTTTTTGTAGTTATGACATTTAACAAAAAAAAAAAAAACCCAATTATTACCTTTGTTTTTAATTGTGGTTTATGAAATTAAGGCAGGCCTTTTTTCTCACAATCGTCGTTGTAATTGATAGTTGGAATGGGTAAAAACTCTAGCTTTTAATGTCAGTATGCACACTCAATGTTGACAATGTTGGGCTGTGGCACATGTATGTATGTTTCAACACTATCGTTAGATTAAGCAATGATTTCATCTAAGTATTCCTTCTTAAGCTGCTTTAATTTCATTCTCACTTTGGTTTGTCTCAGTAGAATTTTTTTTTTTTTCAAATTGGTAAAGAAATCTGGATCTTCCAGCACTGGCTCTATCGAAAAATGTGGTCTCTGTATTTCTGCTTCTCTGATTACAATTCCCTTTAACAGAAAAAAGGTTGAAGTTACTACTATATTTTGCTAGAAAGCGATGCAACCAATAGGAGCTTTGACCATAGCAACATGAACAAGTGAAGCAGACCTCTGGAATATCCTCCAAGACATTAGATGCCTCTTTGCTTCCCAACTTTTTTTTTTTTAGGCTGCTTGACCTGAGCATTTTACCCTCTCCACACATGGGACTCCCTTCGTTGGATTTGCCACAAGCCTAATTTTGACACTAATCAAATATTACTAACTGTTGTCAGATTGAAATCCTAAAAAGCGGCATCTCCAAAAGCCATGAACTTGAGGATCACAGATAAGGAAATTAGGATAATCTAATGGAGTAAATATTTCCCACACCTCCATTTCAATCCCCACTCTATGACTGAAATGACCCCAGTGGGCGTCATAGATGAGTTCAAACAGTATAATGTGCAGACTCGGGGAGGGAGACTGCGAGGCTCGAAATATTTTTTAAATAACACTATAAATCTTTTCATTTTAGTATTTAACTTTTTAACTGGTCCATTGCTTGTACCATCCAAATGAGAATCCTGGGTCCGTCCTGCCATCGTATTTAGGTAGACGGTACTAAAATAAAACTCATATAAAGAGATTTTAAGGGGTTACTTCCCCTTTTTGCCTCCAACCAGCAGAGCAATACCAAATGACTTGAATCATTTAGATGTCAGATCGACAGATGAATTCACAATGACATAAACCAAATAATTTTAAAGCACATGCCCTAAGCAAATAGGGGTCGGCTAGTGCTTGTATTAAGACATAAAAGAACGTCCTTCCAGTTCCACCCCCCAAAAGAAGAAAAACAATAGAAGATACACTAACGATCGAACTCTATAAGTGGCAATCGTCATCCATGATGTCCTAGAAAACACTGGGATTTTCAGCTGATTTTGACCCTTTTGACCCAATTTACATTATCAACTCAAATGAATGAAATGAAACAAAAAGAGAATTAAAGAAATATCCATAAAGTGATATTATTATTATTATTATTATGTATGATATTCAATGCTTTTTTTATGTTTCTGTCATCTGTGGACCACCAGATTTTTTTTCCTCCTGTTTGATTTGATGGGCATGAGCAATGCGGCTGTGATCACAGTAACAGTTTGGAACTTGAATGATCTAACGGTGGGCCCACGTTCACCATTCCTTGCTACCAACCAAATCTACACAAGGCCTAATAATTCAACGTAGTTTGAAGTAATGCATGCGTCGGTGCATGTTATTAAATGGTGTCAACGTAGATGCTACAAGCCGTTGATGGGTGGGCATTTGCATTTCACCCCATCAACTGGGGAAGGTGTGAAGGTGACTGCTGAGTACTGACTGGAATTCTATCTAGAAGCTGAGCCCGTGATACACGATCATACCTTTTTGACGGTCAAGATGCATTTTAAGTGTCGTACAAAAAAAATCCATTTGATCAGTCATTACCATGGTCAAAGTCTTGTACTCCATCCATATCCTTTTTTTCTGCACTCAATTGTATTCAGTTTCATATTATCTGTTGCTTTATAATTTATCTAAAACTTCTTCATTAACTTTCATTTGGGCTCCCTCTCTCATGAAGTTATATTTAAATAGTAATTTACTCCAACTTTAATCAATGTCTCTATGAATAATGTTGGATTAGTCTCATTATACACTTTCATAACTTATCTCCACTTTACTCATACAAAAAGAGCATACTTGCTTAATTCAATCTAAACTTTTGTTTTATTCTATAATCGATGTTAGATGGCAGAATTTTTCACATTTTGACATTCATAAGCACAAATATAACGAAGGATCAATTTTCACCCATAAGCAAGATTACACAAACAACAAAGGGAGGTGCTCTTGTGTGAGAATTTCTCTCACTTTACTTATGAGAGATAGGGTGAGTGTTCTCACATCACCGAATCTTTTATTTTAGATGAAAAGTATCTCTCATAAAAACATCTCCTAACAATTAAATCCAACAAAAATAAAATATATACAATAGTGCGGCATTGACACCCCACTCGAAAAAAAAAAAAAAAAAACAAACCACCCCGCAAGTCCCAACCAACACGCGATTAAAACCAAGAACGTGGTGTGGTGGGCCCCACACGGGGTTGAGTGGGTCTATCATATGCCACGTGTTCAATCACGGTGGGGCCCACCAACACATGCATTTGTACGTACATGCAAACCCTACTGCCAAGTGTAAAGAGAATAGTGTGGATGGAATGTGGGTAATTCCGTCGTTTCGTTTTCGAATGTGATCGATCTCGTCCGCATATGAATCGAATCCCCTTTTTGTTTTTTTTTTTATTCAATCGTGCGTGTTGGGCCCACAGAGTATGCAATGTGCTATCCAGCTAGCAAACCGACTTTCACTCCCAGCCCTACGATTCCTCGTGGCCCACCTGGTCCTGGCCCTGGACCGTACGGAAAGGCCACGACCCCTGGAACTTTCTCGAAGTGTTGCGGGCTGCTGGTCACTGGTGGATGTGGCTCCTCGTTTCTATATAATTCTGTTGGCGGGTCCACGTCTGGTCAGGTGCTTGTCAACATCATCGCAATCCCATGCTAGCTGGCATCCACGTGTCAAGATCAGGATGGCAGATCTTCCAGAGAGTTCCTGATAGATCAAACGGGACGTTCTCCCGTATACGGAGGGCAACGCATCTGCGTACTTGATAATATCTTTTCGGTCATAATTTCTCTCTGGCGTACAAAAAGGAAAGTTTCTTTTGTTAAGAATTTCAGCGAAATTTTTCAACATTTAATTCTAAGAAAAACCATAATATACATAAAGTAATAAATTTAGATTTAATCCATTATCTTAAGTTTTTTAAAATTATATTTTTAGAAAATATAAGAAATACAAAATATATGTGTAAAAAAAATAAAAAAAATAATTATGTAAAACTTCATTTTGACCAAAAAGTCACATTTCAGCCGAAATTCGATATTGATCGAAGTTCAAAATGAAAAGTTTAGTTTCGGCCACTTTAACGAAATGGTACGAAATTAATATCTATGCATGTCGGTCCGCAGAAACTTAAGGTAATTTAATTGCAATTCACCCCCTGTTTTTAGGCCACATTCTTCTTGATAAATAACAAGAAGTCACTAATTTTAAGATTTAGTGTGTTTTTCTCTCTTTGAAAGAACATGATTTCGAAATAATAATCTTCTATTCGAAAAAGATTTCGTTTCGTTCATTTTTTGTTCACGAATATTATGAGAATTCCTGTTTGAGAGAAATTGTAATCCTTCAAATAGTGTCATTTAAGTGAAATTTCAAAATGCCCAAGTTTAATCTAACATTTAAAATGCTAAGTTTTTTAATTTGTAAAGTGTTGGGGTATGACAAAAGTGTCGGAATTCCACAACAATCAAAATCCTAGTTAGAAATGCCTGAGAAATAATGAAATCGCACGTCATGCTTGTCTCAATAAAAAAAAAAGTTCTCACACCTCCTTTGCATCCCTATTATGAAAAAAGTCATCATTCTAGTAAGGTGAGAGCAAGTGTTGGCCAACTTCAATGATCGGTCGATCTTAACCTATTAGAGGCTAGCAAAAGTCAAAACATTTTTTGATTAGATCATAGCCATCCAATATTGATTCTTTAGTCCAGGCTGTATTGTTTTGTCTTTCTTCTTGAATTAACAGACGCATCTTTCTTTTCTTTTTGCTAGTGGAATAGTCAGAATCTCTGATGTGGAAGATTTTTTGTAGATGCAATATCTAAGGGAAGGGCCCATCGGATCACTGGTCGTTTTCAACACAAATTGGGCCCAGTCTAAGGAATGGGTGGATTATGGTACATATCTCCATCAAGTACCAATAATTCATCAAATTGAAGAAGATGACACATAGTTTTTTTTTTTTTTGGAGGAATAATAGAATCCTGACCTTTGACATAGGCCATGGACTGTGAGAAATTAGGATCATTAATGGATTAGGTGAGACCTACCTGACATCAAAATGGACCTAACATGTAAGCTGGGTCCAAGTTTAGATCCGTCAATATTGTCGGATCCAGTTCCAAGTCATGACAAACTCAAATACTCTCAGACAAGTATATTACAATATAAATCTGATAATATATATATATATATATATGATACTATATAATATGTATTTGCTATTGGCCTGGTCGAAGTAGTGCTAATTAATATAATTGGAACCAGGTCCTAAAACAGGTTGTTAGTATGGAACCCATACTTATATTTCTTCTCGAACATATAAGTGGCTTGAATTAGAGAAATCCTTCGTTGAGAAGCGGAACTCTAGGGCCTGGCTATTGAAAATCAGAGCTTCTCAAAATGAGTGACCCCACATATATGGAATATTCTCAAATTCTACTTCAATAGGAGTTAGGCCCATCATAAGATTGACCCTTAATTAATATGTTATTGATGAATATGATTAAATTGATCAATATTTCTGTGGTACTAACTCTTGTTGCACTAAAGCTTGAGGATATCACATACATGAGGAGTGTACTTATTTTGAGGGCCGATTTTGAATAGGTTGGCCCCACCATAGAGCTCCACCTCCTCAACTTAGAATTTGGCTAGTCAGAGCCTACCATGATTGGGATCCAATGACTCCTGCCATAACATATTTGTTGTGGCGATTGACGTGGACGAGCATACATTCATAATAAAAATTAAAAATAGTACTGGATTCACTATGAAGGGAAAAAATTGCAATGACTAGAAGAGAACAGGAGATTACAATTATATGTCATACACATGCTAACGTTAAGAGAAAATCACAAAAATGCCTTTCAACCTGTATTTTACATGAATTATGCCCTCTGATAATCAAGATTAATGGCCTCTCAACTTCACATTGCCTTCCATGAATGACGCCCACATGAGATCCTCATCAATGTCAGCTCCTCCTAAATGGAGTTGAATGACAATCCCAGCTTCTGAATACAAATAGCTAAAACGATTGTCACATTAGGATACCATCTCAAAGAGAAATGTTCTCCCATGAGCAATAGTGCATGCAGTCCATCTCCGTGGGCCCACTTGGGCTCGTCTTCAATTGGCGCGGGCCATTTCATACTCTCATCTCTCCATGATATAACACGTACCAGGCCCAACTTCATTCTTATCAAAACCTTGATACAACTTTGGATTGAATCTTAAAGAAATATATGATTAAAAGACTACTAAACTTTATATCTATTAAATTAAGGGCTTAGATATCCCAACCTCACCTCACTGATAAGTGGGCATCTAACTAGGTCCCAAAAGTTGGACTGTAAATGAGAAATAATATGTAGTCTACTTATAAGATGACATTGTCCACCATCTCAATGGCATAGGAGATACTGTCTTAAAACAATATTCTCAAAATAGAGGTTCTTTCAACACAATGGTAAAGTGGATGAAACTTCAGTTGAGAAAGGGGGAAAAACCCAAACCATTAATCAAGCATACAAAGAGAAAAAGTGCATCCCACAAGAAGATGGGTATTATTTTTCATGCTATCTTCACTCTTCAACCTCTGGGAACAGGTCAAACAACATTCGATTATGTCCTACGAAGAAGCGAAATTCACCCATCTGCCAAACCATGCCATGTTCCAGTAGGTAGAGACTTGTGTAGGGTCGGCTCTCGTCACAATTGTGTTTTTTTGGTAAATAAAACGGCCCCTACAGCTGTTGGGTCGTGGTACGGTGTTTAATTCAGTAGGGGCCCCAAACTTCCACAATTCTTGTGAAGAGTACCTTCAAACAAAAAGCCCTAGATTCTCTTACTATTAAAATCACAAAAGATTTGGTCACTGATCAGTTAAAAAAAAAATGCATTTCTCAATTGCTAAGTTTTATTTTATCAGGACCTGAGTTTATTACCAAATTGATTATAAATTAAACATTTGAATTGTGTGTTATATTTTTTTTTTTTTTTTTTTTTATAACGCAGGGTTCCTAGTCTTTTGCACCAAAATAATTCCTACGGGCCTAGCAAAGAAAGTCGGATAAAATTTCTCTGTGATCCAGTGTAGTAGTGCAGTTTCGAACCCATAATCTTAATGTGGTGTTATCTTTGCATTTTATATATGATGATAAACTTGGTGATGGCTAAAATCCGATTACATTAGGATGCAAACAAGAGATTAACTGAATCTAAATTACTAATTAGTCTGGATGGATTTCAGCTTCTCTCCATGTCAGGGAGGGAGATGGAAATGAATAATAATGGAACGCACTAACTAAAACCTAATCAAGCCTGCAGCAGGAAATGGGCCGGGGGCATGTAGCAGTCGCCTCTTCTGGTTGCTGTGCGTGCGAACCTTTTTGGTGGAACCGGTTGGTGCACCAGATCGCATCACGATTCGATTTCGCATGAAGACGATCCCACGTACTTTGAGAAGATCTCAAGCCGAGGCCGCGAGATCCATCGTGCGCACATCTTCCAATGACAGCGTATTCACTCACGACGCGTGTGCATGCTTTCTGGCACTGCTCAGTACGTGCATTACATGAAACGACACTCCTCTTTGCTGGTGTCGTCCCAACCACGTGAAAATACAACTGGCATCCATGATCCTAATCAATTAAAGATCATCATCATCGACATTGATTATGGTGGGCCCACAACATGATCTCCCTAGATGATGTGTAAGCATGCATCAGTGATTATAAGATTTCCCATCATTGAGTGGCCAGACGACAAAACCCTCTCAAGATTTTTATCATCGAATAGAACTACCTTGAAACATATGCATATTCTTCGCCTCACCTTATCTCCTCTTGTTTCCACAAATAGGGGAAATTCTATAATCTATGAACAAAAGAATCAAGTACGAACAATGCACAAATAGTAAAAGTTTTTGCAATAATCTCTGAATGGCACATAATATGGGTGTTGTGTCTACTGTAGAGTAATGAAAAAAATGATTGTCTGAATGTTTAATGGCGCCAATCATTAAATAAGGCCCCACGTTATTGAGCGCGGGTCCTTATGGGGCCCTTTTCGGCCGCACCTGTTTGATTTTTCCACCTATAGATTTTAGCCGATGGAGGTTCGAATCATTAACCGTTTGGTTCAAGAATTGATTTGACCCAACTAAGCCCAGTTCAACACTATGATCACCAACTTGTATGTTAATGAAAACAGTTTGGTTTGAGCCTTATCACAATGGAATTGGGTTTGCAGTGAGAAATTAAACCCTTTCACATCGTGCATGACACTCATGCTAATCTTACCGAACTGGTTTGAAAGAAAAATCCAAAACAATAGCTTCACATCAGTTCGATGTTGAATGGGGATAATAAATCAACAAAGCAAATAAAGGAGTATTGAAAAGCCCTCATATCTCTTGATTGATTGCTTTCAAAGCCTATGATGGTTAACAGCTAATAAGGCATTCAATGACAAAATATGAATCTCTCTTTACATTGAAAGCAAAACCAGGAAAAAAGCTCTAAAAAGACTTCCATTGTTTCGAATTTTAAAAGAAAGATCAGCCCTTAAAAGGTGTTTTGTTTTAATACTCACACTAATACAGGTAGACTTTTAGCAAAAAAGATTTCCTCCAAGATACTGTACCTTTAACAACTTTTCAATTGGCCTGTACATAGAATGGACACCACACGATATGCCAAATACCAAGACATGAATATAAAACCCAAAAAGAAAAAGAAAAAGAAAAAGAAAAAGAAAAGGATAAAGATTATGTTCTCTTTTGTAGAAGTGAAAGCTTTAGAAAGTCAAAAGAGTGAAAGCTCACCTTATTATTATTCTCAAAATTAAGGAGTCGTTAAAAATCACTCACCTAAATATAACTTCATCTTGATTTTGTTTCACAATTAAACACCTGGCCATCAAGCAATGACTAGTGAAAATCAAAATCAGTTCAAATGTACCATATATTGCATCTACCCCCTTCCACATACGCCTAACTCACTGAGAATTTGTGATACTACTCATTATTCCCGCTCAAAACTAATATCTTCTTCTGTGCCCACAAAAACCCTTTGATTCTCTAAGTTTAATGATAACAAACCTAATCATTGAATCCATGGCCTGCACACGACAAGTCAAGTCGTTGGATTAGATTCATGAGGTCCACACATAGTGGTCTAGCTAATGTTGGGCCCCCAATGAATAGATTCATTGCACCCAAATGCACCAGGCATATTTTTTTAAGCGATATGACTGAACAGAAGTTACGTGGAGAGGTGAAATAGCACTCTCTCAACCTTGGATTTCCTACCAAATGCTTCTCTATCACTGCACTCCTATTCCCCATCACCAACATCTTCTCACTCATCACATCATTACCTGAAAATGCTTCACTATCACTGTTCTGTATCCGGCCCATTCCCCATCACAAACATCTTCTCACTTATCTGTTTATCTACAAGAACATGGATACCAGAAATCTATATCATTACCTGCTAGAGAAAGAGAGAAGACGTTGAGAATTCAAACACTACCATCCATTTCCTCCTGACCTTTTCCCAACGACCTTTTTCTGAATCGAACCACAACCCTCCAAATGCTTCTTATCATAATCCAAACTCTCGTCTCCTCCAACTCGGCAAGACTGCATTCCAAGGCGAATAATGCCACGCCAGTGCCCTTATAAGTCTCAACCACAGAAACAACCGGATAAGCCATCCCCCAATAGGCGACAAAAAAAACCCAACCTTTCTAAGTTTCAACAAGGCTTTGAAAGTGTGTCTGTTCCAACAGCATGGCGCGTGTTCAGAAAAGGGGAAGGATAAGCTGTTGAACAGACGAATCCATGTTATGTATATGATGATATTAATATCTAGATATGAGCTTTTTGTTTCATATCCCACCATGATTATAAAGTTATAATTCCATTTTTTTTGCTTAGAGTTTGGAGATGGGTTAGCTTGTTTTGCACTTTAATTACTTGGGTTTGCAAAAATTCTAACAAAATTTCAACGGGGCCTTGAGCAAGAGGAAGAATATGTATGATGGGTCTTAGTCGAAAGGATTTGTTATGATGGAAAAAAAAACGAGCACGATACAAGATTGACATGCATGCATAATCTTTGTATGTCGTGCACATTCAAAATCGAATCCTTCCAACTTCCACATTAAAATGTGTTGAAATCCTCTGTCACGACATGGTAATAAAGTTAAAGTTGGCCGACATATAGATACATATTTGGCACATACGGCGGAAAGATGATCCTCATAAGCCTTTTTCATACTACTTATGGAAGAGATGGAGCGAGAGGGGTTGGGTGAGGGACAGCTGGGATGTGTTGGGGTTGGGTCATTCAGAGGATATCAGAATTCATGTGCATACATTCATGGCTGGGATGTGTTGGGGTTGGGTCACTAAGAGGATATCAGAATTCATGTGCATACATTCATGGCTCATTTGTCTCAGAAATCATAAACCAATTCAAAAGCTGAAGTTGACTGGTGAAAATTCCATACATATATATTTAGGCAAAGCCTATTAGTTAGATGATTTGGGATGTGGAACTTCCCAACAACCTAAATCCTTCGAGGCTCTTACTCATGGGAAACTGTTTGAGTCTCTCAATGGACTCGCTTATCTATATCTAAATCCCACAAAACAAATATTTTCGCTTCAACGGCTCTTACAAAATTTTGTTCTAATTGAAGACATGGAAATCATGAACAGAGAGACATAGAGAAAGCAGAGCACAAGGAATTTACAACCCTATTACTTGATAAAATTACAATGAGTGCTGACTGTACATATATATAGAGATATCCAATCACTTAGACTCATCTCTTAGACTCACTCAGTCAATTAGACTCAGACATGAGTTGTACAGAGTTGTCCAGACGGTTATTAACAGCTGTTGTGTCATTAGCTCCCCTCAAGCTCATGGGGCGATCAGTCACCAGGAGCTTGGACCGGAGGAACTGGAGACGACGAGGATGTAGCCCTTTGGTGAAGATGTCTGCCACCTGATCTGTAGTTGAGACAAAACGGATATTAAGATCCTTACGGAGAACTCGCTCACGAACAAAGTGGTAATCCACCTCTATGTGTTTGGTCCTGACATGAAAGACAGGATTGGAAGCGAGAGAAATGGCAGAGACATTGTCGCACCAGATGAGAGGGCGTGAGGAAAGAAAGAAACCAATGTCTTTGAGAAGAATACGGAGCTAGGAAAGCTTCGCAGCAGTGTGAGCTAAGGATCTGTACTCAGACTCAGTGGAGGAGCAGGCGACAGTATGTTGCTTCTTTGCACACCAAGTGACAGGAGTAGCTCCAAAAAAGACACAAAAGCCTGTGGTGGACCGCCTATCAGTGGAGTTGCCAGCCCAGTCCGCATCAGAGAAGGCATGAAGGTGAAGTGGCCCGGCTGTGATGTGTAGACCAAAAGACAAGGTGCCTTTGATATATCGAAGGATACGTTTTAAGGCTGTGAAGTGAAGCTCTGAGGGGTTATGAATGTATTGGCAAGCTAAATTAACAGCAAATGCTAAGTCTGGTCTTGTCAAAGTGAGGTATTGTAAGGCACCAGCGATGCTACGATAAAGAGTGGGATCCTGCAGAGAAGGAGAGAGGCTGGAGGAAGAGGAGTCTTTGTAGGAACAGGGAGACCCGATAGGTTTGCAGTCAAGCATAGAAGTCCGAGTCAGCAGATCCTTGGCATACTTAGTTTGAGAGAGGAATAAGCCACGGGGGGTGTAGCTGACTTCAACTCCCAGAAAGTGGTGTAGCTTTCCAAGATCCTTCATCTCAAACAGAAGGTGTAGCTGAGCAATGAGGTCGTGTATATAGCGACTGTCACTCCCAGTGATGATGAGATCATCAACATAGAGCAAAATTAGAGTGACTGACTTGCGAAAATGGCGAATGAATAAGGAAGGGTCAGCATAAGTGGTCTGAAACCCAATACCAAGCAAAAAATTGGAGAACCTTTCATACCATGCCCTGGGGGCCTGCTTAAGGCCATACAAGGATTTGTGGAGCTTGCACAGATGAGTAGTGTGAGAGTTGTCAATAAATCCTTGGGGTTGTTGCATGTATATATCCTCATGTAGAATCCCATGGAGAAAGGCATTAGTAACATCAAGTTGATGAAGAGGCCAATGAAAATGGACAGCAAGAGTGAGAACGACACGGACTGTGGCTTGCTTAACAACTGGACTGAATGTCTCGGTATAGTCAATGCCAAATTTCTGATGAAAGCCTTTAGCAACAAGTCGGGCTTTGTAGCGTGCAACTGAACCATCCTGATGATGCTTAATCTTGTAAACCCAGCGGCATCCAACAACGTGTTTGTCTGGTGTAAAGGGAACTAGGGACCAGGTGCCTTGACGTTGAAGAGCTGAAAATTCCTCAGCCATAGCTTGACGCCATTCAAGAGATTTGGAAGCTTCAGTAAAACTAGTGGGTGTAGTGAGATGATAGTAGCTGTTTGTAGGAAGAAGGGGAGGATGTTTGGTGGAAAGGTAGGCCTTCTTTTTGGAGATACTAGATTTGGAGCGAGTGACCATGGAATGGGCATTGTTGTTGGGAAGTGTAGAAGATGGCTGAGGAGTGATAGGGGCAATAGTGGGACGGGAAGGGACATGGGTCACTGACAGGAGAGGAGTGGGAAATGTAGAAGAAGGAGAGGCTAGTGAGGGAGAAAGTGTAGAGGAGGAGGGCAGGGAAGGTGAAGGTATGACAACATGGGGTGACCGAATAGGTAGGGAGACAAGGGTGTTTGGAGAAGAGGATGAGGAAGATGAGGAGGAAGTAAGAGGCTGAGAGCTAGGTGAAAAGGCTATAGGAGAAGAAAGCCAGTGGGATAAGACAGAGGTCCGGGCTGGATTGGTTAAGGAAGAAGTGGGAAAAGTGGTGGTAAAAGGAAAAGTGGTTTCATCAAACACTACATGGCGCGAGACATAGAGACGACCGGTGGCAGGATCAAGACATCTATATCCTTTGTGAGTGGTGTTGTAGCCCAGGAAGACACACTGCTTGGACCTTGGTTCTAGTTTGTTGCAGTTGTAGGGTCTTAACCATGGATAGCATGCACACTCAAAAACTTTCAAGTCGGCATATTGTGGTGCAGTATGGTGAAGTTTCTCCCAGGGAAATAGGAACTGTAAGCTTCGCATAGGCATCCTGTTGATGAGAAAAGTGGCAGTGGAGAAAGCATCTGCCCAATACTTGGGAGGTACAGAGTCCTGAAACATGAGAGTAAGACCTGTCTCTACAATGTGCCTGTGTTTCCTTTCAGCACAACCGTTCTGTTTTGGGGTGTAAGGACATGAAACCTGATGGAAAATGCCATGAGCTGCAAAAAAACTTATGGAAAGAGGCATTTAAAAATTCACCTCCACCATCTGTTCGAAGACATTTAATGCGACAATCAAGCATGTTCTCAACAAGAAGTTTAAATTGCAGAAAAATACGAAAAACATCAGATTTAGAAGCCATAGGAAACAACCAAGTGTATTTAGAAAAGTCATCAACAAACACCAAGTAATATCGAAAACCACTAACAGAGATAACAGGGGAAGGCCCCCAGACAACACTATGCACAAGTTCAAGTGGCTTAGAAGAAACAGTAGTAGAAGAGAAAAAAGGTAGTTTGTGATTTTTGCCAAATTGACAATGTTCACAGAAAGACAGAGAGGTAGTGCCATTTATTGAAATCTTGGACATGAGATGTTGCAGTGAAGCTTTAGAGGGATGGCCAAGACGCTGATGCCAGACAGTAGCAGAAGATCGTTCTCCAATGAATACAATATGTGACGGAGGAGTGGAAGATGATGTGAATGGATATAAGCCATTCTTACTGCGACCCCGGAAAAGGATTTGCTTCGACTGGCGGTCCTGTATGGTAAAACCAGAAGCATCAAAGATAAAAATGCAGTTGTTATCTTTAGAAAACTGATATACAGACAAAAGGTTGGTGGAGATTTGGGGAACATGAAGCACATTGCCTAAGTGAAAAGACCTGGAAGGTGTGTGTGCGGTGGAAGACCCAATACGGCTCCGGTGGACATGGATGGGAGCCATCAATGAAGCCGATCATACCGTGTGCCCTTAGTACAGGTAGGAATTGGGATTTCCACAAAAGGTAATTCTGGCTGTCCAGCTTGATGGAAATGAGATTTCCGATGTTGGAGAACAAAAAGCCCGGAGAAGAGCGAGAATCAGAGAAATTATATGTCGACATCAGGAATTCTGAAGAACAGTAGGGTTTTTTTTTGCCAAGATTTGCCAAGATTCGTCAAGGAGTTGGATCTGCTCAAGAAGAGAGAAATGACACTTCAAGAACAACAAGAAATCTCAAGAACAGCAGGAATCTGTGCAAGAACACGAAAAATCTCTTGCAGTGGCAGCAACAAGAACAAAAAAAAAAAAAAACTGTGATGTCTGCAGGATCTTCTCAAGAACAGCGAGAAATCGTTGCAAGAACAACAAAAACCACAAGAATCAGATCAAGGGTTAGGAATCGCTCAAGCACAGCAGAAATCTACACAAGAACACACAGAATCCCTTGCAGCGACAGCAACAAGAACAAAATTGATGATGTCTGCAGAAATCAAGAGGACTTATGTGTGACGCCTGAGAAATCCTTGAATAGATCGGAAGAAAGAACACAGATCTATATGCAATCTTGAGAGCTTGAAGCAGATGATTGTAGAGATTCCTTGTTGAAGAAGAAAACACTACTTCTTCAAGAAATCAGATGATTGCAGAGATTCCTTGTTGAAGAAGAAAACACTACTTCTTCAAGAAGATGAAGATCCGCCCAGGTCACTTGCAAAGAAAATCAAGAGGACGAGGTTAGGATCGTTTGACGCAGGTCTTCCGCTCTGATACCATGAAGACATGGAAATCATGAACAGAGAGACAGAGAGAAAGCAGTGCACAAGGAATTTACAACCCTATTACTTGATAAAATTACAATGAGTGCTGACTGTACATATATATAGAGATATCCAATCACTTAGACTCATCTCTTAGACTCACTCAGTCAATTAGACTCAGACATGAGTTGTACAGAGTTGTCCAGACGGTTATTAACAGCTGTTGTGTCATTACTAATAAGAACTGGGCCACCATTAGATTGAATGTGTTTACTTTATGTTATTCTCCCATGTTCTATATCTTTATTTATTATATTCATATATAGAACACAATCCTATCATCGAAGATAACGAAACTAAAAACCATACCTTATGGTCGATTCTTTATTTTTCAAAAGAAACTTAAACAAGCATATGCTTATTTTTTATATGAATTAAATTATCTTTTAAATGATTTAAAATAAATATATTAAGAACTAGCAAGAAAATGAATTTGCATACAGGGCAGTGGTGGCTCCAGAAATTCGAATCAGTGGGGCCAACAAAAGACTTATCTTCCCTTTATTTTTCCCTCTATCAACATTTTTCATATATTTTCGATAGTTCGACAAGTATAGTATAAAATTCTCAAATAATCTATTTTCGATAATCCGACAAAGATAATATTGAATTCTAAAAGAAAAAAAAATTAATACATTGTTACTAATAGTTTTTAATCCAAAAGCAAAACCTAATACATAAACTCCTACAGCTACCCTCAATAGGTTTTCATGTGTTGAAATCGTTGCATAATCGATTCATTATCAACACTAGCAACCACATATTCTTCAATATATGTAACCAAATAGTCATTCATCTATTGATCTCCTATTTGGTTACGCAACTTGTTATTTACGTACTTCAATGCTGAAAATGCTCTTTCTACCGTGGCAGCTGATAAAATCAACATAAATTTTAAAAGCAAAAAAATCAATTGGTATACGATAGTCATCTTTATCTCCATTAATGTTCTAGCAATGTGACAAATTCCTTTAAGTTCTAAAAATTTGTTGCTAGAGCTCATATCAGTAATGTGGGTCCATTAATTTTATTTAATTTTTAGTAAACAGTTGGCCCATTAACTTAGGCGATTGGTGTTTTATGATGACTTTTGTTCACTACCACGGCGATAAAGAAAATGTGTAAAGTTAGCTAATGTGGGGTGAAACTCTTAAATTGAGTGGGGTCAAAGCTTCTTATAAGTTCAATTTATGAAATCAAATATTTTATTTTTAATTGCATTTTTGTGATATATGTGTAGCCGCCCATGATATAGGGCTTACCTTCGCCTCCAGTGGCAAACCTACTTGTTATGATGCGCATGTGGATTCGAGAGTTTTTTTATATTAATACTTTTAAAAAATTTTTTTTATTATTTAACTTTTTAACTTGATCATTGCCTGCACCACCTAAATGAAAATCTTAGATCCACCATTGTTCACCTCCCCATGGCTCAAACTTGAAGTTGTCGTTTAACTTAACTTTGTCGACTCTTAATAAATCACCATTCAAAGCTTGCCATTCAACCATCTTAATCTATCCAAATACTAGAATTTGGTCAATTGATAATCTCAAAAAGGAAAGAAAAAAAAAAAAAAAAAGGAAACTTGCCCTTTTCACTCTATTGAAAATTGGTAGGTCTTAGGAAGATCTTTTGAATCTATGGACACGTCATGACTTGAATGATTCTAATTGGGCCTCTCAGCTTGGCATGCTCTGAGCTTAGAGCAGCCTAGCAAAATCAAATAATGGTTCATGCCCATGATTACAAAGTATCACAAAATGCAAAGACCCCTATGCCCTCTCCTGTAAGAATTTCACACAACCAAATAATTAACTTATGACAGTTATATCTTTTTCAATATTTATCTGGTCTACATCTATATGGTTTGTCCCGCACCACCTGCGAATTAGTCCCGTCGAGTCGAAGACTTCACAATATCCACATCATAAAAAAAAAAAAAAAAAAAAAAATTAAGATATCCAAAAGTTTATAGATAAAGGCAGGAGGGATTGTAATTGTAAGAAACGATGTGCGAAATTCAAAAGTCCCAAGATGATGGACCTATCAGTCAGTGGGCTCAGAAATTTGTGTCTGTCCTTCGGACAAGATCGGGATCTATGGAAACCCTTTGTACGGTATATCATTGCATGAAGATCGGGAGACGTGGGCTTCTCCAACCCACATGTAGGAAGAGTAATGTGGATCCACTCACACATTCACTCACATATCCTCATCAAATGTGTGAACTCCACATTATGGTTGGCCTAATCAAAAGCTGATCTTCTTAAAATAAATATCGTCCCACTTTATTAGGTATTCCAAAATTTTATACTTATGGGAGTTGGACTTACCGTAAGATTAAGATTAACTGTTTGACGAGAAAATATAATATTAAATGATGATGTAATTATTTTCTTGCATATATAATAAAAGAGTTAATCATATAGTGAAATCAACTTCTATTGAAATAAAACTTTATAGTACACCATATAATATCGTCCATGTTGATTTGAACAGCTTAGATTTTAAGCAGGTGGGCTTATCATGTGAGAGTTTCTTTCCTTGGAGTTTTTTTTAGCCTAAGGCTCTATTTCTTTAGTAGAATTTTTATTAGAAATTTATCATCTCTAGAAATTTGAATATGAAGTGACAGACTCTCCACTTGAATATCTAAATTTCATATTTCTTAACGAACATTTATTTATGGACTCCAACTACAGAAAATGCCTCTTCTAATCTTTGAAAATCCAGAAATTTTACTCCATTTACACTTTTTGGTGGAATTCCTGTTGGAGTAAGAAATCCACATTGTCCGAGAATTCATAAATTCCTGAGATTCCAACACACAAACAGGCCACGGTCTAATAAGAGTAAACCACTGGAGGAAGGAGCACGTGTCAGGCCATGAGAGAGTGAGGGAGTGGGGCACTCCTCAACCTCACGTCTGTATGCTCAAAATCGGACACGTGTTGCTTACATGCGGTGTTTTATTGTTTCCTGTCCGTCTGACAGTCGTTTCATATCTTGCTTCGTTTCGGACCCCAAGATTGATACGCCAATCTCCATGTTATGCTGGGGTTGGTTGTTAGTGCATAAGTTGCAGTGTACGGCCACAGTCTGCCCAAATTGGCTCTCCAATCAACTGCCCAGATATGTTAAAATTCTTTTAATCAATGGCATACGAATTCCTCAAGTCTCAAACCTTCATTAAATGACTCTTTCTCAAAATGGATATCTTCCATCATGTGTAGAATCTCTCTACATTGGGCCTAGAAATATTACTTAAAAATAACTATGAAATTCACAAATTTCAGGTACAGTCTAATGTCGCAAAAATTTTAAACAACAGGAATTCCCGGCTGAAATTCAACTAAAGAAACGGAATTTTCATGTGGCTGGAATAAAAAAAAAAAAACTAATAGAAAAAACATGGAATTCAAAAATTTTTGGAGACGGCATGTAATATCATGTTCAGAAAGTATTGAACACGGTGAATTCCTTGACAGAAATTCCAAAAAAAAAATAGTACCTAACAAATCATCATCCGAGTAAATCCCTGTAAAAGATGAGATGCAAGCCCTCCTGACTATCTTACAAACTTCCAAATACCTGGGCATCTTATTGCTGTTGGCCTGAAGAAGGTGGAAAATCATATAACATGCATGGGACATTGTGCCACCTATATAAAAGAGGATCTTCAGCCTTCAGATCACTTTTCCTATTTGAAGAGTGGGCTTCTGCAAGCCAACAACCATGCGACTGAATTGCTGGCCCACATACACCAGGCTGACAACACATTTTGGCACGCATACCATGAGATTCTGGATCCAACCACTCTTGACTTATATAGTGAAATCCTGGGTCAAAAGAGTGAATGAAACTCTATAGGCTATAGCCCAACCCAAGTAATTGAAATCCAAATAAATGGCCTCCTAATTTAGGGAGTATACATGAATTTTATATATCCCAATATCATAAGGACTGCATCAAATGTAAACAAAACTCATATCCATAAAGCTGGACTGGTATTGAAAGCTCCCACAATTAAATATCACTAAAATATTAGAAAAGAGTTTGGATTTGAAATATATAATTTTGATTTTAGGTAGATTTTAAAAGAGTTTTAGCTTAAAGTATGATTTTCTTTTAATCCTTTTTTTTTTTTTTTTTTTTTTTCAAATAGAACTTACCTTGCCCAATCCCAGCTCAAGCTCCACTTGGTCTTCAAATTAAATTTCAGGCCCTATAGCCTTAATTGTGTTCTTACATGGGCCAAAAATGCAGGCTATGCCCCCTTCTAGGTGGGAATACCAAGCTGGGACCTGCTTGTGATGTTAACATGGGGTCATTGTCTTTCTCTGTATTTGCCTTTTTCTATCTTTTATTTGCAATATCGATGAAGACATGCCAAGGATAGAGTCCCAGTGCTGTCTAATATCTTCTCTATTTTTCGGTGGGTGTCCTGCCAAAACCATCTTATCCACCAGAAGAGGAGATAAGATTGTGTCGGTCTGATATCGTCCACTTGCTAAGAAGCATTCTCTTTCATTTTATTCTCATTCTTTTCTTTCTTCATTGAAGGTGAACTCCTTACCTTATTCTTTCACAAGGAAAATTCGGCTACTAATCAACTCTAAACTCTCATCAAATAAGCAAAATAATAGTGCAAGCTCACCTTGATACATGACAATTATGGGCGTAGGGAGAGAAAGGAATTTAACCCTTTATGTAGATTAGAGATGGGTCGAATATTAGTATAATTTGTCAAGGTACTGATAGTTCGGTGACATTGGCACCCTAGTTTCATGTGACCACCCAAGATTCGATCCGTGGGTGGGGAGGTTGATACCTGACGTCCCACAAACCGCAGCACCTATGTAGTGAAAAAGAAAATATATATTAGTACAGTTTGATGATCATAATTATTTATATAAACGCCCCAAGATTTAACGGTTAGATATTCATTTTAGAATCATTGTATAGACCTCTAAATAAATAGTTATGATCATCAGACAATCATAATGGTGGGCTTGCTTTTCACTAACCCCATTGAGATCATCATATCCCAACTTAACCCTAACTTTCATCTAAGTGGGTCTCATATTAAGACTCAAATTTGATTTTAGCAGGCTATGCCTAACCAAAATTTCCTCCTTTCTTATTTTTTTTCTCCCTTCTGACTTGTCATAGATTTTCCACACCTCAATTTGGTTATCTTATACCATATCATTGTCATTATCATCAAAGCGCGCAGTTGTTCTTTTAGATAATATTCGATGTTGAGCGAAGGTATATATACTACAATCATATTCTATTGAACCTTTTACTTATTTCTTTAAAAGAATAATCGAAACGCTAAAATGTGTTTTAATATTATGGATTTGATGATAATGACATGCAACCTAATTAACCATCCACACTAATCTATATTTGGGACATAATTTCAAAACTCAATTTGACTCACCAAAGTCAAGGCAGGTAACTACATTGAGCTTGAGCTTATAAAACTACTGGGAATTTAAATCCATTGCCTTGAGGGCTTGGGCTTTTGTCCAGATATTAGTGAGGAGCACATCCATTTACAATGAATGAATTACTGAAGACCAAAATAATGCTAGGATAAACAATACTCATATGGACCTATTTGGAACTAGCAGTGGCCTCAACTGGGCCAAATCTTTTCCAAACCTGGCCTACTCTCTCTTCGAAACAAATAATATTCAGGCCCAGACAAACCCATGGGCCAATCCCAGCCCATTTGAAAAATATAGATCACCATTGTGCTAAATATATCAGATTGGGCTGGGCCTTTAAGCATTCAAAACCAAGGCAGGGGCATTTAATTATCAGGCTAGAAGATTAGGCCCGGTCCAAACCATGCGCAGGAACAGCCAAAATCAAACCTGATGTAGCCTGGGCTCAGATTGGCCTCATCTATCATTAGCACATCCATCCGGTACAACCTTTACACAGTTTCATCCAATTTTTACAGTGTTAGACACCTTGGCACCAGTGGCCTTTGAGAGGAAAAAGGAGAAAAAAAAAAATACATACTTCATTAACAGTGTTTTGTGAGGATTGTAAATGGGCCATTCCCATTCTGGGCCCATCCTTCTAGATTGGCCTAAGCATTTCAATTATTGGGTTGGGCCTGGACCTGGATATTAGACCTGACTAGTGATTGTACAAGGCTGGAACTTAACAATGCAGCCAAAGCCCAAAGTCACACCCACAACGGTCCCAAATTAACATCTTTAGATAAATTACAGAGTAAGTGGGCTTTTTCAGGATTGTGGGACTTTATGAAGCCTGGCATTGCCTTTAAATAGGTCTTTGCCAGCCCGATTCTTGGGCTCGAACCAGGTCCCTGTGAGGCTGCTTTTTGGCTCTCTTGCTCCTAACCGGTTTGTCCTTCAGCAATTTTGTTTTGGCTAGGCTCAGCATCTGTAGGTCGTGTTAGCTTGAGCTCTGCTTGGGCCTAAATACAATACTTCAAGATAGGCCTGGACAAAGATAGCCCCCACCCTAGTTGCCCCATTTGAAAACCCAGTTATTGTGAAGTCTTCAGCTCACAAATGAGTTAGTGTCCAACCCATAATATGTGGAGAGGAGGAGTCCAACCAACCTACAGACCGACCCATTATAGCAAGGGTTGTAAATGGGTATTCGATTCTCCTATTAGCCGGAAATTCTGACCCGCAAAAAACAAGGTCTAAAACCTATTTTAGGTTTCAATTCATAAACAGGTCCGGGTCCGGAACCTAATTTAGGTTCTCATTGATAAACGGGTCTGGTTTCGGGTCCATATAGGTTCCGACCTGTGGACCCAGAACCCGATATATGAGTCTTTGATATGCAATTTGTACTTTAAAACTAACTATATTTTGAGAGTCTTATGTATAATATTGGATGTTGTAGACTTGATACACTGTTATAAATTGGATAATATGTTTATTTTAAGGAAAAAAAAAAGAATGAAGAGAAAATAGAATCGATTTCAGAACTATATTCGAGTCCTCTAAGTGGATCTGGTTCCGGAACTCGATCCGAGTTTTCTTATCGAAACTGGTCTAAAACCAACAAAACAGGTTTCGATTCAAAACTGGATCCGGAACTAAAACCATTATTTAGAATCGGGTCTAGGTCTACTATGGTTTTGATCCGAAACCATTTCATTTGCAACCCTAATTATAGCTACAGAAGTTCCCAGGTGCAACAATATCAAATTAGATACACGAGCTGGGCCAGTGAGTTTTTAATATTTTTTTTCCCTGGTAAAACAGAAATTTCAATCAAAAGATAGGAAACAAACAACTACCCAAACCTCCCACGGTCCCACCCCACAAAGCAAGACTAGTGGGGAAAAACCCAAATAATCTCTTTCACATCTAAAACAAAGTGTAGCTAAGAAATGAGCATAGTCTCATTTACTTTCTTTGGGTGCGCATAGTATTTTTTTTTTTTTCAATGTCAAAGGTGTCTGTTATGGAGAAATCAACAGAGCTCCTATGCCGGTTGGGTCTCCATTAATGGCTCCATCAAAATACAGTGTCCATTCAGCTTCTTCTGGCACTTTCTCTTCTTCAACGACAAAGAAAATCTCTTCATCTGGAAAATCTGTTCTAACTTCTACGTCAAGTAATGCATGTCGGGCGAGGTGGTCTGCCAATGCTTGTCCCTTGATGGACACATAGACAAGATCTATAAAAGCAAAAGAACAACACACAACTCTAAATATCCCAAATGATAGGCGAGTTTCACCAGCTACCTCCAAAGCATCCCAACAAACTTTAATCTCGGAAAAACCTTGGTTTCAGGATAAATCTCGCTTCTGCTTCTTTTTTCTAGGGCCATTGGTCTTTTTTGTGCAATGAGGGAATCACGTTCCGCAAATTTCTGTGTTTCTAATAGAGAGACGGATTATGGATTCCTACTATTCATAAGAAATTGGTATCCTCTCCATCAGGAAAATTTAGTCATTCTTTTTTATTTTTCTGCAAGGAAACTACATCTCCCCAACCAATATAAAAGTGGATTACGATGAAAATAAAAATAATTTCTCTCTCTATTGCAAAAATACTCATTGCATAAACACATGCTAAAGCTTCTCATTAAGGACCTCTATACCATATACCATGATAGGTTGATGAAACATGGAACCATAAGGCAGTGCCATGTATAGGAGGGGTCACGAATTTTACACATAAAAATTATGTATCAATTAAGATTTAATGTGTCATGATCAGAGGACATTAACCATGACTAAGTTGCCTAGTTTGAATTGTAAACCCCAGTATGACCAAAAGCATACATATTCTAGAGTCTGAACCCCTATAACCAGGGGCGGAACCAGGATACAGACATTGGTGGGGCCATTGTGAACAAATTTTTTCTTAGGGGGGCCATTGTAAAAAATTACTATAAATTTTAAGTAATCTAAAGGGCCTTTTTGCAATTTAGGGGGGGCCATGGCCCCTGCCAGCCCCTCCCTAGTTCCGCCCTTGCCTATAACCCAAAGATCCAACCTTATATTTTCATAGTAGTATTTTAGATAAGCTGATTCAACCTCCGATCCCCTGTTTTGTTGAAATAGAGGAATGCTGCTTCATCCAATCTCGGAGTGTCATCTGTATAAAGAGTTGCAATTAAGAAGGGTCGATTAGTGACATTACATTTTATATCGGTGGCGTCCCGAAACTGGATGAAACAATTTTCTCCTGTTTCAACGAAACGGAGGATTCAAACCCTACCCTATTTTATTGGTCTCAAGCCTTAATGACTCGGGACTAGTACCAACACTCATACCTTCTCATATATCTACTTCTCATCAATTAGTATGTGTCTTTATTTGACTCCAACCATTATTAACTATTGAATTTAGTGAGAACAAAATCACACTCATGCAAAGCCATTAAACTTTGTGCCTCTTAAATCAAAGGTTAAATCTTTTTTTTCTTATCAAAATGATATTGGTCCTACCCTAATCCACAACCAAATCTAATCTATCCCCTTGCCCCTGTTGATCGACATGCATCCCTCTATCCCCATCAGATGTCTTGCATCAGGGGTACAAAGGGTTGGGTTTTAGTCCGATTCATGGTCGATTTGGTCATGGCCCCAATTATGGCTGTTGTCTCCATACACACAGACCTAG
Organism: Camphora micrantha; assembly: GCA_003546025.1. Taxonomy (NCBI): domain Eukaryota; kingdom Viridiplantae; phylum Streptophyta; class Magnoliopsida; order Laurales; family Lauraceae; genus Camphora; species Camphora micrantha. The sequence goes on from QPKB01000008.1 coordinate 4,079,011, forward strand.
TTGGCCACAAACCCAACTAAGAACCATATGCTTTGCATAATTAGATGCCCACTTTGCTATGGAGCTGTACACTCGAGCCCTAGTAGGAACTAGACCCAACTCGCATAAGTGCCCACTTAGACTTGATTATCAATTAAACTATTCGTTTGCATAGACTAAAATAGAAAACGAGTAAATAAGAATTGACGATCAAATGAGATCTCTCAATAAAGAGATGAAAGGTGAATGATACAAGGTAAACGCATAGATAAAACCTGGACTTTCATGTGATTCTAATTTTACGGGTGATTTTTTTTTTTTTTTTTTTCAGCTACTCTTAATTCAAATTCCACTTAAAAGGGTAAATTATTGAATGTGATTACTTTAGCATTTGAAATTCTCAAACAGCCAACCACCGTTTATGACATTCAGAAACTTTAAACAAAAACAGGCCATTTGACATCTCTAGCATGACAATGAACAAGGGTAATGGCATGGATTAGATTTTGTTGTGGATTAAGAGATTCAACCTTTAATTTAAGGGGTTCAGAGTTTAATGGATTTGCATAAGTGTGAATTTATTCTCATTAAATTCAAGAGTTAATAATGGTTGGAGTCAAATTAAGACCAATACTAATTGATGAGAAGTATATATATGAGACGGTATAAGTGTGGCACTAGTCCCATATCAGTAAGGCTTAAGAATAATAAACAGCAGTCGTATCAGTTATTTTAATTAAAAACACTAGAAAAACATGTCCGTGCTTAGCATGAGCAATATGCTCATAAATGGTGGTTGGGTGTTTGAGAATTTCAAATTCTATAGTTTTGAAATCACATTCAATAATTTACCCTATAAGTAGAATTTGAATTAAGAGTAGCTGAAGAAAAGAAAAGAAAAGAAAAGAAAAGAAAAGAAAAAAAAAATCACCCGTAAAATTAAAATCACATGAAAGTTCAGTTTTTGTCTACGCAATTACCTTGTATCATTCACCTTTCATCTCTTTATTGAGAGATCTCATTTGATCGTCAATTCTTATTTACTCGTTTTTTATTTCAGCCTATGCAAACAAATAGTTTAATTGATAATTCAAGTCTAAGTGGGCACTTATGCTAGTTGGGTCTAGGTCCAACTAGGTCTCGATTACAGCTCCATAGCGAAGTGGGCATCTAATTATGCAAATCCTTGATGCAAGACAACTGATGGGGATAGAGGGATGCATTGACGTAGAGATGTCAACTAACACCCAGCCCCGCCGTGTCACGGGCTGTGCCGGCACGGATGGCCAGGGAGCTCGGCCCGGCATGGCACAGCGGATCGGGCCATAGTGTGTGTGGTGCCTTTTTTGTCATTTGCTTCGTGTCATTTTTACCTTTTGGGCTTAAAAGATAGATATCTTATATTAAAAGAAATTAAAATATAAACATAAATAAGAGTATGACACACGGATTTAATTAGTTCGGTTAAACACAACCCACTTCACTAAAAAGAGAACTATTTGAATCTTTTTTATTTAAAGGTTTTCCAATAGGATTACTTTTGAAATATTTACAATTTATTTTGAATAATAATAAAAAAAAAATTAATAGAAGGCTATATTTTTTTTTTATTTACACTAAAAATATTAAATATCTTGTGCCATGCCGCAGTCCTGCCAACGAGCATGATGTAACGTCCCACATCGCCCATGGGGCTGCCCAGATCTCAGGCTTATATGTGCGATACCGTCTTTACTTGGTATGACGCGTTTTGGAGCTTAATGCGCTCCGAGAACAAAACTTTAAGGCCTGGGTCATGAATAGTCCACCCTGATCCAAATAGGATAATATCTTCTGTATAGGGATGAGGCCTTTTGGGACGCCTGCGTGCCAGCCCAGAAATAAAAACTGTGTGGGCCCAGGCCCAAAGCGGACAATATCGTGCTGGTGGGACGAGCATGTGACAGAAATGGTATCAAAGCCAAGGGCGGACCCTGAACCAAAGATACCGAGTGATTCTAACCGTTACACATGAGACCTCAGCCCTGCTGATGGGCAGTGCCATGTCGTGCCACCGGCCGTTCACTGGGCGATTTCCAAAATTTCAAAACTGTAGCATTTGAAATTCTCAAACACACCCACCGTTTAAAGGGTAAATCATTGAATGTGATTTCAAAACTACAGCAATTGAAATTCTCAAACACCCACCCACTGTTTAAAGAGTAAATTATTGAATGTGATTTCAAAACTACAGCAATTGCAATTCTCAAACACCCACCCACCGTTTTTGACATTCAGAAACTTGAAACAGAAGAAGGCCATGATTTCCTTCTCTGACCGTAACAGGAAAAGTGCAGTCAAGTTTCCTACTTTTTCATCAGGCAGTTAATGGGAATTTTCCGTGGCTCTCGTGGCAAAGTGACATTACCATTACCCCCACACACACACAGAGACAAAGAGTTGCAGACAGATCTTTTCTTGGTCCCAAAAATATCTGAGCCTGAACCCCCATTGCTGCCAGATATTTATCCTCCCCTCTTTGCTGACGTGGCATTCTTCTGACGTCGTCCATGACACGTGTAAAAGCACCGCCATCTGTAACTCTCCTGACCCACCTCTCTCTCGCCGCTTTTGACGTTTTGAAAGCACCTGTTCAAGAATAAGAACCAAGTGCATAGAGCGATAGAGGGAGATAGATGACCCTCATGAGATTGAGATATTTTTTTCTTGTTAGTTACTTTGTTGGGAAGAGTAAGTTAATAGCTTTGGACATTGAAACGGGAAATGGATGGTGGAGATGGAAGAGACGATGAAGTTGGGATCACCAATGCTTCTGGAATCAAGCAAGAGTTTAAACTGCCGCAATTCGAGCCTTTCGAGGGATTTTGTCCAGACGGTAAATACCAAGGTGATTGATTCGTTTTGCTTTTCATATTCAAATATTCTTTTCTGTTGTTGTTGTTGTTGTTGTATGTGTGTGTTTTTATGGGTTTGTTTTGGTGGTTGGAAATTGGAGGAAAGAGGGGATCTTTGCATTGATAATTGTTTTGTTTTTGCTTGTGTTGTTTCTGGGTTTTTCTTTCTTTTTGTTTCTTGATTTATCATGGGATGGGATGGGATGAAACGGGTTTTGATTATTTTGGAGTTTTGGTTTTGGGATGGGAAGATTGAAGATGTTGGGTGATTGAGCTGTGGCTTTTTAGGAAGTGAACGGCCTTACAGATTGCTTGGCATTGATTTATGATGTCTTTCACATGGATTTATTTTCTGCATCTCTCTCTTTCTCTTTTTATGTGTTTTTTGGGGATGGTTGATGGGTCATGTGTAGTTAGTTACTCTTTTGTACTGTGGTTATTGTGAGATGAAATGGGCTGCTTCTGTTTATGGATTTTGGGTTTTCAGAGGTGGAAATCTCAGGGAGATCTGCTAATTTTTATGCTTTATAGGGTTTTCTGAAGTGGAGAATCCAGTGGATTTTGGATTTGGGGTTTATGTCTTTGCAGGTAGAAAAGAGAAGGGAGAGATGGATGGGACGCAGTGCTAGCTTTTATGCTCTATGGTTTCTTGTTTCTTTCTTTTTGGGCTTTTGGTCATGTAGATGAAATGGATGGTAATTGTTTTGGGGTTAGGAAATGTAAGATGGGAAATTGTTGATGAAATGGATGGTATTTTTTTTTTTGCTAGTGTTTTTATTGTTGTGCTTAGTGGGTGAGTGTATGAATCTGTTGATTTTTTAAGTCTTCTAGAGGGATTTGTATATGCCTTCTATTTGTTGGGAAGGTCCCACATCCCACATCGCGGGTTTGGTATGGCTGCATATACCTGTTTGGGCCTTCCACCGATCAATTTATACTTTTGGGTTTGTACATAGTATCAGAGCAGAGCAGGTTCCTATCTCGTCGTTTTTGTGTAGCCCATGTGCATACCCATCCATGAAATCCGTTGAGCCTACACATGAGGGGGAGTGTCAGGAAAGTCCCATATCTATTTGAACCTCTATTTGATTCCTCATAGAAGGTAATGTGCTAAAAGTGTTTCTACATTTCATGGACTGTTTATATGATCTGTGTATTTTAGGAGAATTGCAAGATTTCACTGGTTATGCCTGCCATAGTGAAGCTCTTTTATTTCCCAGCTTTACACAACTTTCTGTTGCATTTTATTTCAAAGTTGAAACAAATATTCACTAGTCACAATATATTCTTTTAAATGGGGGGTGGAGGGTGGCATCCAATTTAATATTTTTTAAAGCTAGTCCATCATTCCTTATTTTTGTTACTGACAAAAGTTAAAAATACCTTATTTTGTTGGTTCTATGTTCCTGATCTTATTTTGATTAATCGTGAATCATCAGTTCCTATTTTCGCAAGTAATTTAGTGTCTTGTTCTGCAAATCTAATTGTGGTCTCTGTAATTAATCCTGAATTCTTGTAATTCACCTATACTTCTATTAAAAAAGCAGAGAAAAAAACCCATTAATCTGTTTCCATGATTTTTACCTGGTTATGTGTATTTTCATGAATAGAGTTTCTACTTTTGATGATATAATCTTCAAATCAGGACCCTCAAATGGTAGAATCATTGTTAACAGAGTGGACAGATGAGAAGCACAACTTGTATCTCAACTCCATCGAAGCATCATTTGTCAAACAGTTGTACAACCCGGACAATCTCTTGAGGGATTTGCATGTTTGGTCTCCTAGAAGACAAAAGGTGCTTGCTCCAAACTCATCACAATCAAATTCCAATGAAAACCTCTCTGCTAACCAGGTAAAAAATTCAGATATCTTCTTGTCTGTTCAATCTATTATATTCATAACCAAACTCTAATTGAATCGTTTGTAATCATTGCTCAGTATAAGGTTCTTCGAAGAGGCTGCTGGGAGAAAATTTATTGTGAAAGGACTCGGACTAGACCGAATTATGGAAATGAGTCTTGCTTTCTTTTGAAAAATCAATTTATCCAGCATTCCAGTCCAGCTTCTGTGGCCATAGACCTCAAACTCAAAGTAACAGCAAGGGATATTCCACAGCATGGCAAGCTGGTTAGTGACGTAGTCCACTTCGGAGGGCAGAAATACAGAAGAGCAGTTTTTGGGCTGGGAACAAGTTCCAAGCAACAATCTCCTTGTTACCCTGCCATATGTCGCCAAGACTCTGTAGGCAGCAATACAGGTAGTTTTCTACCCAACTTTGTAAGCCCAGTTGAAACTCTTCCTTTTTCATGTCCTCAATTGAGCATAAAGTTCGCAGTTTGTGCTTCCAATAGTTTAACCTTCACATTAGTATTTTTTTCTTTGTTTTGATAATGGCGCATGGGTGTCCCATATGTATTGAGTAGTATGTGAAAAGACTTCTAAGATGAGAGAATAGCTTAAGTATTATAATAGCAACTTAAGTAGACTGCACTTTGTTTGGAAGAAAAATTATAATAATCTAGAATAAGAAGTTGACATAAAGGCACATCAAAATGCTTGAACCTTGACATGGGTTGAGTTGGTATGCTTTCTTGATCTGGCTAGTATAGCCTATTCTCTCAGGTGAGAAGGTATTACCACTCATGTTTTGATTAGTACAGATAACATATCAAGCATTGGCAACTTGGCATTGGAATATGTCAGATTGAAATACCAATTTCTTTCATGGGATGCTTCAATTGAAGAGAAAGATGAAAAATCTTTGAGGGAGGTCTACTGTTGGAGAGTAGAAGAGTGATTGTTGACTGTATAGTTGCTTCTGATAGGACATTGTATAATGCGAAAAATTGGAAAACATCCGGCTTTGGGTATATGACTTGTGGTAGGAAAGGGGAAAATAATTGATTCCTCCCATTGTCACTCCCTTGCGAAGGGCTGTTGTTGCTGGTAGGCAAATATTGGATGATCTTTTGTAGCAATTTTGTATGTGGGCTTGAAGCATATGCAAAAGACCTTGAACCTTTTGTGTCAGCTAGACTTGGAGAAGGTATAATATAGGGTGGGTGTGGATTCTTGTATTGTGATGAAAAGGATGAATTACAATGTTAAATTTGGGGGATGGATAAAGGAGTGCTTGAGTTCAGATCGTTGTGTGTTTTCATAAATGTTTCTTAAGTGGTTCTTCAAGGCATCACAAGGCATTCCTCAATGTGATCCCCTCTCCCCATGCTTATCTGTTAAAGTTGGTGAAGCACTTAGTAAATGGTGGAGAAATGTCTACATCTGATGTAATTTTTTCCTTATATTTGATCCAATGTCAGAAAATTTGCTAGACTCTACTCCCAAATTCAGTTTGTTGGGCTGCTCTGATACTAGAAAACACTTATAGGGAGGGTGGAGATCTATTTTCTGCAGAAACGGACCATCTGCTTCGTGATATACCCTAGCCTGGTTCTGGTACTATTGCCAAGAGCCCTCTTAGATACGAAGCACACATGCACATGATCTTAGTAAATAGTGAGATTATAAAGCCATTAATCTAGAATTTGAAGAAAATGGGTTTTTAGAAAGTTCGATTGTCCAATCACTAGTTAGTTCATTATTGTACCCCCAAGCATATGCATTTCTAAAAGCACATGCTTAATTCTAGACTGCATGCTCTTTGGTGACGTAAACTCTATTGAAGTTGGAGTGTGGTTGTAGAGATCTGATCCTTATGCCATAAACAGAACTTGTTATAGATACTGATTCGATATCTTGTGCCACTGGACTAGGGCCATATGTACACTGCTTTCATCACCCATTTGAAAGAGTACATGCATGTTGTACTGCCAGCAATATATTGGCAGTAAACCAATATGTTCCCATAATACTATGTATACAGTTCCGACATTGACTGGTATGCATTGGTATATTGGTAGTAAAAACAAGGGTTACCTGGATTACTAAATACTATTTGTGGTCTTCCTCTTAGGATGAGATAATTCTTTTTTTTTTTTCATAGGTCTTGATCGCATGAAAGTAGCCAACCAATATTTTTAAATAAATAAATAAATAAATTGTTTGAGACTATTAAAGACCATATTACATTCTCAAACAAAAAGAATATAGGTCACCATATCATAGAAATTAAATATTTGGCCTTCTTCCTTTATAAAATATTATGGATAGTTGTTGTATGCTTGTAACCCTCCCTTTTCTACTACTTAGACTCAAAAGCCAGGAATTTTTTTCTGGTCACATTTGACAGTCCACTAAATAGGGTTGTCATCATCTTGAATTCAGGCTGCATTCAAAAGTCTGGGTACAGGTCTGATACAGACATTGAACCCTGAATCATATTCCACTTGATAGAGGTAGTGGGAGGCCCTAGAGTGATTTGCATCCAGGTCCCATTTGAATGTGAATGAATCAGCCTTTTAACTCTTTTGGAGTTTTGAATGAAAAGGGAGGTTTAGTTTTTGTTACAATTTTTTGGGGGTTATTTGTTTAAGGGATAATAATGTCTACATACTTCATGCAGTATACATATCATTTAATACAACAAATATGTGTAATTATGGCTTCTAGTCGACAGGTTTGCACCTGTTGAATTGTGTCCAGCATGATAAGGATTTTGGACTAAACTTTTTTTATCCAGGTCCAGCCCATGGTGCTCTTCCTAGAGTTTCAATCTAGTATTATTGGATTCAGGCCCGGGTGGGCTGGACCCAGGCCCATTGACAGCACTACCTCTGATGATGATAAAGCTCTATCATGCTCCTAAGACTTCAACACTATCACTACGTACTAAATGGAGATGCTGAATTAAGAAAATATTGATAGTCCATAACTGGTTGACTGATCTGGGTTTTGCAGAGGTGTCAGATCAGAATTTTGTGGAAGAAGACTTTGATAGCACGTCATTAAGCACATCGCGCAAGAAAAGGCCTAGGGCTACAGCTGCTGATGTTTCGAGCAGAGATCAGGTAATGCATACAATTTTTTTGTACTCATCTCTTCTTATATATCATAATTGCAAAAGAAGATGGACTCCTAAATGGGTATTTGGAGAATCTTACTTCCACTGATTTGAAGTGTTTTTCAGGTTGTTCCGCTTGTTAAATCTCCTGTGACAGCGAGTGCCAATGGAAGCTACTTCCAGAAGGAAGATGAACATTGCAGTGACAAGCAACCTGAGAACATGACCTACTCTCCATTGCCAAAATATGGGCTACCTTCATCTGAAGACCAGTAACTAAATGCAGATGTCATACAATTTGCAACCTAAATTAGTGTAGCGAAGAGAATCTCTCAGCAGAGAGAGATGAAAGCTGCTTACTGATCTCGAAGTTAGCAATCCTAAAAAAACAGATGCACATGTTTGATACAGAGTATCTTGGAAGCTTGCTTCTTACCGTAAATCACTGCTAGTTAAATGACAAGAATGTATAACTAGAATTAGAATTAGGAGGAAAGAGTTATGCTTTGCTGTTACATTTCACTCATTTCAGAGAAAAATGCTAGTAGTAGCCAAGTTGAAAGTTCATTCATTTGTAAGATAGAGACTGGTAAAGATACCACTTACAGGCTAACTTATCTACAGAGAGGTGCGCTATACGTTTGGAATTGTTATGTTGATGATGTTGAGAACTGCAGTGGTATTTCTAGTGGCGTAATGTGTGAACTTGTTGCAGGGTGGTATTCAGTGCCTTTCTTATGTGACATTGTTGATGGGTGTTTTTGTGTCAAAGACCTCATCATATAAGAGTTTTTGCTTTCCTAGGTGGGTGAGTGGTACCGTACTTTTGCAAAGACCTGCCTTCCCAGGAATCGATCCCGGGTCAGCTATGCGCATGACACCCTTAACCACTTTTTTTTTTTTGGGCAAATGTAGGTAGAATATAATCCAGATGGTTTTGAGGTGATTTTCAAAGAAAAAAGAGAACATCTGTGTCCAATCCAGATCCTGGCGCATGGAATGATTCAGGTCAGGATGCGCTTATGTTGGGATTGACCCCTTGGTGTCGTGCATATGACTGCAACCTGAACTTGACCCATTTATTAATTGGGTTGGAAATGTTCACCTAAACCTGAGATTATTGGGTTGGATTCAGGACTGGTTGGCGGGTCGATTAAAAAATCCACTTCATTAGTAAATTATCTACATTAAGATGTGTTTTTTTGGGGTAAATAATGTGAGGTGTGTTCATTTTAAGCTAATATTTGAGCAGCGTTAGATGACCAGGAACATTGATTTGTAGTATTGACTAGTCCTTCCCATCTTCACCTTGACCAAGCGCGTACCAGTGAGAGAAGGTAAACACATCCATGTCTGTTTCAATCTAGAAATTTAGGCGTATAGCTCACGTTCTCATATGTGACTAATGTCCCGTTTCAAGTTTGAGTCCTCCCGTTGAGGCAGTGTACTATCACTATCAGCATGTAACCAAATAATCTCTTTTGTCCCTTTTTCTTTTTACCCAATATATGGTAAATATAAACCCTTCTTTTGCAATTCGAGAACCATAAACCTCTCAAAAGTGTCGCCAACACACTCATAGTTGTATGGACATTCCCAAGGATCGATCCCTGGTCCTCAAGTTAAATATATCATGGGGCCATTATCAGCAATCCAGGGTGTTCAATGGCCCCATGTTGAAAGATATAGAAAAGGGATAAAGAAAATTCATTTCATCTAGTTTTCCTCTGTTTCATCTATGATATTTTACAAGTTTTTGATTTGTGGAAGTAGGTTATCCTTCTGTGTTTTCTGCATAAAGAAGTATTGGGTGATGTTCTCCCATTGTGCTAGAGAAATTTATTTCACTGGCGGAGAGGAAGTCATCCTACCAATCAACGGAAAATGAAACTGCAAAGGTGAAGTTTTCTGTTTACATTTTCTATGTACAATGAATCAACGTGAAAACAAAATCCGTGCAAAATGACTGGGCATAAATGTGATCAGATATGTTCTGAAATTCAGCACTCTTGTCTCCCATTTATTAACTATTATGGGGTCGTCTCCTGATAGGTGCCTTTAATTCAGGGGATTTCAAATACAAACTTTGCCGAAGAAGAAAACTTCTGGCTACAACTTCACACTTGGATCATGAACAATTTCATGTCCTTCAAAGTTCAAAGAAGCAACACGGATATGATTCATTCAATTCCATGAAAAGTTTTTGGCTTTAGCAAAAGGCACCTAGCTGTGATTCTTGAGTCTTCATGGAATGCTTCTCTTGTTATAATAGTATACAAGTCCTTTTGTCAATGAATCTGTTTAATTCAATCAGCAATATCCTTTTGACTGTGGAAGATTAGGCTAATGACATTGGTCAGCTAGTCTCTTAAATCAACTTGTTATTTATTTCCCGTCAGCCATTTCCGCGTGGAAGCTTTACTTCAGTGGAAGCTTGACTGGACTTATTACACTAATTTCCTCTCCTTGACTGAAGATGAGCAGTTCTCAAAGAAACACTAGCAAAATGCACGCGGCAGAGAGAGAGAGAGAGAGAGAGAGATTCAAACTTGGGTATAAGGATATCAATAGTCCTGAAAGGACAATCTGGCCTTCAAACGCAAAAAAGGATTAAAGCATACGGCAAAATAGAAGGTGTTCATTGTTGCAATCAATAGATTTTTAAAGTGAAATACATGGAAAAGGGTTGGATTGAGTTTCTCTGCTATGTAATTATGCACTCTCAATCAATAAATTGCACGCCTTAGGCGTGGGGGCGTACCCACATATATGGTAATGGGCCATTATCCTGTCGGACTTGAGTCCGCTTTCAAAACTCACATGAAAGTCTTCATGCATGTCTATCTATATATGGAAAAGTGTTGGGTTTTAGCCATGCTTTCTGAAATCATACTTTGAAACAATGCAGGAAATTAGGAAATTGTTTCTTGCTCCGTTGGAAGATCACTTGAATGCATCATTTCTCTTGACAAGTTAGCCGTCTAGATTTTATTATCTACTGCAATGTGCCCATTTTCCTCCCTCTATTAGAGACGCAAACGTCCCAGAAAAAGATGTGCAACCAAACAAATATCCAGAGACAATGACAGGATGTTTCAACAGATCCACAGTAAATTACAATGGTAAGAGAATTCCAACATTCGGATGAGAGAGAGAGAGAGAGAGAGAGAGAGAGAACTTAGATATTTTGAAGAAAGTGGGGCCCTGGAGACTTCTGAATTCACAAGTCCGACCATGACTTGACGATTGCAAGCATTAACATCTATGAATAATGCTACTTGTCTCGGGTTTCTGGCCCGGGACATGGACCGAACGGTCCTACCCGGGCCAGAAACCCGGGACAAGTAGACTTTTTGAACATCTATTGCCCCCTTAATATGCATAACCCCTATGTGATGTATGGAATCCATGCCTCCATAGTCAATACCATGATATTCCAGGGGAAATTACCACCTATGAACTTAATTTGGACGGTGAAAATTTGGGGCCCTTGATAAAAGGCCCACATGATCATCCTAGCGGCTGTGACAGTACAAGGGTAGGTGGGGAAATGGAGATCCTTCGATCCTCTTACCATCTCCAAGTGGGGCCCCCCGCATATTCTGGATATTAAAATATAACAAGAGACAATCCCCAAGAGTAGCTCATTGGCCTAGGATTACGGTTTGCATCCGGAGATTATAGGTTCAAAACTGTACTACCACACTGGCGCTACAGGTGATCTTACTCGAATTCCCTCTTAGCTCAGAGGGTTTAGTCCGGTCTAAAGGATTGAAGACCCTCCGATAACAAACAAAAATAAAAAGAATATATAACAAGAGAAAGATCGTTGCATTGACATTACAAGCTAGAATCAGAATCATAGTTAAACTGAAACCGGTGCCAAAGTTATACTCGAGATTCCAATAGGGTCTGTGCCGGACTCCAACTTGAGCTTAGTGCAATCCTCATTGGAAACTCAGCAATGAGATTTTTTGTTCTTTTTTCCAACACCACGGACTAAAACTCATCCACTTATGCTCATAACCAGCCGAGTAACAGCCATAGACACACATTTTAAGATAAATTGCATTTCATTTATATAAATAGGTAATCGATTCTCACTTGCCAAACTTGCTAACTTGACCCGTATTAGACCCATATAAACCAACTCGCAATATGTATGGACAGGTCAGAAAAAACTTGACATGCATTCAAATGGGTCGAGTTAGGGTTAACCCATATAGCCACATCTCCTGCCTAACCTATTTAAATTGGTTGGGTTATGATCAACGTGCATAACTATGATGGTTTAATATTTTGGCACTTAAAATAATCTATTTTATATGAAATAGGGCTCTTTTGGGTTGCAATTTAACTCAAATGTATCTTTAATATTTAAAATGAATTAGGTCGAGGCAACGTTCATGGGTTGAGTTAAAATAGGTTGACCCGCATTGAATACCAGTGCAGTAGATTAGGTCAGGTTCATTAGGTGAGGTTCAAGTACAAGTTAACGTAACTTGACCCGTTTTAGCAAGATGGATCGGGTACAATATGAACTTGAACCCCGTAAACAGCCCTCATCAATTTGACCCTGCCCCGTACGAAGATAGTCACAAATAGGGCTGCAAACAGATCAATTCAGATCTGGGTCATCATGGATCCGAAACCATTAAAAAGGAAAAGGTAGAATCAGATTTGGATCCGAAATCATTTCGGAACTGAAACGAGAACCATATATAAATGAGTTTAAATTCATTCTTAAATAAAAAATGATATTAAAAAAATAAGATTTTTAGGTAAAATTTTTTAAAATTAAGGTAATATATTGAATTCTACGGATCTGAATTAAGATAAAATCAGATCCGGACCATTTACTTATTTGGACATAAATAAAAACCCACATTCGACTCAAGGGATAAAAAAGAGCTCACATCCGGGTGTTATTTGACTTATCTCTGTCTAAGTAAGACCAAAAAAATTCGTTCGATCTTTTAGGGAACGACGAGTAATCGGAGAATCAGACCCACTTACATCCATGCTCACAAATTTATTATACGTCACATCCACTTGCCCTGCCGTACTTGGTAAAATTCAACCTGAGCCGACCACCTTGTCTCAATTGCAAGTGGCTTAACGGGCCCGTAAAGTTGTTTGTTTCCATCTCACAAGAAAAAGTAATAATAATAATAATAAAAAGATTTCCATCATTCCAAAATCCAGCCCAAGGAAAGAAACGCGTGGCACTACTTTTCTCTGCTTTCAACGCTTTCTCGAATATTCTGGAAGCCCCATTCTCTTTATAAGACTTTTCCATCCAACAGAAATCTCTCTTGAAAAATGGGAATCCATGGAAACGAAGGCGGACGTTGTTTTCTCCATCATTGCCTCCTCTTCCGTTGAAAATCTCACTGGCTATCTTAATTCAAGTTCCCAAACAGAGGAATCATCTTCTTCCATTTTCCCTCTTCTCTCTGTATTGTTTTCTTCTTCTTCTTCTTCCCTTTCTTTCTTTGTATGTATTTTGGGGTTTTGTAGAGAAAAAAGAGGAACATGGTCATGCAAAGAGGCGTGCCTGCACCTTTCCTAACGAAAACGTATCAGATGGTGGACGATCCAAACACAAACGAAGTGATTTCGTGGAATGAAAGCGGGACCACGTTTGTAGTTTGGTGTACCGCGGAGTTCGCAAGCGATTTGCTCCCTCGCTACTTCAAGCACAATAACTTCTCCAGCTTCGTCCGACAGCTCAACACCTATGTACGTTACGTTACGTTACGTTTCTCCTCGATCTTTTCGTGTATATATATATATGTATGTATAGATCTCTCTTTGTTTCGGTGTTTTGGTTGTAACGGTTTCGTAAAGAATGTGAAACGCAGGGATTTCGGAAGATCGCGCCGGATCGATGGGAATTTGCGAACGAGTTCTTTTGCAGAGGAGAGAAGGAGCTTCTCGGGGAGATCCACCGTCGGAAGAGCGTGCCATCAGCATCTACGGCTCAGATTCCTGCGATCGTGAGATCCAACGGTCATCCTTCATCCATGTCGAATTCGAGGGAGGAGCAGGAGTCTTCGTCTACTTCCTCATCCGATCCTATGAAAGGGGACGCAAGGAAGAAAACCCAGATCTCTGATTTGTCGGAAGAGAACGAGAAACTGAGAAAAGACAATTTGGTCTTGAGCTGGGAGCTTTCACAAGCCAAGAAGCAGTTCGAGGAGCTCCTGGTTTTCCTCTCCAAGTGTTTGAATGTGAGCCCTGAGAAGATTACTAGTAAAATGCAGGAGGAAGGAGATGGGAATTTGGGTTTGGAGAAACTGTTGGGATTCTGTGAAGAAGAAGATAATGGAGAGGAATGTTTGAAGCTGTTTGGGGTTTTGCTGAAGAACAGTAAGAGGAAGAGGGAGGAGTATGGTGGGCCGTTGATGGATGTGAAGATGGGCCATCATCATGCCACGTGGATGAATATCTGCCCTTCCCCGAAAAGGACCATCAGCCTCAGGTAGATGTAGATATGCATGTGTCTGTAGTGTAGGTGTGTGTCATGTGAGGGATTTGTTACACTTTTTGTCTTTTGTTTGTGTGGGGTTTTACTATTTTAGACATTTTTAGTAGCTGCAGAGTTAAAAAAAAAGAAGAGAGACTCTGGTAAATACATGTAGATGTAGTGTGTTTGGTTGGTAAATTCGTATTGTAGGAGATGATGACGAGAAAATGATGGCCCAAAATGGCCTTTTATTATCTTTTACTTTTACTTTTACTTTACTTTGTAGTGGTATTAAATTTTATTGGGTGGGAGACTTTTATTTGGGTGTGTTTAATGTTTTATACTTTTGAATGTGTATTCATACTTGATAGGGTCTGTGTTTCATGTTAACCACGTGTCCGTCGTGAGTATTGATAGTATTTTGTCAGGGTGTGGTCCCATCGCCGAAAACAGAGTAGGAGTCAGGATTCTCTGTTGCCTGGGAATCTGATGGCTGCCCATGTGACCAGTGAGAAAATGCCCTTGAAAAATAGGCATTACAAATTTGCTGTATTTTTTTTTCCTTCTTCTTTCTCTCCGGGAGTTTTCAATTTTTTGGGCAAGGATAATCCTTTAAATGAAAAAGGAGAGTGGGCGTGGGTGGGAGAGGAAAGTCGGATAGAACTAATCCCTTTGGATAAGAAAGGGGCGGGGGCGGGGGCGTGGGCGTGGGCGTGGGCGTGGGCGGCGGAGGAAAGTTGGATAAATTCTTTTGTAGCTTCAATGTGGTAGTATAATTTTAAACTTACAACCACAAGTTGCAAACGGCGGTCTTAGGCCAAAAAGCTGTTTGATCTCTTCATCCTAGAAAAAAAAAAAGTTTATAAAATGGCATTTCTTTCTTAGGAAAAGAAAGTGTAATGTGAAGTTGAATGGCCATAAGTTTGGGTTTGGATGAGAGTTTGGTTCTATGGATGATGTATTGTGTATATTTATTTTACTTAAATTCTAAGTACTTATATTTTCTTAGTAAGAGTTGATTGTATTCTAAACTTTTGACTCCACACCACACATCCAAAAAGTGTTAAGTGAGGCACTCTGCATTATTTTTAATAGACTTTATCTTCACTTCACTCTTTCTGTGGAATTTATTTCACTTTACTTTTCATGTGCATCAAATGAAGACGTGTAAGATGTTGGAAGATCTGATGTCTTGTGTCCTCCTTTTTCCCATTGAATGGCACGAGTGCTTTTAATGGGAGAGTGAAATCCTAAAATTTATTTTTTTATTTTTTTTTTAAATAAGCCTGGCACTAATAATAAAAAAATCTAAATTCACATAGATTAGAATAATTTTTCTCTCTTGTATACCTCTCATGCACAACTTGGAGGAAAATACTTTGTAATAATTCCTCTACATCTGATGACAAGTGAGAAATCCATGTGGATCAACGAGAAAAACTATTTTAGAATGTAAAAATGTTAAAAAGATGATTTTCAATTTTTTTTTTTTTTTTAAGAGTTGGGGGGGGGGGGGGGTGGGTTGGTTATCCTGTGATGATTCTAGGCATTCAACTTCAACAAAACAAAAATGAAAAATGAGAAATTTTAATTTTATGAGGTTGAATAAAAATTCGATTGACCTTTTGGTGGAATTGCTATGCTTAAAAATCATTTTTCACTTCAACAAAACAAAAATGATAAATGATAAATTTTAGTTTTATAAGGTTGAATAAAAATTCGATTGACCTTTTGGTGGGATTGCTATGCTTAGTGTGTGAATCGTTGATTTTTTTTTATTTAAAATTGGGATTCATAAAGCAGACAGCCATTAACTAATAATTATAAGAACTAGTAACCAACTCGTTGCTTTGTATTATCAAGATTCAAGGAAGCAATCGCCATATGATGTATCCATCATATAGTTGTAGCAACTTAAATCTTTTTTTCTTTTTTTTTCCATAATTAGGTTGGAAAGAAAGAGAGGAAGAGAGAAGGAGAATCTCCATGATATATGATTCCAATATGTATGGACCCTGTCAAACATGACCATAGGCTTCACAACTGGGGCTATTTGTTGAACCCAAGGTCCAATGAACAGACTTAACATTTACGTTGGATTTAGGATGGACTTCAGCATTCTAAAACTCTCATTGTACCCTAACTCTTAAGCAAAGCTAGATTTACTTGAACTCATTAATCACCATTTACTATAATTACTGTCTACCTAATCATAATAAAGATGAGGTCATCCAACTACCAATTCTCAAGATGAGATCAGATCAGACAGCTGGGCCACAACTTTTCCAATCTTAGCCCATTATATTTTGAGCATGCTTTTTATACTTTTGGTCCATAGCTCCTTGGCCTGCCTGATCCACTTCTTTTGCAGAATGCTCTCTCTCTCTCTCTCTCTCTCTCTCTCGGTCCTGAATTGAATTTTTTAACTGATCAGTGGGCCAACTTGTCCTATACACCTTTCAATTTCCTTCTCCCAGACCCAAGCCCACCAATATTGTCTGTCCTAACCTCCAGCTTCTTTATTTCCATGTTAAAGGAACCGGATTGGATCCAATTGATCAGCACATGCATATCTGCATATGGTAGCTAGCCTGCAATGTCAGAAACCTAATGCCTAAATTAATCAGCAATTCACTTACTGGTGGCACCACTAGTATACAATAATGATACTGACAATTGGAACCTTTTCTTCTATGTTTGAGAAATGATAAAGTTCAATAAATTGGCCGGCAAGCACAACAATCACCTAACTGCATATCACATATATATATATATATATATATATTTATATATGAGCAAGGCTCTCATAAGCTCAAGCTTAGAATAAAATCTTGTAAGTTAATACTTGTGGGGCCCACCTTTGGACTATCCAATTTGACGAAACAAATGACCTCACTAAATTGCACATGTCTACCAACTTTCGGTCAAATCCGAATTTACTGAACTGTTGGATCGATTATGCATCTATTCGAATAGACTATTGACCATTAAACTTTTGGACCCATATGGAGATGATAGAAATCACGGTTAGGGCTTATTTTTTTTAGAGAGGAAGATCTCAGGGAGTCCTTGAAATCCCCCCACCCTTATCCTCATGTGGGTCCCCAGGTAGGCCCCATCACACACTTGAGCTTACCTTATTCTAAGCTTGAGCTTAGGAGAGCTAGCCCCTATATATATAATGAGATGATGTCCATTACATATGGTTAAATTTAAATTTCAATTAAATGATCATAATAATTAATCAAGAGTCTATTTATTTGCATAGAATGTATAAAATTTTATAGTTGTATGAGCTCCATAAGATAATTAAATAGGTGAGAGGTGAACGACACATCGAAGTAGATGGGCTTAAATTTATCTTATGCATCAAGGATTAAGATTTGTTTTCGGAAGTTGAGGATTTGAAATTACACGATCACACTATATCGAAACTACAGGAAATTTATCTTTCGAAAGAATTAATCCTGCTCAGAAAACTTATAAAAATGGAAAAAAAAAATAAATCTGATTCATTAAAAAGGTACAAACTTCATGAAACCGGAAAAATAGTGGGTTCAAATCCAAGATTTTAATTGATGAGGCCATGTAGGTCACTTTTCTTGTAAAAAGGGCGGCTAGGGCATACATAGAATGGGTTGACTCTTGAGTCTTGTGTCTTTGAGTGTCCTGGCTTCATCGAATACCCCATGATGTGAATTGAGTGCAAAACAAGAATCCAAGAGCCAAACCTGAATCAGAAAGACAAAAGGTAGAGAAGAGAAAAAAAAAGTGTGGATTTGAGTAGCGAAGGAGACGACTATTTTGACAAGTTTGCATTTCCGAGGAGTATCCAAACAGAGAAGCAGTAGAATCTTATTGAAATTTCCTCTCTTCCTCTGTTTCTCTACTTATGAGACTCCACTAGGAGGAAGCTGATCTTCCTGATTGCAACATCAAGGAAACGATACAGAAAGAGAGGAATCGTTCATGGCTGCTTTTTTTATCTGAAGTTCATTGAAAGGAAAAAAAATAAACACCAGCGACGATGATGAGTCGAGGAGTCTCTGGTTTGATTTCCAGGAAGAGATGGTCATGGTCGAATCTGATGCCCCTTTTCATAGCTCTCGTCGTCGTTGCTGAAGTTCACCTTCTTGGGTCGTCTCGACATGGCCAAAAACGTGGCTATGGTGCAGTCCTGGACCAACACTTTCTACTACCCTTCTTCTTCTTCTTCTTCTTCTTTGGAGGGAAGGAAATCGATGGAATACGGTGCCTCGGGAAATGAAGAAAAGTGGGTTGGAGCTGGAGATTGCGAGGAATGGTTGGAGAGGGAAGATGCTGTGACTTATTCTAGAGATTTTGAGAAAGACCCGGTTTTGGTTTCTGGTGCCGAGCAGGTTGGTTTTCCTTTCTGGGTCTTTTTGTTTTTGTTCTTCCTTTTATTTCTTTGAATGATTGTTTGGTTTTAGTTGCTGGGTTCTCTTCTAACTCAGTGATTCTTAATTGGGATGATTCGTCTGTTGATTTGCAACTATTCAGTGAAGTTGGGATTGACTTTTTGCTAATGGAAACAAGTATTAACCCATCAGCTGGGGTTATTCGTGCTCAGATGAGTCACTTGAATCATAAGAATTGATGATAATAATAGAAAGTATGGAATCAAATTCACACTTACATAGATAGAATCGTTTCCCTTATTAGAATTTGCATAGGATTCTGGCAACTATGTTAACAAGTATAATCCCAATGACATGAAAGTTATGCAATGGATGGAAAATTGTTTTGGGGAAGAAGAAAACAGAAACTCACCAAAACTTGTGACTTCAATTTCAGTTTTGTGTTTTTGTGACTCAGTTTTTACCGAGTTTTGGTCAGTTTCAGCCGATACAAATGAGACATCAGCACAGGAGCACCGCCCTGCTGCAATTCCATTTTTTATTTTTTTGTATATATTTTCATGAAAACCTCATCATATTTGAAATGCATAAAAACTTTGAAGAGGAAGTTCCCAGTCATTGAAGAAATGTCCCCTAGGATCCTATGTGCATTCTTGTTCTTATATTTGAACTAATCTTATTGGTGGCACAACTTCATTCAGGAATGGAGGTCATGCTCTGTTGGGTGTAAATTTGGATATGGATCTACATCAGATAAGAAACCAGATGCGTTGTTTGGTTTACCACATGATGACTCAGGAGCATTTTCTGTCCTCCGATCCATGGAGTCCTCACACTACTACCCAGAGAACAATATTGATCAGGCACGACGGTGGGTAAGCACAATTTCGGATAAGGCTTGTTCATGCATTACTATTCTTCATATCTAATTAGATAAAGATGTGAGTTTACTTAACATATTATATTCTGGTTATTATAAGTCTTTATGACATTACCGTTCGAATCATCTACCATATTTTTATGTGCTATCATTATCATCATCATCCTAGCCTTGTCCTCTCAATATGGGTTGGGCTTATTGCGTTAGACCTTTCATTCTCCTTATTAAATTGAAAGACATGTCCAAATTTTCTATCTTGCTAACTTTGATGTGCAGAAGTGAGCTCTCTCTCTCTCTCTCTCTCTCTCTCTCTCTCTCGATATTCTAAAAATAGTTAGTTGAAATAACTCTCGATATTCTCAAAATAGCTAGTTGAAATAAAGATTAGTCATTATAAACCTTGGAACCAAGTTGGTTCTTCTATTTATTTGTTATTTTATTAGAGCGTATTTGCTACTAGAGGGGCTATTCTATCTATAGGCAGTTAAAAGATATGCAAGTATTAGTGAAGTTGGCACAGAACACATAATATGCACATTGAAAATGAAAAACCCCATTCAAGGGTACCCATAGCATAAAAGATATATATATATATATATATATATGATAACGGAGGATGCCCTGGCCCTTCAGGCTGGACTAATCCCTACTGGCCCAGGGGGGAGCCTGGTAAATCCCATGTGGCCCTGGTGTGGTAGTGCAGTTTCAAACCCTCAACCTCCAGGAGCAAATTGTGGTCCTGGGCCAACTGAGCTAAAAATGCCATATCACTTGATTGATTGGTTGTTAACTTCATTTTTCTTGCCCGTGGACTTCATGATTTCTCCCTGAGATTAGTTGGCATAATTTTCCACCTACTTCAAAATGCTTTGTCAAGGAAAGGTAGGAGTGTAGGACTTCCATTGTTAAAATTGAATTGGGGAATCTCAAAAGAACTAGGGCAGAAGACTGTTATAACTTATAAGTCAATCCATGAGTAAAAACTCTTGGAGTTGCACATTGTGCCTAATGCTAACAAAGGGATCAATGAAAAACTAATACTTTAAGAATTCCGTTCACGTAACTCCTTTGAGGCATAGAAGATGATGAACACATCATATTACTAAGCATAGAACCTATGACATTAATAGCAGAAAGCATGATTGTGCATCATAAACTAAGTAGTGGGAGTGTTATATCATCTTTACTCTTTTAGTTGTCTATAGGGCTGACAAAGGATATCAAGCTTGATCGGGTGATTTCCATGGCCGAAGTGTACTTTGGTTGGATTGTGTGAAGAAGGCAAGGAGAAACAAAATCAACTGTTGATCTTGAAGGTCAATCGCTGATCATAGGTGGCCAAGCTTGGAGACGGTCCATGTGTAGAGCTTGGAGACGCTCCAAGCTCTGGGCAATTTGTTAAACGCAGTTTTTTTTTTTTTTTTTTTTTTTTTGGCTTCGTCATGTTATCTTTTTATGACTTATAAGGGCCAAGAAGAAAACATCCATGTGTAGATCCAGTAGCCAATTGTTTTGGGGCTTCTTTTCAGTATGAAAACTATATAATAAATGTTTAGGGCTGAACAACCAGCACAATCTTGGAGGTTTTATGATAATTCACTTTGTTTTCTTTTCCAATTTTGAGTTTCCTCCACTTGAGAACCTTGGAGTTGAACTTGGGGCCAGAAAATCAACACTTAGTGGCTATTTTCTGGTGTGCATCACGTGAATTCCATTTGTATTTGCTAGTTGGAGATTTTTGGGGTATTTCAATACCATTTTGGTTGACTTTAGGTAGTCCAAGGTCGTGTGAAAGGTTGAAGCTTCAATTTGAAAACTAGGGAGGTGGAGGAATTGAATATATATATATATATATATATGAAAGATTAAAAGAAATTTTAACAATGTTGAGGATCCTATTGTGCAAATCTAACCATATAGTAATAGTAATACAAGTAGCTTGCTAGAATCATGTATCAGTATTTGTTTTTTGAGCCTGGAGCTATGCAAATGCCTGCTTACTGTTTATGTCTAGCAGCATTTTTCCCTTCCTGTATGGGTACCCTTTTGGACATCATTGCTAAAATCATTCTCACATCTGCTGCTGATCATTAGGAGTTCAATAAAACTGATATCTGTCACTTTGTCTTGTCATAGGAAAGGGTACAATATTGTCATGACGACCAGTCTCTCCTCGGATGTCCCTGTTGGCTATTTCTCATGGGCTGAGTATGACATCATGGCACCAGTACATGAAAAAACTGAGAATGCCTTTGCAGCTGCTTTCATTTCCAATTGTGGGGCACGGAACTTTCGTTTACAGGCCCTTGACAAGCTAGAAAAGCTCAACATCAAAATTGATTCTTATGGTGCCTGCCACCGGAATCACGACGGCAGAGGTACATCTAAAAAAAAAAAAAACTTAGTAGCATTTTAGTTGTTCTCCTGCTATCGTTGTTCAACATAATGAGGTGAGACTTGCAGATCCTTCATCTGTAGTCTGTATGTGTGTGTGAACTGTGAAGTATTAATAAAGGGCAAACGAAAGAAACTAAGATAAGTTTCCATCATGGTTTTAAAAATCAGTGGAGTAGAGTCAACCCCCCACCCTCCCTTCTCAATGTTTCATATAAAGAAAAAGTTTTTTAAACACATTTTTCTCCCTATTTTCCTGTTGCAAGAAGCTTTGGAGGCTTTTTGAGATATTTTACACTAATTTTAAAAGATTAAAACCACATTTTCTGGAAGATCCAAGCAATCATGGATAATATGCATTGTTCATTTGATAGAATGAAAAACAAATGACAGCGCCTATTTATGCCTAAATTCGTTCATACTCACTAAAGCATGGTGAGTTCTAAATTTCTGTATTCACATGACATTATTTCCAACTTTTTTAATTGGATTTTTCATCATATTTTTCAATATTTTTGGAGGGTTTTGGGCTCTAGGGGCCATGTCCGGCTCGGTTTCCATTCCTCGGCATGCCCCATTTTCTATCTCCTACTAAAATGTAAGAGTTCAACCTTTTCTTGCGAGTGGTATAGAAATACCTTGCACTTCTACCTTAGATATACTATGACTCAACTGATATCATTTATCCAAACTTTCACAGAAGACTTGGAAGAGAATTGATAGTGATCTAACTGCATTATAGATTAACACATATCAATAACAGAGCTAGACTGTGGACACATAGCCCATGTATTAATATATACTTATGCCAGGATTTGTATGACGTGGAGTATTTTAGGGTTTTTTTCTTTGGATAAAAATGCCCCTTTTACAATACTCTACAACCACTTGCTGGAAGGTTGTGTTCTGTCATCTTGTTCCATCTCTAAAGGTATGGCTATCAAATTAATTTCATCCAATCCCCATCATGTTTGGATGAAGTTAGATCTGAAGTAGTGCAACCTATCCTATGGTAGGGTCGACCTGAATTGAGAAGCAAAACTCATGCAGCCGACTCCATAATTGGGACAAGGCTTTGATGATGATGGTAAGTATAAATTGGATGAGTGTCAATTTTGCATTGGGCCAATTCACAAGGGGTACTGGGTGTGAGGAAGTTGAATGGATCATAGGGGGCTACAAAGGAGTCTACATGATGAATATCCATGTGAATGTTTGCAGGAGAAGACTGGCCTCTATATACAGATCATACTCATAGTTACTATAAGAAAATTGTAGTTTCTTTGTTAAATACTCTCATGACAGTTTGTTTTATAGATCCAGAGATGAAAGAAACTAGCTAGCATCAAATGAAATTGATTTAAGTTTCAATATTCATGCTTCCTCTCCATGGGGCATTCTGGATGCATTCCAGTCAGTGGGAATTGGACACTAGTCTATTAAGTATTAACTGTCAACTCTGTGAGATTCAGTCCAACAGTGAAAGTAATTGGGTGATTGTGACGTAGTTGGTTTTGCACAAACCGGCAGAACATGATCTCTCTACAAATCCGAGTCCCTCTCGATATACTTTTCAATTAGTCTCCTTCTGGATGCATTGCCGTCAGTGGGAATAGGAGGCATGGAAAGGTCTGACCTAAGTCTAATAGTTTATTAACTGTCAACACTGTCAGATTCAGTCCAACAGTGAAAGTAAATTGGGTGATTGTGAAGGAGTTGGTTTTGCACAAAAGTACCGATCCAGTACTCCGGCTGATATCTCTACAAATCTGAGTCCCTCTAGAAAATTACTTGTAAATTAGTCTCTTGACAGGTTTGATCATAGGCGGACCCCATTTCACAACATATGAAAGGAGCATGAAAGATTATATCACCTTGAATTTATAGTAAATACTGGGGATGGAAATGAGTTCCCGAATACTTTAAGGACAGGAATTGTTATGGTTGAAGATTTAGATCTGATATTAATTTGGATTATGGTCCAGGTCTACTGCATGGGCCCAAATGTAATTCAGGTCCAGGTCCATTGATTTCATACTCTAGGTCCATATTTAAGAACATTTAAAATATAAATATAAAAACATTTGGGTCTCACTTCGGGTCAGGGTGCAGTTCAGGTGTTAATTTTAAATTTGGTTATGAGTATCAGACTTATAAATAGACTCAAATATTTGAGGTGATCTATCTGTCGCCTATGAAAACTTACATCAAATTCCCAACTGAATTTATTTATTTAGTTTTTTTTAATCCTATTTTACTTCTTTCATTAGCTTTGAAAATATCAAATTACAATTATTGATTTTCATTCTAATCATCTCCGTTCTCAATTATCTTCTTCTGAAGTTCATGAAATTCTTTTTATAGAAATTTAGGCATATTCTTGTCTGTAATTTGACCAATTTTGAGCTATTATTATCGTGATATTATATCTTAATTCTTTTTTATGTTAATTAACTTGCACTTTTTTATCATCACACTTTTTTCTTTAACCCTTTTCTAAGTTCTAACTTTATTATTGTGAAATTTGTTTGTTCTTTTATCTTATTTAGACTTCAGAATTGTTTTATATTTTGCTTTTGTTTTTTGCACTTCAACTTTTTCTATATTATTGAAGTTTTTCAGTTGCTAATCAAAACTAATACTGATTTTCTCCTTTTTTGGGAAAAAATGTTATTTTATTTTTTTCTTTTATCCTGGGGCCCGTGCGTGCACCATCTTGCTATTGTTTGTTGAAGGAAAACCATCAGATCAACCCCTCCAATGACTGATGTCAGGCCCTAATTTCACTTTGATCATAGCAATAATATTCACCATTGGATTGGAAAGGGCAGGCTGGGCATTCATGCCCAGGCAATGGTGTTTGCTGATCCCTCAAATGTGCCCATCATGCATCAAGTATTCTGTTGGTTTCTATCAAGAAGAACTTAGAGTAACTTGTTTTTTTATTGAACAGTTGACAAACTTGCAACCTTGAGGCGCTATAAATTCAGCTTGGCTTTTGAAAATTCCAATGAGGAGGACTATGTTACAGAGAAGTTCTTCCAGTCTCTCGTTGCTGGTATGCCAAATACACTGCTAGAGTTTGATGATTTATCAGGATGGTTCCCTTTTGTCTTCAGTTTAGTTTTGTGTTAGTTGCTCTTTGTAGTAGTTGGTTTGGGTTGGAAAGCTTGGACTTATGTCCCTCTTTTACTGATTAGCTTTTCCTGATAAAAGTAGTTACTGTTAAAAAAAGTAACTACATTATCATGTTTCAGTTTTGGTTTGCGATTTAAAATGGCCTATTTATGCAATCTGCACTCACAATTTTGCAGCTTCCTTGGCACATGCCATATATTATCTGCCTCAGGCCCTCAACTATTTATTCTCTCTATCTAAATACTTTGTGCTTGGTTCTGATTCTGTTTTGCTTCTAATTTGAAACAACGAAGGTTCTGTCCCTGTGGTCATTGGTGCTCCAAATATCCAAGATTTTTTTCCATGTTCTGGTTCAGTTTTGCATATCAGAGAGCTGAAAGATATTCCTTCAATTGCTGAAACCATGAAATACCTTGCTGCAAATCCTGAAGCTTATAATCAATCACTAAGGTAACATTCTCTCTCTTCTATGATTGAAATATAATCCTTGGAGAGTGCTTTGGTTCATGTAAAATACCGAAGGCAATGACTTATTTATATATTTTAAAAAAGGGTTCAAGGCAATGATCTTGCGATGCTGGGGAGACATGCTGTTTTCTTCCTTCTGCTTATTTTTATGGAGTGCCTTAATGATGGGTGCATTTTTTGCTTAGGTGGAAGTATGAGGGCCCATCTGATTCCTTCAAAGCCCTTGTGGACATGGCAGCAGTCCACTCATCCTGTCGGCTCTGCATTCATCTTGCCACAAGGATTCGAGAGCAAGAAGAAAGGAGCGAGAAGTTCCAGAAACGTCCCTGCAAATGCACCAAAGGTGCAGGAACTGTGTATCATTTGTTTGTGAGAGAAAGAGGAAGGTTTGAGCTGGAGTCTGTTTTCCTGAGGTAATTTATGATTCCTTATCCCCACTTCTTTGAGATGGTTGAATACCACTGATTACTTGTGATGGATAGGCGATAGAGCATTTGCTTTGCCCAATGGGTTGTATTTGGGTATGCTTTACATACACATACATGTATGTATGTATACATGTGTGCATGCGTGGAGCCCTCACATGGCAGTGGATCCCAAGGGAAAGGAAAGATTGGAAAGGGCCCACTTGTATAGAGGCTGTATAAGATTTCATCTCCATCCAAAAGTGGACCCCAATGATGAGTCTGAGTGAGACCCACTTTTGGATGGTGATGAAATTTTATACAGTGGCCCCTTCCAATCACCCCTCACCTGGGACCCACTGCCCCAGGTGGGCCCACAGCATCCACTGTACCTGATAATTTATGTATAATATATATGGCCATATAAGGTTGACCACAGTCAGCACACGATATGATCAAGTAAGGTTCATTGGATTGAAGAAAAGCATATTAAAGCACTAATTAAAAATGATTTGTTAACAGATTTATTTTTTGCACAATGGGCCTATCTTTTGGGTCAATGGGACTGTTCATTGGATGCACAGCTTCCCTGGATAAAGATCTCCTGCACAGGGTTCTCACACAAAACATGCACATGAGTGGTTAGAGAGGCGGCCCACTTATTTGAAAGCATCCAAATGGCTTATGTGCATGGTTTGCATGACAACCGTGCGCTAGAGAATATTTTCCCAGTTTTCCCCAGCATAACTGTACACAATTACAATCCAGTAGGATTTATTTTCACTATTGCATTGGACAGCCTCAATATAGTCATGTATTTCACATGTCCAATCTAAAAGTTAATATTATGAGTCGTGCTACTTGTCCCGGGTTTTGTCCCGGGACATGGCCCATGCTGCCATGGGATCCAACGGCTCCCATGGGAGCCGGGCCACGTCCCGGGACAAAAATCCCGGGACAAGTAGCATTTTTGTAATATTATTCCAATTGACTTGAAATTTGGGTCA